>BROG01000002.1:0-737500 GCA_030159075.1 Atrina japonica
ATATATATCTTGGATAGATACATACTTTAAACTTGTTTCCAATGAGTTTCATCGTATGAATCAGTTATTTGAAAGTCAAAGTTTACAAAACAGGATATGAATGATAATAAATTAGCAGAGTTATGACACATATATACTAACATAGAGCCGGATTTTGTTTTTAAATCCGTTATCTTTCTCACTTGTGGTTTCAACCACAAGAAAGAATAAACAGACAGTCCATATATAACACATTCTATCCAGGTTAAAAACAAATTTTGTATATATATATATATTACAAATGGTGCATTGTTTGTAACACGACGTCGCAGTTAATGTAAATATGTTACTGTGACATAAACAAAAATATCTAAAACTTCCAAATCATTTTGAGAAATGTTTACTGCAAAATTAGAACTTAAAGCAAAACAACATAAAATTGTTATCCATAAAGTCTAGATCATATGATACATGCTGGTAGATAAAAATATTCTCCAACCTTGTACAGATGTATCTACGGTTTTGGCAAGCCAGAATTAAAGGAATCTTCAACCTCGTGTTAAGAATATGAACGTCCAATCCTCGTCCCTCTGGAACCTAACCTTATTTTTGTGAAAAAATTGAAGTGTTTACTTGAGGAAGGTCGGTGGCCTCTTGCCGAGTACAATGTAACCGTGTTCTCTCCTCCACCATCAAAATTATAACTGAAAAACTGTTGAGTGTGGTGTAAAACACCATTTTAAATTCAAATTTAAATTCAAATCCTCGGGATACCTTCGAAGTGGACAACCACATTATTACCACTCGGGTGAAGATTTTCTTATCCACTCCACATACCCATGTACGATTCTATTAATCAAAGTGTACTGAATTAGTGCATAACAGATGTTGAAATCATGACACTTCATCATGTAGTTCTGGTATTGTTATATTAATTATTTAATAGCCAACAATAATGAATTCTTATATCAAACAGATTTAGCCATTCAAATGTAAAGCGTGATAACTCTTGGATGACTTTAACAACAATACTAAGACTTAGTGCACTTGCACTACCTATTATAGATATTGTTTGTTTGTTTGTTTATTGCTGTTTAACGTCCCACTCAAGAATCTTTCACTCACATGGAGACGTCACCAAAGACCGATGAAGGACTTCAAATTTTGGGCTATGCTCGGCACTTACGGCCATTGAACAGTGAGGGTTCTTTCACGTGCCGTCACCTACTGTGACACGGGTCATCGGTTTAAATGTGTCATCTGAAATACAGGAAACCAACCTGCCGCCGGTTGTACTCGAACTCAAGACCTCACGATCAAGAGTCACGCTATCGACTGAGCCAGGCCGGTTCACCTATTATAGATGAATTGTTATATATATATATATATATATATATATATATATATATATATATATATATATATATATATATATATATATATATATATATATATATATATATATATATATATATATATATATATGTATATATATATATATATATATATATATATATTAAAGGAATCTTCAACCTCGTGTTAAGAATATGAACGTCCAATCCTCGTCAATTTGTAATATCTAGAAATTTAAATAAGTACATATCAGAAAACCACTCGTGTTTGAGCATATTTTCTAAATTTAAACAAATATCTGAAATTGTATTTAAAGTTGTAAATAATTTTTGATCATAATTATAGTTCCTTTCTGCACTATCAGTATAGATGCCTCAATAACTTCCTGTACCGGCACATGATAATAAACCTGACATATTTTATGGTTTCTCCTCTTCGTCTAGTAGTTATTATGTCAATGATTTATACAAAGTGTCAACTTTAATCATTGGATGTTTTTCACTCTTTTAAACCTATTGAAATCTCTATCATTAATAGTTTTTTTATTATTATTTTATAATATCACATCATGAAAAATTGAAAAAATCCAGTTTAAGTGTTGCAAAAGCTACGGAAACCCCACTTTTACATAGGGAATCCGTCACCGTCAGTGATAACAGTAGTTGTACTTGTGTTAAAGAACATATATCTTGACAATAAAATTGTCTGTAAAAACGTTTTATTTTTAAATATTCCTTTTAAATTTCGGGCTTCTGATAGAATTTCATGTTTTTCTTGAATACATCATTGTCACCACTAGTCATTTCTAATAGATATTTTTCATTTTTGGTTTGTATTTAGATCATAAGTCTTCAACAGAAAGTCGACATGGCACCCTCTCTCTTCCGGTTTAGAAATATTTGCATTCACAACATTTAGTGATATTATGTATATTATGACACGCGTCTGTAATTGTACGAGTAAATAAATATTTATATTGTTTCGAGTCTATAACTTTTTAATGTCTTGTAAAAAAAATTTTAATTTCCCATAATTATAATTTTAATTTCCCATAATTATAATTATAATTTCCCATAATTACATGTTTGTGTTGACAACTTTTGTGGCTTTTAAAAATTATGAATCATATGAGAAAATGATATTTCGGTCACAGATCATAAAGAACTGCTTATTACTTAGAAAACAGGTCATGCATGTGTAACGCATCAGTTGATAAAGCATAGATAACAGAAAAAGTAATTTGTTTTCAACAGTAAATTAATTTGTTGATTTATAATTAAGCTATTATTGAAGTAGTCATCATAACTCATTGCTAATTATTTGAATTTTGACGGCTGCCTGACAGATGACAGGCTCATATCTAAATTTGGCTTAGAGGAAACAAAATGTTAACTGACACATTTGTTCCGACGAAATTCTTGAGTTTATACGCCTTCATATTTTGTACTTCCCATCTCGAATACAAAGGGAAGACGGTGAGAGTTCATCCAGGTCGACAACTATTTATCGTTATAAAAAATAGAGAAAAGTCAGATTAATTTCTATGAGAGAAAATTATGAGAAAGATAAAATAAATTGTCGACACGAAGAAAGAAGACAATAAATTAATTATGAATAAATATAAGTTTAACTCAAGGTTTGATACACGGAAGCATATCGGATTTGAAAAAAGAAAATGCAATTTCATAAAAAAGGTTAATTACCCTCTCTCACACACACACACACACACACACACACACACAGACACATATATATATATATATATATATATATATATATATATATATATATATATATATATATATATATATATATATATATATATATATATATATATATATTATATATATATATATACAGTGAAACCTGTATATAGGGGCCACCCAAGGGACCAGAAAATAATTTCCTTTATGTGCACGTGACCCTTATA
This sequence comes from Atrina japonica, assembly GCA_030159075.1. Classification (NCBI taxonomy): domain Eukaryota; kingdom Metazoa; phylum Mollusca; class Bivalvia; order Pterioida; family Pinnidae; genus Atrina; species Atrina japonica. Next base: position 3,263 of record BROG01000002.1, read on the forward strand.
CACAGATTAAATTTAGTTGAAGTATGCAGTCAAAGGACTTGAAAACACCAAATACCCGGTCTTGTTTCCATATTTGTCCCCATATTTTATGTTTGTTTTAGTAATTTTCTATAAACATATTTTAAATATAAAATTGCAAAAAATTAGAATATATATGGAAGTTGACTAATCAGAATGCCAGATGGTTTGGTTAACAGTGTTCGTACAAATGTGAGACCGGTATCTGGAACTTATTTAAGTATACTACAGGGAAAAAAAGAAACTTTAAGTGTATACTTAAAAGTTAAATAAAAACATAAAAAGTATTCTTTGATCGCTCTTTATTCTTAAATATAGTTTAATATACTAAACGCGTGTTTTAGTATTCAATTTGTTATATATCGCGTTCGATTCGCCTTGATGGCCAAAGCACACTTTTCTGGAGTTTCGAGTCTAAGCGACACGTGATTAGTATATTTCTTGCATCATTGACAGTATTCAATGTACTGAAACAGAAAAAAATTGGTTTTGGAATAAAAGTTTGATTGAGAGATACCTCGGATGATTGAAAATGATCGTTTGCGTGCTGTTAGATTTCTGGAAGCTGGAATGTCTCAAAGCAATGTGGCAGGGCAGTTTGGAGTTCACATAAACACTCTAAATGCGTAATCGATTCTAATCGACATTTTTTACCGCTAGAAGCATCCCTTGGCATCGACTAATAAGTCCTCGCACCGTATGGAACAGATTGCGAGAGGCCAACATCCGTCCTCGACGTCCTGGTATTCGTCCTTGTCCTGCTCTAGCGTCACCGTGTTACGAGGTTAGCGTGGTGTAGGAGGCATCGTCGTTTTAATAACAGAGATTGGGCGGAAGGTCTGTTGACGGACGAGTCGACAACAGCAGTGACGGTCGTGTTCCGGCTTACCGTCGTGCCGGAGAACGTTACATTTACGCCTCCATTATTCAGCGCGTCAATTCGGCGGAGGGAGCGTTATGGGGTGGGTGGAATTACAACACATGGAACCACTTTGGTAATAGTGGAGGGCAATTTAACCGGCATACGCTACAGTGACGAGATTGTACGTCAGCACCTTATTCCATTCATTGACAACAACCGGATCAACGTCATTCTGCAGCAGGACACCGCACGAGTTGTTAGTGAATTTCTACAGCAACAAATCGTGAATATGCCTGCGATGTCACCGGATTTACCGCCTATAGAACGACGTCTACGTCAAAAGCCAACACCCCTGCTACGTTGGACGTTTTGTGTCGTTCTTTATTGCGCATATGGTGGAACATTTCCCAGGCATTTCTGCATAACCTGATTCGTTCAATGCGTCGTAGATGTGAAGAATAAATCGGTGCAAATGGCGATCATACACGCTATTAAACTTGTGGAACTTTTTTGCTCCCTCTTCACTTTCAGTGGCTGTTCGTATCAACCATAATGAACATAATCGGTGATTTGATGTTTGAATTGAAAGACAATGCATTATATTAAATAATGATATACATAATGCAACATATTATTTTGTATATGAATCTATAAATGAATTTACTATACTACACAGTTTCTTTTTTCCCGCTAGTATATATTTCCGCGATTACTTCATGAAAATCGAAATAGAAATAATACTAAATTTTCACTTGCATTTCTTTTAAAACCGCTTCCCCAGTAATGATGCACAGGGTGAAAGGGTCAACATCGTTTACGTATGTTAAAAGTTTTGTTGGTAAACTTTGTTCAACCCATATTGAAAAGTAAAATTTTCGGCTTCTTAGTTTTTCATTGTTTTATGTCATGGTAATTATGTTGAACTCATTAAACAGAAATAATGGCACATTCAACTGAATGCGGCTTCTAGTAGGTGGAAAGGGATTAGTGAATTCAGTGTAGCATAGGTGAATTCGACTTATAGTAGGTGGAGAGGAGGGATCAGTGAATTCAGTGTAGCATGGGTGAATGCGGCTCACAGTGGGTGGAAAGCAATTAGTGAATTCAGTGAAACATGGGTTGAATGCGGCTTCTATTCGACCAGGGAGCAGTGAATTCAATGAAAAATTGGTGAATGCGGTTTCTAGTCGGCAGAGGGAGCAGTGAATTCAATGAAAAATTGGTGAATGTGGTTTCTAGTCGGCAGAGGGAGCAGTGAATTCAGTGAAAAATTGGTGAATACGGCTTCTTGTTGACAGAGGAAACTATAAATTAATTTAGTCATTGGTGTATACGGCATCTAGTGTGACATGGTTTAATACAACTTCTAGAATGGATAGAGCTGTTAAGAAATAAAACACTGATATATGAGTATCATGCGTGATTATTTATTGTAATTTGTAATAGGAGAAATAAATCAAGTACAAACTTGACAAATTTATGTAAGTCATTGAATTCCTCTGAAACACAACGATATCCACCTGATTGTTTTAAATTGGGGCTGCGCTTTCTATGGATTTTGTATTCAGTAAAATTTTAAGTTTCGTAAAGTTTCAGGAAATTGAATTATTCGATTTTAGTTCTCTATTGAAATTGTAGTTTGGAATTTTGCCATACATAAACATATTCAATAAATAACAGGAACCCAAAATTATAACAAAACCATTGCAGATAATTCATTATTATAATTATATTCTCCAAATCTAAAACGATACCCGAGAGCCTTTTTATATTTTACAACACATTAAAATTACATTATTGAATATATTTACATATTTGTAATAATAATTTCCTTGCTAAACCTAGTTTTTTGCTGACTTTTTTTCAATTAATGCAAAATCGATATATTCTAAAGCTAAATTGAACTCATTCATTTATTAAATTGAGATTAATAGTTCTAGTCCGGTGAAAAATAAAATCGTGATGAGAAAGTTTCAAATTTACGGCAAATTCTATGCATTTTAAAAGCATTGAATAATTTAGCTTTACTATACAATTAGTCAATACGATATGGTGAGCAATACAAATAGAGACATAATATTATCTGATGTTTTTTGTGCACGTCACACATATGTTTCTCAAAGGAAAGTGGCAGCAAAATTGAGTGGCCCAATGGTAATTGCTTTGTGATTATTACGGTGATTGACAATTTGACATGCTGAAACATGATTTAATTGAAACATACATTATTAACAAGAATTTGTAATCAAATCATTTCATAAATTCAAATTGTTCATGACATTCTAGATGTATTTGCGGTTTCCAATAACACGTGAACTCTATAGTTGATTTACTTCTGATGTCAATGAAATAGATATTGTTTTTGCGTTTAAATGGGTTTGAAAATTGGATTATCAATGAATTGTCAATCAAGTTACATTTTAGCATAGTTTTTTCAGATGGTTTTGTACCGTCATTTTATGCTTAATCATTTACCGTTGCGTGTTCGGTTGGAAGTTATATTTTGCGTAGTCCTTCCATAAAGTTTTGAATAAGGATTATAATTATTGTTCCTTTGATGAAAAGAATAATGAAGAAGTGCCAATTAATAATCGAAGCTCAAGTCCATTAGAACACGACGAATTAGATGCACAATGGTCTCAACATGAAGAACAATTTCGAATCCCAAACGGGATACGACCGGGTGTCCGGAAGGAGTCAGCATCCTCTGCTGACATGCCACACCCGTCGCGAATGTTCCATGGAAACCTTTCTAGTACGATGAACGGGTCAAATTCGATGAAAAGGTCAAGTTTGGTGAAGAGGTCAAGTTCGGTGAAAAGCACGATTGGCGGAAGGGAGTCACCGTCTGTGGCCCTGCTCCAGAATACTATCTAATATTACTGGGGGTGGGATTCATAATGTTTAACAAGATCCCCGTATCGACCATAAAACTTCTTAAACGATGATTTCAAGCGTTCAACAACGTAACCTTGTGTAAGAGTCGTTTCACTCTCAGAATAAAACATACTTAAGATATAAAAATAATGTTTGTGTACATGCACGGTATATTGATATCGTCTCAAGATATATCTTTTTTTTTTTAATTTTATGGGGAATCATTAGACAACCCAGTTTAATACCATATGATAAATTAGAGTTGAAGTTGAATATAAATGAAACGTTATAGTTAGCATTGAATAAATATCGATGTATTACATCAGACGAAATTTTAATACATGCAAGTTATATCTTTCTGGGCAATACAATTATACTGTAACATGAGATGTACGCCACAACTTGTCTCCCACTTTTCTTCCTCCCCTCTTTATATTTTTTCAAGCCTTATTAGCAACTTCTACTAATGTCAGATTAAGTATATTTTAGAATAAGATTTATTATTTCTTCACCGAACTCGATAGGTTTCCATGAAACATTTGTCACGGGTGTGGGATGCTGACAGGGGACTCCTTCCGGGTACCTGGCCCCATCCCAATTGGGTTTGGTATTCTTCATCATGTTGAGACCATTGGTATCCCTAATTTGCCGTATTTTAATGGACTTTGAGTTTCGATTATCCAATGGTACTTCCTCATATTCACTTTATATTTAAGTGGGTTTTTTACATTGATCTCGCAGGTATAACTTAACGTCAGTGGAATGTTCTACATTTATGTATATCATTAAACAGGCTGAATAGAGCTACTAAACTCTACTCACCCTATAGTAGCCGAGGATAATAAATTTGAAAAAAAAAATCAAAATCAAATTGAGCTATGCTGAATTATTATCTTGAGAGCTTAGAGGCATGGTGATTATATGTTATAAGAAAGCTAAAGCTGCAATTATAATGACGTTGGGAACGTAAAACAAACATGTAAACAACGAGGAAGTTCATAGTTGGAACCAGGTGATATGAAGACAAATAATCAAAAACAAGAACTTGGACTTGAAACCATAGTATAAATTTAGCTTTAGGTATCTATTAAATATATATTTTGTTATGTTTTCCAAGAGAGCAACAATGGCTAGTGCTACCTCAGCAAGAGTTCAGTCGAACCTTTTACCTGGGAAATTATATACAAATATCTCCAAAATATTTAAAATGAACTTCTCCTGTCAAGCAAATAATAAATCTAAAAGATGAAGATACGACAAACCTGAAACATGTTTAAACGAAATGAATTCTTCTGATTCAAGGAGATTGATTTTTATTGATAAAGTAGTGATTGTTTCTTTCAAACTTTGAACAAAACATATCTGTCTCTGTCTCTGTCTCTGTCTCTCTCTGTCTCTGTCTCTCTCTGTCTCTGTCTCTCTCTCTGTCTCTGTCTGTCTGTCTCTCTCTCTCTCTGTCTCTGTCTCTGTCTGTCTCTGTCTCTCTGTCTCTGTCTCTGTCTGTCTCTCTCTCTCTCTCTCTCTCTCTCTCTCTCTCTCTCTCTCTCTCTCTCTCTCTCTCTCTCTCTCTCTCTCTCTCTCTCTCTCTCTCTCTCTCTCTCTCTCTCTCTCTCTCTCTCTCTCTCTCTCTCTCTCTCTCTCTCTCTCTCTCTCTCTCTCTGAATTTAGACTTAAACTTATGGCAATGTACATTCCGGGCCATGCAAGACTGTAATAAGATAACATTGAGTGTGACCTTGTATCGTGCTGGTTTTCTAGATTCAATGTACAGTTACATAACACCATGATGTTAATTACCCGACCCACGTAAGATAAACCTTCAATGGTTTGGAATTTATTGGGCAGTTTGTGTGTTTACGTCAAAAAATATATTAACTTTTCCTGGTTTTATTGTATCCTGATCTACTCTGCAAACAAAAAAATCAACGATCAATTACAAAAAATGTGTAAAGATAAAAAAAAGGACCCCTCGAAATGAAATAAAACCGGTATTTTTAGCTTAATAGACTTCATTTATATTAAAGGTTTGACAGATCATTAGTGAAGGTTAAGACGTTAGCCTACAAACGTTAATATTGTATGTATGGATGATAGATAGATAGATAGATTTATTTGTGTAATCACTATTAATTGTTGGATATTTATTCCATATTTCAATATTGCAATACATTGTGTGACACATATGTATCCATTCCTATTACAACAGACACTATTATTTTATCTATCTTTCGTAAAATGCTTTGTAATTACATGTTTTAAGACCATACATAACATTTTCCGTAAGGCAATCAATGTGAAACGAGTAAAGTTATATCATGTATTAAATATGATGATCACTTCCGTAAAATAAAGACAAACATTAACTTTGAAGCATACATATACTCTACTTGATTTCTTGGCAAACTTTTTTTTTACTTTTATACCGCTGAATCACAATTTATCACGTGCAAGATTTTCGTCACAGTTACATGTAGTAAATGGACAAAAATAATAGTGAATACATTCGAATATCCCTTATCTGTGGTATAAAGAGCGTAACAATTTGATATATGATATATTGTAACTAACGAGGTATTCATCCCAGAAGTGTGCGTTTTTTCTAACTTTCTAACATATCTTGTATCGATTAGCGATAAGTGGTAGCTTCCACAAAGGAAAAATTTGACTCCGTTTGCATCAATGGCTATCTTCTTTGATCATGTGTAGAGAGAGTCAGATGTTGAAGATCCAATTGTTACCGTAATGTGCGTCCCAGGAAGTATGTGGAGCCTCACTTGCCTGGTTGCTTATTCGCTCAGCCTATGTCAACTTCTATCTACTTCCTTATAAGTCACTTTAACGCTGAGTTATTGAATTTCGTGCATACGATCGGGTTGCATCGTGTAGGGTATGTACCACCTATTTATTTACATGTTCTATGTGTTATGTATTTCACCATATGTTTATATATTAGGTACTCGGTGAATATTTTTGACTTATGGCAAATTGAGATGTTTAATCTAATCAGGTGTCTGTTTTCCAAATGGAGAGAAAGCACTTTTAACATCTCTTACTGAGTAGATTATGGGCAGTTTGCTAAATTATATCTCAATGTTGGTGACATTTTTTTTATAGCATATACAATGCAACTTCCAAAAAACTTCTATAAACATAATACCAAAATTATAGTTTTGCAAAAAAGAAAAAGAACAATGCCAACATGTTTTAAAAAGTTCATAATTTCTCTTCTCGTTCCATATTCAAAATAAATTATTAATTCTAGGTTTACTTCATAACTTTAAACACCTAACCTATTTTCGTGATAATTCCTACAGAAACTACTTACTAATTCATCTGGCGTTTTTTATCAGTCAAACTGCATAAACAATTTCCAATTCATATAAAGTGAAAGTAATGGAACACAAATGATAAAGGATAATGCTTTTTTAAAAGAAAGATACTAAAACATATATTGAATAAATATATACATGAAACTTCTATATAAGTTTTAATTACATCTGTATGTCGATATACGCTAATACAATCTGACATTATGCACAGCATTCTAGACGTCACAGACATCCTGCATTATTAATTGTATTGTGACGTCATAGCGCATGTAGCTCGTCAACACCCTAGGTGTTGACAAGTAAATTATTCACGGTTAAAATGAAGAGAAAATCTGTGAGCAATGGGGGAAAATATAGTTGACAATTCTTTATATTGATTCTGAATATTAAGTGCAATACTGTTAACATCATTAGTATCATTCTCTGTTGAGATTTGTTATTTGGATGCTGGGGTGTCCGAATAGAACAGTGGATAGCGCACTAAACCGATATCACATTTGCAAAAATGAGTATCCGCTTCACGACAATGCGGCCCGAAATCGATCAACGGATTGGACAGGAAAGTATGTGAGATGGTATGGTGGTCGCCAGTTCAGACACGTGTGTTTTCAGGTTTTCTCATACAGTAAGCAAACCATCACGCAAAAATAAGTGCCAAGAAGAGACATTAATATAAGTTGTAAAAATGTGTTTGTTAATTGTTGTAAAATAAAAAAAAAATCTTTAAAACAGTTTGTTTACTATTTGATTTCAATTTGAGTAGTAATAACATATTTATCATATGATCAATGTCATATTTTCATATAAAGCTCCAAAAATTCGAAAATCCTTTATCAGATGGGAAAAGATTATTTTTGTATCGGCAGGGATACACACTTATCCATGCCACCTGATCACACTCCTGAATTTTCCAGAGGTCCGTGTTTATCCGATATTCACCATTTATCTTTTATCGCAAGGAAACCGGTATACCGTGGCTCAGTGGTTAGAACATTGTACTTTAAACCATGAAGTCTCCTACTTCTGATCAGTCCCGATGGTTTTTCTCAGTTAAACCTAGTTTTTCTCCAGTTAATGTGGATTAAAAAAACTAGCATTATCTGAGTAAAACTAGGTTCAACTCATTAATGTGATTTTGGCGTGCCATATATATGCTTCTTACCATAGCATAACTTAATAACGATGGTACTGCAAGACTGCAAATGTATTTATCAAATGTAAATAATATAAAAAGGAAAACAATGTAATTAAAAGGGCGTTTTGGCATATGTAGACGAAGACGTAAATAAAGTAATCGACTTAATTAGATTGCATACGTTTTACATAGTTTAATAACAGATCAGATGTGTTTGTAGGACACTATCTTAGTAAGTCAATTAAAAAAAAATAGGTACAACCCATATGAATAGGTATCGTAACATTTCGCACCAACTCACACAGTTGAATATTACTACGTTAATGAGGTAGTGATCAAATAATACCAACATCATTAATTACACGATAACTTCAGTCTATCATTTATATATATATATAAACTAAGAAATCATTTTATCTGCTTTATTAGTGAATTAACCTCTGTACATCTCTGACGATTAAACCTGTCATCTGATTTATAATTATGCATATATATATATATATATATATATATATATATATATATATATATATATATATATATATATATATATATTCAGTGAAAACTTAATGACGATAGTATGAAAAAATATATGTACGATTTTTCAAATACATCGGAGGTGAGATTTAATGAAAGATTTTGTTTGAATTTCCAAAACATCTACTAAAATATATTTGAATACTCTTTTCGTAAATCTTGTACGAGAACTTTTTAGTACTTCCTCTACAGAAATATTCGTAAACTTTCAACTTTTCAAAACTTAACACAATACTTTTATCTATCACATCTCTAAATAGATTGAACCTCAATGTCAAAAAGGCGTAGAAATGAGGAAACTTTTAATAATGTATTTATTATTGCTAATATCGAGAAAATACAGCCCAAGCCTTCTGACAAGCATTTCCTTCATTATAAACATATTCAAGAAATAACATCATACACAAAAAACTTTAAATTTTGCATTTTTGCCTGAATGACTTATCAAAAGAATAATGTAATTGATTACAAGTGAAATTATTCACGTCATCAGGCACAAGTTTATTCTTCGTTGACCGTACAGTCACAGGGGTTCTCCATGGCGGAGTGGTTAGAGCATCAAGCTTTGAACCATGAAGTTTCTCACTTCTAGTCAAAGCAGGTTCCAGCCCTCCTGGAGCCGATGCTGATTTTGTGAGAAAGTTTAGCCGTTTACTTCCGGAAGGCCGGTTGTCTCTTCCCGGGTGCACGGTAACCAGGTTCTTTCCGACATCATTATAAAATGGCCGCCACCATATAACTGAAATATTGTTGAGTATGGCGTAAAACACTATTCAAAAACTTCAAAATAAAAATAAATACAGTAGGAGTTATGTGGATGGCTGCTTAATCTATTAACAGATCACTATATCCCGTACTTATACGAGTTTATAGTCTTATAAGTTCGTCGGGAAAAAGTCCTCATACAAATATATCCTGCAAGAAATGAACCTAGTTTAAGTAGATTCATCACATGATATATCCATTTCACATCGTCATGTTGACGAAAAAAAAACTTATTACTCATTTTATATTATAAAGATATGATGTTTTTTTTAGATTCGAACCCAAACCAATTGCTCGCAAAATAAATGAATCCATACCAAAGAGCATCAACATCGTGGGAAAAGTTACAGATGATTCATCTAACTGTGGAATATCTAAAACCTTATTGAAAATATCAACAAATAAAATAAAATATGAGACTTATTAAGTACAGTACAACCTCGCGTACAGATCACCTCGCCAAGGAGACCACTTCCCATTTAAGCCCGTAAATAATTAATCTCTTCAAAATATCCTAATGAATATATATAATTAGTACAGACCTAAAGGAAGTAACCATATCGCTATTCAGACCACTTTGAACCAGTCAGTGTCTCATTAAGCAAGGTTCTACTGTATATACACAGATACGTAATCGCAAATAGAATAACATTCCGCATCTATATTATTGACGTATCATTATTCGTTCTTATCATCTTTTAAATCTATTTAAGTTAATTGTGCCATTTGAGGCAGACACTACTTCCTTCTATCTTGAATTCTGTTTTACATTGGTTGGCTATATAAATACCCACATTAACCTTGATTTTATAAATTTTGTTCACACACTATCGTCAATATTTATCTTCCGTCATAGTGTTTACTATATTTGTAAATAAACATGACCCTAAGGATGGAACATACTTTAATTTCCAGTAAGGAATATTCAGGATGAACGCAGATCTATCCATAACTTAATTTATTTAAGTGAAATGTTGAGTTGCCTTTTCGTTGGCGGTTGTTGAGACGTCTGTACCAATTGTGACGAGGATACAATCCTCACGTGTTTCATTGGACTTGACTGTGGACTCACGGCGGGTGTGACCGGTCGACAGGGGATGCTTACTCCTCCATGGCACCTGATCCCACCTCTTGGTTTCCAGAGGTCCATGTTTGTCCATTTTTACCGGATTTGTATCTATGTCCTGGACATTCTATTGATTTATACTTTGGTATCTGAGATTTTTATTAATTTGCATTAAGTTGCATTTTAACACTTTCCCAAATTATAAACAGTTGCCTGAAATTCATATACGGTGAACGCGGATTTTAGTCACCGGGGATTAAATTTTCGATATAAAAAGCTTTCAAGTGACTTTATTTATGTGAAAATGAAGGAGTAGAAGCCATATATCTACAATGAAATTTGTATTTAAAAAAATCCCTTAGGGACTCAACAAACCGGTTTTTATAGGGCGGTGGTCTTTATACAGACGTTGAGTTGTTGTAACAAGGTGGTCTTTATACACAGGTGGCCGGTAAAGCAGGTGTTACTGTATTTGACCACTTTTTGGTGGTCTAGTGGTACAGCGTTCAACTCACAAGCGTGAGTACCCGGGTTTGATGTCAGGTAATGGGTTAATAGATAAGACTTTAAAAGGCAGTTAAAATGAAAGTCACGAGTCATTCTGGTGAGACTCAAAACTGAGGTCCCTTTTCACAGCATTGACGTCAGTCCATAACACAGGTCAAAATTTGTTGCACTTCACCTTAAGCTGATGACATCTTTGTAGAACAAAAAACTCGTTGGCTGGATGTAAAACATCAGTGAAAAAACAAAAGTATACACATAGGTCTACCAAGGTAAATTGGCATATGTTTACAAATACAACGAGTATAAATTGAATCATAACGGGGAAGACAAGCTTGTTTTCGGCACCCCAATTATTAGAGCTACAGTAATACATAAAGTCACGTTTTACCTGTACATTCCTATTTTTGGAAAATACCCCGTTCTGTTTTGGTTTTTAACAGAACCCGGATGTGCCACTTTACCTTGGTAGACCTGTACATGTATTGGCTAATTATTTTAGTGTTGGTTGAATTAGTAAATTGTCTTTCATCGCGAAACTTGCGTATGTTTTCCTCACGCGAGGCAGTCGACGTTTCCTGTAAAACAAAAAAAAACATAGATCAATGTAGGGATCGTATCCCACCGAATTAAGAGGGGAAATCGAACACCTTTAACTTAACTATAATGTTCATTTCATCCAAAGAATTGGTGACGCATAGTTTTCAACGTTTTGAAATGTGACAATGACAAACAAAATTGATAGCATTATGTGATCTTTGTCTCCAATTCGTTTATTTAAACCAACACTCACTTTGCCTCACCCACGCTTAGAACTCTAACACTTTAAATTGTTACAGTGAGAGTAAGAGGTTAACGTTATTATCGTCAATATAGGAAAGGTCTTAACGTGTTCATAAAAACTTATTTATTACACCTTTAACATATATTTTCAAAAAGATACTGGTTTAGAAACATGATTTTAAATGCATATACTTTTGAAGGGTGCGGTTCCCATAGCTTTATAATGTAAGATAATACCACCCTAACAACAGCATTGTGATCTTATAACTACTTTGTTTAAGCCTGCACGCGTCACAAACGATGACTGTTCTGAACAGAAACGTCTTTTCCTTAAACTTAAATTCACAAATAAAGGCATAGACGCTTTAAACATTGGTAATGTTCTAAATCACAAAAATGTTCATTCCTGTATTCCACTATATTTTAAACTGAAGACCATGCCTTGCATTTCATACAGCTATACACCTAGCATAGCATCCAAGCTATTCAATTACAAACAGGTTTTGCAGTGCCTAGACATCAACCATCTTCTACACAACACTGTCACATGTTCATGTGCTTCATCTTCTTTCAAATACAATACTATCGGGCATGTCATTACCGGTGACGTTTCTATTGTTGAAAATGAAAGCCTCAAAAGTCTTATTTTAAGGGGCCCTAAATACCCGTTCCTTTAATTGGCGTCAGAATTTCAGTTTAGTTATGGATTCTGTCGAAGATTATGCCAGACGATGGGCCAAACATGAAGACGTAGAACCAGACACTTTGTCTGAATGGCTGAAAGCCATACGATGGTTGATAAAATCTCGTATTCGAAAACTTAAAAAGACTATGAAAACACGTTATCCCTCTGTATTTAATGATCCAGAAGTAGTAACTGAACTGGATAGGTTACATGACCAATATGTACTGGTACCAGCAGACAAAGCCTCAAATAATATTATTTTTTATTTGTAACGCACATTACTGTAATTGTTTATTAGAAGAACTTGGGTTTAATACGAATTCTGGAAATCCTACATACACACGTAGCTCACTTTCAAAGGACGAGATCCTTCAAAATCACGTGTCCGTATTACGCTCTTTTGATATGCCTACAACGGATACCGATTTCGAGCTACCACATTTATACTGGATACCTAAACTTCATAAAACCCCATATAAGCAAAGATACATAGCAGGATCCAGCAAATGTTCTACCAAACCTTTATCTTTACTCCTTACCAAGATATTGACAGCCATTAAGGAGAAATTTCAACAATACTGTACAATTGCTTATTCCAGAAGCGGTGTAAATCAGATGTGGATACTTAAAAAATTCTAAACAGCTTTTAGAAAAATTTGAAGGCACACAATTTTTCTCGAATTCACAGTATCAAAACTTATGACTTCTCTACTCTTTACACTACTATTCCACATAAAAAATTAAAAGAAAGACTTTTCAGCATCATAGACAACTGCTTTTTCACTAAAGGTGGTACCCGAAAATTTAAATATCTAGTGATTGGCTATCAGGATACTTATTTCGTCAAACACCACTCTGATTCTACACATAAATATACTGAAGTTGATATAAAAAACATGCTGGAAAATCTAATAGACAATATATTTGTAATGTTCGGAGACGTGGTCTTTCAACAAACTGTCGGCATTCCTATGGGAACCAATTGTGCTCCTCTATTGGCCGACCTGTTCCTTTATTCATACGAAGCAGACTTCATTCAAAAACTACTGAATCAAAATAAGAAAAAGTCAGTGGTGTCCTTTAATTTGACTTTTAGATATATCGACGACGTTTTGTCAATTAGTAATGACAATTTTCATACATATGTCAGTGCGATATATCCCAGCAAACTAGAAATTAAAGATACATCAGAATCAAGCGCACATGCTTCGTACTTAGACATTTTACTTAATATAAACACAGACGGGAAATTAGCAACTAAGCTATACGATAAACGCGACGATTTCGGCTTTCCCATCATAAATTTTCCACATTTAAGTAGTAATATCCCTCAGTCACCTGCATATGGAGTTTATATTTCACAAATGATCCGATATGCCAGGGCGTGCACAACAAATGAAGATTTCATATACAGAGGTTAATTACTCACTGACAAATTATTGACACAGGGATATCGAAAACCGCGTTTAATGTCAACGTTCCGCAAATTTTACGGTCGGTATAATAGTCTTGTTTGCGACTACTCTGTTTCACTAAGTGAAATGTTGAGTTGCCTTTTCGTTGGCGGTTGTTGAGATGTCTGTGCCAATTGTGACGAGGATACACTCCTCACTTGTTTCATTGGACTTGACTGTGGACTCACGGCGGATGTGACCGGTCGACAGGGGATGCTTACTCCTCCATGGCACCTGATCCCACCTCTTGGTTTCCAGAGGTCCGTGTTTGTCCATTTTTACCGGATTTGTATCTATGTCCTGGACATTCTATTGATTTATACTTTGGTATCTGAAATTTTTATATTTGAATCGGGATAAGCTCTGATGAAACATTCTTCCTTTATTTCTTTGTCCTATATGAAATGTTTTTCTCACTATTGTTTTGCAATTGACCTATCGCCAAATGTCTGACACGTGGCCCTCCATGTGAGTTTTTGACGTCATTCGATCGTGACGTCGTAATCACACATGTTTGACGCGCCATTTGATTGTGACGCCATATTGGAAAAGTTTGCCAAAAGGTACCGTGTCGGGCATTTGGCGATAGGTCAATTGCGCAACAATCTTACAACGCCTAAATATGTTTCTTTTAAGTTAAAAGGGCATTAGCTGTGTTTTCGAATAAAAGTACTTCGGGTTTTTTGTTCTAGTTTCACTACTTGTAATGTTCGGTGTGTACAACAACAAATAAGAAGAATAAGAAAATATAAGAATATTTCTATATGTTTTGTGAAAATAAGGTCACGGCCAGAGTGGTATTCATATACAAAAAATTAGAAAGGTTGAGTTAATCAGCTGCAATTGAATAAAGTGCCAAACCTGTGTTTTTCATGCAATTGTCACAAAATTTATAGGAATACTAGAAATTATTATGCCTGTGTATATCTCATTTCTGTTATTGTATATCAATCTTAATAGTAAATTAAGGGGGAAGAAGATTTTAAACAAACACAGATTATGTCCCTTTAACAGATTATAACCAGGGATAATAAACATATTCCTATGATAGTGTATTATACAAGTTGTGGAAGGTCTCAACAACTTATATATAGTTTTCTAGGTTGTCTAGCTGTATGTTTATGTTTCATTTTAAGAAAAAATATAAATATAAATCTTGGCCCGAGACCATAAACAAGGAAAATTCGGAAACAAATTTTATTCTCAAAGTTAAGAATTTACTCATCTGAGGAAAAAGTGAAAACTCGCGGACCATAAAACGACTTTAGAATTTTCTCAACTGAGATAAGGGGCAGTGTAAATCTCGTCCAGGACATGTGTCCCAATTATGTCCCAATTCACTTAACTTCGATGTTTGAACATTATTCTTAACAAAATCTATGATTAATTATTTAACAAGCAGCAAAGAGGTATAAAACGCGTTATAAATCAGGTAGGCAGCGCGTTTTGTGGCATACTAATGGGAAGAGATATATACATTTTTAAAAACATTTAAAACGTCATGTAAAATGCCAATACAGACCGAAGTCAGTAATTTATACAATATGTCAAATGTACATATTACACGATATTCAAGATTCAAGTAAATTAGTATAAGTACATTAGATAAGATAAATGACTCGGAGCATCCACTGGGGCATATGTACCGGACTAAATTTGTTAATGTAAACGAACGTCGTATATCTAGAACAAGCCAACAGAGAAAGAAGTGTTAGTCTCCTAAAACTGTTTCGCTCAAATAACGTTGTTTTCGAAAGCCAAAGAGTTAAACATCCTCCGAAATACTCTAGGGTGTCAATGACAATGACCTTTGCGTTTATATATCCCTGGGCGAACATAGGGACAGCCATTTTCGCCGTTAAGAATTACTTAGGTCAGCTATATGCCGTACTTAAGTATTTTATCACTTGAGAAAGAAATTTGTCTAAGTATTTCTTTATGGTCCACAACCCAAGTTGAAAAAGTTCTCAAAATCTGAGTAAAATCTTGAAGTTGAGTAAACATTTGTCTGAAAATAGTTTTTTGGCCCTGTGCCTGGCACCATCAAACTTAAAAATATTAAAGTCTAAACAAAAAATTACTGACCTTTTGCTAATGCTGAAATTTGATTGAGCAGTCCAAGTTGAGAATATTCTCAAAAATTCTCAAGTGCTTTGATGCCCAGCCCAGATACAGCCTTTTTCAAGTTTTAGCTGTTCTAAAATACAAATATATACTTCTATCTTTTGTTTAAGTTCTGAAAGCTCATGTCTGTAATATGAGGTGGCAACAGTGGATTTAAAGATGCAATACCAGTGACATCTTGAATTAATGTTTTTGTTTTTTGTGGCACAGTTTCTTTCCTCATATGAATATACGTGCATATCATTAACATGTCAAAAGTGTCATAAAAACTGCCAAACACATATTAAGGTATTGTGTTGAAAAGGCCAGACAAAAAACACTTAACCTACGTAGCATAAGTGTCTGATATTACCTTATTTACTGTAACATCATCAGTCAGTCAGTCGGTCAGTCAGTCAGTCAGTCAATCAGTCGGTTGGTCAGTTGGTCGTTCAGTCAATTAGTCAATCAGTCAGTCGATTGGTCAGTCAGTTGGTCAGGTCAGTCGGTCGTTCAGTCAGTCGGTCGGTCAGTTAGTCGGTCAATCAGTAAGTCGGTCAGTCATTTAGTCGGTCAGTCAGTCGGTCATTTGTGTAGGTCAGTAGGTCGGTCAGTTAGTTGGTCATCTAGCTCCAACCCTGAATGTCCTACTAAAATATACTTTGTACAACTGACGGCTTTATACACTAAAATTTTATTTTGGAAAATGTGCAGTTTCTAAATTTAACATTTAAGAAAACTTACTGGATTTGAAATTTAAATTATAAGTCAGACCGAGTAATAATTTACTTTGGATCCCAAAGAGTCTTGTTTAATTTGGAAACTCTAGATCAACAATTCAAGAACTGTATGGTTTCTATGTTCAATAAAAATAACTGATAATTAGTGTGATATCCAAGAGCAAATTAAATGGAATACACGATACGTTCAAACAAAAGGCGGATCAAGGATAAGAAATTTGAACATCTGGGAAATTACAAAGTCCTCGCCCCCACAAATAACTAGAAGATCAAATTATGCGAAGATGCATTATTTTAACAACTCCGCAGTTGAAAATCTCGACCTGAAAACGAGGTTTGCCAAATTACTGTCGGCATAGTCTTAACAGTAAAGTGTTACATTTGACGCCTCAAAGGTGGTACGTACCTATTGACCGAACCAAATCTTACCTAATGAAGAACAGACAGGTGGGTATTTTAGATATCTTAAATATTCATTTACATTTGTCAATGTTTGTCAGTATTTATCAAAATTTCGGCAACTAATGGAATTATGTAAAGAGTTCCATATTTGGAAACAGAGTCAGACAAGTTGCTGTTGTATTTGAGTACTGTTTCTTCATATTTCCTTCTCTCTCTCTCTCTCTCTCTCTCTCTCTCTCTCTCTCTCTCTCTCTCTCTCTCTCTCTCTCTCTCTCTCTCTCTCTCTCTCTCTCTCTCTGAGTGTGTGTGTGTGTTTGTGTGTTGAAGTTGTTCTTTTAATTTTTAGGAAGGGTGGTTGTTTTTCTTCTTCTTCTTCTTCTTTTTGCAAAACTTTATAAATATACTTTTGCTGTGTCAATGATCCTTTAAATATAACATTTAAATATAATCAGGACTTTAAACAGCAATAATATTATTACGTATGTTTGGCAATCTATTACAACTGCGCATTTTAAATCTGACTATATTTTGCATATTAAAATATTATCACTATACACTTTCAATGATACATTAGAAATTTTATAAACATAATACCAAAGTGATACATGTGTCGATAAAATTTCAAAGGAACATCAAAATGATTTTTATAATCCGTGTGGATTTGGTCTTTTAAATTAGCATAATGAAAACATCGATGACATGATGCCTCGTATTGTTCATTTATTGTATAATGATCATCGCCGGCAAATATCGTTCCAGGATATTTAATCATATTGAATTTTCTGATATTACATGACATTGTTCTTTTAAAAAGGAGCATTAGCTGGGTTTTTTTTAAACACTTTGCTTTTCCTTTTACTACTTAGATTGATTTAAAATAGCAAAAAGAGATAAACACAGGCATAATAACAATCCTTAAATCCCGATATATATTTACTTTTAAATTGCTTGATAAACCCAGGTTTGGCACCTTTTCACTTGCAATTAATTAACTCGGCCTTACATTTTGTAAATGAATACCTCACTGAACCTGTCCTAATTTTCACAAAATATGTAGCAATATACAGGATTCCGTATGCCTGCGTGAAACTATTTGTCATTGTACATCAGATGCACGTAGTAAAAGTAAAACATGAAATCTTAATAATATTTAGATAAACAAGAAATATGTTTTGAAACATCCAAACGTTTCTTACTTCCGGTAGCAGACGTATTTGCTCTGTATCTTGAAAAGAAATTAACCCCTTCAACCGATATAAATGGCGTAATGTTGGTGCTATGATTCAAGTGTTTGTTTCAATTGACCTATAGCAAAATGGCCTACACTTCACATTTGGCAAAGTTTTCCATTATGACGTCACAATTAAATGGCCCGTCAAACACTTGTGTGATTATGACATCACGATCGAATGACGTCAAAAAAGCACATGGTCATCTGCCAATTGTTTGTTTCCTTTTAGAGTAAGATACATAAAAATCAACGAAAGTTAATGTCACCAAATTGGTTTTGGAAGGGGAAAACACGAAAAGTTCATCCCACGAAAATAAATGATTTTACAGTTTATCATATTACAGCTATCATTAGTAAAATACATGACTGGATGTCTACGGAGTTTCAAAACCATAAAATAAAAAATACAAAAATGCATGTGGTCAACCCTTGTCAACACAGATGGGTGATTTCATGAGTTGCGTGTCTTCACATATAGTGATTAACTAGTTTTGTTTAGATTTATCCCGGTTTTTATCCCGGTTTTTTAACCGAGTAGAGGCATTATTCATGTGGGCGAATCGTTATTAATTTTCTCTCACATTTTGAGCATATGATAATATCAAAATGAATATTACCAACCAACGGTGGTTTAAACACGTAAATCATGTCGTATGCCAAGCTACCTTCTTTTGCAATGGTCTGATCTATTCTGAGTTCGAACTAGCGACTTTGAAGACGCAGACTGTAGACATATGATATTACAAGTTCTGCATAATTGATGTGATTACTTCTAATTTTATTAGGATCTTAAATTCTGTTCTGTCAGAGATACAGTCCGAAATAAAACTTTGGGGATGAGGGCAATGATGTCAACACACTTCGCGCTTCGCGATATCAACATACAGTGATATATGACATGTACTTTGAAATTTATCAGAAGGAGAGAAACATAACTTCCATGCACTGTTATCGAAACAGCCATAATATACATGTTTTTGTTCTCATTAATTTCATAATGCCAAATACGTTGTTTGTCTATGAGATATTAGGACATCAAAACGGTAAATGAAGCGCCATTACCCTTACTGTGGTGTTGGACATTCCGACAAAGTGGTTATGGAATTGTGAACAAACGATTTTATTTTCTCTTGTGTCGGTGATTTATTTATAAAGCTTTATGAACCACTGTCTGTTTCAAGTGATGACTCGAGATTGCAAATTGACCAGCGTATTCTTATAAAAAAGAAACGAACAAAAAAGCAAACAATTGGTCCACTTCGGTAAGATTAGGAAGAACTTTAATAGAGCATGGCTTGATTTCTCATGAACATTGGTTCTTTAAATAGTATAACAAACAACTACATTTTTGGTTATAGAGATCCATTGTTGAAATGAGACGAAAGAATGGAAAATCTGTATCCCATCCGATCACTCTGAGTCAAATAGTTTCTAGATAACATATGTCAAAAATTTGTCATGCAACGAAATAATAAAGAATATCTGCTTCACAAGCCACTTTAAATTGTGATAATGTTTGCACCCATTTATATAGTGTCCATTTTCGTTGCCCTCAGACCTATCGATTTGCTAAGCTAACAAAAGCTTTAGATACGAGATGCTGGTAGGCGGAGTAAAACGTCCTCTTTCATGTCAATCAACAGATCACATGACAACTACTGAGAACCAGCTCTCATAATAGATTTTATGGAAACTCTGAATGGCTAAAACACCGGATTATTTTCAACTGGACATTATCACTGAACTATCAAATAAGTAGTCATTATCTTCTGAATTTTATTAGAATACTCTTTTACTGGATGTATCAACAGGATAAAGAAGATAATGCGAAAACAAAAGACCGAGCCCGATTCGACTCTCAAAGACATAAATATGTATATATATATATATATATATATATATATATATATATATATATATATATGTGTGTGTGTGTGTGTGTGTGTGTGTGTGTGTGTGTGTGTGTGTGTGTGTGTGTGTGTGTGTGTGTGTGCATATTTACACAAACGCATACACAAAATGAAAAGATATTTCACTTGCATATTTTATAATACCAATATCGATATAAATACGTAAATTATGTATAATAAATTTCGATTTGTAATAGAAATAAAATTTTTAAAAAAGAAAAAGATATTCCACGATAAAAAAAGCCCTGGTTATCATAGATTGAGTAACTGTAATATATTTATATATTATAGTCAAATCTATACAGACCAAATCTGTCTTTATTCTAATGTATGAATACTAAAACGTCTCCATATGTGTGAAATATTCTTGAGCTTGACGTTAAACAACAATAAACAAACAAACAAACAATGAATACTAATAATTAACAATAACTACTAACAACAAGTTACCATAACAAAAACAGCACATTTCTCTTTTTTAATAATCAAACAAAGTTAATATGGGCTTAATATCTGAGCACAAAAAAAAAGAAGTTAATGCACTTGTTTCAGCATTCAGATTTAATTAATTACTTTACGATTATTGTAGAGCTATACATACATCTAAGTGGAATTTGTATCGAAGCACATATTAGTAAGTAATGAAACAGGAATACATAGACCTGGGCATGCAACCATAAAACTTAAGCATTGCTGAAGTCTAATAATTTTACTCAACTTTAGCTAATCCAAATTGAGAACATTCTCAGACTTGAGTAAATTCTCAAGTTTTATGGTGCCGGGACGAGAAAAAAATGACTGGCAATTTCAACTGCTCAGGTTCAAACAACAGTTGCCCATTTCATCTACAAGAGTGACATACGTTCAGTTCTATTTACAATTTCAACTGCAGGAGTGGCAAAGTTTCACCTATCAGTTTCATGTATACACTTAGTTTATGATGCAATAAAAATAATTTAGAATGAGATGAAATATAAAGTATTCATGATTTCGACCGAATGGCATCTGTTATTGCATACACCGATATTTAAACATCAATGTTTTAATGAGTACAACAAGGGGAAGTAATGACTACGAATTCATACGAGTGAAATTGATATGACTAGTTTTTTTATTACAATAACTTCCGTGTTACATAATGTGTGTTAACTTAAATATTTAAATGTTTCTCTGTGAAATAAATTAATGATATTATAATTATGTGGACACGTGGGAAATTGAAGTTTGTGTGTGTGTGTGTGTGTGTGTGTGTGTGTGTGTGTGTGTGTGTGTGTGTGTGTGTGTGTGTGTGTGTGCATGTGTATGTGCGTGTGTGTGTGCTTAATTGTTTGTGTTTAGAATATATATATATATATATATATATATATATATATATATATATATATATATATATCTGTGTGTGTGTGTGTGTGTGTGTGTGTGTGCCTGTGTTTGTGTGTATGTCTGTGTCTGTGTGTCTCTGTGTGTGTCTGTGTGTGCCTGTGTGTCTGTTTGTGTGTCTATTTTTGTGTACATATGTGTGTGCATGCATGCGTGTATTTATTGAATATATCTGGAAAACAAATATTTTAATGTAAAACAGACCCAAACTACACAATTGACATTGACACCCCTCTTATTTCAGCATCATGGACAATGAGCTTCACGAGAGCGTGCAAAATTATAGCGGTTTTATTATTGACGTTTTACGTCACATTCGATAATTTGTTAATTATATCTTATTTCACAGCATATTCAAAGTGTAAGTCCATTTGCAGTATCTGCTTTTGTTTGTTTGTTGCTGTTCTTGCTGTTGTTGTTGTTCTTGTTGTTGTTGTTGTTGTCGTTGCTACTGCTGCTGTTATTGTTGTTTTGATTGTTGTTGTTTGGTTGTTGTTGTTGTTGTTGTTTTGGTTCTTGTTCTTTTTGATGTTTTGTTTTGTTTTGTTAGTTTGTTGCTTGTATGTGTGAGAATTTTCATTTCGGGGTTTAAATTGGATGATATGTTATAAAGAAATATTCAACTTCATTAGCATGACAGTTATTCGATCAGATATTTTAGCAGAGCAAGGAGGTTTTTGCCAATATCACCAATTTAAAGCCTAAATACAAAATAAATTCTTAGTATCAAGAAACATTTAAGCGATAAGCAATCTTAGTTAAAAGCGAGAAGTATCTGTAAACAGCTAATATTTAGTATTGAAAACAATTTTAACTAATACATTTACAGCTGTATGAAAAGAACCATTCTGTATCATGTATTTTATCCCATATCTACCTGGAAATGGATTTCCGTTTATATTTTGTAGCAGTAATAAATTGCCAGTTTTATATTTATTGACTGAGAAAAAACATAACATGTGAAATACATCTGTTAACAGACAGACTGTAATTGATAACGATTGTCTACATTTGATAATAATCTGTTCAATTCTTATCCATGAAATATTCATGAAATTTCCGGTGTTTTCTCAAATTTCCGCCACACAAAAGCGGAAATGAATTATCTGTCAAACAGGTAACGCTAGTTCATTCCATTGATCTTGTCTTTAAACAAGGAGGAGGTGGTGGTGGTGGTCATGCACAGGTAAGGTTTTAATGCTATTTATTTTGTGTCTACGCTTGTCAAATAGAATAGTTTGTTGTCTTTGTAATAATATTTTTGATAAATAGTTTTAATCTGTACATCTAAATTACCCAGCTATGTTAAGCCGAACGTGGACGGCAATAAGCAAATCATCGTATACATTAAAATGAAGAAAACTCGTCAACTTTAACAATGAATGTACTCGCTAATTATCTAAAAACTTTCTCTCGATTCATGTATTTTCATAGATATAGATAAAATGATTGTGCACGAACTACACCTTCATGACCATAGACAGAATAAAATAGCTTATCTTCAGAAATAGGTCTCATCTATGGCGCGTGTCAACAATGCTTGAAAAAGTACACACGTGTAATAAAACATTATTGTATAGAAATTCAGAAAATGTTTATGATATTTAAGAACTGTGGCTAATAAACTTTAAAGTATTCGTATTTTCAGCTGCGTTTACGTCAGCATGGATCAAATTTTGGCTTTTCCATTGTTATTGTCTGAATATTTGTTATCATCTTTAACATCTCATACTATAACTGGGTGCCATAAATTTTGACCTGATTATGGTCAGTGATAGTTCTTGAACGTTCAACGCCTGTTTCGAAGCGTCATCATTGGATTTAAACTATTATTCGAACGACCAACGACTTTAATTTATTATGTTCAGCGCTTAGCTACTGAACAATTAATACCTCTTTTGCAAAATTCTTGGGATAAATTGATCTCGGAGAATTCTGTCATATACCATTACATTTGTCTTTACAGAGAGAACAAATCTAGTTATTGTTTAGGGTGGGGATCTCAAAAGTTTTCTGCCGATTATAAAAAAGTTAAAACTTGTAATGTACCCAGTACCTTAAGAAATGTTATGGTCTTAGGATAAAATATTTCAATTTCCATTTCTATGATTTATCGTTCGGTGCCTCTTCAGATCTATCTCATATCAGCTTATTCTTAGTTATCTCCCCTTTAAATGCCTTATCAGACGATGGGCTAAAACAGTTTAAGCATCTGCAGTCTAGCATTGTTTTGAGAATCCCTTATACTCCAGAAGATGATGTCACAAAAGTTAAACATTTCTTATATCATTTTGTTTCACATTTGTATTTTACATTTCACTTAACATCTTTTTATAAGATGGTGGCCAATATTAAATGGTTTAGAAGAAGGCACGCTTAAGGTGAACTCGAGAAAAGATAATTGATTTTCAACAAATGCTCAGTTTCACAAGGCGTGTACATACAGTGACTAGTATAACCTCTGTCAAATCATGTGATAAATAACGTTTGAAATACCTGGCCATTCACTATCCATGAATGTACAAGTTTACTTAGTTTTTTATGTCTCTCTCGAAAATAGATATAATATTTTCTAATAATAAACAACATTATGCAAATACATTGCATTGTACATATTCGTTGCATATTTGATAGGTTTATTTAAACATGGAAAAGTTAACAAGAACAAAAAACATTGTGAACATCGTTTTAGTTTTTAACAAACTCTATCATGCACGCCACAAAATACCAGTGAATCAGTAAAATCAGTAGCATTTCATTTTAAACTATCAAAAGTTTGGTTTTTTAACAGAAAATATAAAAAAATATGTATTTTATTACCGCTACCTACTTCAATCCATGGAACATTTGATAACATATATTCATTTAGAAATTTGTCATGCGTTGATATCATTGTAAGTGTATGACACAAACAGTATGCAACTATAGTAAACAGAGAACCTTGATGTTTAGCTTTTCTGCATTTACATATCATATGCCCTACTTCTGAATTTCATAAAAACGACAATTTTTAGTTCAACGGTACTTCATTAAACGCAAGAAACAGAATTTGTGTTAAAATAAACACACACGTGGGCATACAAAGCACGAATTCAAAGCTTTAAGATGAAGATGAATAATTAAAAAAAATGTTGAACAAAAATAACTGCACACTAATTCTTTCTAGAATGTTTTATTATTCATCGATTTATAAAGTTGTACTACATTTGTAGCACGTGACCTTATTTCCACGTACTACATAAATACCACATTAGCGTGTATCCAGCACATATCTTAAACAATATCTTAACAATAGACGTGTATAATTGATCGTTGAAATCAGCATTAATTTGGCGATGAATATTTTTAAGGGAGCACAGTATATGGTACAACCTTAGAGATGTTTTATTATAGATTAACGTGTTAAGCTTAGAAATGTTTTTTCACGTGCTTTTATGCTCTGGTAATTACTCAATGAATTGAACATGGGAATATTGCCTTAAAGGTGCAAGAGAACGTTTCTCCTTCGAACTAACAATAAAAAGAAAGAATTTAAATGGATGATATCTGTGTTTGTTTTTAAGAATATATATATATATATATATCTTTCTTTCTTTTTTTTTACTATTTCTATTGATATACAATAACAAAAACAGATATACACAGGCATAGAAATTCTTAAATTCCTATATATTTTCGGAAATTGTTTGAGAAACCCGGTTTGGCAATTATTCACTTGCAATTGATAAATTCAACCTTACTATTTGTATATGTAATGCGACACTGGACCTAACCTTATTTTCACAAAATGTATAGGAATATAAGATTTGTTATGCCTGTGTATAGAAGAAGTAGAAAAAATCGACATATGTTTTATTCTTATGTGAACACAGCTAATGCTCCTTTGAAGTACCAATCAATAATCAAAACTCAAGTCCACTATAACACGACGAATTAGATGTGCAAATGGTGTCAACATAAAGAACAATTACGAATCCCAAACGGGGTAAGACCAGGTGTCCGGAAGGAGTCAGCATCTTTTTCTGGCATGCCACACCCGTCGCAAATGTTCCATGGAAACCTTTCTAGTTAAACGGGTCAAATTTAGTAAAAGGTCAAGTTTGGTGATGAGGTCAAGTTCGGTGAAAAGCATGATTGGTGAAACGGAGTCACTGTCTGTGGTCGTGATCCAGAATACTATCTAATATTTCTGAGAGGGGGACTTCATAATGTTTAACAAGATCCCCGTATCGACCATAAAACTTTACTGATAACGGAACAACCTATTATCCGACATTTTGTCTACATGTATTTAGTTCATACAATTAAATTTATCCATAAGAACTTATTTACCCATAGGATTGTTTTTATCCTTAAGACTGCTTTTATCCCTTAATATTTGATTTTCCTTGAAGAGAAAAAAAAATCCCATAGGATATTTTCTTTTATATTTTCCGGTGAGATTTTTTTTTAATTTTTTCGCAGGATTCTTATTTTTCTTGCAGGATTTTTTTCATCCAAGAATTTTAACATGTTAGGTAAGAATGATGAATGAAAATGTTGCTATTATACTAACTAATGGTAAGCTTATCTTTTGGTCCAGTCAACATTTTCTGGTACTGAAGGCGGGCGCGAAAATGCAGTTTGGAGAACTAACAAATAAATGACGCAATGTTATACAAGGAATTCACAAACCGTCTTAGCGCGTATAGGTTTTTAAATCCTCATGCGTCTTGATTTGTGATGCAATGGTTTAAATAATGCGATAAATGATATGCTTTAGTAAATAGACATATTCCAAATGAAAGTAGTTTTTCATGAAATTCTGTGAAAGATTGCCTTAAATATAAACAAAACAGAACAGCCATAGCTATATGAATTATAGATATTAAGGCACAGATGGAAAGTTACCATATAATTGTCAAGGCGTTAGAACTAAAGCATATGAATATGAAGAAGTGAATATTGGACAAACCACGGACGTCTTGGAAAATCAAGAAGTGGAATCAGGTGTCATGGAGGAAAAAGTTTTCTTTGCTGTCTGGTTAAGTTCGCCTTGAATCAACGGTTACAATTATGATCAAAACAATTGACATTCCTGTTAACACGTGATCAAAACAATTGACATTCCTGTTAACACGTGATCAAAACAATTGACATTCCTGTTAACACGTACTCTCTCACAGGTCCAGGCTAATCAGCACACAAACATACTGTCCAAATGAATATGTCATGTCACACCCGTCGCAAATGTAAATCAGAAACGGAGATGCATTTTATTCACAAACAAGATACCTTGCACTCCCGTGTCACACCATCAATCAGAATGATATTAATAATAATACTTTTAGGTATGCTAATAATTGAAAAATGAATTCAAATGAATTCAAATGAATTTTCAAGGCATAAACGCGCATTTTTGTATGAGAAATTGAAACGTTGAAAAATAAAGAGAAAAGATTAATACACTATGTCTGAAGATTAAATGCATAGGATTTAAACGTTTTAGTGCTATATAATTACATTGTAAGTTGATTAAAGGAAAAGAACTACAGGGATGTTACTTATAAACTTACATCTACCAATACTTCTGACGATGTTATACCTAACAGGGAGGTTTTTAATGCAGTACGCGTGTAGAAAAAAAGCCTAAAGGTGTTTGTTTTGTCAAGAATAAATCCTTTCCTATACCTTTACTAAATACCTTTAAGTTAAACAATTAATAAATCCCTGACCAGTTGGATTTTCTATTTTTGCCCCTTTTAAATGGTTTGTTCCCCTAATAAAGCAATGAAATTGACAATATGGAGAAAGGAATCATATTTTTTTTCCAAATACATGTAGTATATCAGAGTTATCTATCAGTATTCTTGTTTTGACATATTAGTTAAGCAGGAAAGCAATTCTCTCCAGAAAGATTTTACAATAATACAGGTTCCTTTGAGTAGAATGAGCATACATTTGTTTCAGAAATATTCAACTTATGCAAAAAATGAGCTAGTTGTTATACATCTATGTACATTTCTAAACTGAAACCATCTTTACATTGTTCTTTTGGTCAGTCTAAATATACAGTTGTTAATATAAATGTAATGATCTAAATTTTTTGTTGAAACTTTTAAGTCACTACGCCATTTTGAAAGATAGAAGTAGTAGTATTTTACACATTGTAAAAATAAACCATACACTGAAAATGTATCTTCTTTTCATCAAACATTTCATGAAAACAAATGATGAGAAGGCAGTTGTTATATTTATGTTTGTAGATTGAAGATTAAGTCATTCTGATAGGGTTACTCGCTTTAGTCCATAAAAAGTGTGCATAAATCAATGACCGTATATTCTTCACAGAATAAATAAGTAAAACGTCCCAAATTTATAAAACAAAATCAAATGTATGTACATAATTCACTCCCCGTCTATCCATCTCTTGTATGCATCTACATTTCCATTTATTTTGCTATTGGAGTTCAATCAAATTTCGTCATTATATATAAATTATCATAGTCATTTAACGTTCCATGCATTGCCTTTACTCAATTAAACTGTTTTCCAAAATATATATTTAAGTTTTTAAACTTTAAATTAACATATCAAAGTCCAAAACATATCTTGTATCTCAATTTTACACCTTTCTGCAACCTTGGTCGTCCATGAAGAGTTTCTAAGAAATAATTTTTTTATCCAAATTACTTTCATGGATTTCATAATTTATTTTATATGTATCATTTTAAGCCCCCGCCATCCTCTTTATAATTCATTATGATATTTCTTTAAATTTCGCCTAATTCCTTATTCTGCAGGTACCTTCTATATATAAACATCCTCCTGGAGATTGCTTAAAACATGATATATATAATGCTACAATTGATGGGCGTGTCACATTTCATGGGATCTTGCCTTTTCCCGGAAATTGTGTATTTGCGAACACACAATTACAATGTATATAAACACCAAATGTGCCAATGATATTCGTCTTATTTGTTTTGCAAGTTTTGACATTGATCATCAAAAGTGAATAAGGACATGGTATGAAATGTACATTTCATTCTATTCAATCAGGTACAGTTGTAATTCTTTTTTAATTTACAGCCATCAAAATATTTACGGTAATCATCACTTCGAAATGCACTTGTATTTATTTCAAAGAATGGATTAGATCGGTAAATATCCTTTTTTGTATTGACCACGCCCATAAATGAAGAAAACGTTTTAATTAAACAGACTTTATAATTGTTATTATCGCAATGATGTATGTTTTTTCTCAAAGTTTTGATGTATTGTCACGATCTTTGGTATTACTTGTTAAACATGCTAATTATCGAGCAATTTTAGTTACGTTATGGTTTACGGTGTCTCTTCGGTTCTTCCGGGAGGTCTTTGATACATGTCATTACATGTAACTTCCTTTTGGTTTACTATTGCAAAAATCATTTGTCAATACCCCACCAGGAATTATGTAACTTTGTGTAGGTAGTAGTAGTATTTTATAAATAATACATAGGTAAACCTATGGAGAGGGCGAAGGCATTCATCAACAGTTTTACATGTTCAGTTAATATCTTTGCGGAGCCGGGGGCAACACGACAGAATCACCAAAGGGTTTAATATTCAGTGTTTTTATCACGTAAATGTCCCGGTCATTCATTCATTGTTTTAAATAAAATATTGAGTGGCTGACTGTTTCCTTGGTGCTAAAACTTAAATAGAATCTATGTGGTATTTATTAGTCATGAATTAAAAGCACAAATATGTTTTCATGCTATATATTTTTCTCTATCCCAGCGTATCCACTATTTCGTGCAGTTCACATTACCAGAATAATGGAGGCGCTTCGTGATCGGGTTCGATGTACAACCCTAGTCGTTATGGCCTAGTCTCGGTCTACAAAACGTTTCTGAGTATGGTAGTTTATTACTTCGTTTGCAATGAGCTTTTAAGTAATGACTTTGCATTTCGGACATTTTGTTTATGTCTCGCGCAAATTCCTGATGTGAGCAAAAGTTTTACCATTAGTAGTACGGGTCCCCGGATGTAGTAGGAATAAAAAATGTGAGCTTCTCTACATATATGAGGGCTTCGCCCTCTATCATCATCATCATCATCATCACTATTTTATTTTATTAGTAGTAGTGAAGTACTATCACTATCATTATCATCATTATCGTCATCCTTTCTATCTGGAATATATTTGCAGTTTACCGATCTTGGGGATCTAAAACTATGACCTTTAAAATATGAGACGCCACTGGAAAGTGGAATTTCAAAATAATCACAGATTCTTTAACTTTGAAATACATATTTTTAAAACATAGGCTAATCGTACAACTAGGAAGAAAACTATTGTTAAATTCATATAGCCTGGCAGATTGGACTTACCCTTAGCATTTGAAATATGAAAGATGCCCCCCCCCCCTCTTTTGCTTGTCGTGTGTTCAATGCAATTATTTGTCGATTTCTGACTTCATTACGGAGGTAAAACGATTGTTTTGCCTTGCAATGAGCTGGAATTAGTAGGAGAGACTGGTCGACTTGCATTTCTCTCCTGAATAAACGGGAAACAGGTTTTTATTCGTTCATCATCGGACATTACCTACTCATCGTAAGTAAAGATCAGAGTACATGTACTTTTAAAGATGTGAAAGGGAATTCCCATATTCAATTTTTTTTTACATTTACATTACTATTCACTTGTTTTCCATTGAATATAAAGATATATTTCGAGAGGTAAAAAACGGCTTATCTAATCAGAAACCGTTTTTTATTTTTCAAGTTATATAATAAATTCTATTATTAAGTAGTGGAGAAATAATAATTATAATTTATATTAATTTGATAATCAGTTAATAAGATCCTATGATAATATCAAAGACATCTGGGTCCACATTTGTGACTAACTGTTCTTTTTGTCAGTCACCTGAATGTTTGACTTTTACTTGTGTGTGGAGTTAATATTTTTAAGATTAGAATATAAAATCACAAAACGAACGTTTCTTAAATAGTCAGGAGACAATACACAAAGCTGGTTAATTTTGGATATGCACAGAATTCTGAAAAATACATTCGCTTAGAGTAGTATCGTCATTGTGACGCGCCTTTCGTAAAATTAATGCTAAGAAATTCTACATGACCATCAAATTTTACATGCAATATATTAACACATCAAAATGAAACGAGTAATTCAATAAATAATTTATAAATAGATTCGAATTATGCCTCATCTATCATATAATACATAACATAGTGTTGATCTCTATAGTTAACTACATATAACCAGCCGAGTTAGAATCTTGTGATGATTTTCTTTCACTTTGACAGGTTTAAATCTAAGGTAAGAAAGCATCATGATATTACATGTACACTGACAAATAGTATTGCTCCCATTAGTAATTATATCCTTTGAGTATCCTGTGGGGGAAGAAAACGTTTGTTTGCTTGTTTGGTTTTTTTTTTGCGGGGGTTACTTTTATTTTTTATTATTATTATTATTATTATTATTATTATTATTATTATTGTTATTATTAATAATAAATCTTTCTTAACCTAAAAGTGAGTAGAATCATCCATACGATAATCAAAAGTTTACAACTAATGTGATTTGGACATATATGATAATTGATAATCAATTACAAGATGAAACGATATCTAATCATTAGTTAAAGATATTTGATAATCAGTGATATACTGTAAACTGTAAATTTTCGCCATCAGAAAACGTATTCACCCTTTCTTAAATTCGCCCTAACTCACCATATCTCAAGTATAGTGTAAAATTATTTTGCTTGAAATTTTCGCCTTCGTTTTAAATACGCCCTATCAACTAAGGGCGAATATGGTCAAAGTTAAACGGGAGCGAAAAATTCCCCCATTAAGTACATGACACAGGTCATTCGCTTAGTGTGTCATCATCAGACTTGTTGCAGATCTACCCAAGATAATGTTTATTACTATACAAGTCATGCTCATATATTCTGGCGTGGTGGAATCTTATGAACCCTTTCTTTACCTGGAGGAGTTTGAATTTTAGGTGATACACAAAGATCTTAGAGCGTGTGTTAGTCGATTATCATGTTTATCTAACTCTCAAATTTTGAAAATTAACTAACGAGAGTTAGATAAACGTGATAATCAACTAACACGAATTGGTGAATCTGTTTCTACCATAACTGAAAACCTGTATAGTATGGTGACATATTGATGTAATCTGGAGATTGAAGCGAGGTACATGTTTGACGCGATCATGGGAGTTAGGAAACCCAACATTGTTAGAGACTTCAATAATGGATCCCTTTCCCTCCAATTACTATTATCGCCAACTTTGACCGCCGACAACTGGCATGATGCAAGTTCAGGTACAAATATTTTCATTACAGTTGTAGTGCGGTCTTGATAAATGAGATTTTTAGCTCTGTTGGTTATTTGTATAAGTTTACATAACTACAACTTCGGTTATACGTAGGTATAATAATAAAAACATTAGTTGTGGTAGAAAGCATAATAATATCATAATTAAACTGACAAAAGTAATTGTTCCCGTATGTCACTATACATACGATTATGCAGTAGGGAATAAAACACTTTTTCCATTCAGCTTGTCTTCACTGAAAAGTAAGGTAGAAGTATCCGCGTCATAATCGAAAGTTTAACACCCCATACCCGGGCTAGGTTATGTGAATTGGACAATGATGGCTAATAATCCCTTGATACGTCTCGAAACTGGTCATCAGCCTTATTATCTTGAAACATAAGCTAAGCTATGTCCGCATGTAGAGTGTTTGGGTCATGACCTCCACATTAGTGCAACATATTTTTTCAAAGATATTCACAAATTTTAACTTAAGTAGCATGGCACCGGACATTTACCCTCAGGATTCTCGCAACCCTTTCATTAATCTAAACATTTCCTTGTTTCAATTATTGTTATAAAATTCCGTGTAAATGTACTTACGGTAAATCTGTAAGATAATGATAAGAGAATATTGGAGTACAGGTAATCGGTCAATCATGTACTAATGATAAAAATACGCATAAATGCATCTTTCATAATTACCTTTTTGCACCCAGATCAGTGCAGCTTTAAATTAAATGTACTTTAAGTACACAACTGTTGATAAACTAAATATTCAAATGTTTCGATAGATATATAGATAGATAGATAGATAGATAGATAGAAAGAAAGATAGATAGATAAATAGATAGAGAGAGAGACAGACAGACAGACAGACAGACAGACAGATAGATAGACAGATAGATAGATAGATAGATAGATAGTTGTACTGACTGACGTGTTGGTTGGAAAAAGGGAGGATAGATAGATAGATAGATAGATAGATAGATAGATAGATAGATAGATAGATAGATAGATAGTTAGATAGACAGACAGACAGACAGACAGACAGATAGATAGATAGATAGATAGATAGATAGATAGATAGATAGATAGATAGATAGATAGATAGATAATTAGATAGATAGATAGATACAAAATGTTTCATGTTACACTTTAAAAGTGAAAAAATAATAAAATTTAAATATTATATAGCCTTTCATATCATACAACAAATCCGATTCATGTCATGTAATCTCGAAATATCAGACCATCATCTTTTGTATCATTATACCCCAAACAGGTTTCAACAGTTGAGTATAATTATTTTAATGCGCTTGGATAACAGATGGATAATAAAATTAAATATTTTAGATATTGACAATATCAGTAGATTTTGCAGCAGGCATAATGAGTTTGTTCACCATTTCCTTGTCTCACGAAAGGAGTTACTTGTTCGCAAGTCAGTTGTTGTAGACATATTCAAGAAAATTGATAAAAATGAAAAATGCAGTTATTGGTCGATCAGTCATTTTAATTTGGACAATAATTGACTTTCGTCACCTGGTAAAACTGACTCAAAACACTCCATTTATTACGAGTATTTTGAAATTAGATAACCACAAAGAAATTGATTAGTTTGCTAATGTTAAAGGTCAAATATGAAAACGATTAAAAACAAATCAAATGCATGATCATTTACGTTTTTTATATATAATTGTTTTATGGAATTTTCTATAATGCACATTCTACTAAAAAGGTAATAAGAAATTATCAATGACTTCACTAAAATATGGGCGTCTTTCCTATCAATTTTGGGGAAAGTCAGCAGTCTACTCAGGGTACGACCAATTCAATCATTCATATATATATATATATATATATATATATATATATATATATATATATATATATATATATATATATATATATATATATATATATATATATATATATATATATATATATATATATTCACAAACATACACAGAAATGATTTCATACATAAATGTATGCACGAAGATTCCCGCAGTTAGACTAAACAGATTCAAGAAATGAATTATGCGCATAAATAAATAACATGCATAATATCCACAAAGAAAGGTATTAGGCACTTCGTATTGATGTATTATCTTTTGAATGTATAATACACGTTACGATAAGCGAGAAAACCATTAAATATATATGAACTATATCAAAATAATTGATAACAAATTTATTCGGGCTATTTTTGTATATTTGTGTATTTGACTTTTTAATAGTGTTTACGCTAGACTCGGCTTTTATTATTATTATTATTATTATTATTATTATTATTATTATTTATATGGTGGTAGCCCGTTTTTAATGGTGGGTACATTGATCATGATTAACCTTCTGCAAGTAAACTGGCAAACATTCTAACAAAAATCATCTTAGGTTCCAGCGGTGCTCGAACCTGCGCTGACCAAAAGTGGGAGGCGTCATTGTTCAAACTGCTATGCTCTAACCACTCGGCCACAGAGGTCACGAGAGTGGGTGTCTTCATCGACTGAAAATATTAACATAATACAAAAATTATAGATCTGGACCCGGTTGCACAGCACATTGTTAACTTTAGCGTACAGTTAGCCCATTTAACTTCACGTTAAAGCTAACACAAACTGCTGTGCAACTGGGTCCTGAACACTGCCAAAAAATAGTTGTTCAATGAAAAAAATGAATATGATTATTATAAGAAACTAAAATAACTAGTCAGGAAATGTTAGCCCCATACCGAGTGAATATGTGTAAATATATGCACTTAATAGTAAATGTTTTATCTGAATAATATGTTTCATTTTCTATTCTCAATTTCACATGATTTTATAGACAAAAGAATATCGCAAGCTTCAATAACACTCGACTACATATAGAGTAAATTGCAAACATTGCGGGAATTAATTTTCTCTACTAAATTCGTATGTTGTTGTAACGGCATATCAATTTGATAAGAATAATAAGATGTGATATGTCGTTATAATTACTAAATGTGGCACGTCAATCTCTTACACAGAGTTGACGGTCCTTGCATTTTCTCCCAATCTCTGTCAACGTATCAAAAGTAGTCCCAAAACACATGATAATGTCACCGACGATTTGAATTATAGTAAAAACCAAATTACTCAGAATAGGGAAACCTTTCACAAAAATATAATCCCTATATTTACCGCAATTTTTTATAAAAAAATATTTTTGCCTCAAATAATATTACATTTTAGGTCTAAACTGAAAATATATGCAAAAAGGTAAATACTGTATAAATAACAAAATGTGGAGTAAAATTAAATATTCCACAAAATATTTGACAGCTGACAGAGATTGAGAGATTGCAAGGACCCACAACTCTGTGTAAGAAATTGGTGGCACGTTTCGGTTTCCGAAGTTCTTTGATTTCTAAGCACGACTCCCTTTAAATACTTATAAGAGTTAGTCACAGAAAATAATGTTACTGGGCAGCAAGCCTACACCCTTGGGACCCAATGATTTAGGTGTCATTAGCATGACAATACAACTCTCTTTTATTTCACATTTAGGAAAATAAAATTAGTTATGCGTGAAATATGATTTAGTATGTACATAACATTGCGTTATAATTATTAACAGTTTGGTTTATGGTTCATATTTCTATGAATTCGTCTGTCAATGTTTCCCAGAAATTGTTACTTCTTTCTACGTTACATTTACTCGTCAGTATTCAGAATACAGATATGTTGGTATTTATCAAAATAAGTAAACATGCATTCACGTATGTATGTATGTATGTATGTATGTATGTTTGTATGTACGTATGTATGCATTCATGCATGCATGAGCATTGAAAGAACAGTAAGATGATCTTCAAAATACATGTATCATTAGCCTTTATATTCGACTGTACATGACAGTGTGGTATTGTTTTTATGTCTTTTGTTTAAGTTATTTTAATATTACTGTCATTAGTGTTTGCGTGATTATTGCGTTGTTGTTTGTGATTTGTTGTTCTTTTGTGGCAGTTGATGCTGTTGTTATTATTGTTGTTTTCTTTCTGTCTGTTGTTTTTTTTGTTGACGTCTTGATATGCTTTTGGTCGCAGTATTAACTACAGCGTTAGAATCACAAGCAGAGTGGGAGGGGGCTACGGGTGCGATACTGTGACGAACCGAAAATTATGGTCACTATTCCCTCGCCAAACGCTCGAAACGAGACGTAAAAGCATGAATCTTTCTAATTAGACTTTGAACTCTGGACACTTGTTCAAAACATCAGTTTTACTCAAGCCCGAGTTTTTCACTCATGTTCAGCATAAATGTGATTGGTTGAGCAGGCCAAATTAAGAGTATTTTTCGTTTTGATTAGGTGGGCCCAGGTGTCTTGTGTTATGACGGGCCTTTTTTCGTTCAAGAGCACGCACTGCATTGCCATACATCCCTGACATAGGTTAATATTTTAAGACACTTCAACTGTAGCTGTTGACGTCACCAAATATGTGAAATATTTTTGGCGGAATAACAAAAAAAAACAAATTGTAAGCAATAAACAAACAGGCGTCAATTTTCTAATCATATCATGTTGAACGAAGGTTTAATAAAAAAAATATACATGTACATGTATTTAACATTTATTAAGCAGAAAACATATGTACTCTAAGATCAGTGAACTATTATCAAATGTAACCAGGAAGTTGTGAAACACTGTTTATTTATCAAAGTTTAACAACGGTAGGTAAAGTAATTAAATACATTGTATAGTGACATGGAGGTTAACTCGGCAATACGATTATTAGGAAACGGACTAAAATTCTCCGGAAAAAAAAGACATTACCTGGTAACTTATCAACAAAGAGAATACCTGTGACCTATCGCCTTACTTTACAGATCATGACCTTGAGAAAGTAGATAAAGAAGCTCTATAACGCTGAAACTTATTGTTAACGGTGTATTGTGGATAAAAATAAATCTCTTTATCACAAAATAACAGCATACATTTCTCAATACCAAAATGAATATGTCTTTATATAGAATTGACATCTCGCATAAAGCAATGTCTTATTTTGTCAATAAGACTTTTTAAAACATAAGCTATTTTTTGTTTGGGGGGGAAGGGTGATTTAATGTCCGAGCCATTATTTAATGTTTACACATTCATATTATATATATAATATATCAATAGAGCTAAAATGTACATACCCCCCACCCGCCCCCAAATAAAATAATACTAATAATACTCGAAATTAATGCTGTTTCGCCTAGAAACGGGTACAATGTCATTTGAATGGTGCGCTCCATGGGCTCAAAATGAAGTCAATTGACGTTGTGGCGAGTTTGTGGAAGTCTTGAAGTCCAATGTGTGAATTTGAACGCCTTAGTTCGCTTTTTATTACAATTTTAGTTTGAAGAACTCTTAACAGGTTTTGAGACTCCAAAATGTACCCCGCCACAATTTTCAGTAGCGGACTTACATATCGCTAGAACACCATCGCTTAAAATGCACAATGCACAGGTATCCGGCTTAGTTTTCCATTTCCAGTCAAGTGTTTATGGATTCCGATTTAAACATGAAAAGTCTCTCACTTCCTGTCAGCGCAGGTTCGAGTACCGCTGAAACCCAAGCTGATCTTTATGAGAAAGTTTGCCATTTTACTTGCAGAAGGCCTGTAGTCTCTTCCCGGGTACATTGTATCCGGGTTCTCTCCTCCACTATTAAAAGCTGGCCGCCACCATACAACTGAAAAATCGTTGTGTGTGGTGTATAACAACACTCAAATGTCAAATTCAAATACGAACACCGAAGCAACTTCAGATGGCCGTAGTATCATTTTCTAACTTTTTGGAGAGAAAAAACCTGGTAAATAAGTGAGGACGTGATATAAGTGTTCAACAAAACTAAGGATGACATTACAGGAAATAATTTGATACTGTTTTAAGAATAAAAAGGAATGCAATGATTTTACACAGAGTGATTGTACTCGGTCCTTGAAAATCCTCGATAACAATCTCTGTCAATGTCTACAAAATGGGCGAAGGACACCCAAACACGTGGTCATGTGAACCCACGATCTGAATGTCATTATGAATAGTTTTGCCATTATAAGAAAGAATTTTAGCGAGATACACAAATATTTTAGCATTTTTGTCCTTGAAAAAAGGGACCGATAGAATGATATTTAGCGAGCGGTAATTTTGACTGATTCAAAATAAATAATTAAACAAGGAATGAAATGTTTGTGATTTTAAATTTTAGTGATCTCAGTACTCTCTCTCTCTAATAATGCCAGAATTGAATCCTCGATAAAAATTCTGTCCTTATACGGTATAAAAACCAAATTACACAGAGCGAGGAAACTTTTCGCAAAAATATAGCCCCTATATTTATATCCATTTTTAAAAAGTATTTTCACCTCAAATAATTTTTTTTCTATGTCACCACTAAAGATATATACAAACAACACCGATACCTTATAAAGAGCAAAATCTAGAGTAGATTTATTTATTTTTAACAAAAATTGGCAAAAGTCGAGGCGGTGACCGACGTTGTTGAGTAGTGCAAGGACCGACAACTCTGTGTAAGAGATTGAAAATCCGATGCAATCAGACAATTATATCATGTATGTTGTCTTTCATATCCATTGAACAAAAATTTACATTTTTCAAATAAAACCATTCTAGCAACCCTGTTTTTCCTCGATTAAATTACTCGGTTCCACATTTTGTAAACAGAATCATTACAAAAAGCAACTCGAACTTTTAAATATATGAATTTAGATGCGGAATTACCTTTATACAGAGGTAATTTATATCACACCATCCAAAATTCCCAAAATAAACCCTTTGACCTTCGAAAACACCTTCCCGGTAATGCCTATATCGAAATACAACATGGCTTAATGTGTATAAGTATGTTTGATGGTCAATTTGCCATTTGAAAATAAAAAAGTATTTTATCTTACTAGAAAAATAACATTATAACAAAGTATATATATATATATATATATATATATATATATATATATATATATATATATATATAGTATTCACATCACGCTGTTTAACTTTTGATCGGTACTGTAGATTACAGAGGCGTTAGAGTATCGAGTAAAACTAGTGCATTTGGGTAAAATTTTGAACGTTTATGTAAATATTTAAAAATCGGAAAACGAAATTTTTTTTATCAGTTTCTATTTGAAGTGTGATACTATCAAAATTATCGAGCTATAATTCTATGCCTACATCCTCATGACATAAATTTTCATTTTATTACATGTTGCAGTCGATCATATCTATTATCTAGATTTCTGAAGAAAGAAATCCGTGTTTCTAAACTCCTTTATCCGCCTAAGTCATATCAAACCAGATTTAAGGAAAGTTTGCAGTTAGAATCGCATTGGTTATTGACCTACAATGTTACTTTGAATATATATTTTGTCAAGTCACAGGGAAGTTATGCAGTCAGCATACATTCTGAACGAAAACACCAATTATTCACCTCTCAAATCTGTAGGAACCACGCCCACATTCCGTCGATTGACTTCTAAAGCAGATAAGTTGTCGGCGATTTGTTAAGCATGCACGTCTAGATAGATATGCATCATTTGATATTTTGTTATGTATATCTAGAATTTATTTCCATTTTTTAAATCTGATTTTTCTCAAAGCCCGATCGTTGGAACCATCCTCCCCATATCGATAAATATCACACTCTCGTTTTACCAGGTGTTTTACAGACGTTGCCACTACTGTTGGTTTGTTTTACGTGACTATAAAATCGAGGAATGAATTTAACATTTATTTATTCATATTAAATGACAAAGGTAAAAAAAATCGCTACTACAGTACAAAACCTAGATTCGTCAAAAGCTATGGTGTTGGACTGTACTGACTTCACTTATGGTAAATAATGATATTTTAATTGATTATATTACATAAGAAATAAACAAAACAAAAAAAAAAAAAAAAAAAAAAAAAAAAAAAAAAAAAAAAAAAAAAGAAAAAATGTGAATATATATATATATATATATATATATATATATATTATATATATATATATTAAGAAATAAAAAAGAGTAAAAAAAAAAAAACAAAAAAAAAAAAAAAAAAAAAAAAAAAAAAAAAAAAAAAAAAAAAAAAAAAAAGAAAAAGAAAACAAGGAAACAATCGTGATAAAAAAGAAACACACAAGAACAAAAAAACCGACACATACGTTTTTATTCTTCTATCCTACCATAATGATATATTGTACCGGTAAACAAGTAACATTCATTTATTTGCTTTGTATTAATCCACACGTAATTAACATTTTCAGAGCGTTGCAGTTACTTCTTTCAGTTTTATAAAGAAAATGAAAGACAAAAAGAAGCAGATACAAATTAAGCGCAAACTAAGCTAACTTCCACCATCCCCTATCCAATTAAATTCAGACGAGATAGTTAGTGAATGTCAGAAACAAAAGTTGAAAGCAAATATAAAAAGGTGAGCATTATATTATTATAATTATTATAATAATAATAATAATAATTATTAAAAAATATTATTATTATTATTATTATTATTATTATTTATACATAACAAAAAAAAAAAAACATAAACAAACAAAAAAAGAAAAAAAACATAAAAAAAAAAGTGAATATATATATATATATATATATATATATATATATATATATATATATATATATATATATATATATATATATATATATACACACACACAAATGCATATTGAATGTAGGCCTACAGTCATGGTATATATATTCGTGATACGTTTTATCATCTCCTACCATAATGATATATTGTACCGGTAAACAAGTAACATTCATTTATATGCTTTGTATTAATCCACACGTAATTAACATTTCAGAGCGTTGCAGTTACTTCTTTCAGTTTTATAAAGAAAATGAAAGACCAAAAGAAGCAGATACAAATTAAGCGCAACTAAGCTAACTTCCACCATCCCCTATCCAATTAAATTCAGACGAGATAGTTAGTGAATGTCAGAAACAAAAGTTGAAAGCAAATATAAAAAGGTGAGCATTATATTATTATAATTATTATAATAATAATAATAATAATTATTATTATTATTATTATTATTATTATTATTATTATACATATCTGTCATCCAGGTACATCTAATTTTTAAATAAGGCGAAACATTTACAGTAGCAATCCATGTGCAAGGGATACAATTGAGTGACGCTGGATGTAATTATATTGCTCGTCCTAACAAAATATTGGTATTGTTCAAATTTCAATTTTTCAAAAATATTACATTTAATGAAATTTTTAGGCCTACTGCTGAAAAGATGGGTTTTTTTAACACAAATGCTCCTGAGGCTGTTATATCTTAAGAATTTCAAGTTGACTTCCACTTGGGCGGTTTCCCGTTTAATGTGTTATCGATTCCGACCTGTAATTTTCGGTGATATTAATTATATATATATATATATATATAAATTGAAATAAAACTAACGTTAACTTTGCTATTTATTATTTGCATCTTTTATTTATTTTTTCTTGGATTTTATTCTCGATCTAACATCTAACGGAAGTAACATCTAGCCATTTCTATCTATTCTATCTATCTAATGGAACCTACTTACATGTGCATATTGAACCCTGTAACACTGAAATCCCACTTTATTTGAAATGATTTTGGTTCCCCAATCAAATAACTTCATTACCATTATAACCGTATTCTTTGAAAACTCTGGTTTTGGGTTATTGTTTTTTTTTTAGAGAGATTGATAAGGTCAGGCTCCTTCGAATTCAGTTTATCCGGGTTCGACTGTACATGTATGCAACCACCTGCTATGTTTTATACATCATGGGCGCAGACATTATGGACGCCCAGAGTTGTGCGGAGTGTACAAGGAGCCCGGCGATCTGATTGGTCGTTAAATGAAAAAAAAAATACTTTTGTCATTAATAAGTAAAAAAGATAAAGGAATAGTAGTATTTTGCAAATTATAAGTTTGACGGTTGAAAATTCAAAGGGAGAGGTCAAATGAGAATAGATATTTTCTTTTGTTGCGGAATACTACGAGTTGTAAACAAGTGAAAACTCAAAGTAGAAATGCAACGGCAACCTATACTTTTGACTGAATATTTTGTTATCAAAAATATTTAACTTTCAGAACAGTGTAGAGATTTGACCCAAATTTAATAAACATGGGAGTGACATTGACCTGATATTTTTGTATTTTGTTAACTAGCATTGAGGCCTATGGGAAAATATTTGTTGGTGTCTGTCCTTATGGCTGCCTTTTGTGTTTCGAAAGATTTTAGAAAGGAATTGATTCTGTACATACAGGGAGACATACACAAATTAATATACCCCCACATTTTTTACCTCAGGAGGGAGGGCATCTTCCAAGTAAAGGTTTTCTGATCCACGTCGTTCTTCAAACATAAGGAACAAAGTGGATCAGAAAACCTTGACTTGGAAAGATGAATTAATTTTGGATATCCTACAAACAAATAATAATTAAACTGTCCTTTACTCAATTTCTATTTCTAAAAATCACGAATTAGTGGAAGACTTATTAATAGTTAAAATGTATTAAAATTAATTAAACTTTTAACTGGTAATATTTAATTCAAGATTCATTTTTGAATAGTCTTATGTATTCATTATGCATAAATGTAAATGCATCTGACATTTGTGTGTGTATGTGTGGGAGGGGGGTGGGTGGGTGTGTGTGTGTGTGTGATTAGTATATAAAGTTCAGTTCTACTCTTTTCTATTTAAATTTTGCCGGATCCTGGATCAACCCTATATCAACAGCGCAATGTTTTTGGAACTATTATATGGTAGATTATAAGTTTTGAGTCTTTTACTGAAGGACTTAATCAGGGTTGCCCACTTTCAGCTCTATCATTCCTTGATTATCCAACAGTTCGGTGGTTTTTTTTTCGAAATTTAAACGGTCTAGCGTAAACAGCGATCGCTTGGGGTGGTCTAGTGGTAGACCGTTCGATTCGCAAGCGGAATGTCCCGGGTTCGACTCCCGGACCGGGTCATACCAAACACTTTTAAAATGGCAGTGACTGTTCCTTCGCCAAGCGCTCGACATACGGAGTGAAAACCAAGAGTCTTTCGGATGAGACTGAAAACCAATGTCACGTGTCGCGGGAGCCGTGGCTTGTAAAAGAACTTTCACTGCATTGATGTTAGTCCATAGCGTAGGCCAAAATTTGTAGCACTTCACCTAAGGCCGGTGACATCTCAATATAAGTGAAAAATTCTTGACGGGATGTAAAACAATAATCAAACAAACGTAAACAGCGCATGTGATCTTTGAAAGCGCCATATTTATAAGTACCGGTATGACGACCAACTGAAATTGATCTGTATATGACCAAAAGATTACAATCCCGATTCCACGTATGGGGGAAGGGTTGGGTGAAGTTCCATAAATTCAGACATAAGTTTTGAACTAATGACAATGTCATGACCGAGGACTCTATAAAAACCACCACGCCTCGTATCAGAACGTCTCATCCGGCAAAACAGTCACCGACTGTAAATCGTATTTTCAATCCCGAGAATTTGACGAGCGTCATTCTATTTTAAAACCGATCTCTCATCGCTCTCGTTTTCTGATATGTCGAGCTCAACATATCAGAAAACGTGAGCGATGATAAGACTTGGTACGTATTTTTGTTTGTTTATTGTTGTTTAACGTCCCACTCAAGAATATTTCACTCATATGGGGACGTTACCAAATACCGGTGAAGGGCTTCAAATTTTGACCTATGCTCTGTACTTACGGCCATAGAGCAGTGAGGGTTCTTTACGTACCGACACCTACTGTGACACGGGACCTTGGTCTTTACTGTCTCATCCGAAGGACAGGAAACCAACCTGCCACCGACTGGACTCGAACTCACGACCTCGCGATAAAGAGTCGAGAGGGCTACCGACTGAGCCATGCCGGCTCGACTTGGTACTTTCAACTACACAGTCGCATAATATCTCATTAATTTAACTTTGGTATTATGTTTATAATATTTGTAAAAATTCAGAAATTACACACATTCAAAAAAAAATTTATTTTGGAATTTTAATAATGAAGATTTGCACAGTTTTAGATATTTCACTTTACAAAATTAAAAATTGATCTTATTTTATAGAATGAAAAAAATTATTGAAAATGAACATTTTTTATTATTATACAAAGTTTAGTGCATATTCTACAACATGTATATAAATGTATTTTATAATAGTCTACACTGCCCAAACTAAACTACAGTATATCAAAAGTACACAGTACAATAAATACGCACCTTTCACAAAACATATTCAGATCCACCCCTGACTATGAAATAATTTCTAAATGTGTGTGGCTTAAATGATCGTTTGAAAAAGAAAAACAAGAACGTGCAAACCGCAGCTTAAAGTATAGTATGTAAATTAATTTTTGGACTTCTCTGTATATCGCCGACGTATATAGATCATATCTCGAATCAGGAAGTTATAATTCAACGTTTTGATTGGCTGAGGGTTGCCCAATTCGTGTCCGTTTTCCGGGTGCACCAAGCACAGCTAAACCTTGTCAACACCATGCTGCGATATTCTAAAGAAATCGGTTTCGTGGTCAGACCTAATCGTGATATTTTAATCAGCCTGTCGGACACCTTAACGTCTTACTTGCAAAGGGAAGGAAGTTGCACTAGACGTA
The DNA here is from genome assembly GCA_030159075.1 of Atrina japonica. Lineage (NCBI taxonomy): Eukaryota > Metazoa > Mollusca > Bivalvia > Pterioida > Pinnidae > Atrina > Atrina japonica. The sequence goes on from BROG01000002.1 coordinate 48,026, forward strand.
TATTTCCAAATTCATTTGTGTATATATGAATTTTAAAGTGTATCTAATTTTAGAACAGTATAAATAAACACACGTGGCCATGCTAAAATTAGACGGCAACATACAACATACCATGTAAACAAATTATTTGAAAAAGAGAAAATGGTTGTTTTCAAAGTAGAAAAGCACATGAATGTCTCTATGTATATATCTTATGTACATGTACTAGGTTTAGATATACAAGAAAAGACTCTGTATGTGTTTCAAAAACATGTACAGTGTAGGCAACTTCATCGCACGCCTATGCATATTCATAAAGCTTTGTAACTGTAATTTGTTTCCCTCGTCAATTTCAATTTTCAAAAAAAAAAAAGTTCTGGATTACGACCTGCCTAACACCTTTCCTGACGTTCTGATGACAATTGTGGTTAAATGAATACTGTATTGTGTGCAATGCGACCGTCGCTTTTGAATTTTGTTCCTCTTAAAATTGACGGTTTTAGTTACACACGTACATACGTACTAAGTAGGTAAACATGCTGACTTGGAATCTATGTGATAGGATCAACGCCGTTCCTGCTAGCCTTATCTGTAGTAGGTTATTCCGTTTCTATTTAAGTAAGTTTGCTTTCTTATTTGCAGAATTTGTTTATAACTACTTGGGATTTTTCTCGATTAATTACTTATACTATTAACTGAATAATTTCTATTTGTTTTGTATCATTTTTGTGTATGCTTCATATTTAGTGTGTGTGTGTGTGTGTGTGTGTGTGTGTGTGTGTGTGTGTGTGTGTGTGTGTGTGTGTGTGTGTGTGTGTGTGTGTGTGTGTGTGTGTGCAGTACGAAAAAAAAACAAAAAAACAAGAAGGTTTGGAGTTTCGAAAAATCAGACAGTAATATAATAAGAGATTTTTCATGATATTCCCACTACATGTACAATATCGGTGCACTTATTTATCTTATTTATCATTTTATATATTAATTGATTTATATATTCATTCATAGTTTACATATATATTATATAATTTTTTTTTTATTTATTATTTATTTTTATAATTATTTATAATATGTTTATTTATTTATTTAATTATTCATTCTTCTATGTGTATCTTACTCATAATTTGTTTATCGTAATAAAAGAAAATAAGAAAAGAAAAACTCAGGAAGATAAACAATGCTAAGTGCACTTCTTTGACTTCAAAACTGATATATGTACATCATATTTTCACTTTTTGATTTACCACAGTTTATACAAAACGTTTTCACTTTATGATATACCAGGGTTTGTACATAATTTTTTTCATTTTTTTTTAAATCTTTGATAAATTAAAAAAAAAACCAAAACAGGATATTCAACGATTTGTAATCGATATCCACAGAATAATATGGTGGTTTTCTTTTCAAACATATAGAGAAAACTTAAATACCAACGTTTACCCAGCAAGTGCACAAATTTCAAAACAAACCATAATTAATAACTACATGTACCATGTTTCCGAAAAGAAGGTATTATCCCTTTGGTTAGGGTTCTTGGGGGACGGTGGTATGTGTGTGTGTTTGTTCTCTTTTTTGGGGGGGTGTTTTGTTTTTGTTTTGGTTTTGGGCTTTTTGTTTTGTTTTGTTTTGTTTTTTTGTTGTTTTTTTTTGGGGGGGGGGTTGGGGGGGTAATAATGTTGGTTCCAGAACGCTTTTGAAATATCTTTACACAATAAAAAAAGATTTTTTTTTTCAAAGACACACATGTATATAAACATTAGTTGGTTTACGAAGAGTAACTATTGTACGCATATTGCAATTTTGTAATTGGTGTAATCAATCCACCCACTTGCATAAGTAACTGTAATGGTCGGGGTCCAGTAGACCAGTATCTGGCTATAGTATGATTCCGGCTATTTAGAACTTTTTTTTAGATAATTCACATGATAAAGGATATTTTTCCACCACAGAATCGTGGTATATATTTAATATGAAATAACACTCCTAGCCAGCTACTGGTCCTAGCCGACTACTGGTACCAGACCAGTATACCGTCTTACATGTGTTACATTAAAAATTTAGATATTTATTTATTTGTTATAGATAAGATTAAATAATATTCATAATATTTAAAGGGGTGATTTTTTCCAAGATTTCCTTTTCCCTCTTTTACTACCTAGGTTAACTTACAATAACTGAAAAAAAAGATATACACAGGCATAGAAATTCTTAAATACCTATATATTTTGTGAAAATTGCTTGAGAAACCCAGTTTGGCACTTTTTCACTTGCAATTGATATACCCAAACTTACTATTTGTATATGAATGCCACACTGGACCTGACCTTATTTTCACAAAATATATAGGAATATCAGATTTTTTATGCCTGTGTATATTTCTTATTTGTTATTGTACATCAAGTGCATGTAATAAAAGTAGAAAAATGGAAATAATACAGCTAATGCTCCTTTAAATATTTATCTTATTATATCTATCCCGTCTTTAATTCTGAAAGCAGTTATATATATATATATATATATATATATATATATATATTTGCAATAGACTGGTTGGGGTACCGCGACCTACGGACAGCTTTTACTCATTTCTAATTTTATGCATAAATTATTTTTGAAAATCAAAATAATTAATATCAAGAGAAAATATATTTATGGCATTAAGTTTGCAAAAGTTCAAAAGTGCAAACTCACTGTATATATCAGAATGATAGGCGGACAGAGATGACTGCATTACCCGGTATATTATTACAGGCGTCATGATGTTGACTGGTTGGTTTCGTATTTCCCACCCAGTTAAATCAAAATTTACAACATGACACGGGAATGTTATGGGTTCCCGTGGATTCACATTACATAAATAATCTACTTTAAATGATTTAAATCATTGTCTCTAATTTTATCTATTTACCATAAGTCCGAGTTCACACGATTGGAAGTTAATTGTAAACGTAGAATATTTAGATAAGAAGCCATGTTTGTAAGTATATACCCTCAGAATTGTCTCGCAAATGAACACAAAAAAAACTTAAAACTCGTTATTTTGCTACCTTTTATTTATCTTTGTCATTACATACTCAAACACAACGAGGTTTACCGTTATATATAACTTATATTTAAAAATGTCGTATTTACATATGGACGAGTGGGCGTGTCTCATAGAGCGCGCGCTATTCTTCTTTACAATCATTCATGTTTTCCAAGTCGCTTACTTTGTTCTATAAATAGAACTGTCGAAAAAGAAAGTAGCGCGGAAACCAGTAGCCCATTGTTTCGCTAGCAGTATATCTTACGTCGACGTAATATCAATCCGGCCAGTGAGAATGAAAATTTTCAAACAAAAAAAGAAAGTGTAGATACCAAATATTCCGATATAAAATTATACATATATAAACATCTACAAAATGCTTATCCATTTCAAAGTCAACTATACCAAAATTGAGTTGAAGGTCTTCATAATTTTTAAAGATTTTCCTTCTTTAAGTTTTTCACGAACACACCGGACCCGTAGAAGACTAAATTGGTAAGCTAAATTATTATTATTATTATTTTTTTTTTTCAATTTTTCAAAATACAATTAATGAACTTTACTAGTTGGTATATTTGACTTGTCATTGTGCATACCATTTTTATAAGAAACCACTATGAAAAAAAAGCTGTAGGCGAAGGGCGAAATTTTATACCCATGCCTTGGATTTGGGTAAACCTATCAAGTACGCTCGGTAATTGTCCAAACAGTGATACTCGGAAAATAAACAACTGACTATAAACATACATGTTAGTGTATATTTTGGCGACTGCACCCTGACAACTATTCTGCACAAGACATTATAAACGTAAGTTAAAACACATGAATTGATTAGATTATAATAAATTAAAAAGACAATGAAGGTAGGAGCAAAATGGAATTTGATAATATATGTATTCCCATTATTCAATGAACGAATTTATAGAATGTGATAAGGACATAAAAAAAATGAATAAAGTTATAAATACATAATATAAATTAATACACAAGTAAATAAATAAATAAGACTTTTAAAAAATCCTTTTTTTTTTTTTTTTTTTTTTTTTTTTTTGTTACCAAATATGTCATGACTGTTATAAAAACATTTATGATTACAGAATATATTTTGCTCGTTTTTGATATTTTTAGTACACTAAAAGCTTGCTTAACATTAACATCTCAAATAAAATATTTTTCTCCATTGATAAAATAAAATAAACTTTCTATTTTTCTATTTCTTTTTCCAAAATAATTTTTTAACGTGCACCAAAAGTGCATCTTAACAAATCAAGGTTTTCAAATCTACCTCGTTCCTTATACAGGAAAGATGTGGATCAGAAAACCTTGACTTGGGAAGATGCAAATGTCGTGTCTGGTATTATGTTGAACTCGATGGTTTTGGATATATCGACACGGGGTAATGGGATATGTGTGAACGAGCAAAATTATAAATGTTGCACATAATCCGCTTCATATTTAATTTTAGAAACAGACATTTTGGACAATTAACATTAACTATGTCAGTGTTGATAAGCGTCAATGTTATTGTAAACATTTGCATTAATCTCGGTAATTGGTCTTTTTATACTTATTTTTGTATTGGTAATAGATCAAAAGTTGTATAGCTTATAGATATACAATGATATAATTCACAAAGTCAATTGTAACAAGATCAAGTCGAAATATGTAGATCACATAAAATTTCCTCTCCAAAAAGTCACCCCTTGGATACATATCTTACATCCCGGAGCGAAAATTTTCACATATCAAGCATGAGCATTAACACAAAAATGTGCAAACTTGATATTTCAAGAGTGTAAATTATTTCTACACTTAAAAGCAAGTGTCTTATGATACCAATACACAAAAATGTGCAAACTTAAAATATACCTTGATATTTCAATGGTGTAAATGTATTTATAGATACAGGTAGATAAAAAAAAATACAAAAAACAAAATAACAGATTATGTAAAAATTGTAATCTGTCCCAAATTGAAGATGAATACCACTTTGTATTTATTTGCTCAAAATATACAAATCTTTAAAGAATGAAATACATAAAAAATACTACAGAATAATACCTTCTACTTTCAAACTTGTACAATTACTATGTGTATAAAATCTTAGAGAATAACTTTTATTGGGGAAATATATAAAAAGGAAGCATACAAAATAAAATTGTAAAATTCAAGTTATAAATCTGATAGTTTGAACATGACTTGCTTTTGCAGAGTAATTTTATATATATATATATATATATATATATATATATATATATATATATATATATATATATATATATATATATATATCATGAGAATAATCAATTTTGTTATTATTTCTTATGATTTAGTATAAATTATTATTAACTTGTACTTAATGTGTATGCCTCACTGCTGTTATTTGTACAGTTCTTGTATATCTATATAACATGTACCGATAGACCTATGGTCTAAGGATTGAAATACAGTGTCAAGTGTATTTCCTCATAACCATGGGGCACAGAAAATTCTGAAGGGAATCTCATGTTGCATAAGTATAATCAGCGATATATAAAGCTAATATTAGCTTTATATATCGCTGGTATAAATCATATATTTATGCAAGATTCAAGATTCCAGATTTTTATTGACTGAAGCTACATACAGTTTATGATCATACAATTCATTAGCTCACATGACGATTTCTTGCGTTTTAGTCTTTTATAGATGGGTTTCCGTTTGCAAGAGAATAAATTATATAAATGCGTGACATGAACATCCTGGCTTTTTCCACATCTATTATGCACAAAACCCGCTTTTTACACACACACAAAAAACTGTGACGTCAGACGGTGCATGAAAATCCTAAGCTACTAGCCAGATGTAGGCTTATCTGATTATCAGTCGAATTTGATCTATTTGTGGATATCTGTCCCCAAAGTTCACCCCCACCCCCATATATCACTGAACATGAATAAAACGCATTGAATTATTTATATAATCTGTAAACAACGCCAACTTACCATTTAAAATTTCAGTGCATTTTTAGTATGCATTTATAAATTTGAACACGATCTTGTTTTCAAGTCAATAAGCATAGTATAAGTACTATTCAAAGAATTAATTATTGTGATTCAAATTATGAGTAATTTTTGGGGACACTCTAGATCTGTATTAAACTTCATTACAGCAGTGGTGACAGCTAGTGTTGGGCACAACAAATTCGAACTAAGGTAATGCATGGAATCGGAGCAAGGCAATATTTTTAACCTGTACACCCCTATTTTTTGGAATTTAGACAGAATGATTTTTCTGTTTTATATATATATATTTTTTTTTTTTGACAGAACTCGAGTAAGCCACTTTATCAGTTTGGTAGATCTGTACACCAGACACCCGCAGCCACCTATTTGACCATCGCTTAAGTTTCGTGTCCGGAGAATACATGCTATTCTCTAGTGTTCAAACTAGACTTCAGTCTATTATAGCCTGTAGGGGTGATAGGGTTAAAGTTAGACCTATGTGTCTACCAGGCTTTCGTAGTTCATCAATCATACGGTAGAAGGCAATGTGCAGGGCACTGAATTAAAAGGCCAACAACTCTTTATCTACAAAGTTATTCCCCTTTGTTAAAAAACAATATTCACACAACACATGTAACTAACAGTGCGTACAGCTGACAGATAGTAGAGTACATTAATTACTTGTAAAATATGTTTTCCTGTCATAACTGAAGCATATTATGTTATGTGTCAGACATATACATTTACATACGAGTAGCAGGTTTAAATATCAGTGTTTCTTCTTCCACACTTCCTATTCTAACTTAAGCACATTCCAAGTTTTTATGTTTAGAGTCCACCCTACTAAAACCAAAAACTCACCTTTTATGAGGAAAAAAACACAAAAACAAAGAAGAAATTTATATGAGAACAAATGAAATTTTATGCACATTAAAGTATTTTCTTAATATGTGAACAAAGGAAAACCAAATTCAATTTGTAAAGATCATATCTTTGGCAGCACTATTAAAAAAAACCTGTGAAATGTTAGTTTTCGCTATGATGAAAATAAATGTTCATCTTTAACCATTTATTTTCGGGCTATATTAATCTGGAATATTCCAGATATTTTCCCTAGATGTTTTTTTATTATTATTATTATTATTATTATTTATTTTGATTATATATACTTTTTTTCGTTTAATGAGCGGATCTATCAGCGGGCACTATTTAAACAGAGAAGAAACTTGGAATGGCCTAGGCTATTTGTACCCATATGTGTCATAGTAATAACCAAATGCAAAATGCACAAGACATGCAAAGCTTCCGATAAAGTTTAAAGTTGATCTTGTTTGTTTGGTTATTTTTGTTTTTGTTTTTGTTTTTTTGTTTTTTTTTGGGGGGGGGATCAGTTCCACCGATACACTTGGTCTCGTCTGTTTTTGACCCCATGATAAATGTTAACATATTCTTACATGCGATACTTCATGTTGATGTTAACAACTCGTTCAGTGGTACGAAAAGTAAAAAAAAAAAAAAAAAAAAAAAGGACGAGACTTCATTTAATTCAGAAACTGTACACTTAGTAAACAGACTTAAATCTCCAACATAAGCTGATATTTGAATAAGAAAAAACATTCTCTCCAACCACTTTTAAAAAGCGTAACATACCTGATGGCCCACCTTTCAGTGATATTAATTCCGAGATAGAAAATGTATTACAACTTGGGTAATGATTAAATCTTATATTTAAGGAAAGAATAGTTCCGGGTAATCGGAAATTCTGTTAGTTTATACTTCCGTAAGGAAGTTTTTAAAAAGAACAAATCATTTAATATTACATATGCATTACTGCAGTTCAACAGTTTTTATTCGTTTAAAGTTTATCTCTATGTGAATCGAGAGATCGTGGAATTAACTAGTATCGCTCGCAGTGAGTGTGAAGTTTTGACAGATCTTTTCGCGGCCTTTTCTTCCTTTCCATACGGGGCTACCATGGGGTGTAGACTGAATTTAGCTTGAAGTCAGCGGTGGTTCGAGCCCCTTTGGAATCTAAGCTATTTTACTGAGAAAAAATTGTCAGTTTACTAGCGGACGGCTAGTGATCTCCCCCCCCCCCCCCCCCCCCCCCCCCCCGTGTACATTGTAACCATTACACCATTCAAACCTGGTCGTCACCATATAAATAAACATTTTTGAGTGTGGAGTAAAATACGCCACTCATAAGCAGCAAAATTCAAACAAACAACAGTATAGTCAAAATAGTATAATAAATGTTTAGCCTGAATATTGAATACATTTTGTATTTTAGGCCTGGGAAGTCGATAGTGTGCATGCATGAATGCTGCGTATGTGGATCACGCGTCCAAACATTTTCTCTAGCCGTTCAAATTACGGAACATTTGTATACTGTCGTACGTGTATATATTAAGAATATTTTTGTTTGACCCGCATTTGATTCTGGATATTAAGTTTCAACTTCCTGTTTGATATCACGACGCTTTAAGCTACTGATAAAACACGACACTCTCGAAATATCTTTACAAATGTCAAGTGCTGTTGAAATGTTATCTAATCATCTATTGATGAAATTAACTTTTTTATTCCTACAATGGCAAAGCAAATGCTGAATATATATAATTATATCCAACTGTATTCTAAACTGTCGCCATTTTCTCTTGGGTACATAGGCTATTAATTTCGCTTTTGTAAAAATGTAAGTCTGCCAGTAACATTTTGTACAATTTATCAAAAACGAGAAAGGAGTAAAATCCATAAATTCTACATTTTTTGAATCAGTGGTGTCGACATTGACCATAATCCTAGCGAATGCCGATCACGGATTTGATCATAACCCTTTCAACCCTACAGACCATAACAGACTGGTCTTAAACAATAGAAAAGAGCATACCATTCAGATATTCAGGGGTGAAAGGATTTACTGAATAATTCAAGCCCTCTCTGTTTTCGAATCTCTTCTTATTCGGGTTAGGTTTAATTTATGACAACAAAGGGAGATAATCAAAATCACCAATGTTGGGACAGCACAAATGAGTTATTGAAAATTCATTTCACACTTTATTTGCAGGTTGTAATGTACACTCCGTGGAACACTACGCTATATCAGCCACGGTCAACTAATGTTGCACCCCAGCCTGTTCTACCTGCAAGTCTTGGTGAGTATCACGTGAGCAATAAATGTCATAGTAACCTCCCCTAACAAATGGTGAGTTGCAATTTAAACATGTAAAACGGTTGACAAATTTATCATGTTCCCAATTTTTTACCAGGGGTTTTACCAAAAAGTGGGAACATGATAAATTAACAGGAATGGAAACTTGCTTTCCTTCTGTTTTGATTACCGAGAAGTTAATGTAAAGCTGAACATGATTCACGACCAACGCGCGTTTCACGTGTAACAAATTCCAATATGGTTGCACGTTAAATACAAGGAGCCACTCCGGAGCTACAGGGGTATGGTAAGGGCTTTGAGTACCGTTGTCATGCGCACGCCGCACGTTAAATCATCACCTGTTGTAATGTTTCTGGTTCCAGCGGTCATAGTCTCAAATGTACGTATTACTAAATATTTACATAAATGTCTCAGTTTAGACTCGGAACACTTTCCTGGTAAATATATCTAGGCCTACAGTGGAGGACCACCTAGCTTATTACCTTTCACGTAAAGCATTAAAATTAAATATTAAGTGCCTTGAAATTTTCTTTATAAATATTAAATAATTCCTATGGTGGCATATTTCTGCAATCGAGTTGCTGACTTACGACTTAATGATGTCGACATAATTTTGTAATTATGTCGACATAATATGAGAAGATTTCGACATCGTAGAAAAAGATGTCAACTTATTAATTCAACTTGCCGAGATATAACGCCGAGATAATTATCTAGCAAGTCAGAAGGCTTTAAATCGTGTTTATGCTGGGATGTGACATCTGCTTGTCAGTTATTTATGTCGACATAGTAACCAGAAGATGTCGAGATTTAATCTTTAAACCGGAAGAAACGAGTCTGTCCATTGCAGCATAGTTAAGCACGCACGTGCTCTTGACACTTGCATATTTTCTCCATGGGTCTTCCGGTTTCCATATTAGATGTCGACATCTTCTGGTTACTACGTCGACATGTCACATTGAATTTTGAATTTTTGAATTCTTATATTTATATATATTACCATTTTCTGTGAATCTGCAGTCAGCTGGTTACAAAATTCATTCTATGTAATTGGCTTTGCGGTAAGAGTTTGTTCATATGACGTAACAGCTGAACAGCTGTGTGAGACGAGAAGTAGTTCCCCTTTTCTGTCCGGAAATACTAAATAGAATTAAGGTTTATTTTCTTATTTTCATATCATTTTGAAAGAAACTAGTGATATGGAAAATTTTGAATAAGTGTCAGATTTGTTTTTAAGTTATTTTAGAATATTCGTCTGCTTGGTAACCGGAAGGTTAAATGTGTCAGAGAGAATTGAAAATGCCCATGAGTATGCTGTATAATGTATTTACAACGAATTTGCGTTTGAATTCTGATATAATATTAATGAGATATACTATAGAAAGTTCTCACAAGTGAGACAGCTAATATTCATTCATGAGAACTGACAGTAGCCATTTTATTTGACATTTTTTTACCAATCAGCTGGGAATCATGATGACTGATTGGTACGTAACTTACGTAAGTAGGCCTATTTCACACGACTTGATTTCACACGATGCGGATGACAAATTGTTTCTGATAGTAATATCCAGTGAAGGCAAACAAATCGACTTGTTTACCAAGAGATGCTTGACAAAGTTGCACTAGGCCTTACTCTCTATTTTTCTGTTGTAACTACGAAGCGAACTTTCAAATCTGTGCCAGACTGTGGTCTGTGGTTCTGGTCATAACATCATAACATGACCTAGATATATCGCGATATGGGCCTGTAGGCTGTACAATGTGCTACAGTATAAGTGAAAATTTCTTGGCCGGGGTCGAAAATTATTAATTATTAAATTATTAAAATCGATGTTATCTTCCATAAAATTCTGTTTTAATTTTCCAAAAGCTAAGTGCAGCACTATCAATGTTAGGAAAGATAACTCTAGTCAATAGAAGTGTTTAGCCTGGGTTCCTGGCCCAGTCTTACTTCGTCGATAGGCTAACAGCGTTAGCATCAGTGAGCCATGATCCCAGGCTATACAAGTGTCTTATCTCTCCGGTGTACTTCCTGATAAAGAAGTCGAGATGGCCCTTTCCGATATAGCTTACATTTCTCTTACAATTGAGAAATATATCTACTCGAGTGTCAAACCCCAAAAAACCGGAGCATTTCATTTAAAAAAGGATGTCGTTGTAAATTTTGAATTCACTGGGTGGGTGTACTTGAAATAGAAAATTTATATAACATGAAATTTACATCATAACAAATTTCGAAAAATGCACTTCAAAATTCGTAATAAAGACTGAAATTGTAGTAACGAATCCAAGTTTTTCTAATAATCTATTAATTTTCAAAAGTCATTTCTCAGTTAAACTGAATTTATTTAACATTTAAATTAGTTTAAACATTTTTAGTATAAAATTGGATCTATTCTTATGTATTTATGCATGTTTGTATATATTACATCAATTAAAAATTGTGAATTAGAGTGTAGACAGCGACAATAGCAACATAGAATATTGCAAGCAAATCTTGAAATGTTACTATTTTCTCCTCCGGTCCACAAACTTCGCGGTGGATTTAATTTCCAGGTTGAGTGGCGGAAGGGGGTCCTGACGATGCTTTTAGTGTTCAGACTATCGTCAAATATTCAGTGTCAGAAGTGACAGTAATCGGGGCGGATTCAGGTGTCCCTTCCCCCTTAAAATTGGCAACGAAAGTGTAAAACCTTTAATTTTTCGATAAGAGTTGGAAAATCGATAACAAATTACTCAAATTTTCACGTCTCGTAGAAGTTATTCTGGGCTCCCCCTCCCCCTGTAACTCGGCATCCTGGACCCACCCCTGGTCGTGAATGTCTCATGCTTTTTAGACGTGACAAGCAAAATATTTTTCACTATACAGATAAAGGTGAATAGTACAGGTAAAAATAGTCGGCATCTGCATGTAGATGAAAATTTCTTACAAGGATGTTTAACATCAATAAAAATTTCATAAGGATATCCTTTCCATTAACGATGCAATCGGCTATTCAAACCGTTTCTCCGCCGTTACTGGTGTACAGAGTGACACAAAAAACAATTTAACTCAATACATGTCAGTTACGTGCCTCGGCTCAGTAATTTTCTAAACACTGGCGGATGAACTTCATGTTAACACAAATATTTTAATCGAATATTTGCATCACCCCTTGAACGGCTATTTCCGAGAATTCAAGCGAATAGCTTCCTAGTTCCCGACTTCCGGACTCCGATAATTAGAAAACACTCCAAATGTATACTGGATAAGGTCATCACGTCAAAGCGCATTATACTTGGACATCTTAAAAAGAAAAGATCTGATTAACTTGGATTTAAACGTATCATTTGATACGATGCTTCTTTTACGAGAAGGTAATGTTTTATTTGTATATAATATTAATTTCAATGTATCATTTCAAAACTTGAATTTAACCTTTCATAAGGATACTACACAAAAGGTCAATGAAGTATTGTTCCCATTTAAATATGACAAAATTACTGTTGCCACACGTATTAACCGCAAGTTTTTTAAATAAAAGAATAAACCGAATGCAAGTCTTAAATGTTTGTATGCTGGTTAATTAGTTAAAAGTATGGTGTTATAAGCATTTCTTATTAAGGTCTAAAATGAAGCACAACGCTGCCACCCCCCCCCCCCCTCTCATTTCAATTATTCAAGTATCCCTTGATTTCATGATGCGAAATGTATAATAAATATGTCGCGTTTTTGTAACTTGCATTTATGTATCTCTCTCTCTCTCTCTCTCTCTCTCTCTCTCTCTCTCTCTCTCTCTCTCTCTCTCTCTCTCTCTCTCTCTCTCTCTCTCTCTCTCTCTCTCCAGTAATTCCCATGAAGTCCGAGTGTCTTTCAGTAGGTAAGTTTGATTTGTTAGGAAACAGGAATTTTGAACTCTTTGTCGCAAAGGTTTGATAGAAAAGAAACTTAATCATGGTCTTTTGACACCGTTTATCTATATATCTATTTATCTATAGATATAAATATATATGCAAACAGATATATATATATATATATCTTCAAGTGGTTGAATTATTTTTAATTCGTTATCAGTTCAGTAGTTATCGACTGTATTAACTATTGATCAGGGATAGTCCCAACTGAACACTTAAACTCGATACTCAGGCTACCGTGTACTACATAGAAGTACACGAATGTAGCAGATTGCAAACTGACACAGCCGACCGTATATATACATGGTAGGTAAATTAATAAGGTTGTTTTAGATACAGATTCAGAAATTTTAACATCCGGAAGTTTTATTGGGTATTAACGTATTTGATGTAGGCTTCACATCGTCTGTGCCGTTGTGTCGGCGTGGACAAAGATCCGTGCGCGTCCGGTTATATTCGCGCGCTCGTTCAATCTTTCGATTGCTCTATCTGTCTAACAAGCGAAGGTTCCGGGTTCGAATTTCAATGGTTTTTACGCAACATTGAACATTTTCCAGTTATATGATGACGGCCAGGTTTTTATGGAGGGGGGGGGGTAAATCCGGTTACACTGTACTTGTTAAGAGAAAACTGGACCGGCAAGTAAACTGGAACCAAGCCCCCCCCCCCACCCCACCCCCACCCCCGGTTGATTCACTGGCGGTTCAAATGATAGGCTATATCTTAATCTTAGACTTTTTCACCAGGTTGGACCGCTCTTTTGTCAAGCTTTTTAAAAGAAGCAAAAATTAGAAGTTAGACGGGGTCTTTCGGATTAGTCGTACGAGTAGGGGTGAGGTCCCGCGCGCTGTACCATGGGTTCAAAATACAGGTCGTAATAATTTGTGGTAATGCGAGCATAGGTGATGAAATCACCATGTAAGTGCAGGATTCTAGATAGCGCGTCAAAAGAGAGAGAGAGAGAGAGAGAGAGAGAGAGAGAGAGAGAGAGAGAGAGAGAGAGAGAGAGAGAGAGAGAGAGAGAGAGAGAGAGAGAGAAACAGATTTTATTCAATAATTTCTAGTCCTAGCATCCCGGAAAATGATTTCATTACACGTATTCATTTGTGTCAAGTCACTGACCTTCACACGACCTATAGTCATACGTACATTTCTGTATATGAAACGTTATTAATTTCTTAATCGGTCTATGTCCCTTGAAATCACGACAGTTAATCTTACCCGCATATTATACAGAAGTAAATACGTGCAATCCGTAAAGATTTAAATTAAATATCTCGTACCAATTACCAGATGCGTCAACGCTGGTCATAAGAAAATCGGAGGAGATCAAACCCGGAAGACAGTTTACATTTTGTCTTCCTCATCATTTTTTTTTTAATTTGGAAATCACTAAAATATTTTTATGCGTGTATATATAAAGTGTATACTCATATTCGTAGCGCTTTATGTATATTATCAATGCAATCATATGTCGATGGATCCACTCTGTATGAATCTTGTGATAGGGGTTTGACAAGAAACATTAGCCGTTAGTAAAATTTTACATACAGGTTTTGGCGCAAAGTTTGCGAAAAAGGGAAAAAGCGGAAATTGGTCATGAACAGCTGACAACCACAGGATAGTGTCTTATGAATAATATATATAATTAAATATAATATATTTTTCGTGTCTGCCTTTAAGGGAAGAGATTATGCCTACCGTCCTATGGGAGTGACCATTTCAACACACTATACCCCATTGATTAAAAAAAAACACTCACAGTGTCGGAAATAATCGAGAAATGAAATGTGATGAACAGCATAACACATATAAATACGAGTAAAATAACTTGAACTTGAAGAACTTGTTTTGGCGAACTCTGGAGATGAAATAATTTTTGTTCATTTAAACAAAGGACGCAAGGAGGCTGACACAGGCCTCCGTTTATTATATTAAGTCTGGGGAACATTAATACTATGTTCTGATGATTGCGAGGATACCAAGAAACATTGTGATTCAGTGATTCAGAGTCTTTCTTTCTCTTGAATGAAATCATTCTAAAAAGTGAATCTGACACGGGAACATGATCGACAGACGGCGAAAGATAAGTAGGTTCAATCTGTCGGTTTTTTGTTTTTGTTTTTTGGTTTTTTTTTGTGTATTTGTTGTTGCTCTTTGTTTTCTTTTTGTTTGTTTATTTTCAATTTCATCATTATTCCTGTTTTGTTTTTGTTTTTTTCATTTTTGTTATTGTGTTGGTTTTTTTATTTGTTTGTTTTGTTGTTGTTGTTTTCTTTTTTGTAAGTCCGTTCCCCACTCATAAATGTCTGACATATAAAAACATGAAGTCTGGATATTTCCTTCAGCCAGCAGATTGATGTTTTAGTACTGTATTAATTATTTGCGATGAAATCACCATTATTATTATTATTATTATTAGCGAAGCACCCACAACAATGGACAAAAGATGAAGTTACGGTTTGGCTGAAATGGTGCGTTGAAGAATACAGTATAGAAATGGTAACACCAGACAAATTCGATATGAATGGTAAGTACAAATACATGTACATGTATATACCTTTGATTGATTGATTGATTGATTGCTGTTTTAGCCTTTTAGGTGAAGCGGTTCGAATTTTCTATTAGTTTTCTCTGCTACAAAGATATAAAATTGAAGGTGATTTTTTTTAAATATACCATTAAAATTCTGAAAATTTGATTAGGGAAGAAGTCATTTAATTAGTAAATTAGATGTTAATTATTCACATGTCATGATGTAATTTTTTAATTTACCGGGTGGGTGTAAATACAAAATTACTTACACCCACCCAGTACTCGTCGGTTAACGGATAAGACAATGATAAAAAAAAATCTGGGGGACGTGTCATGTTTTAATTTTTGAATTTACTCTGAGGGGGGGGGGGGGGGGGGGAATACAAAAATTAAAACTTGTCATGTTTTAATTTTTGTATTTACACCCCACACCCCCCCCCCCCCCCTCAGAGTAAATTCAAAAATTAAAACATGACAGACGTAGGTATAGGTGTGTATAAAATGTTAACAATTCAGCAATTTCCCGAATTTATACAGAATTCTTATCCTGAACTGTATGATTTAATGCTCGAAATATAACAGAAACTGATTAAGAAAATATGCGCACGGAACAATGTTTACCTACACTGAAATATTCATATATGTGCTAACACATCCGCAAGTGATGAAATATTTCGCGTTATCAAGGCGGAAACGATGTAAAAAAAACCACTGGAATAAAATTTACAATCAGATCATTTTCCCTTACGAATAATTTATTATGTCTTCCGTTTCCGGACAAATCTTTAGATAAACCCCAGAATCATGGGCTCCTTATTACGTTTGTATAAAAGACAGACAAGGAAACGGACTAGCATTGCATGGTTTCTGTAAGTAATGCATTTATATACCGCTGTGTTCCTTGTCCTGGTACGGGTGCTAGTATGTTTACATCTCAGTCAGTAAATATACAAAAATAATTATTTAAGTATTCAATGATACGAAATATATAATAAATATGTCGCGTTTTTGTAACTTGCATTTATGTAGCTCTCTCTCTCTCTCTCTCTCTCTCTCTCTCTCTCTCTCTCTCTCTCTCTCTCTCTCTCTCTCTCTCTCTCTCCTGTGAACTCTATGAACGTATATTAAACACTCACTAAACTACAGGACAAATACGCACTGTACTTTAATTTAAAATTGCATTCAGTGTCAAGATATTTTTTAGGCCGATTTCTGCATGAATAATGAATTAGTGAATAAAAACAGATTGAAAGCATGGATCATACATTAAAAATAAACTCTCTCTCTCTCTCTCTCTCTCTCTCTCTCTCTCTCTCTCTCTCTCTCTCTCTCTCTCTCTCTCTCTCTCTCTCTTTCTGCAATTGTTGACAAACTATGCGATTGTGTGGTATTCGATAAATGTGGTTCGTTCCTTTAGATATGCTGCATCAACCCGAGAAGATAAAATTAACTTTAACTATTTGTACTCCTATTACAAAAAAAAACAAAAAAACAAAACCGAAGACTTCCCGAAATTTGATATATGATTTGACAATACATTTAGATTTATTAGTTGGCCTTGTATGATACCACGTTTTCTTTCAGAAATATATATTTATATCCAATCGAGCTCAAATGATGAAATCTTCTTGACAGAAATGATCGTCTTGAGCATTTGTTTTGGCCTCTTGTGTAAAATTATAACTTTGGAGTTGTTAATACTATTCAATGGGTATTACACGGGAAATCACCAAAACATCAATACACGATGTCATTACATTTTCAATATTATTTTATTCTAATTCTTAATTTCCAATATTTAGAATTGGCATACTTCAGACAAATTGGCCAATTTTTAAGTGCGTATGGTTCATGGCCGTTCTATGCCTGATGTCATTGCTTTATGTCCAGCGGCAGAAAACGTGAAAATGTTCTCATATTTAATGATATTTTTGACAAGATTTTAGAATTAACTGAAGGTTCAAATATTCTCAAACTCAGATACATTACGATTTATGACGTCTCACTAATGGTTCGAAACTTCAGAATTTGACACAGTGCGAGATAATACATTTGTACCTTTAATTAGCATTCTTATTCAACGGCAATGAAATATCAGAATTAATGTAAGCTGACAACACTCTCAGACGCATTACATGGCGACTTCTAAGTCAACAGAACAACCAGTAATGGACACTTATAGAAAGATAAACGAAAGCGAGGCCGGTTGCTATGTGGTTGCCAACGAAAGGTGGCATGTGACATTTCTGTAATTTTGTTAGAAATCAAAATACATGTATGTAGGTAATTTGAAATTAAATTCAGAGTTTTTTCAAATTACATTTTATTTTCTCACTGATAGAAAAAGGTGTGGTTCATATCGTTTCCAGGTTTATCCTTCCATCACTTGGATTGTTTCATTGTGACCAGTTTCAATTACGAAAGAAAAGAATGTTTCACTCTTTTTTTGTTTTCTAGGAAAGGCACTGTGTTTGTTGAATCGGAGTGACTTCATGGAAAGAGTTCCAAAAAATGGCGACATACTTTACAACGCTCTTCAGAAGTTAATGCAGAAAGCACCTAGTAAGTTAAAATTTATACACCACTCTCAAACAAACACTTGAATTACATTGTATATATAATACAGTACTTTATCATTTATTGCGTATCTTCAAACAATATCAATTATGAAAACACTTCCGTTCACTTCCTACTTATCATACAGTAAAGCACGTAAAACTCGGGATCGGTATTCATTTCAAATTTCTCCAATGTCCACACTTACTCGATTTACCAGGAGTGGTGTTGGGAATAAGACGTTTCATAGCTCTTATGAGATACCTGGATGTTGGAATTTCTTCAGTTAAGTTCTTCCGATATACCATTCGAACTTCTGAAGATCTTTGCTCCTAATAAATTTAAATTATTTTCTTACGTAATATAATTCTTTTAACAACTCAGTATTAATTAAATCCATTGTTTTCGCTTACATAATTGCACAATATTCAAAAGAATGTGTAACAATGTCATATTTGAATGCAGGGTGTTAAACTTAGGGATTCCCAACATCCGGGTACCTCGACAGAGTTGTGAAACGCCATATTCGAGGGGAGGGGCTACCATAACTGATGGTGTTAATAATGTATCAAATACATATCCAAATTATTGCACTGTCATTAATACATGGTGTAAGTCAAAAAACATACATAGATAAATACATACATTGTGAAATTGATAATTCTTTTCGTAGGGGAGATAATCAATTGCAACAGATCATACATATGAAGATATAAAAAAAATCTTAGAGTGAGAACGAAATAAAATTGAAATGCGTTTCAAAAATCATTTACTTTAAATTTCATTTCATCTTTCTTTAACCAAATATTAAACCCATTGTATTTTCCCAGATTTGAGGTCTTATCCCAGACAATTATAACGTCTACTAAATAGTCCAAGAATATTCTTCCCGATGTTGTTGATTGAACACTATATTTCTCGTAGATGATTAAATGTCGGAGCAATTTTTTTATGAATTTTATTTTTGATTATGTGTTAATAGTTTTTGATTTTGTAGGGACATAAATCACGCTGATGTACATGCGTTTCTGTATAAAATTCGTAAAGTACCTTACAATACTTTAATTTGTAATTTTTATTATATCTATTTGTAATACACATTTTTTTGTAAAATATCTTCTGAACAAATGATGTTTAAATGTCGCGGCGTGTATTACCTCGTGAGGTAAATAGATTCACACGTCCCCGTACGCTCGCATTCATTTCACTTCCGTGAACAAATTACAGATACCAGACTGATGTTTACTAGCTAGGTGACACTTGGGTTTGTCTGGTACTCTCTGGTTGTTGTAAAACACTCTTTTTTTCAATATATAAGTAAATTAGATTTCGCTTGTAAATATTTCTTCATAAGACAAGATAACCATCCCTGAATAAGATTCCTTAAGCGCGTCTAAAAACCGGACAACATGCAATACATGTAGGTTATTAGTTGCAGTTCTCAATTCATAGGTTGTGATAATGATAAATGAAATAATATATATACATCGGAGACATGAAGAACCAACTAAGAACTGTTATATCATATTCTTAACTCATCAACCCCTAAAGTCACATTTGGACCTACCCATTTCAAAGAATTGTTATGTCCACTGTCAGAATTCAGGGATGTATGAGTTAGAATAAAATGTTATAATAATTTCACATGCAATATGAACTTTTTCATCCCCGAATTATGACAGTAGAACATGTTATCTATTAATTTGGGTGAGTCTAAATGTCATCACAGGGTTGATGAATTAATATGCATATTATGCATGTATATCATATATCATTTCACATAACATCAACTCTTTCTTTATCTAATATATTCGAACACGAATCGACAGTAAATGTTTCAGGAAGTTCACGCACATTGGTATGGCGAGTACGTAAATTATCTACTCATTTCTGTTTATTTATTCATTTATGCATGGAGTCGTATATTTATAGTTGTATGTCAACTGCTTCAAATTTCCAGTTTATTCACATGGTCAACACAATTCCATGCATATGTATTCGTTTCAAAATCTGTTTAATTTAGAACACCATCGTCGTAGTCATCACCATCATCGTCACTATTATAAGTACTCATCATCTCCATTACAATCAGTGTTATTATTCCTTTTATTATCATCACTTTTATTACCATCATTTTCGTCATGTTAATCGTCAACGTTACAGCAACCAATTTATTCCCACATACAGTGAATCTTTTATATATAAAAAAAAAAAAAAAAAAAAAAAAAAAAAAAAAAAAAAAAAAAAAAAAAATAAAGACCCCCTTAGGGACACAACAAAACCAGTTTTTATAGGGAGGTGGTCTTTATATAGAGGTTGATATGTACACAAATGGTACTATTGGGGACAAGGTGGTCTTTATACACAGGTAGCCGCTAGAGCAAGTTTAACTGTACAAGTTAATGGTAAATATAACATTCGGAGCGGCCTATCTGGTTGTCGGTATTCAAAACCAGAACAAAACGGTATTCTTGATTAAAGGTCAACTTCCCAGGTCACAGTGGTCTTTATACACAGGTATTCGCTAAATCAAGTTTTAACGTGTCACATTTACACCACTTTTCATGATCTCATTTTTCGATTTACCGTTTTTTTTTACCAAAGGTGATAACTTCTCATCTAGTAAATAAAAACAACTGAGATCATGATACTAATGTAGATGTCCAACATGTACATACATAATTTAAGTTTCTGTAGAAATTGAATTCAATCCTGCGCTTGCTTGCTCGTTTGTATTGTTTGTTTATTGTTGTTTAACGTCCCACTCAAAAATACTTCATTCATATGGAGACCTCACCAAATGTCAGTGAAATGCTTCAAATTTTGACCTATGCTCGGCACTTACGGCCATTGAGCAGTCAGGGTTCTTTAACGTACCAACACCTACTGTGACACGGAACGTCGAGTTTTACTGTCTCATCCGAAGGACAGGAAACCAACCTGCCGCCGACAGGACTCGAACTCAAGACCTCACGATCCAGAGTCGAGCGCGCAACCGACTGAGCCAGGCCGGCTCTCCTGCGCTTGCGTATTGTATGACACTAACAAACAAATTGTCACATAATAGCTGTATAAGAGTGATTAACTCTCAAATGCGGAAGTAGAGCATTTATGTCTTGTATACATGTATTTATTCACAGACTACGTCTTGTGTCCACCCATTTCACCATATCAATCCATAATACCGACATCTGCAGTCACTTACCCTACTTACCAACAGCTTCAGAATACTACTGGTAAGTTTCACTTTTTTATTTGTTGTCGGGAGCAAAAGCAAACTTTATACAACCATTTCAATGATTATTGTATTTTTCTATGCATTTATGGATTGAAAAGCAGTCAATTGCAGCAAAACCAATACATTTTGTTTACGTGAAATGGAAAGTGAAGTCATATATTACTTTTTATTATGTAACTATAAAATTCGTGCATTTTAGTCTATTCAAAACATCGATTTTCAGACAGTTTTTACATTATTTATTCACGTTCACACTCTGAACAGGTACATTGATCTGTTAACGCTTAATGAATACACTCACAGTATTTGAAGTAACATTTAGTCTCAAATGCCGGAAGTATTCAGGCCATCTTTTTAAAAATTCATTCGTAATGGGGAATAATCCCACCTGTTGAAATTTGAATGTTTTATTGATTTTCGGATTGTATAATAACTACAACTTGTCATGTAAAAACGTCATTTCTTTTATGTGATGCACGTGAACATGTCTTTATAGCAATTTATGAAAAAAGGACATACTCTGCAATTGGTTCTGTTATGCAAATAGCGGAAAAGCGTTCTGATATATAATGTCCACACAAGAGTATGGTAGCTGTTCGCATATCGTATAATTTACGGTCGTTAAAACGAGCGCGTTTTCATGCATTTTCTTGCTCTATACGGGTTGGTATGAATATTGATACCGTAAAGTGCTTAACAACACATCTAGCTCAGCTAGATGACAGAAATGCCCGTTTCTTTCGGAGCTTCTTTTAATGGCATGCTATTTACACGTTTTAAAAATAGTTCATGGAATTTTAAGGTTCATATATTTTGTTTTAATTTGTATTCTAATCATTCGCTTTCTTGAAAACTCATTTTAACATTCTTCTATAAAAAGATTATTATGACAATTCCACTAAATATAACGATTGATTCTGTCATAACTGCCTGTATTTTATGCTTTTACAAAAAGAGCTTCTCCAGACTAATACTTTTATTCCGACGCATATCGTTTCATTACGACATACTTCATTCGTTTGTAACTGATACTTGAAATTGATGACATTATAATTGATTTCAGTTATGTTTGACATTTCCGCCGTATAAGGAAGTAATTACCCACCAAAATTGTCAGCAAGTTTTCGCCCACTTGAAGTCTCGTTGATGGCTGAATTACAGATTCTTAGCTATGCAAAACATCATATCGCCAACATGCATAGGGGTTAAATAATGTAATTTAAACCACTTCCGTAAAAGTAGTCACAACACAGCATTACTAGACTAAGAACAGCCAGAAATGTATACGCCCATCAAATGATAAATAAATGCTTTTTTTCTCCTCAATTTATTTGGGATGTTTTGGAAACTTTGGATTGAATGATTTCTCAGAACTTTTAGATGTAAATGCCGTGTACTTAGTTTTATTTTGTCCTGGTTGTCTGCAGTGTGTCAACAGATATGTTTGTCCATTACGCGGTTACAGGCCTCGTTCATATTACATTTTAGACTAATATGTTGGTCATGTGGTAATAATATGAAAGATGATGATGATGATGATGATGATGATGGTGGTGGTGATGGTGGTTGTGGTGACGATGTCTACGACGATGATAATGATGATGATGATTTTTGTTTTTCAGTGGATAACCAATCTCCCGGCGGATTAGTTCTTATAACTACCGATAGTAAGGATACTACATCTATCTTTTCGAGCAAAGTTCGCCCCATTCTGCCACATCCGCATGGGACACCGAAATCGGACACTAGCATACCAGGTAGTCGTACATTTTGTATTTTCTGAATACGAAACTATTGACGTTGATGTTCCGGCCACGATAAACGGTTATATGCCAGCCGGATGTTATAAAACCAACTTCAACATTACCGAAAGAAATTGCAGTTTCGTGCAATCAGTTGTCACGAATTTAGAGGCTCAGTATTTAAGAGTGAATCAAAATAATCTATCATATTTTTTTACATGTGTATATATTAACGATGTATAGTTTTTGCGTTTTTATATTCACGGAGGTAGTCAAATTCCTGATTATGTCACCAATCTATAAATTCATATGTTATTGACAAAATGACTAGGCAATCACATTGTATTAATGGTGGGGAGAAATTGCTAATTACAATGAACCCAGGAAGAGATCACTGGAAGTAAACTGGCAAACGTTCTCACAAAATCAGCATAGGTTCCAGCTGGGGTAGGGGGGAGGGGGCACCTGCCCTGATTAAAGGTGACCGACTTCCTGGTGTAACGTTTGATGTTCTAACCATTCTGTCACGGAATGCCAAAAGGAATGCATATATAGTATTTGTTTGAACAAGTAGTATTTTCTCACACACATGCAATAAATCGCAAATATGATTTCCCTACAATTAACATTTCTTAAGTAAATTAGATGATGCAGTTAGTTGACTTGGTTTTCCCAAGTTATAGTTTTGCAAAACAAACGCCCAAAGTGACATCTGGCTATAAGACCTCATCAGCCAAGCTCTAATTTAAAATAGATGGAATGCGTTTCACACCACAAAGCTGGTCTAAGTAATAGCTATTCAGGTATCCGATTTGATAAATTTTTACCTGCTCAGGTAAGCTTACAGATTCACATAAAACTTGCAAGTAGGTAATACATGTACTTACAAAATTCAGTTCCGTGTTGTAAAACATTTAGTTAATCAATTCCGATCTCGAAATAGCATTGGAAAGGACAAAGGTACCGACTTGTTTAAAATAATTTGGATACATTCTGTTTTATTTTGGAAAATCATGTAACAAACGAGAATACAAATTACGAGCGTCGTCCTACTTAAATTGCAGGGGTTTTAAGTCCTCCTCCAAGCATAGAACCAGAGAGTGCATCAGATCCTGACTCCACCTCCGAGGACAATGAAGGTAAACTATCAGTATCTTACGATATGAGTACAGGAAAACGACACAAAAATATATTTTTTCAAACACGCTTATTTATTTTATTAAGTAGTCGACTATGAAGGCATGATTTAATTTTTAAGTCGAAAATAAAAGTATGGAAGGCGATATAGGACTCTAGGATTGTCTCTATATATACAGACCATTGTAATAAGGCTTCTAATAAGCTGTATATAAAATGTTTAGTCACCCTTACATAACAACAATATAAAAATGCATCTCTCTCTCTCTCTCTCTCTCTCTCTCTCTCTCGCTGTCTCTCTCTCTCTGTCGCTGTCTCTCTCTGTCTCTGGTTTGTCTGTTTGTCTGTCTCTCTCTCTGTCTCTCTCTCTCTCTCTCTCTCTCTCTCTCTCTCTCTCTCTCTCTCTCTCTCTCTCTCTCTCTCATATATACACATATCAACTTTACTCACATTGTAGTGATATCTCTTTTCCGTCAATTCAGTGAAACGGTTTTAGTGAAAGTGTGAGAAAGAGGATGTTATTTATTCATCTGTTTTATGTCAAGTATTCCCGACCTTCTTCAAATTCTAGTACCCACGAATCATCATTATTCCGGAAACCTGTTTGTAAATATTAAAATATTCTTTACATTTGTATAGAGCAACAGAAGCCGCAGATGGATTACAGAAAGTTTTTAAATCATACTGACACTTTGCCGGATAGCGAGGCAATGTCTTGCTTACAGAAACAAAATAACTCCGGTAAGTACAAGTACAAAGATAACATGGACTGGAATTTTTGCCATTTTCGTCCTAAGATGAAGGGTCGAACTTCAAATTAACACAAACTTTTCGAACCTAAATAATTGAGGAATAGACATCCATCGAAAATAACTTTCTAGGTTTATATATAGTGTACATTCAGTTTATTTTATCATTTCAAGCGTTAAGTGATGCCAAGCTTTAAATTGGGAAAATATATCATCATCAGTAACCCCCATGTTATCTTTTCAAAGGTTAAAGAAATAATTTTGTCTTTAAAATGGCAGTTTTACGAACGAACGCATATCAGATCATCTGTGATATACATTGTCTATTAAAAAATCTAACATCTTTTTTCGAATTAAAAGTGGAGGCGAGAATTTCAGAAGGAATAATTCCATTCATGTGACTTTGATAATTTAATGCGAATTTGAGACATGGCGAATATGTTTTATTGTTGCAAAAAATTGCCAGGCGCGAAAATGTCTAAAGAATACAGTATGTAAGTGAAACAGTTGTACCGTATATGTGATATCAGCTGCAACCACTGTTTGTTTGCTAATAATACGCATAAAGTCATCATAAAAATATGCATATGCATGATTGATATAATTAATCTTTTGCCAATAATACGCATAGAATAATCAATCTCACTGTATCACTGTGGTATCCCAGGATAATATTTACTACATTGTAGCCTATATATGTCTTTGACTTGTCCTCTGGCTTGTCTTCACTCTTGTTGTTATATCAACAAAATGTATTAAAAGGGTAGTGGTATAAATGTGATTTCAAAAATTTAAGGGTGATTTGCTTCTTACTATATACTTTTTTTCAATGTGACTGCTACCTACAAGATGAATTTATAGAACTGCAGCTAAGGTTAACAGGTGGAAAAGTAGTATTTGTAGCGGTAGTGGTAATAGTGGTGACACTAGTAGGAGTAGTGGTAATAGTGGTGACACTAGTAGGAGTAGTGGTAAAAGTGGTGACACTAGAAGCAGGAGTGGTAATAGTGGTGACACTAGTAGCAGTAGTGGTAATAGTGGTGACACTAGTAGCAGTAGTGGTAATAGTGGTGACACTAGTAGCAGTATTGGTAATAGTGGTGACACTTGTAGCAATAGTCGTTGTTATTATTGTTGTTGCTCTAGTGATGTTAGTATGCATTGGGTTTTTTTATAGCTGCAACCAGAGTTCTTTTATTCATTTCAGATTGCCGACTACTTTGGGAGTTTATTCACCAGTTGCTGCTGAATCCTTATTATAAGGAGTATGTGTGTTGGGAAAAGAAAGAGGATTATGTGTTCAGAATAAATAATCCTACCGGATTAGCACAGCTCTGGGGACATCAGAAAAACCGTACAAACATGACCTATGAAAAACTTTCTCGTGCACTTAGATATTATTATAGAATGAACATAATAAAAAAAGTATCTGGAAAACGCCTTACATACAAGTAAGTACAGAATCATATATATACGAAAAATCTGGAAAAAAAACAAAAATGACCAATGAAAAATTTTCACGTTCACTTAGATATAATTATATATTGAATATAATCAAAAAGTATCTGTGAAACGCCTTACATACAAGTATGTACAAAATATAAAATGTATGTATCATCTTAAAATAAAATTTGATTTTATGTTGTTTTTTATTCGCCTAATTTTACAGTTGTATAGGTATCGTTAAACCAATATAAATTGTCACTTACGAGTTCTTAATTAAAATCAGGGATTACTGCCTGGTTTTGGACACAAAATAATGACCTACAGCAATGCAGAGAGTATGTTCCCCTTTACAACCCCTATCTTAGGACAGTAGGCAGTATTTATTTGGCCTTTGAGAGAACCCGGATTTGCTAATTTATCTTGGTAGACATTTACATGTTTTGATAGTACACTGAAATAAAGAAAGATTTATGAGGACATTTTGTGGCGCCATAATGATTCACACTGAAACTACACAAGATATCATTTGTTAAAACAGGATCCTCGATCCACTGTCAGGCGGATGTGAAAAATTTGTTCGTCCCTTATCTACCACTGAATCATACTTATTGCAGACATCATCTATTATGGATAAAGTATCACTCATTAAACACTGCGCTCTGAACGTTTTCCTAATTCCCTGGAACTTAGGTCATCGTTTTGATTCTTCTGAATAATGGTATAAACATAATACCAATGTTTTGTAAAAGAAAACGAGACTAAAATAAATAAATGCTTAGCTCGAATGATTCTGTCAATAACACTTCATCAGTTGAGCTCGAATTTAAAATAGATGTAAAGAGGTGCCATGCAAAGTAAAAAAAAAACTCATCGTTTATAACTAATAAATTTTTAGTCCATTACAAGGAAAACTAACCGCTAACCGCTTATCCGGGAATACCCAATTCTAAAGTTGATAGTTTAGTCGACCAGAAATGACGCAATGTGGGAGACCCTTTGTTTATACAGAAAGCAGCGTAATCAGTAAACAAGATACCCGACTCTTGACTGAGACGTACTATTCATTAAACATATAACAATTTCCAGATGTTTGATGAATTTTCTATTAATTTGCGACTACATTTTCTTTCCAGATTCATGCAAGCTCCGTCAAATATTCAGAAGGGTCAACGTGGTGCGAAACCTCACAGCAAATGTTTATCATCTATATTATGTAAACAAGAAAATGTTGATAGTCCTTCACGTGATTATGTTGATGCAACGAGAACTACAATTAACAACTCTATTTCCCATAATGCACTTTCTACCTTACCAATGTCAATCACAACAAACAGTTCTCCTCAGCCAGCGTCTGCATCCACGGATTTATCTAGTGTCAATGAACATCGTCTAGTGGCGACACCTACAGACTACCTAAACAACGGCGATAACTCTCCAATTTCTAATAGTCATAGTTTTAAAGTAGAACCGCCACAAGACGAACCTGAAGATTTGTCAATGCCCGCATTCAAGAGAAAAAGACTGGAGAATGATACCAGTGAAGTATTCTCTGATGACGAAAATCCAAAGACTATATCACGTGACAACAACAGACGACTTCCGTTACTTTTGAACTATATCCAATCAAATTCAGTTGTAGACAGCTGACAAAGACTGCATGACAGCGATATTCATGCAAGAACTTGTCTGATATAATTCCTTTGATAAAGATATATCGTTTACATATACATGTTATACAAAGTCAACTGAACGTTTTTATCTGATTATCCATTGGTACATTATACTACTGTCTTATATATATATATATATATATATATATATATATATATATATATATATATATATATATATATATATATATATATATATATATATAAAGAGGTTCATTGAAACAGATCTAGATACATTTTTAAAGTAGACAAAAAAGAAAGGACCAAAAAAATTTGACTTAATGAAGGAAAAGTGTACTCTCAAACACTGTTACATGAAGGCATTCATGTTCAGACATGTATGCGAACACATATGCACACACACACATGCGCACACACGCGTGTACACACACACACGTATGCATACATACATACGCACGCACACACGCATGTATACATATATACACAGACTCTCACGCATGTATGCACACACTCACATACATACATACACCCACACACACAAACACACACAGATATATGCCTAAGTGCCCCATCTGAGTTTTATCATAAAGCAAAACAATACTATTTTCGAAAAAATAAGGGTGAACAGGTAAAACATTGTGCCTTGCTCTGATTCCATGCATTACTGTAGCTTTAATATTTTCTTGCTGAGATGTTACCTGTCACCCCTGTTATGGTTTAATTTAGACTCGTTGTGTTTGTAAATATGTGCCAATTTACCTTGATAGTACTATATATTCTATATAGTACTAAATTGTCACGTAGTTATATATACACATGGATATACACAGAAACTAAAGTATATTAATATACAGCGAAACAAATCTATATGAAGTTCCTATTTTATATACATATGTACATGTATGACCATACATCAGTTTTACTATTAATTGTAACTTTATTACAAGGTGTGAACAGTCCCGTAAAATTAACCTGTGTATTTCATTCCTACATCACGTTTTAAACTTTTATTTTTTTCTCAAGATATTTATAAAAAATGAGAAAATTTAAAACACAGTACCAAAGTGATAATATACAATGTTTATATTTGTTTATTTATTTATCCATTACTTTAACCATCCCTGAATCTATTTGACTGTAAACATTTCATTTTTAAATTAATTATGTATCTTCCATTTTTATTATTATTATTATTATTATTACTATTACTATTACTATTATTATTATTATTATTATTATATTTATTTACTGGGTTTTTTTCGTGATATAAAAGTAAACAGATATTTTACTATAATAACTTGTCATCATATTCTCAGATCAAGCTTCCCTCCGTAAAGTAATCGTGTGTCAATTTGTTTTCGTAAAAGTTTTGTCATAAACGACTTTTGATTGGACAATACGTTTGATTCCTTTCAATAGCTACCTCTCTTGCTTTGTATAATAAAGCAAGTATTGTATGGGTATTTCGGGAAATGTCTTTTTCCCTAATTTGAACCACAAGTGTCTTATTGAAACAATACCTACGGGACCAGTTTCAGGAACACACACGAATGACAATTAGATATATTTGTGTTCTGTAAATCAGGTGTTATCGTTTACCTGAAATTATTTGTATTATGAATGAATCTTTATCCCAAAAGATGCCTTTCCCGTGATATTTGATGAACCTGAGTTGTGATTCTCAATAGAACTTTTCACGATAACCGTTCCTACTAATTTCACCTGCGCACAAAAACTTTCGGACAGTATCAAGGAGTTTCGTACCTAAAACAAATCGAACCCAATGAAAGACAATCATACACCGGGTACGATTTGTCTTGGGTACGAAACGTTTTGGGTACGAAACTCCTTGATGACGTCCGGAATTGTCTGTGCGCAGGTGGAATTTGTAGGAATGCAGTTATTGTCAAAAGGTATATTAAATACCGGTATTTATAATATAAATAATAGATGAATGTAAATTGTTGTTATTTTTATTGTATATTTTCTGTTAATGTGCATTTTATGTATTGTATAAAATGCACAATATTTTGATTTGTAATTAATCAGAGAAGGATGTTACCAATTTACCTATTGTCAATAAAATGTTATTGTCAAAAAATAAACGTTGTCTTTTCGGTTCAGGTTTAAGGATGGTTTACACAAGTGTAGAGCCGGCCTGGCTCAGTCGGTAGCGCGCTCGACTCTTGATTGTGAGGTTGTGAGTTCGAGTTCAGCCGGCAGTAGGTTGGTTTTCTGTCCTTCGGATGAGACAGTAAAAATCGAGATCCCGTGTCGCAGTTGGTGTCGGCACGTTAAAGAACCCTCACTGCTCAATGGCCGTAAGTGCCGAGCATAGGCCAAAATTTGAAGCCCTTCACCGGCATTTGGTGACGTCTTCATATGAGTGAAAGATTCTTGAGTGGGACGTTAAACAACAACAATAAACAAACAAACACAAGTGTATGTTCAGTTTTCTCATGGTGACCTATTGCGATCGTCTTTTGTTTGTCGTTGTGCATCGTCCATCATGGGTCGTTAACTTTTAGATATTTTCGTCGTCTTCTAAGAAACCATGTGGCCAATTTTAACTATCGCCTTGTGAAGTCGTATAAATGCGAATGAAAACGGGACTAGGACTCATGGCAGCTAAAAAAGAGATCGAAATTTGTAAATCTTTAAAAAGCTTCTCATGTACCAAAGATTTCCTTCAAATTTCTAATCTAATGAAAACCAAATCTGTTCATAAATGAGTCTTTCGCAGGCTCTTCAAATGACATAGGACACTGTCTATATGTATGATGTATTAACTCAAACTGGGAAAATATATTTAAATGTTGTTAGGAATTATCCTGGTGACGAAGTGTCGAGGTCATAGGGTTAAATGTCAAGGTCACAGACTCCTATATTTAAAGAAAATATATGTTTTTCGTAAATTGTAAGATATTTCGACATTTTCTAAAGAATCGATGTGAAGCTTTGTATGTTTTATGTTTGTCTATGATACTTGGACAGTACCCTATAGGCACAAAATGGGGCCTCTTATTTACATTATGCATCACGTGATATGTTATACAGACTATGCATATCTCTGAAAATATTTACATGTGACACCAACTAGAACTCGTGACCGCATGACTAAGGGTATATTGAAAAGCACCAGCCACTATTCAACGAGGTGGCCTATTGGTAGAACGCTTGACTCGCAGGCGCAAGGTCCTCGTTTTAATTCCCGGTACTGGATCATACCTAAGACTTTGTGGTAGTGACTCCTTCTTCGTCAAGGGCGTGGCATACAAAATGAAAATCATGGGCGTTTCAGATGAGACATAAAATAAAAAATGAGTGAAAAAATATATTCTAAAAGATGATAACACTATATAAGTTAATTTGACAAAGATGTCAGTTGATTCTGAAATGATTTATTGCTCATTGATACGTTTTCTTTTCAGTTTATCGACCCTATGCAATAAGGATAAATCCAATACCGATGCAGAAAATCTACGAATTATGCGAACAATATTTTAATATTATGACATTTTGTACATATTATCCTTATTAGAAATGATTATATATGGTTATTTTAACGAATTAATATTTACAGCGTAATGTATATGAAGGTACTTTCATTGTTTTCTAGGTTTATGATCGGTATCTCAAAAACCAGTTAGATACGTTGATGACCGTACTTATCCCTGAATGACGTGAAAATATTGAGTGGCGGTTAGTTTTGCAATTTTTGTCTATGCAAGACCTCTCGCATGTGGTTAATTCATGTGCAAATAAATTAGTGCTAATAAAATATCTATGTGTTTACGCTGACGAAAAAGTTCGCCGGGTCAATAAAACTGTTAAATTCGGGAAAATTTATCCCTAACTGAACATTTACACATTTTCAGTTTTGCATTATAATTCTAGTTTAAAAAATACAAATTATAGAATCTGTAATCAACAAAATTATTCACATGGCAACAAATACATTTGATTTTATCTAATATCATAATCATTTTATACTTGTCAGAATTGTTGGAGTGCTTCAGCTTGTTCAACATAAGTTGTACAACTGTCTATACCATGAATTATTCTGGTGTACTGAAAATATAGACTCACGACGGATGAACTTCTCCCTGACACCTGATCCCACCTCGTGCTTCACTATCAGATATAATGAGTTACTTGTTCAATAGTTGTTGCTGAGTTGTCTATAATGGTTGTAACGTGTTTTGATCTGGGTCTATGTATACCAAACCTGAGTATTACTCAAGTTTGAGAAGTTTAACCAAATTTCAGCTAATCTTGACTTAAAGAATATTTTCAGAATTAATGATTTATTGTTATTATTATTATTATTATTATTATTATTATTATTATTATTATTATTATATGTATTTATTTTGTATTTATTTTGTATTTATTTATTTTTATTTTTATTTATTTTTGGGGGGGGGGAGCTAAAGTGAGCTCTGGATTAAACCGTTCGGTAGGGAATGCTTATTCCTTTGTAACACCTGATCCCACCTCTGGATTTTCAAGATGCCCATATTTGTCCGACTCTCACCATATGAATTTGAATATTGTTTTACGCCACACAGCGATTTTCAAATCATATGGTTACAGTGTACCCGGAAAGAGACCACCCGCCTTTCCCAAGCAAACTAACAAATCTTCTCACAAAATCAGCTTATGTTCTAGTGGGACTTGAACCCACGCTGTCTAGAGATGGGAGGCTTTATGGCTTAAAGTGCAACGCTCTAACCACTCGGTCACGGTTGTATATTGTCTTATAGACGTACGGTCAATACCTAGGTGTCTATGCTCTTTATAAACATCGATGGCATGGGCTTTATTTAATGGTCGGTGTGACAGTGTCGACTGGAAACCATTGCCTTTCGTCCCTGTGGGGTAAATAGAATGATGAGTATAAATGTGAATTTGTGCCCTGTTTGATTGGCCCACATTTCGATCGGCTTATATAGTGCGACTTCACTTGAACAGTCCAACTGAATTGCACACTAGACCGTTTTAACCTCTACCTAGGCATAGAGAGGAGGAGGAGGATGGGCCGTGTACGGACAAGTTATTAACAATCATCACCTCTGAAAATCTGGTTTGAATATAGCCAGTGGTCTATCGACTGAGCTGTGCTACAACATTTTAATGTATGAAGAGCAAAGAAGATGGTTTACACAGTTTATATAGCTGAAATGTAAGATCAATATTTATAGGATGCCTTTCACCTTAAATAAACATTTTTACCTAACATTTCAACTCGACAACTACATTAAATAAATATAGTCTGAAATTTCAAATAACATAGTAATATTCAATTGAATGCTTACAATGTTGTTATTTGGGTTGTGCACTTTATTAAAGGGATATTAGCATAATTTCGATTTTTCTACTTTTACTACGTGTGCTTGATGTACAATAACAAATACGATATGAGTCGACCTGGCTCAGTCGGTAGCGCGCCCGACTCTTGATCGTGAGGTCGTGAGTTCGAGTCCAGCCGGCGGCAGGTTAGTTTCCTGTCCTTTGGATAAGACAGTGAAACCAAGGTCCCGTATCACAGTAGTTGTCGGCACGTTAAAGAACCCTCACTGCTCAATGGCCGTAAGTGCCGAGCATAGACCCAAAATGTTAAGCTATTCACCGGCATTTAGTGATGTCTCCATATGAGTGAAAGATTCTTGAGTGGGACGTTAAACAAACAAATACGATATACACAAGCATAAAAAACAGAGTAATCAAAAATTACCAAGCTCACCTAACATATAAGTATTTTGCCACTATACTAATAATCAGATTTTCTTAATAAATTTCCATTTCATTTTGGAAATGAAATATATTGTGTATTAATATTTTCCATTGTTATTTTTCACCTTTATTAAGGCAAATTGGTTTTGTATTCAAGAAATTTTGGTTTGGTTTGGTCTGTCTAGTGTTGCTACTTTCTGAGATAATGCCAAAATCTTCTTATTGTGGTCACTCAACCGTGAAATATAGGTCAGATGCAACATCTGCAACATACAAGCTGATAGTCATCATATGACACGCCATCCATGCAAGTTAGGTCTGTCTAAGGCTACTTCCTTCTGAGAGAATGCCAAAATCAAATCTTCTTAACGTGGTCATTCAACCGTGAAATGTAGGTCAGATGCCAAGTCTGCGAACTGCAACCTAATGCGCATCATTAGATGCATCATCAGTGTAAGATTGGGAAGTCTAGTCTTTCTACTTTCCGAGATAATGCCCAAATCAAATCTTCTTAACGTGGTCATTCAACCGTGAAATGTAGGTCAGATGCCAAGTCTGCGAACTGCAACCTAATGCGCATCATTAGATGCATCATCAGTGTAAGATTGGGAAGTCTAGTCTTTCTACTTTCCGAGATAATGACCAAATCAAATCTTCTTAATGTGGTCATTCAACCATGAAATATAGGTCAGATGCCAAATCCGCGGTGTTAGACTGGGAAGTCTAGTCTTTCTACTTTCTAAGATAATGCCCAAATCATATCTTCTTAACGTGGTCATTCAACCGTGAAATGTAGGTCAGATGCCAAGTCTGCGAACAGCAACCTAATGCGCATCATTAGATGCATCGTCATTTTAAGATTGGGAAGTCTAGTCTTTCTACTTTTCGAGATAATGCCCAAATCAAATCTTCTTAACGTGGTCATTCAACCGTGAAATGTAGATCAGATGTCAAGTTTGCGAACTGCAACCTAATGCGCATCATTAGATGCATCATCAGTGTAAGATTGGGGAGTCTAATCTTTCTACTTTCCGAGATAATGACCAAATCAAATCTTCTTAACGTGGTCATTCAACCGTGAAATGTAGGTCAGATGCCAAGTCTGTAAACTGCAACCTAATGCGCATCATAAGATGCATCATCAGTGTAAGATTGGGAAGTCTAGTCTATCTACTTTCCGAGATAATGCCCAAATCAAATCTTCTTAACGTGGTCATTCAACCGTGAAATGTAGGTCAGATGCCAAGTCTGCGAACTGCAACCTAATGCGCATCATAAGATGCATCATCAGTGTAAGATTGGGAAGTCTAGTCTATCTACTTTCCGAGATAATGCCCAAATCAAATCTTCTTAACGTGGTCATTCAACCATGAAATATAGGTCAGATGCCAAATTCGCGGTGTTAGACTGGGAAGTCTAGTCTTTCTACTTTCTAAGATAATGCCCAAATCAAATCTTCTTAACGTGGTCATTCAACCGTGAAATGTAGGTCAAATGCCAAGTCCGCGAACTGCAAGCTAATGGGCATCACCAGACGCATCATCTGTGTAAGACAAGTCTAGCCTTTCTACTTTCCAAGATAATGCCCTAATAAAATCTTATTACCATGGTCATTCAACCGTAAAATGAAGGTCAGATGCCAAATCTGCGAATTGCAAGCTAATGGGCATCACCAGACATAGCATCACTACAAGTTATCACCAGTCGCATCATCCATACAAATTTGGTCTGTCTAGTGCTACTACTTTCTAAGATAACGCCCATATCAAATATTCATAAAGTTGCCACTCAACCATGAAATGTAGGTCAGATGCAACATATGCAACATGCAAGCTGATAGTCATCATATGACACATCATCCATGCAAGTTTGATCTGTGTAGCCTTTCTATTTTCCGAGATAATGCTGAAATCAAATCTTCTTAACATGATCAATGAACCATAAATCTTTTTAACGTGGTCATCCAGTTGTGGGCCATAGGTCATATGCAGCATCAGCAACCCACATTCCGATGCTCATAACTAGATGTAGTCATCATATGACACATCATCCATGCAAGTTTGGTCTGTCTGAGGCTACTTCTTTCTGAGAGAATGCCAAAATCAAATCTTCTTAACGTGGTCATTCAACCATGAAATATAGGTCAGATGCCAAATTCGCGGTGTTAGACTGGGAAGTCTAGTCTTTCTACTTTCTAAGATAATGCCCAAATCAAATCTTCTTAACGTGGTCATTCAACCGTAAAATGAAGGTCAGATGCCAAATCTGCGAACTGCAAGCTAATGGGCATCACCAGACATAGCATCACTACAAGTTATCACCAGTCGCATCATCCATACAAATTTGGTCTGTCTAGTGCTACTACTTTCTAAGATAACGCCCATATCAAATCTTCATAAAGTTGCCACTCAACCATGAAATGTAGGTCAGATGCAACATATGCAACATGCAAGCTGATAGTCATTATATGACACATCATCCATGCAAGTTTTGTCTGTCTAGCCTTTCTACTTTCCCAGTTAATGCTGAAATCAAATCTTCTTAACATGATCACTGAACTACAAATCTTCTTAACATGGTCATTCAGATGTGGATCCTAGGTCATATGCAGCATCAGCAACCCACATTTTGATGCTCATAACTAGATGTATCATGCATACAAGTTTTTTTCAATCTAGCACAATATCAATGCGGACGACGACGCGGACGCCGTGGGTGTAGCATAAGCTCCCTTTCACTTCATGAGGTGAGCTAAAAATCTTTTATTCCCATATATTTTGTGAGAATAAGGTCAGGTCCAGTGTGGTATGCATATAGTTAGGTTGGATTAATCAACCCAAAATGGTTTTCTCGATCAAATTTCACAAAATATATAAGAATTTCAGAATTTTTATGCCTGTATATGTATTTATCTTTTCACACACACACACACACTTCTAAATAATCGAAATACATGTTTACACGATCGATAGCGAGATGATAAAGCATCGTTGAATCCGGATTTTAGATGACAAAGCTAAATACAAAATAATATCATCAATTTCTAGACGACCAGAAGAAAGTACATCGATCTAGACATAAGAACTTTCAGTTTGACAATAATCTGAAAACAACAACAACAACATTACATTATCTTGTTAAGTGCTATCAAGGAGTCTATTTATAATACTGGTACTTGATTTAAAATACGACCTTACACTAAAGTTCCCACACACGTTAGCATAAGCACTTTAAACGATGTGCAGTTTGTGTAGTAAATTACATGTATATAAATATACCGGTAAAACTATTTATTGGTGAATGCAACCAACATGTCGCTTTATTGTTTAATCGGTTTTAGTCCCGCTCCCCTTTACCGGTGGACAGGGGGGAGGATATGAAATAATTATGTTTTGGTTGTGTTCGTCTTTTGTTTTCTGACGAAAAAAAAAAACATGTTCCCCAGACGCTTGAGCATAACTTGGATAAACAAGTATTCTAGGGATATTTGCAAATCAATACCCTACCTGTGAAATCATTATTAAGTGGAAGGCAAGCAAAAATATCGCTGAGCAAAACCCTAAGCCATAACTTGGTGGATGGGCGGACTGGCGGACGCGGACAGTACCTATAATCTTCCCCTTGTTTCATTCGATGGGGTACACAAGCACTTGAGCGCTAGAAGAACGTATTGTCATGACTTCTTGTAAATTTAGTATTTACACCCACCCAGTAAATAAAAACTTTGCAGCATGACATTATTATCTAACCCCATCCCCAATGACAGAAACAAGTAGCTGTGCTTGGGGACTAACAAGGGACAAAGTTGTAAGAACAAAGCAATATTGAACCTCTCTGGTGTAACACATGTTTATCATAGGTAAGATAAATATCGGTGTTATGTTATACTAGGAATAGTACAAAATTATAACTAGTTGATTGAACATAACGGACTAAAATCCAGATTACAATAAGTGTCGGTAGTGAAAACAATCAATAAAACAAAACAGATAAAACAAAATTTAATCAGGATATCTTTACGTACAAGATAATAGTATGTACCAGGGATTTGCTAACAATGAAATCAGTCTTTTTAGTCGTTTGTACGCGTTTTGATTTATCTTGGATGTCAAGAACTTCCTCTTTCTCGTTAAGAAATAGTCAGACATATGTAATGTCGTTTTGAAGGTTGAAACGTGACATGCAATGTTCTGCTTCACGGATATACTAATATTACTACCTGATTACAACTTCATGTACGTTTTGCATGATTGAAATATATGACATTGTCAAGATAAAAGATATTGGCGGTCGTCGTTACAAGGATCTTATATTCAAATTCATTTTTCACTTATAAATGTTATCATACATATACGCGCACGTAATATATATATATATATATATATATATATATATATATATATATATATATATATATATATATATATATATATATATATCTGTGTGTATTCAATATTATTCCGTGAGTTAAACTTTCTTTCTGTATTTTGTAATCAGATTGTTCCCTCCATATCAAAGATAGGTCACACAGTCGATATGTTGACCTATTAGTACTAATCATTGCTTTTGCAAAATGGGCATTATTGTAATGGTCATAGTTCCTGAGGCACATCCTAGGGGTAATTTTGACAAAGCAAGGCGTTATAAGGTTAAATAAAAATGAAAAAAACATTTGAATAGACAGCTAAAACATTACAACCCAGACGAACCTACATGCAAAATATCAGCATCCTAGCATAAATGGTTAATAACAACCACTAAGTTGTAATAAGATGAGATGGCGACGCCAACGCTATTACTATGAATAACATTTTATCCTTCGAATAGACAGGGTTTATACATGTATCAAAGAATTTTAAGGTCTGCTTGTATCATTTATAAATGAATACAAATGACGGGCGTGGCGAGTCTGGAGAAAAATGAATGTTAACCGAGAACATCTATACGTATACCTACATATCATATATCATACGGAAGCTATATATATATATACGTGTAATTTAAATGCGACTGAAAAGTCCTTTTAATTATATATTAAAGAAATAATAGTAAGATATATTACTTATCAATAGTTTACATGTCTAAAAGGTAGAGCGATCAACCGGAACCAAACGCTCGGCACACTAAGTGAAAGTCACTGGTCTTCCGGGTGGTACATAAAACCAAGGTCCCGTCTCACGGTAAACGTAGCACTTAAAAAAATAACTCACTGCATTGACGTCAATTCATAGCATAGGTCTTTTGTGGCACTTCACCTAAAGCTGGTGACGTTTCAGCATAAGTGAAAATTTTTTGACGGGATGTATAATAACACGATCTTATAGCTAGTACATGAATAATCAGCAATCAACAAAGTTAAATGAAAACATTTCACAGCAAGTCACTTCGACCTTATGTTACTTTTACTGTTTACAAGATAAATTTAAAGAAGTCATGTCTACTAATATAAAACTCACGGATACCCCAGTATATATCTTATAGTATGTCCAGGAATATATGATGAACAAATCTGGTGAATATTGGACAAAGACGAACCGCTGAAAATCCAGAGGTGGGTTCAAGTGTCACGGAGGAGTAATAGCAAACCCGGTTGATAGGTCACACCCGCCGTTAGTCCATTGCCAAATTCAAATGATATAAAAACAAAACAAGAATTCAATTACATGTACATTATTTTTATCATTTTTCTATTATATAAAAGAATCTTTTATATGCCTCATAAGAACAACTTTTATCTTAAAGATGTTCTATCGCCGAGTTTCAGTTTTTTTTTCTTTCATAAAATGCTTCCGGCTAGAAATGTATACTGACAAATATCACTCCTTGCATTGTTTAAAAATCAAATTC
The DNA here is from genome assembly GCA_030159075.1 of Atrina japonica. NCBI lineage: Eukaryota > Metazoa > Mollusca > Bivalvia > Pterioida > Pinnidae > Atrina > Atrina japonica. The sequence continues at coordinate 87,697 of BROG01000002.1, forward strand.
CCAATTTCAAATCACACGGGGTGAAAGAGAGCTACATAATTGAGATACAGGTTTTTCGCTATTATTCCCCAATTAATTTTGCCTGCGTCCGTCCGGTTAATGTTTTGCAAAAGGTCGCCATTCACTGAAATTTGGTCTTTCAGGTAGTGGACGTGTACTGAATCATCATTTCTCACAGACTGCTTGATTATATTGTTAAGGAAGTTTATGTTCAACTTTTCAACCAACAAAGTCATTCCAAGTTTTTCTCTCGGTTAAGCGTTCGCAGACGGATTGGATTTGAGATCATAAAACAGAAAAAAACATAAATATCAATGCAAAAAAATATGAAACATAGTTCTTAAATGTACAGTTATACATTAACATCTTTTTTATTAATGTGAAAACTATTATTTCATTGGTTATTTATAAGCATGTAACATGTAACAAAGACTGTTCTTTTTATATGTTAACTTTTGTTGACAAATCAGTTTTGTTTGTTTATAGTTGTTTAACGTCCCACTCAAGAATCTTTCACCGATATGGAGACGTCACCAAATGACGGTGAAGGGCTTCAAATTTTAGCCTATGCTCGGCATTTACGGCCATTGAGCAGTGAGGGTTCTTTAAAGTGCCGACACCTACTGTGACACGGGACCTCAGTTTTTACTGTCTCATACGAAGGACAGGAAACCAACCTGCCGCCGGCTGGACTCGAACTCACGACCTCACTATCAAGAGTCGAGCGCGCTACTGACTGAGCCAGGCCGGCTCTATTGACAAATCAGAAAAATACTATAATATGCATTTAATTGAATTTGTTCTCCTAAAATGACTTTTTTTTTTACTGTCTTTCAAGAGAAAGTAGCAAGACTTTTTTTATTTTAGAGCTGACGCTAGACATAACAAGAGTTGTCAGAAGACTACAAAGCTCGCCGGAAGTGGGTGTAAATTTTCAAAATAGGTGTTTTCAAGACCTACAGCTGTCAGGTTTTTAAGGTCATATTACGGTAAATATTTTGATTCTTTCGGCTCAGGCTAAACGTTTTGAAAAACAGGTCAAAGTCCAATGTCACTAGGTCAAAACTCAAGGTACCAAATGAAAGCATCTATATGTGAAATATCAAAGTCATGTCCCTTGCGGTTAAAAAGATAAAAAGCTCAGGTTAAAGTTTTGTCTGCGGACCCCGACGACGACAACAACGACTCCGGGGTTATGGCATTACTTCTCCGAACTTTCGTCCCGGCGAGCGAAAAAAGAAAACTTGAAATGGCCTAACCAAAAAAAATATATAAAAATATATATATATATATATATATATATATATATATATATATATATATATATATATATATATATATATATATATATATATAGATATAAATTTGTGAAATTTGAGTGTTTTTCTGTTGTTTTTTTTGCAAAAATATATATTTTACAAAGAAGAAGACAATGTTGACCCTACACACAATTATATGTGACAGAGAACATCTAAAGTGTTATCTCTTTATCAAAAAGTCATTACCGCGTATAACACTCAAATGATTAAATTGTTTTGACTGTTCCCACATCATATAACACAAACACGTTGTGTGGTTTTATATTTAGCACGTCTTATGTATTCATTTCTCGGTAAAACTGATTTAGAATTTATAGGTTAATAATTTCCCTCTTTTCTCTTTTTTACCTGGAAAATTAAACAATGCTTTACATAAATCCAAAATAATTATTCTGATAAATGTGATGCATCATGGTTTATTTTTAGAATCATTTAAGATTTATTTTCCGTTTGTTCTAAATCTTAACGCTGAATTAATTAGAAAAATCGGTTTTACATATTCATTAATGCTTTGTAATATTGGAAACAATGCATTAAGATCTTATCTTGGACATATATACTTTAACATCTGTCCTGTTCACAATGTTTGAAAAATAAATTAATTTTATAAAGCAGTGTTTTCTCATTAAAAGTTAACAATTTCTTTTTTCAGGTATATCATTCATTATCAACGTCGAAGATAAGATTTTTATTTCCTCTCGGTAACGTATGATTTATCATTTACACCCTTGACTTTACGGAACCCCAAAAGAAACAAAAGTTGTCCTTCCAAAGCAACTTTAATCCGTGTTTGTTTTTAATGGTGCGTGAGAAATATTTTAAAGTATAATTGACATGGGAAAATATCATCCCATCGCAAGTAAACTAACAAAGCTAACAAGAAAATCACAGTAGATTTTGGAAATGGAAATGGAGGTTCGATCTGGGCCCGAAGTCACCAAATTTACTCAGTACTCAAGCTCAACTAACTTTTCATGATTTCGAGGTAAATTCAGACAAAATTTATTCTGGAACTGGACATGTGTGCATATTGGCAGCATACAATTGCAAACAGTGAAAAAAACTTATTGCTAATTTGAAGAAATATTCAAAAATTGTTTGAGTACGTACTCAAACTTTGAGTACCGTAACTCAACACATTTATTCTTTTTTATTCATTTTTACAGAAAAATCATAAAAGTGACTCAAACATTTATATGTAAATGATGAAAAACAATAATGTGTCCTAATCACTCAAACCCAAAAGTTTTACCAACGATTATATAGTCAAAATGATATCAAAGTTGAGTTTGAGTACTGAGTAAATTCGGTTATTTCGGGCCCAGGTGCTTATGAATGGGGAGCGATAGAGAGATTTAAAGATAATTGTTCTCACTGATCAGCCACGTTGTCCCTTTTAAAAGGGAATACCAAAAAATTGGAAATTCTGACAAAAAAAATGTAAATTAAATTTATAAGGTAAAAAATACCTGCAATTGTTCATCTAACGAAATATTCGTTTATACTTATCTTTTTCATCTCGAATACCTATTAATAATCTATACCTCCCCCCACTCAGATCTGCTCAAATTAAACATCATTATTAAAATAAGATGTCAACTTTCATTAAGTTTGTGAATTTACGTAGTATGAAGTAATAAATCCTACTTAATTAATGAAATATGCATATATATCTTTCATACATGTATATTTTGGAGTTTAGCTGGTTCCCAAATATAGCACAATCCTAACACATGTAACTGATTATTTCCTTATCAGTAAAATACATTCATTCCAGGACATAAAATAAACCAAGTAAACAAACAAGCCATATTGTTTTGATGTGTAACATCCTGTCAAATTTTCCCACTGTAGTAAGACAACAACTTCTCTGAAATTATGATCAATAAACAGTGTCACATCTATCGCAACATAGTACAGTCTCGCGATTTCACTCATGTGATAATTTTATGGCTTACATCTCTAATGACATCAGTATGGCAAGATCAGTAAAGATATCAGCAATATGATTAAGACCAATTCAGAGTGTTGCCTTTGGTACATAATATGCAGGTCACAGGCGTTTTCAAAGTGTTTGCAGAACCAAGGAATTGTGTTTGTAACTTCGGGAAAAAATCAAATTACAAAGTTATTTCTGCAATGTGCTTCTGTGTATCAGCTTTCACTTATTTCAGCTAGACGCATTTAATGGTGTAGCAGTTGTTTTTTGTCACATTATTCACATTGCACATTAAAAACAAGACGCCCAAGAGGGCCTCAATCGCTCACCTGAGAACCATCTACAAATGTGGAAAGGAGACCAAGAAGAATATGTATATGTAGGCTGATCCGACCAAGAAACATAAATATTGCTGTTTTAAGAAATTCATCAAAAATTCTAGAAATCGAATTTCGGCAAAATTGCAGCACAAGAACATTTCCTCAACTATATACAAGTAAAACACTTTGATGCAGCATTGTAAATGCAAGGGGAGATAATTGATAAATCACGCAAAAATTTATGAAAATGACAAAGTCTGAAAAGTCCTAAAAAAAACTAATATTCCTATTTCTATGAAAAATGCAAACATGAATCATACATCCATGTAGATCACTCAGAAACAATCTGGGTTTTTTTTCAGTTCATGTAGTGGTTCTGGAGCAGAATATTTTTAAAGAGACCTATTCTGCCCCGCCCTGGATCTACCCCTGGGCCAATCTAGCTGAAAACTACAAACTTGGTAAAGGAACTTGAGCACTTGCTTCCTGTCAAGTTTTGTCAAAATCCTTCAGTGGCTTCAGAGAAGTTGAAAATATGAAAAGTTTACAGACAGACGCCAGATGGGGAGTGATCACAATAGCTCACTTGAGCCTTCGGCTCAGGTGAGTTAAAAAGACATTTTTTGTTTAAAGGGCAATAACTCTGTATTGGCAAAAGTCAAAATAGTAAGAATCAAGAGTGAGTAGTCTTCATAGAACAAAACATTGTAAAAAAAAATTTGTTAATTATTATCATTCGTCAAAATTTTAACGAATTTAACCAATAAAATCCCTTAAAATCTGTCAAAGGTAGATGGGCATATAAATGAAAGTATTAATGAGCTTACAAGGATTTAAATCCAGAACCCTTCTTCTGTGATATAGAAATGCTACTACTAAACTGCAGTATGCAGTCTTTCGACTTAGAACAAAAAAATGAACTAAATATGATTTTGACAATTTTTAATTTTTTTTCATGTTATTTTATTCTTTACATGTATACATTCAACCAGTGTTATGGCATATACCAGCATTATCCACACTTATCAGACAGTGACGTTTATAATGTCCAAGTATGGTTTCTGTAACACCAGTCAAAGAATGAGGTCAAGTTTACCACTGTTATACACAATGACCACTCAGTGACCTTTGTAATGTCCTAATGTGGTTTCTGTTATAACCAATAGAAATGAGGTCAAGTTCAGCAGTGTTATACACGATGAACAGACAGAACCAATGTTAATGTCTCAATTTGACTTCTACAGAACAGATGAACTGAAGTCTTATTTTTGATAAAAAAAAAATATGTGATGACTATTTTGGCGGTGGTGGTGGGGGAGGAGCAATATTTGGAACAGAAGGAGCCGATGAAGCAGGAGGAGGAACTGGAGGGGGTACTGGAGGGGGAGGAGGAGCTGGCATACCTGGAGGAGGGCCAGGAGGGGGTACTCCACCTGGAGGCATGGGTGGATGGTGCATTGGGGGTGGAGCAGCCGGGACAGGAGGTCTGGGCATGGGAGGTGCACCGGCCATTGATGGAGGTACTGGTGGGGGAGGGGGCATCCTTGGGGGAGGAGGCATTCTGGGAGGGGGTGGCAACTGAGGTGGAGGAGGGCCACCACTTTGCTGCTGTTGCAGATTTTGTTGGTCCTTCTGTTGCTTTTGATCTAGTTGTGGAGGTATCGGAGGTTGGATTGTCTTTGACTCTGCTTTAAAAGCAAACTGAAGGAAAAACTGAAAGAAAACAAAAATACAAAGTATATAATAAATAAGGGGAATGAAGACCAATCTACCTTTGTATAAAAAGACATCTAAATTATGTCTTCAGAAAGTTTTGCAAATTGATTTCTTATTCATTTGTTTGTTTTTGTTTCCTTCTTGAAGTTTAATCATATACTTTTTTAACATCCTCCCTAATCCAATACTAAAAACCATTAATAACACTAAAGAGCAATCACAAAATGTTTATGTATGATGATGAAGGTTTCTTTTTATTTTTTTCGTGAGAAAATTCAAATGGCCAGGTCAAACATTATCTCACCTGTTTTGTCTCCCTGTTCCAATGTGACCAAAGCTTTTTGGGATCTTTATCGACCTCTCTGCTGGGTACCTGCAATGTAAATTTAAGACATGTGAAAAAGAGTGTATCAAAAAATAACAAATATAGGGTAAGTAAAGATTAGAAGTTTCATCCCGCATCAAAATATTTCCCATCTCCTAATTAATCTGACCTCATCTTCTTAACTACAGCATTGAAAAAAGACAAATTTCAAAATAGGGTCACTTTTGCAAAAACAAATACTGGCTACTAATCCGACATCTGAGGCATATAATGTGATAAGAATCTTAAGACGTGTATTATGGCATCCAAGATTAGTTAATTAGCATAAGTAGTGGAATCAGTCCAAATTCAACGGATCTTCTTGACCAGAAACTTACACCATGGCAATAGCAAAAGCCCTCCCCCTTCTTCAACTTCTAAGATATTAGGTTAAAAGGGTAAGTTGAACAGAAATAACCCTTTTTTTAAACTTCATTTTCATTCTACACCAATATAGAAAAAAACTTTTTCCAGAGAGTTTTTACACAAAAGGCCTCAGCTTATGGGAGAGTAGGATTTTTTTTTTGGATTTCAAGTCCTTTTTTAGGGGGGGGGGGTCAAAGAAATGACGTCCCCTGAGGAGATGTGGTTGTGGCTGTATGCTACACAAGTCTACTGATGTAAATCAAATAAGTCAATTGAACTGATGTACAAGTTTAGTGTTCACTCTTTTCAATATGGTCTGGTAACCAGACACAAAATTTTCTATTGGCAACAAATCCAACTTTGTAAGAAGATTTCTAAATTCATCAACCCCTGAAAAACAATGGACTCTTCTGTTAATCAATAACTAAGACCAGTCAATATGTGTCTTTAGGGGTGAATGAGTTAAAGATGAATTATTCCTCTCATCAAAAATTAACATCAACTCACCTTAAATGCTATTGTTTCATATGGTTCAGCGGCAAAAAGTAAATATTGCCATTTCCTGTCTGGTGGCTCCACCTTTTGTTCATAGGCAGCCATGAACCTGTGTCGAGGCATAATGGCTTCCACAATTTCTGGGTAGTCAATCTGGGAATTAAGAAATAAATATCATAAATCATAAGTTGTCTGAAATATATATATATATATAAAGCCCAAATCAGGTATCTTCGTAAATCTTAACCAAAATTGTTATTTCGTAGAATAATATAAAAAAAAAAAAAATGAAAACTGTTATTGTTATCTATACCGCACAACCAGAACTATCGTTGTACAGAGTGAAAAAGAGGCAGGCAGGTATTCAAATAACACAGTGGTTAGCGCACCAGTTTTTCACTAATCCTAGAATTGGACAGGGAAGTACGTAAGATGGTAGGGTGGTTGCCAGCTCAGACACTTGTTTTTTTTCGGGCATTCCGGTTTTCTCCCACAGTTAGGACCCCCCTCAAGCCAGCATCAGAGCCAACAAGAATCATCAATATAAGTTGAAGAAATTGTTTGTTAACTGTTGTAAAATAAATAAAGTTTTTTTTTTCCAAAAAAGAAACTATGCCATCTAAAATACTGTGCAATTTCCTTTTATAAACTATGTAAAACGCACACAAGAAAAATGTCAAATTAAGTTTTTAGTTTTGTGTTTCAAGTCTATCTACTTAATATATTCAACTCATCAAGTTATTACTGAAAATGTAAGTTAAACGGAAATAAAATTTTGACCTCTAGACAAGAAAATCGGTTAAGGAAGTTCTTAAAGTCTGGAAAAATCAGGAGCCATTGCTACAAATGTTCAAAACTTGTTGAGATCAGAGAATATTCTCCACTAGGCCCAATATGAAATGATTAGCCAATCAGTTCTCAGTCTAAGTTGAAATTATGAATATTCTAAGTCTAGAAAATTCGTAACTTTGATGGTGTCTGAGCCACTACTATCAGTTTACATTTTGTTTTATATCTTGTAATGTTACAACTTTAAATCAAAATCATATTACCTGAAACAGCAAACTCTGTTGACCATTTTCAGGGTCTCTCTGTTTTGTTACTGCAAGGTTAAACAAAAACAATAAATATATAAACCTCATGAAAAGTGAAAATATTGTAACATTTTGCACCTTCAGTGAATATTCTAAAAACAAAAATCAAAGTTAGGGCCTGTGAATTTTTCTTTATAAAATATCAGATAAGGAAATGAATGTTAATCTCGATCACTTCAAAATATTTTTCAGCTTGTGTCAAATTTTCAGATTTCACCTTTTTTTACATTTTTCAAAAGTACAAATTTAAAGAATTCAAAATTACTTTGTCTCTGTAACATACATTTCAGTACTAGGCATTAACAAATATCAGTATGTAACACATTTTTTGTTTATCTTCCATCTAATAGCAACAAGATGTTTCTCCATTGTGATATAAAATTCAAAATATTCCTTTTCCCCCCATTAGTTAAAACATATTCATCAATAATTTTCTTTACCTCTAAGACACATGTTTAACATTTTTTCTGATAATTCAGACTTTGTATTTACAGGAATAGTGAATGCCTATTTTTATTATGGTAGATTAAAATAGACACAATTACAACTGAATTATATCATGCATAAAGGGAGATAACTATAGGTACAAGAATTATCAGACCAGACTCCATACAGAAACACAAACCTTTGTAACCAGGTCGACCAATCTTTACAAATTTTTTTATGTCTACTCGAGCTTTCTCTGGAGCTGGCTGTGCTGGAGCTTCTTTGGCTTCCTTAGCTGCTCTTCGAGCTCTGAAAATAAAGACAAACTGGATAGAGGAATAGCTTCAAAAACAAAATTACCAAAATTTGCTCGTTCAAAGAAGAAATACAACCTGAAAATAAAAATCCTTGTTTGAGGGACCCCTGGCAATAAACATACTCAGTGTTTAATTTTGAGTATGCCTTTTCCTACACACTCAATGTTTAATTTTGAGTATGCCTTTTCCTACATACTCAATGTTTAATTCTGAGTATGCCTTTTCCTACATACTCAATGTTTAATTTTGAATATGCCTTTTCCTACATACTCGATGTTTAATTTTGAGTATGCCTTTCCTACATACTCAATGTTTAATTCTGAGTATGCCTTTTCCTAATTTGGCATTATCAGTCTACAGCTTTGGCCTCAGCACTACAAGGTTTACATAATTGTTTTACTATGACAATGTACGTATAAACTGTGTGTGAGCTTTTTTTTTTTTAAACCTATCTAAAATTTAGTTCAACTACAGGTCACATGCTCAATATGTAATCATGACTAAGTGTTTATTCATGTAAGTGTGATTCATAGTACTTTCATTTTGGCTGTACATATGTGCATTAATACCCTTTTGTATTGCTATCCGACTACAAAAACTGCAAATACATAAATACTGCTAATGAAAGTGCACATCCCTTGTGTGTATATGAGAGAGAGCAAGAGAGAGAGAGAGAGAGAGAGAGAGAGAGAGAGAGAGAGAGAGAGAGAGAGCGAGAGTTATAATGTTCTTGTGATTTTAAGGTGCTCGTTCAGTACGTTCACCAAAATTCATAGATTTCATTTTGGTTTTTTATTGAGTTGCTCCTACTATTGAAAAAATATCTTTTATTGCATCATATTATGAACTGCATATGACACATACACAGGACAAAAAGGTGCTAGACTAACTGACTAAGACGCTTTGTGAGGTCCTTATACAAAGTAAATAAAACACATGTAGAACAAGGTATGTTTGTGAAACACAATGGCCTCGATCCCAACAAACTTTTGCAATGTCTTACATTTTGACCCCACCCCACCTCCAGGGGCATGTGATGTCAGTGAAGTGTGAGCAACCCTCAGATGAACTTACAACTTCTAAGTTTGGTTACTGTATCACAATCCAAACTTGAAATATTGTATTTTATATGTGAGTGAGATGGAATTACGGACAGACAAACAAACAGACAATCAGACAGACAGACGGACGATCCAAACACTAGATGCTCCAGCGGACCTTTCAGGCCAGCGGCATGAAAATGTCTATTTAAAAGTTTTTTTTTACTTGTCTATATTTCTTAACTTGATGCAATTATGTTCAACTCATCAAGTAGTACCCAAAAACATAAGTTGAACCCTTTCAAACCCAAAATATCTAAATGGAATGTCCTGTTTTATTGTTTAGACCAGTCCATTTTGGTCTGTAGGGTTGAAAAGGTTCAGCAACAATAAAATTCCAACCCTGCATATGACAATTTTTAAGTTGTTGTCATACAGACAGATAATTATTGTTCATAGTTTTCTGAGGATTATATACCTTATATTGCAAGGACTCTAAAGATCTTTTGTTTAACACAGAAAGAAAATATCAATGGAGATCCAAACCTTATTGTGAGGAGAGAGCCAAGTTGTCTCCCTTCAAGGAGTTCTGTTGTTCATAAAGTTTTTATAGTGCAACATACTTGAAAAGCGACTCCAAGGGCTCTTATGGATGTCCAGTCTGGACCATTTACAGCCTAAATTTACACACTGAGGTGTTAACTGGTGACATTAACTGACACACAAATAGAATGACGATTATTTTATACTTACAGATTAGCTTGATGCTTTTTGCCTTGAGTATGGGCTAAGTAACTTCCCTGAAAATAAACAATCACAATCAATATAAAAAAAATAGCGCTAAAGTGTGACAGGGGCTAAGTAACTAAGTAATCAGTAACATAAAACAGTGATAAAGTAAGGATCATGAGAAGTCCGGCTGCGGTTCAATACTTCAAGAGTATAGAATATTTTACTCAAGTAGAAAAATTTACCGTAAGCATCTTATCCATATACAGTCAACTCTTGTTATAACAGCACTTGATATAACAGCATTTTTGGTTAACAGCAGAAATTTCATGGGAACGAATTTACATCCATGTTAATTTGTTTGATATAACAGCATATTTGGTTTTGGCACTGGCAGTGATTTTCAGGAACAAACATGCACTTTACCTGTAAAAATGACTTGTTATAACGACAAAGCATCGAAAATAAAAAAATGTTGCCATAATTTATAAAATTGATAAAATGAAAATAACAATAAAAACAATTTTATTTGTTGTTGTCATTTTTTTTTTACATTCATGTAATCATACTGATTTGAGATTTGATATTTAATGCAGCGCTCTACAATGCGACCAAATCACTCGCAAATGCGACCATTTTTTTAGATTTTGGCGAGTGTTTATCCTCATTCAGTCGCCACATTGCGACCAGTTTTTTCCCCGAACCGGAAATCAAAAGTTTTTCCGTTTTCACTGTGAAATTACATTATCGAAATCATGGTCTGTTTTTAAGTGGTAAAATCGGGGCAGAAAGTTCGGCCTAGTGTTCGACGAGGAGGACAAGCAGACCACAGCCTAATTCCTTTTGGGATTCTATCGTGGCCGATTTATCGTGGGGCAACACGATAAAACGGCCGCGACAGAATCCCAAAGGGATTAACCACAGTCGGAACTGGAAATTTTATCTGAAAATTAAAATCGAGAGTCAAACACCCGATTGTCAGACAAACACCTATAAATTAAAGAACTGTATAGGTGTTTGTCTGATGATCAGGTCATGGGTGTTGGACTCTAGATTTTAACTTACAAACAAAATTTACAATTCTTGTGGGCAGTCTCTGTTTTGTAAATTCTGTCGAAAAGAAACTGGCGCTAAAAAATTTAAAAACAAAGTTTAAGGTTGCCTCAATATTCGAGCAACAAATATGAAAAATATAGGCATATAAACACTCCTGGATTGATAACAAATGTACAAAAAGGTCAACATGCAGTTAATAACCTTGTTTTAAATGGATTGAAACATTAAAATGTTACATAAACTTAGAAAATTAATATTTTCTATTTCTATATTTTCATCCAGTGGATTTTTTATGAACACACACACACACACACACACACACACACACACACACACACACACACACACACACACACACACACACATATATATATATATATATATATATATATATATATATATTGGCGAGTAAAAGTTCCTGGCTGGCTAGTAAAATTTCTGGTTCACTGGCCAAATGAAGAGTGAATTTTTTTAGTGTTGTAGAGCCCTGTAATGCAAACTTATTTTGGTGTCAAGCCTGGAAATTTGATATAACAGCAATTTTACTGGATCCCAACTTGGCCGTTATAACAAGAGTTGACTGTATGATGTAAAATAAACATTTTCTGTTATTCATTGTGTTCACAATGTGGTAAGACTAAAACTGGACAAGAGGCTCTCAAGAGCCTGTATCGCTCACCTGGTTATTTGCTTGAGAAGATCAGACGAACCGAGCAATTTTTGTAAAGGACCTTCCATACATAAATCCTGTAAAGTTTGGTTGAATTTGCTTCAGTGGTTTCAGAGGAGAAAATGAAAATGTGATTTTCCCATAGGGTCCAATGATAAACTAAGCCCAGCCCTGGCGGCCATGGTTTTGACAGATCGGAATGAAATGAGCAATCTTTGTAAAGGACCTTCAATACATCATTCTTCTAAAGTTTGGTTATATTTGCTTCAGCGTTTTCAGAGGAGAAGATGAAAATGGAATTTTCCCACAGGATCCAATGTTCTTCTTCCAAGTCAGGAACCGGATTCATGAATGAATGAATAAGGTTCTGCGAAAACTTTGCAGTGTGTGCAGCACAGCAGTCTTCTTTTGGCTATATAATGTTAAACTAAGCCCCGTTCTGGTGGCCATGATTTTTGACGGATCAGAACAAAATGAGCAGTCTTTGTAAAGGACCTTGCATACATCATTCCTGTAAAGTTTGGTTAAATTTGTGTCAGTGGTTTCAGAGGAGAAGATGATTTTCCTATAGGATCCAATGTTAAACTAAGCCTCGCCATAGCGGCCATGTTTGTTGACGCAAAGTGATTCCAAAAGCCAGGTGAGCTAAAAATGGCGGTCACGGAACAATTTTCAACAACGGTTTTGAAGTCGCAACATCAATATCTATTTGGAAACCAAATTTCATTGAAATCAAACAATGTTGAATTTTCCCGCCTTTTTTGTCAGCCATTTTGAAAATGGCGGTCAACAAACAATTTTCAACACCAGTTTTGAAGTCGCCACATCATGGCAAACATTTTATCAATTTACATTCGACCTCTATCTTTCATAGTTTTGGAGTTAGAAGACGAAAAACATAAAAATTGAAAAAATTCTGTGAAAAAAGGGCAATAACTCCTACACAGGTTTTTGGATTGTCTTCAAATTTTCAGGGTGGGTAGATCTTGATATGTTGAACATTTTTGCAATTTACACTTGACCTCTACCTGCTACATTTTTTGAAATAAAAAATTAAAAATGCCAAAATTTTGGAAATTTTACAAAAAAAGGGCTATAACTCCGAGATGAGTTTTCCGATTTTCATTGCATGGCAGGTAGATCTCATCAAGCTGATCACTTTTACCCTTGTCAGATTTTTGATATCTGTAATGGTTTTTGAGTTATTGGCCAAAAACTGCAATTTACCCCCATGTTCTATTTTTAGCAACAGCGGCCATGTTGTTTGACCTGCGACATAGAAAATAACAAATTTGAAACTAGATACCCTAGTGACGACTCAGTTCAAGTTTGGTTCAATTTGGCCCAGTGGTTTCAGAGGAGAAGATTTTTGAAAGTGAGTTAACGACGGACGGACGGACGACGGACGCAAAGTGATTGCAAAAGCTCACCCTGACATAGTCAGGTGAGCTAAAAATCAATTAAGTGTTTCAATACACAAATCAGAAATGAAAGTGTGTCAATTTCCTCAAAAAATCTATTACATCTCCATTATGAATAGCAGCCAAAAAGATGAATAGATAAACAAAGGCACTAGAATTTTAATTTTTACTTATCTTTGGCATTCTGATAGGCCATTGACTATCCATGACATTTAAACCATACAAAATGTGCTACACAATATTCAAACTAAGCTGACCCTGGACAACCTCCAGGCCTAGTGTTTGGTGATTTAAAGTACATGTGTACTTACCTCATTGTTGTGTAGAGTCAAACATAGTTTACATTCATAAGATCCCAAGTGATTCTTCATAAAATATGGATCCTGAAAGAGAGAGAATAATAAATAACTATGAAAACAGACATTACAATAAAGAATTTCTGTTAAAAAAAAGATAACATTTTTTATAACAGAATAAGTATAGGCCTCAAGTAAAAGAAAAAGTAGCTGAACAAAAGATTAAACAGTGTTCAATAAACATGAATCCCCCCAGCACAGTTTAAATTCTTCATGAACGTATGTTGTATCGTACCTAGTTCCATTTATTTATGGACATTTATCAACAGAGGTAAGACGTTAGCCAGTTATCTAAATCCCCATATTTTTTTAATTTTGGCAAATTAGAGGATTTTTTCTCTTACTAGAGTTAAATGGCAAATTAAAAGTTATGGACAGACAAACAGATCAAAATCAATAATATTCCCATACTCCATTGTTTGATTTTGAAAGTATCCAATATAGACCTTACCTCCCTATACTACGATTATTAACCCTTTTCATCACCAACTGTTTAAGTGGTACACTCTTGTTTTAGACCGGTCTACGGTCTGGGAGGTAGGAAGGGGAAAGAAACATTTCCATTACGTAGTGTAATGATTAATGAAAAACTGATGACATAATAACCTTGTTGAGATCTATTGTTTCCAAAGCCAGCTGTCGTAACCTCTCTCTTCGATCTCTGTTGGACTCTGATGCCGATGCAACGCCACCAGTTCCAGTCTTGCCTCCAGCACGATGTTGAAAATCCATGGTGGAGTTTCTATTTTAGCCTGAAGAAAAAAGAATAAACATTTTAAAAAAAATTGAGATCTTTTGTGCTAGTAGAAAATTTTATCAAAGTGTGAAATTGAAATGAAATGAGGTTAGAAAAACAAAGCAATTCAAGTGAAATTATGGTTGTGAAGTTGTGAACAGTGGAACACTGCATAAAGAAAACCTCACATTTAAGAAGATAAATAGATATATTCAGTCTCTTCAACTTTTCTTAATAAATATGAAATAAATCTAGACCCTAACTTAACACAGCATCAGAAAAAACATGTCAATATTAACTTACATGTATTTTCCTATTTCTACGAAAAAAAAACAAAAAACACTTGCATTCTACAAATTCTAGTAATTTCGGCAACAGGTAAACTCGGCACTGAGAATTTTCTGCACTTTTATTAGTAATTTTGGCACTTGTACAGGTAACTTTGACACTTAATTTTCCAGCATCATGTATTTTCAGCAGAATAATGGGTAATATCAGCAGCTAATATTGATTAATATAAATCGATTAATATCTCCTTATGAATATTTATTTCTACAAAAGTTTTAACCCATGCTGTTGGAAGTGCCAAAAATACTTGCTTAAAAGTGCAAAAATTACTTGGTGCTGAAATTACCCAATACCCTTTCTACGACCTTGATGTTTCAATTACTTCAACAAAGTTGGAGGTTTAACCACAGGATAATTTCTTCAAGAAAATGTATATCTCCCCATGAAAATATACATTTTCCTATTAATTCTTACTAAAATTTAGAGTCTCCCCAATGAGATTGAAAAATCTCCCCCATTAAAATTTTTCAAGGTTCAATAAAGCAAGTTCGAATATTATAATTATTGGAGTACGTTTCAATAAAAAGTAATGTCACCACTTCTTTCAACTAATCAATTGGAATATGCGATATGTTGCATCTTGATTCAAGTCCATTAATAAGTGTACTATGGGCTTCAAAAAGGTTCAACCAGTACAACGCAAACTAAATTCTGCATACGGGTTCCTAGAAACATGGCTGCCATAAATGTCTATTCTGATTGGTTGAATTATACACGTGGTTGAGTACAATGGGCTTTGGACAGCCAGATCCCATAATAGCCGAATTAGTAACAGCCTAGATATGACAGCCCGATCACGTAATAGCCGGGTTAGTAGCAGCCTAGATTATAGATATATATTTTGATGGCTTACCAACATCTTATTGTTCCAATAAAACAATGACAAATATGCCTTACCTATAATTGGACAACAATTTCAGCATGATTTTAAGTGAGTGAAGCAAGCACTTTATGGTATAGGGGTAGAAAATGAGCTGTACATACATTGGATGCAAAACACTGTCTGCATCAATCTAAACCACGTGGTTTTCCTAAACCGATGCATTTAATGCTACATTATGATGTTACGATGACAAAGCTGTGCTCATGTCAAGGCAATGCCTTAGTTCATATTATTAGCTAAGTTTTATGACTTGTGTATTCCTGTTCCATTAACATAACCATCCAAATTTATTTAACTGGGTTCAGATCTCTCACTTTCTTTCTGAGTGTCTCTTTTCTCTCTGACTAGCCTTCATTCCTTTTTTCTTATTCTCTAACGCCTTACACAGTCCGTACCCTTACACTGTCCACCTTACACAGTTACAACTGTCAACATGAATCATCTGACCATCTGTTTTCACGCAAATCGATAATCGCGCATTCTGGTATCCTTTTCCCGATATTCTTCGGTATTTTTTGCTATTTCCAGATAATTTTTAAACTAGCCAAATTTAACAATCAATAATGGATAAAAGTATGCTGATAATCGTAAGTTTTGGTGTGTTTTGTTTACATATAAACTTATTGTGTAAGAACTCTAAGTGCGCGAAAAATGGTGTCTCGAGGATACACTGTTCAACCGGCGGCACGATTTACCCAAAAAAAAAAACTACCCAAAAAGACCCAAAAAACACCCCAAAACAATTAAATCGAAATAAGTTTGCATCAATAATCATTTTAAATGCATTTTCTTCTGTATAAATATTTCATAGACAGCTAGAAATTAAAAAATAAATCAACATTTATCACTTCTCATGGAACTTACGGACACTGTCATTTAGTAAAATGAAGAGCCAAATCGGTCTTCTTCAATTATTAGCTTTCACGATTCCTGAAATATTTTTCATATTTTATGCCAAATTTATATTATAAAAATTCTACGTAATGTGGAAAATGATGATTTCATATGTATTAAATGTCTTTACCGTCCCATATAAGTAACATTCTGGCACATTTTAAAATGTCATGCTGACTATATCATGGTTTCAGAAATACATCGTGAAATTGGATAATACAGCATTATCAAAGTCAAAAACATCTAGTCATAAAAAATATCCATCATATTATAATAAGATTGCTAAAATTGTTACGTTCTAAATGTTTTTGTGTGTTTTGGGGGTCATTTGTTGTGTTTTTGGGTCATTTTGGATGTTTTTGGGGTCTTTTTGGGGTAAATCGTGCTGCCCCTGTTCAACACTACAACAGCAAAGCCAAAGGAAAGGGGGGACGTGGTATCAGAAATCTATCTCTCTCACGACACTGAGTATATTATCACTCGATATTAGATGTCTGCAGTATATTCATTAATATTATGAATAAGTAGATGCATGTTTGTACCTGGGGCTAAGACCTAGCAATGTTTCTGACAAATCTCTTCTATATTCAACGTTTTACCGACGCCATACATGCGATTTGTCTGGGTCAATTAGACGTTTGCTAAAGAAACTAATCTAAAGGACTAAACTAATCCGGAATGCATAAAACCTTAAAACGGATTGGTAATAATGTGGTTCGTGTAAATATTATCGGAGACATATGTTATAAATTAATGCAACTTATTTCCGACATATTTCATAATAAATCCACATTTTTTCAAAACATTCACGCAAAGTCATTTCTAAGTCAACTTTGACAAAACTTTTACTAGATCTCAAATACAACATAAAAAGCGAGATATAAAGCCTTTATATATAGCTGGTATAACTTAACACAACAGTTTCGTTGCGTATATGCTCATAATGATAAGAATTATGTTTACCAAATTAAGCAATGTTTGCAAAAATTAATTTCATAGCAAGCTATTATACACAAAAACGCAGTACAGAAAAAGAAATTTAAAAAATAGTAGGCCTAAATGACTGAGAAATTTTTTGGAACACAGGCAAGTAATCTTTCCAAAACAGTAAAAAAAAGTGCTAAATCCTGTAAAACACGGAGCTACAAGGGTTTTGCCTTAGACCCACTGCCACATTAAATACCCCCCCCCCCCGGCATCCCACCTCTGGAGTTTTGAGTACACGTGTTTTAGTTTTTTTAATCCCTTCATATATTGTATACGTCCCTGACAAAGCCTAAATAAATATCACTCATGGCTGGTATTATAACAGAAACGATTATACTTTATAAAAACAAACCCCCCCAAAAAAACGCAAAAATTCAAAACAATTATGGTTAATAGTAAAAATTATATTAAAACTGAACACCCTGTTCCCTCTATTCTCCTGGCGCCAGACCCTTGGCCTCGTCGTTTTTTTTAAAAGTGAATTATGGCATTTTATAGTAAAAATCATGGACGCCAACCGTCAGAAAATTCAAAAGACGGTATACAGTTTTGTCGAACACTGGACAATCCGTCAGGGACATCCGGGAATTCCAGAGATTGAATCATGTGGTATGGAGGAAAAATATCTCTATTCACGCAGAAATCTTTTATGCTTTGACAAATCATAATATAAAGTTTTTATATCTTTTTCTTTTTTTCTTTTTTTTATTATTTTGTCATTTAAGCTGGTAATTCAAACACACGAAGGATCTAGGTCTACATGTTTTTATCTGAGGATGTTTGCCAGTAACATTTGTGATACTGTTGCCCCGTTCCTGTCACGTGGAGGCCTCCTCAGTAAGGAACTGTGATTTTGAATTTTGAAAAATGAAAAAATTAAATAAATTGCTCCAAAATTCAGTAGATTATGATAAAACTGCTTTCAGTTTAAAAATTTCATAACTACCAACATTGCCAATTCAAATACAAGAGTGTGATTAAAAAATTTATCAGTAAACAAGAATAAAACAATAATTACAGACAGGTAAAGTATGAATGTTTTACATGTAAATTTTTATAAAGTACAAATACACTGTATTACTATTATCTGAATTTTAAAATAAAATTTCTCAATGAAAAACCAATGTTTTATGATGTTTGAAACATATGTACAGAAGTATGACCTGATACGGCAACGCATTGTATCAAAATGTGGATGTAATTTAAACTAGAGCCGAGGTATTTGTTTTTAGTTTAAACATATTTTATTGTCAAATTCGTGGCAAGAGGATCGGATACAAGTTTTCCAACTTACATAAATCCTCTCCTATATCCATATAACAAAACATAAGTATGCACTGACATTTACATATGTATAAACATCAAAATTATGACGTCTTATAACAGAGAGAGAGAGAGAGAGAGAGAGAGAGAGAGAGAGAGAGAGAGAGAGAGAGAGAGAGAGAGAGAGAGAGAGATTTAGCTAAATTTGTTGCTATTTTGAATATATTTGTGTACTGCTGTAAAAATACTGGTGTTTTCTTCTGTTGAGAGTTCTGGGTCTCCGTATAAAAATTGTTCCTATGTCTGGTTGTGCGTTTTCCCGACGAATACATAACTCAAGTTAATTTCTTATGTTATCATATAGTGCACATGTCTTGAAATAATGAATCGCGTTCTCTCGACTGAAGCTACACGAACACTCCCTATTTTGGGTCAAATTTACCCTACAGAGATCGTCGTTAAGTCGACTGATATTTGTTGAGACAAATAGGGTCATCCGACCAAAGCTGGAGAAATAGCTTTGTTAAAGCTTCTGAAGGCCTATAGAGCATAGCTCAAAAACTAAAAACTTGAGTAGCAAAAACCTATTTTTAAGGTCAAACATAATGATTTTGAGTTGACCTTCGATGTGATGACGTTAAAACATTCAAATATTTTTCCGCACATTTCCCACAAATCTTCAATACTAACGTATATATAATGTTCTATAGTTTTATAGCAATTCTCAGTTAAAACAATCAAACTGAGCTTTGAGCTTGACCCTATGACCTTGAAACTTCATACAAATATTTTTCAGCACATTTCCTATAGGCCTTCATCTTCAGCACTGATCTATAGATAAAAGTTCTATATTTTTAAAAGCTATTTTGAGTTTAAATAATCAAACTGAGTTGTGACCCGTCGGGTGATAGTTTGTCAAAACTAATTAAATGATCGCTATCTCCCGTCTTGCGGGATATATTATTGTCGAAAGCAATGTGAATTTATAGATATCTTTATGCCTAACGATTGCTAACCCGGTCTAGCTACTGATACTTCATGTAGTGGCTTTCTTAGCAAAATTGAGTTGATGGATCCTTAGTGTATTCATCATTTTATTCGGGTTTTCGGTAAATGATGTTATAGGATCACGGTACCCTGTTTAGTCGGTAAGTCAAGCGGAATGCATTTATTCATGGTTTGTGTTTCTCGATTACTATCCTCCGTCTGGCTGGTGATAGTTTGCCAAAAGTAATAAATGATCACTATTTGGGTGATTGGGATGATTGGGATGATGGATTTTTTTGGTTGGTATAAACTTGATGCAAAAAATTGTGGAGAATTTTTTGTATGGACTTTGGGCTAGATTTGAGTTGATGGGAGGTTATAGGTTTTAAGGTCAAAGTGTACCTTGGGAGTCAAGTGGGCCAGAACCGCTATATCACTACACACAGTTTGCCAAAAGTAATAAATGATCACTATTCCCCGTTTTGCGCCTCTGATAGTTTTGTTCAGAAATTTATTGTATGAGCTACTTTCTACCAACTAGGACAGCTAAAAATTACACGCTACAGTTACTGGTATTCGCCGAATATTAGTCATTTTTTTTATATAAAATCAGCGGTAACAGTTGTCCAAAGAAGAAAAAAATGCCAAGTCATGATTTTACAATAAAAATGGCTCGTTTTCTTCACTTAGGAATCATGCTTTGTGAAATCGCACTATGTTGTCAAATACTGAGATTAAACAAAATCCAATCACATTCTACCCTTTTCTAACCAGATCGAAAACAGGGAACAACCAATTGTCCGTATAAACGGATCCGTATTGTACAGGACACTATTTTACACCGTGTTCGAAATTTTAATAAAACGTTTTAGTGTTCAAGTTTTTAGTCGTCTTAATTTATCATTTGTTGATTTATACAAGAAAATTATACTTAGATTTCAGTATCTTGTAGATATAAAGAATCTTTAATAAATTGTGGCTGTTCCGCAATCAATAAATTTCTCGCGAAAAATCTAACACCATGAAGTTGTTTACGGAGAAACAACATGGCGGACACCGGAGGTAGACGGTGCGACGAGGGTGCTTCATGTTTCAATAGCTAATTTTGTAACAGGTCAGACACTTAGGAAATCATTGCTATGCAGATTTATTGCAAATATTCTCACTTTATTTCCAGTACTTTATCATAACCTAGGATTACCTAGAATTTCTGGATTCCCACTAACTTGGACATTTTTTCCAGTTATGACAGTTCAATTACTGAATGAGTTTGTAAAGTTTGCAATAACCATTGGTCGATGTTTGTTTGATTGTTTGAACTTGCCTTCCTTCTAAACAATGATTCAGTAAATGATAATTCTACCAAATTTGCTCTCTCTCTCTCTCTCTCTCTCTCTCTCTCTCTCTCTCTCTCTCTCTCTCTCTCTCTCTCTCTCTCTCTCTCTCTCTCTCTCTCTCTCCTTGAAATCGAGGAGTCTATCCAATATCACAAGGGTAACATCTTTCCTGCAAATTGACATCAGAATTTAATTATGATGTAAAAAATAACTTTTTCCGCACTCAAATGACTTGAAAGAAGATATCATTGAATGTCATCAATGTATACATTATGAAATTACTTAAGTCACATTTCTGTTGACGTCGCTCAATCTAAGTTCAAAATATTCTCACCAACTGTTTAAACTGGCATGTAACATGCACAGATGCGCATACTTGAGGTTCGAATTTAGCAGTAATCTGCCAGTCCAAGGTTGCACTTCAGCTAGTACGGTTGACTAGTACATGTATGTGTAGATATATGTATAAACATTACAATACAAACACAAGCAATGATTAATGATAGTGTATCCATGTACATTGAGCACTCAAATTACCTAATCAGCCCCTTAAATTTTTCCTCAATTCAAACTAAAAAAATCATAGTTGCTTTGATTCATGGGAATATAAAAACAAAACAAAAACAGATAATATCTGGTATTTCTGATATCAATTCAGTAGATATTTGCCAAATTGGTAATTTAACATAACACTTTGAGACTAGTGAATTTGTCAGAGGACCAGTAAAACTTTTTGGTACTTGATGAGAATTGGTCGCTGACCACTGGCAGTTCCAACAAAAAATTGAACAGAAAAAAAGTCTCCAAAACGTTTGATTTGAATGCGTTTATGTGAACGTTGACGTGGTTGTACAAGAAGTTGCAGAAATGTTGAGACAATTTTTATTTCATAGTAAGAAGAAAGAATCCAGGCCTAGTGTCAGGTTTTTTTTGAGACACTTTTATTTATAAGTTCACTTCACGAACAGCCTGTGCTCTCTATCACTATATTGATTTTTGACAGACTTTTCCATTGTGACTTCATAATCAAATGGCCCATTTAGTTTGGTTGATTGTGACATCACAATTAATGACGTCAAAATGCATAATGAGAGCTATGTTTCAGAAATTTGGCAGTAGGTCAATTGGGGTCAAAATTCGGCCCGTTGTCAATGCAAAACTGACACTTTTATTCCCAAAAGATAAATTAATTCCAAAAATACATATTAAGTTAATGTTAAATCATTTCTATTTTTTTTACTGGAACTACCTGTCATCCATATTGTCCACTTGCGAAATGTTAATATCAGGGAGAAATTAACATATTTTCACAATAACATTTTATAATTCCAATAACATTTGCCTGGCTGGGAAGTGGGAAAGTTGTTGAAACTGTAATGGTGAAGATCTTATATTTCATCAATTTTTCACAATTAAAGGTAGATGGCAATTCCTAAAATACCCAGGAAAAGTCACATTTTACTTCTTTCATTGTCTTGATGGTTTTCATTTCGTGAACCAACTGTGGCGGAAGATAGTACCTTACCTTGCATGTCTCTTGAATAATTGGAACTATAGAAAATTGACGTCGCTGAGTGAACGTGGAAATTTCCTTCACAGCAGATGCACAAATTAAATGTTAACATTGCGTACAACCACCTCTGCCCAATTTGAATCATTTTGGCTCATTCAATTAAATATACAAATGTATGTAATGATAAGAAATAACATTTTAATTTAATTACTAGACAACATATTTCAACTGTTGAAAACTTTGTTATGTACACAATAAGTTTCTTGAATTCCAAAAATAAAGGTTTTTATTAATTCTGCAGTTAATCGAACGAGCAGTAGTTTTTTGTTGATTTTTTTTTACAAGCAAGGTCTATGTATGGTATTTTATTGTATTCAAAACTACAGCCTATTGTGTAATGTGTATAGTTAAACTCCTCATGTTCTTGTACTTGTAGATACACCATGAAGATGGAGATTTCAAGAGTAAATGAAGGTGATTGTGGGGATGGTGCAGCACTCTCAGCAGAAGAAGTGCGTAGGAGAAGGTTAGCATATTTTTCGACCGCAAATGATGAAAAGAGTAACCCACAGTCCCCACCGCAGAGCAAAAAGGTAGCCTCCAAATTTTCCCACAATGACATTTACAATAAGACAACAAAAAGTATAGATGACAGCAGTAGAAAAGGTTTTGATGTCAAGAGGAACATTGTACACAAAAATGCAGAACAGAATTTTCGTAAAGAATTCCATAGTTACAAGGAGTCAAATAACAATTTAGCTGAAGATGCTGAGGAGAGAATCAATGATCATTTCTTGGGAACAAAAAATCCAGAAATTCCAAACTTGTCATTAGTTGGAGACTCGGAAAATAACATTTTCCGAGAAAGTGTTTATAAAAGTGGTAATAAAGACGATAAAGATGAATTTGCTATGTTGAGAGATGAACTCAAACAAAAGTCCAAGACAGGAGATGAAGCTGGCTATAGTGATGCCGTGGAGCGTCTTATAAAACTCGCCAAAAAAGAGATTGCGGAATCGGAGAATCAAAAGATTCTCTCCGGTAGAGACAGCTATCTAGGTTCCTCTAGAAATTCATTTAGTGTGGAAAACAAGAGTAGTAGCCAAAATGACTTTACATTGAACCAGTCTAAATCAGGGTCCCAGTCATTCAGTGCTCACGAAGAAAGTGAGGGAAAAGTAGAGTATAGTACACAACAGGAGGACAAAAGAAATGAGGTTATTGATAGGTCAGTGCCAAATGTGACAGATAAATATGAACAGTTTTTCATTAGAGACTCGATGAATCCCAAGAAGTCGCATCAGAACTTGAGACAGTCTTATGGAAAGGAATTACGAGACTCTCAAGATATGGATGGCTCAAATGTTTTTCATAAATCTGTTGACTTCGGAAAAGCGGAAAGTTTGGGTTTGTTGACACATCGCCCTGACAGTCCTGATACTGACCTTGTCTCAAGTGCATATGTACCTAAAAATGAACCTGATGAACAGACACCTAGGGATTTTGAAGGCATGGGGTCAGCAGACCCGAGAATTCCATCTGAAGAGAAAAAGTATCAGGAATTTCTTCAAAAATCGATGAACAACTTTGGTCTATTGCACCAAGACGAACCAGTAGCTAAGAGGAACAATCTTAGCAACTCCAGTAAACACAGCAAAAACAAACTTGAATCTCAATCTGATCTTAAAACTAAACCAACTGATGCTGTGAAGGAAATTCTAAATAATTCTATTTCAAAACCAGTCAGTATTCTGAAAAATCAAAACAAAACGTCAAATCCAGGACTAAAATTGAATGTTAGAAGTTCCGGTGAAAAGAATGAAGACGTCAGAGGTTTTTTCAGTAGAAGTGAATCTATAGATTCAGCTCATGACACGGGGACAGATTCAAATGTGAATCGACCGTTATTGAATAGACCAAGGTATGAACCAAGCAACATATACCAACAAGGTGGTATGCAAGATGCCGACGGTGTGGACAACTTGAGTCTGCCACCATCTTATAGACAAGGATATGAAAAGACCAGTGTTGCCAGAAATGTTGTGTTTACTGCAAACGAGATTTATCAGCAAGCATTTAAAGGACAATATATATCTCCCCAGTCAAGTTATGGGGAATTACAGGACACAAACATCAGTGGTTCGCCTGTAGGGAGAGGATTTAGTGTACCAGTATACCCTCAGGCAATGTACCAGACTCATGACAAGAATCCACAAACAGGTCCCTCTCCTCAGAATTATTACCAAGGTATGTAAGATATATATATCTATTATTATAATATACAGTGAAACCTGTCCAGAGAGAGACCATTCTTATCCAGGGCCTGACACCATAAAACCTGAGAATTACATGAGTCAAAACAATTTTTACTCACCTTTGACAAATTTTGAAATCTGATTGGCTGAGCATGCCAAGTTGAGAATATTCTCATGCTTGAGTGAATTCTCAATTTTTTGGTGCTGGGCCCAGAAGTCTCGTCTTCTGAGACCACATTTTGAATACCATTTGGTCAGATAATCCTTTAAATAAAATCTCTCTTGAGAAACCGTCTATCTTGTAAGATCATGTTTCATTGATAGATGCAGTGGTTTCTCAAGACAAGTTCCACCGTATAGAGTATTGTCAAAGGTCTGTCTTGTAAGATCATGTTTCATTGATAGATGCAGTGGTTTCTCAAGACAAGTTCCACTGTATAGAGTATTGTCAAAGGTCTGTCTTGTAAGATCATGTTTCATTGATAGATGCAGTGGTTTCTCAAGACAAGTTCCACTGTATAGAGTATTGTCAAAGGTCTGTCTTGTAAGATCATGTTTCTCAAGACATTGTATATAGATGCAAAGTGTCTTGTTTCATGTTTCAAGATGCAGCGGTTTCTCAAGACTGTATAGAGTATTGTCAAAGGTCTGTCTTGTAAGATCATGTTTCATTGATAGATGCAGTGGTTTCTCAAGACAAGTTCCACCGTATAGAGTATTGTCAAAGGTCTGTCTTGTAAGATCATGTTTCATTGATAGATGCAGTGGTTTCTCAAGACAAGTTCCACTGTATAGAGTATTGTCAAAGGTCTGTCTTGTAAGATCATGTTTCATTGATAGATGCAGTGGTTTCTCAAGACAAGTTCCACTGTATAGAGTATTGTCTCAAAGGTCTGTTTCTTGCAGCGGTTTCTCAAGATCCATGTTTTCAAAGGTCTGTCTTGTAAGATAGATGCAGTGGATTTCTCAAGACAAGTTCCACTGTATAGAGATTGTCAATTGTCAAAGGTCTGATGCAGCGGTTTCTCAAGACAAGTTCGTTGTAAGATCATGATCATGTTTCATTGATAGATGGAGTGGTTTCTCAAGACAAGTTCCACCGTATAGAGTATTGTCAAAGGTCTGTCTTGTAAGATCATGTTTCATTGATAGATGCAGCGGTTTCTCAAGACAAGTTCCACCGTATAGAGTATTGTCAAAGTTTCTGTCTTGTAAGATCATGTTTCATTGATAGATAGATGCAGTGGTTTCTCAAGACAAGTTCCACCGTATAGAGTATTGTCAAAGGTCTGTCTTGTAAGATCATGTCTTTTCATTGATAGATGCAGCGGTTTCTCAAGACAAGTTCCACCGTATAGAGTATTGTCAAAGGTCTGTCTTGTAAGATCATGTTTTCATTGATAGATGCAGTGTAAGATCATGTTTCTCAGAGCCAACCACTCCGTTTTAAAGTTCCATCCCGTATAGAGTATCCGATTTGTCAAAGGTCTCATCGGTTTTTTCTTGTAAGAGTCATGTTTCATTGATAGATGCAGTGGTTTCTCAAGACAAGTTCCACCGTATAGAGTATTGTCGGTCAGAGTAACAGTCTGTCTTGTAAGATCATGTGAACTTCATTGATTTGCAAAAGACATGCAGCGGTGAAATTTCTCATAAAAGACAAGTTCCACTGTATAGAGTATTGTCAAAGGTCTGTCTTGTAAGATCATGTTTCATTTGATGAATTTAGATGCAGCGAAATATATTTCTCAAGACAAGTTCCACTGTATAAGAGAAATTGTCAAAGGTCTGTCCTTGTAAGATCATGTTTACATTGATAGATGCAGCGTCCTTGTTTCTCAAGACAAGACAATTTTTTCCACTGTATAGAGTATTGTCAAAGGTCTGTCTTGCTTAAGATCATGTTTCAGCTTTGATAGATGCAGCGGTTTCTCAAGACAAGTTCCACTTGTATAGAGTAGATGTCAAAGGTCTCAAGACTGTCTTGTAAGATCAAATGTTTCATTGATAGATGCAGCGGTTTTCTCAAGACAAGTTCCACCGTATAGAGTATTGTCAAAGGTCTGTCTTGTAAGATCATGTTTCATTGATAGATGCAGCGGTTTCTCAAGACAAGTTCCACTGTATAGAGTATTGTCAAAGGTTTTTAACTCATTCACCCCTAGAGACACATTTGGACTGGTCTAAGTCATTGATCTACAGCAGAACCCATTGTTTTTCAGGGTCTGATGAGTTAATTTGTCTGGGTCTTTATTTTGATGCTGTCCATTTTTTGTCTGTATCTTGTGTTAATCTTGTAATATACAGTGAAACCTGTATACAGGGGCCACCCAAGGGACCAAAAAATATTGACCTTTATGTGCAGGTGACCCTTATACACAGGTTCAATTTAGTTGAAGTATGCAGTCAAGGTACGTGAAAAAACTGGCCTTTATAAACAGGTAATCCTTATATAGAGGTGGTCGCTATAGCAGGTTTTACTGTATATATTAGTAAACATTAACAGACATAAAGCTAAACATTTGCTTCCTTGGTAAAAGATATTTGATATACATCATGTACATGTATGTGCAATACTAGAAAATGCATGTAAGCAAGAGGGTAAATATTTCTTTTCTACAAAAATGCACCAAAAACGTAAATCAGTAATTCTATTAACCCTTTCAACCCTATAGACCACAATAGACTGGTCTTAAACAATAGAAAATAGCATATCACTCAGATAATAAGGGGTGAAAGGATTAAAATTGGTTAATATCAAAATCACAGTACAGTAATTGGATCAGTGCACTAACTACATGTACAGGGCACAGGCCACAAAATCATTGTAACCCATTTACAGGTTACGCTAAAAGGAATTGCCATAACCTGCAGGTTATAATAGCAATAACTAAGACTTAAAAATGAATTTCATTGAGTAAGAAAAGGTGGTTACGTGATTTCTTTTTGCCATAACCTCCACGTAACCTGAACTATCACTGTGTTATTTTTTGGTCTGCATGTATGAATTTGAAGCTCTACTGGCTGGAGGCCAGTTCTCGCCAAGTACCAATTCTTGTCTGCTTTTATTACCTGTAATTTCTGTATATTTCTTTTTTTTAAAGTTCCAAGTCCTGGTGGATTTTTTGGTTCAACACCACCCAGTCCAGCAAGTCAGTACCCTTTTGGTCATCCAGGATATCCGATGCCAATTCCACATCCACCCTCCAGAGGAGATCCAAATGTGCCACACACCTCATTTAGAATGCCACATCCACCACCAACAGAAGGTGGTGACTACCAGTCCTACCACCAACAGTCAGCTCGCAGCTATCAGACACAAGATGGAGTGGATATGTCCAAATTTGTGCCACATCATCCTCCCAAAATGCCACATCCTCCTCCACAAAATACTAAACCTGCAAGTTTCGGAGAACTAGGCCAATCGGGAGAATATCCACCGAGATATTTTGCACCTAATGTGTCACCGTCCATCCCACCACACATGGCGCCAATGTTTAATCATTATCCGCCGGATATGTCCATACAGATTCCACCTTGGGGAACTGGAGATATGTCCGACTTTAAACAGCACTTCCAGCAGATTGCTGGTGGAATACCATATCCTCCGCCTCCATATAATGTAGACTTGAATGCATATTTACAGTATCTTGGATCACAGGGATACCCAGTACCCTATCACATGTATGCTTCTCAGGTTCAAGGAACACATCTAAAAGCAGGAGAAACCACCAACACAGACCAGCAGCAGCCAGAACCTGCAGGTAAAATTCACAATGGATGTAATGTTATGTGATTTTTAATTTCTTGTCCATTTTCACAAGTCATGTGCCCTTGCATTTCAAATTTGGAGAAATTTAAAAAAAGATATTTTGTTATTTTGCTAGGGAAAATGACCTTTTAAATGGCTGTCAATTCCACCTCTAAATCACAGGCTTTGGAGAGTGTTTAAACTTTTAGGTATATACAAGCAATGTATGTATGTGTAATTTATGATTAAACTAGTCCTACCATTACAAACAGTTTAAACTCATTCACACCTACAGTCACAGGTGGACTGCCCCATGTCATCAGTGTATGGTATCATGGGTATGGTCCATTATTTTGGAGGGGTGATTGAGATAATGTGTAAATTCTGGTTCATACTAATTGTCATCTCTTTCAGCAGAGAACAAGGTGGCAGACATGATGATTCCCCATCCACCGTTACATGAGAAAAAAGAGACATCTGATAAGCCCGTAGCCAGGAAGTCGTCTCCACAGAGAAATTCAAAACAAGATGTAGCGGAGAACATCAGCAAATCGTCACAGAGACACATTGATGGAATACGCATGTTTCATGAACAAAGGTCTGTGTTTTCATTTGGAGTTGAAATAAGGCCCCATTCCCAATGCAAAAAAATCCATTTTTGTCCAATTTGCAGTCAAAGTTTCCCAAATGAAGTCAGATGTCATGGAATTTGAAGAAAGTCTTGTTTTTTCAAACAGTTGTGTATTTTCAGATTTTCTTGATTTCAATAGATATTGCTAAAATTCCCCATTCAGAAGGTCCAAGCCCCATTCCCAAAAGAGTATGGAAAATCGCTGTATATTGTATATCTATTTGTCAAATACAATAGAATCTCGTTATGTCGAAATTCAAAGTATTAGTCCTATAACTTTGAGATATCCGGAATTCGAGATAACCGAAATTTGAATTAAAAATTTTTTCTATCATTAAAAATTAGGACCAGCTGATTATTTTCGACATATCCGGAATTTTGACTCATCCGATTTTGACAAAACGATATTCAACTGTACATTTATATATAGAAATTTTATACAATAATAAAAGTGTAGAATAAGTCTTTTTGTTAGTAAATCTTGATAGAGGAACAGTTACAGTTTTATAAAGTTATTCTCAAGATTAAAGTATAAGTGACCAGATTTTTTCCCTGCTTTATCTTTTTATTTTCTGTTTGTTTGTTGCTGTTATTGTTTTGTTTTTATTTGTTTGCCAAAATAAAATTGAACATGTCTGACACCTTGTATTTGATCGCTCCTACTTATTTTTTACCAATTACTCTTAGTAAAAGTTTAAAATGTTTTGGGTAAACATTTCATATATATTTACTTCTTTTCTTGCAGACGACAACAAGATGCAGAAGAGGATGTTGTTCTAGAAAAGCAAAGAAAGTTTGCAAAGGCATCCATCGACAGGTACTTTTGTTCCCTGGAGAAGCTTTACCGGAGAGATAAACATGGAGATGTTGGAGAAAAATTAGATGACTCTCCGTATAAATCTGACGAATGTTTGGAGGAAGAGGAGGATATTCTTCCTGGGTCTGATGTGGAAGGAGAAACATTGGTCAACACGGAGGTGACAGCAGCAACCAGTGTTAAGGCTGAAGGTATCACAGAGCGAATAGATCGGCTAGGCATAGATCTATCCTTTCTCAAAGCGTCTGTAACAGAGGATGATGCTCCGAGAAAGACAGATTCACAGGAAGATGAAAAAGAGTCGGTAGATACAGAAAAGAAAAGCAAATCAGTGAAAATTTGTCCCGAGTGTGGAGAAATTAATAAAGCCTATATGTCTTGGTGTGGTGAGTGTAGAGAGGTGCTAATAGGAATAGAACCGACAGTTGTCAAGAAAACTAAAAGTGGAAAAATTGTTCAAAAACCAAAAATCAAGAATCACTTTACAAAGACAGAAAAATCCAAAAAAGTCGAGGAAAGTGATGTTTCACAAGTGAATAACGAAGTGAGTGAAAATTGTGAGACTGTTAATAATTCGGAAAAGAATAAGCTGTCGCCAAATAAATCCGACAGCAGAGACAGTGGTCGTCCTTCAAGTGACGATTTGGATATTACGAGGTCAGAAAAAGAAGTGGCAGAGATATGTGAAACCATAACTGATCCTATTGTTAAGGGTTTCATCAAATCGTATTTCCGAAAGAAGAGGGCTGATGTCGTTGAAAAACATGAACATGGCTCACAAGTTAAAAATAGCAAGGAGGTAGAGCATGGTACATTCCAAGAGGAACCAGACAAACCTAACGAAGATCACAAAAAAATCCATCTTCCCGCAAATGAAGAAGATGTCACAGCAAAACTTTTGGATAGCGAAGGAAACTTTTGGCTTCATGAGCAACCTCAGAAGAGAAGGAAAAGCAAACCATTAAAGAAAGGTAATTCTGCACCAATTGATATTGAAATATTTGCTGTGGAAGAAAGCAGGCAATCTCGTAACTCCAGCAGAGGATCTCAACCCATCGTTCCGACTCTGAATTTAGTGAACAGCAGTGATGAAGAGGACGCCTCTGCCTCGGATCAGCCAAATGAGATTTCGGTTTTCGAGTCAATCGAGAGTAGCGTATTGGAAGAGTATTTTGATCCTGCAGAAGAGGTCAGGCTGCCGTCCCCTGAACAGGCAGAAGCAAGTCAACCTTTCTTAGCACAAGTTATAGATGATTTGAAAACACCAGTACCTAAAAAGTCTGCAAATAAATCGCCCAACTCTAAGAAACCTAGACCTGTCAGGAAAAGCATTGTTCGAGAGTCTATAGACTCATCAGGATACCAGAGGAAATGGGAAAAATCCAGCACAGCTTGGGCTTCCTATCACCCTAGGGAACTAAGCACCAAGTCAAGTCTTAATAAAGGTCGAAATGAGAGACCAAACAGTGCCTCTACTGGTCACCAGGTACCGAGGAGGTCAGGAAGTGCAGATAATCTGCTAGATCAAGAGGTAGAGGAGAACAGGTCTGTTGACAGGAAGGGCCCTGTGGCTGGGAGGAAACCCAGACCAGTCAGTGCTGATATTTCTAAGAGGTAGGTTTGGGGTTACTTTAGGTGCCATACAATGTCTTTCCTCTTCAGTGATATTGACCAGTTTTATTAAGTGATGGTTGATGGCAAACCTTACAAAATAAATTAATGATGTAGATAAGATATAAATTTCACATCTGTTGCTAGCTCACCTCTACAGTGTTCTAGGCTTTATGCTACATTGTATCTGTCCAGCATCGGTATTCAGTTTAGACAAGACCGAAAAATGATCCATTGTGTGGCACATTTGAAGAAAACTCACTGCAGTGACATAGGTCCGCTGCATAAGTCAAAATGTCTGGCTCCTCACCCTAACTGACATTTCAATATAATTTTACACACATTTTGAAGACAGTAAATTATACATTATTGTCATTGATTGTTTCACTCATCCTAAAAGACACTTTTGGCTACTTGTGTTATCAAAGTCCATTGTTATTTTTTTATTATTATTTTTTTTTTTTGGACAGATGGATGGGCTAATTTGGGTCATTTGTAAGGCAGACTGAAACAGGGACATAAAGCAGTGTACTCTCAATAGCCAGTATTGATAGCAGTATTGAGAGTACAGTAGAACATGTCTTGAAAGACCTTTCTCATCAAAAACCTCCTGTCTTCTGAGACCGCATTTTAAAGACCATTTGGTTAAATAATCCTTTAGATAAAACCTCTTTTGAAATACCACCAGTCTTGAGAGACCACATTTCATTTGCAAATGGGGTGGTCTCTAAAGACAGGTTCCACTGTATTAACTCAACTGTCCAGTTACACAGAGTAACTAGAATTTTTTTATCATTGGAAAATACTCACCATACATGTATTTGTCCTGTCTTAACCAAGGGGTACACACCAATTTCATTCACAAATTATATTTAACTTCTAATTTGTATAATCAGTGTCAACAGCAATGTAGATACATGTAAGCATACTGGATAGAACAAGTACTGTGTCATCATGAAATTGATTGTGCTGTTATTTTTCTTCTTTCATTTTCAGGAGAGCAACACCATCTAGTTCACAGTACAAGAATAAAAAGTCTCCCAAGACTGTCGCCAATAGTATTAGTAGTGGAAATTCCTACAGTTCACCTGTTCCTAATTATGATGCAGTTCCTGATCCAGAGCCAGATATCCCGAGAACTCCAGATATCTCAGTAACTCCAGATAGTTCAAATCCAGAACACCCTTCCATCAATGAACCAAGTACAACCTGGGCCTCCTATAACTTTCAGGCACCGAGTTCAAATCCTCCCGTGAGAGGTAGAGGTAATAGACCAGCTAGTGCCACAGGAGGATTACAGAGTGGGAGAAGAACAGGGAGTACTGATAACCTACTTCCGACAGAGGCTCAGGGAAACGGTACCTTTAGTAGAAAAAGTTCTACTGGAGGAAACAGACAGAGGCCCGGTAGTGCAGATGTCTCGAAAAGGTAGGAAAATTGTCATGTGACAGTGGATACTGCCTAAATCATTCATGTTACCTAATATAGCCGCAAAAAGGTTAATAGCTGAACTTTGTGTGTTGATAGAAATCAGAAAATTTAGTCTTTATAGAAGGAGAAAGTAGCCAATGACTTTAACACTACTTTTCATTGAAAATAGTCAACAGAATTTATTGGCTATTGGCTTCCAGGGATACTCCACCCTATTGTAGGGGATAGGGGGGTGGAAATAAAGACCTCATCCAAATGCATTTTTCCCAATTGTAATTGTAATTTCCCAGGTGGACTCAAATGACAATGAACTTGAAGAGATTTTTGTATTTTCAAACAGTTGTGTGTCTTTACCTATAGAGGCAGAGAATGTGTTTCACTGATACACATATATATGTGTGTGGCCAGGGCTTTTAGTGGTCATGCCTTATGTTTATTCACCACTTATCATATTGTGTGTCCTTATGAAGTATAGGAGAAGAATTCTCTTATTCAAGAAAATATCTGCATTTGAAAAATGAATGTATAGGTCTACCAAGGTAAAGTGACTCATCCTGGTTCAGTCAGAAACTAAAACAATATACAGTGAGACCTGTATATAGGGGCCACCCAAGGGACCAGAAAATATCGACCTTTATGTGCAGGTGACCCTTATACACAGTCAAGGGACTTGAAAAAACTGGCCTTTATAAACAGGTAATCCTTATATAGAGGTGACCCCTATAGCAGGTTTTACTGTAGTATACTTTCCAAAATAGGTTGTACAGGTAAAACATATTACCTTGCACGGACTCCATGCATTACTGAATCTCTAATACTTTTGTGATGACAAGTCGCCTGTTACCTCTGTTATGATTTGATTTTAGACTCATTGTGTTTGTAAACATGTGTCAATTTACCTTGGTAGACCTGTGCCTTGTACACTACATACATAAGTTGATAAATAATGTGATCCTTAATCTAGAATTGATACTGAAATGCTTTAAAAATCTGTGTCATCAAAATCCTTTTTTTTTCAGAAGACAGATGGCATCTAATACACAAGTTAAAAATCCAAGATCCTCCAAAAGTTCCGAGTTAAAACCTAATGTATCCTTAAACCTGGATAGTCCAACTTCTGTACTTCCCGGTGTTGTGGATCACAGATTACCCTCAACAGATGTGGCTGGTGATGTTGATGTTCCTCATTCTGGTAAATACTCTTGTCTCCTCTCCCTCTCCTCCCTTCTCTCTCTTTTTTTCTCTTTCTCTCGCTCATTATTTTTTGTACATTTCAGTTTAGTATATATTTTTCAATGTGGTCTTGATTTGAAGCATTGATGGTATTTCATTTTATAAATCTCTCATTAAATGTAACCTCAAATGAAAGACTTAAAATGGAGATGGATGTAATTGATTTGAATACTAATGATGGGATGTTGTCTTGACCAATACACAAGCTGAAAACATGTTGTCCAGGCCACTTATAAAAACACTGATAGGGACCAGACATGGCGTATTGATTTTAAAATTTCTCTTTTGTCAACCCCCTAAAACACCCTTATTACATATGAATATACAGTCAAACCTTGTTATTTCAAAGTCGTAGGAACCAAGCAAAAACTTTGAGATAAATGATACCTCGAGTTAAAAGGTCTGTCATTAAATACAATCCTGATTCCTCTCGTGAACATTTCAGTAATTGCCAGAATACTTGTAGGCCTATATGTGTATATCGTTTGTCTCTTATTATATCGTCAGTATATGTGCAAGCTGACAGCTACAAAAACCTTGTGTTTTTGTCAAACAATATTGAAAACAAATGAAAATGAATTAATTATGTTTGATTATTTATTTTCTAATACGCAAATGTATTGGCAAATAAGCATCACTCACATTTTAATAGGAACAACCCATGCTGCTTTCTAGATCATGGAAGTGACACTATCATTATACATTTAAGAACGGAAAGTCTAAAAATAAATTATAGAAAGTAATATTAACCATATAAATTTAAGATCGGAGAGCAAAATAACGGAAATTTTTTGTGGAAATTTTTATTTCTTGTATGTACTAAAAATCTGATATAGAAAACATATTTGTTTAGCACTAGTCATATAATCACAATGATAATGACAATGTACAAAAAAAAACTTTGAGATAACTGGTCAATTTCTCATTGAAATAAACATCGAGACCATGTTTTAACATCGACATTAGCGGTTTTTTTTACTTTTCCGATCTCGAGTTATCAGTTCTTTTTATAGTAAAATATAGAATAAAAATTGCTAGGACCGGCGTTTGATCTCGAGATAACGGGTAAATTGAGATTACCGATCTCGACATAACGAGTTTTGACTGTACAGACAGTATATACACGTACATTGTATATACATGTATATATAAATTGTTTAGTCATACAGGATACTTTCCTAACATTGTTATGGATTTATACTAAATATATCATGTGTATGGATTATTTATATCTTTTTTTTTTCTAGATCCAACGGCAGCACTAAAGACATACTCAAAGTATCATGAAATGGTAATACATATTTTTAGTTTTTTTTAAAAAGTAGACTTTCTCATAAAAGAGAAGTGCTGATCATGCTGATAGACATGGATATCATGTACTGTCCTTTCTGGGACAGTAATAATTACTTTCCATATATTTTGTACCCTTGTATGTTCTGTGATACCCTTTGTGAAATGTTGAGGTTCTCAATACAGGTGTTGTGAATAATTTATGTATGACATATAGGCCACAAAATAACAGAAATCGTCGTAACCCCATAACAGGTTACAATAAAAAGAATGATCATAACTAGGGAAGATGATTTTCCTTTTTTTTTTCAACTGATTCCGTTTTTGCATTAGGTCAATTCGGTTTTTTTTTTGGTTTTTTTTGTGATTTGTGTGTATTATGTATTGTTTAAGTAAGAAATCATTAATAAACATCAGGGACAGCAAAAACACTCAATGAAAAACAAGAATTCTTTTATAAAACTGATAATTTATCGTGAATACTCCAACAGAGTCAATGACAATGACTCTCAACGTAATAGTCAGCAAGAAGACCCAGCAATCCATTTGCACAACATTACTTTACAGTCTTCATAAAAATCTTCACTAAATTATAGAGTCCATTTTTTGGCAGAAACATTTGTATTTACTTCAGATACTTTCTTTTTCACTTAGCTAACTTCACAAGCCATTCTGTATTGTTAGTTTCTTATTTTCACTATTCATTTGTAAGCTGTTATTACTGTGTTTTACTTTTGTTTCTATTCTATGACTAAGCATTTGATAGTCAGTTTGATTATATTGAACATAATTACCCAAAGGAAAAGGATTAATTTGATCAAGTAACTTCAGCTGGCAGGTTTAGCTCGCAACACAAATACGGAGTCAAGCTAATTTACCCAAATCACCGGAACTATTCAAATATTTCACATTCTATGATAACTACATTTATGAAAAAGAAATACAGATACTTAATTTCTTTGTTGAAATTACCAAGTATTACAATTGTAAATTGATAGATATATATATATTATTTTGACTTTTATGGGAAATTGTATATAGTTTTCACATACAAAAAATGTAAATCTTGCATGATTCCGTCACTTTCCATTTTTTTTAGAGTGATTCCATTTTTGAAGCCTGATTCCGTGATTTTTTCCGCGATTCTGTGAAAATGGAAAACCATCTTCCCTACATGACTTACAGGTTACAATAGCAATAAAGAAGACTTAAAAATTAAATTCATCAAGAACAAAAAGGAGGTTACCTGATTTACATTTGTCCTTACCTTCACGTAACCTGAACGATTGCTACCGTGTTATTTTGTGGTCTAACATACTTTTTGATTAGAAGTGATATGATTTTTCTATAAAGTTTTCATATGAAACTCAATTGTTATAGGCATTTTCACCATCTGATAGGTTTTTCTGAGATGTACGTTATTTTTATATTTTGAAAGAAATGTGTAGCTGCCATACTTAGACTGTGAGTAAAATCTGAACAAATCTAAAATAAAACAATTGCTGTAATTTCTTATGATTTTGACATTTTTCATTGTTGTCAGGAGGAGTATTAACCAAAGAATTAAATAAGTATGTTAACCCTTTCAACCCTAAGTTTCTAGATAATATGCTCTTTTCTATTGTTTGTAATGTGAATGTGAATATTTCAATTTATTTTCATTTTCAGACTCCTCGTATACGTGATGGTGATTTTTCAGTCTGGCTGTGCTTACCAGATGAGATTCTGTTGCATATTTTCTCTTATCTGTCTCGTTCCGACTTGGTGCACTGTGCTCAAACTTGCAAGCAGTATCATCGTGTTGCAATGGATGACTCGTTATGTAAGTCAATTCTTCTTTTAATTGTTAATTAGTAAAAAAAAAAGAACAAAAATGGAATCAGGCAGTTTGGTTACAGTATTTATGTACTTGTGGAGTTTTAGTCGGGAGGTGGGTAGGGTTATATGAATATTTAACTAATGCAGTCTACCAGCCAAAACATTGAAGCAAGTTTTTCACAGAATAAGAACACTTTTTCCTTTGGTCAAAAAAATGCACAGTTATTGCGGCCATAAAAAAATGGAGGTGTTGGCATATATCTCGGAACTTCTCTTTCCCTACAACTAAATTGTGAATATGTTATACAGTGTTCCATGTTTCTTAAGCACCTGCTATAATGTCTTGATTCAATTAATGAAAAATATGGTGGTACAGAGAAGACATTACACACTCATGTTACTTCACTCTTGGCACTTTAAATCATTCACCCCTAAAGATACATTTAAACCAGTCTAAATCATTGATTTACAGAAGATTCCATTGTTTTTCAGGGGTTAATAAGTAAACACATTGTGTGAGTCTATAATGCCAATGTCTTAAATGATTTTTTGTGATATTTCATTTTGTGTTTAGTGATATACTTTTCTCTCTAAAGGGCGTTACATCACATTGAAGAAGAATCACAATTTAACTGACGACTCCTTCGTTAGCATCGGCAAGCATCATCCGATAAGTTTAGCATTGATTCAGTGTCATGGCGACAATGTGACAGCTAAGGGACTTCGGGACATGTTCAAGGAATGCAGTAATAGTTTGAGGGTGTGTATATCTATTTACAGACAATTGTGTGACCATTTATAATTTCAACTTGGTTTTTTTTTTTTTTTTTTTTTTTTTTTTTTTTTTTTTTACCGTATTTTACGGCCTATAGGTCAATATTTTTTTTTCTCTAAAGTTGTGACCTCGACCTGTTCACTGCATCGACTTATCTTAAAAAAATAGTGAAATATTTAACTTGTATCTGCAATTCCTCATTTTAACATCGTAATTCAAAATTTTCCACAGGATAATCTAGGGGCCTACTCCAAACACTCATTTGTATTTACACTTAATAGGACTATTAAATGTGACCTCGTGTGTGCGTAATGCACTGTGTTCATAATCAAGGTACAAAATAATTATCTTTCAATTTACAATATCATTGGGATTCAAGACTGTGTCAGAAACTGCGTAATAAAAATACATTGTTTACATTATATTTATACCGGACAGTTTATACTTTTGAGTGATTCCCTTATCTCGGCACCCCACTGTGAAGTTGAAGTCTTCATTCAGACTTTCAGGACACTACAAGCTGTGTTCACTGGAACGTGACCTTCAACTGATAAGGATCGCACGGCAGTCTTTGAAGTTGGGAAAGTTTTTGGAAAAAGTGTTACATAAATTAATTGACACTAAACCTTGAGTATTTAATTGTTTGACAATTGCAGCAGCATAATAATTTAGGCCAATGTAAGGATAAGACAAGGATTGAGGTCGCTTGTGTAAAACAGCATAAAGAATTTAATGGTGATTTGACAGGTAACATAATGACGATGCTTGTATACATAATCAGTACACACGAGTAATATAAGTGATGTTAAATATGATAAAATGCAACTTCTATGCTTTTTAATCACTCCTATTTAATATTGTACCGTCAAATAGGCTGATCACTTTGATTATTTTAGTAGGCTACCATCGTGTTGGCACCAGTTATTAAACATAAACGATGCATTTTTGTGTTCTCCCATTCATGTTTCCATCTCTGCCGACATCGACCTGTCCTCCACTTCGACCTATCTAATACTTAAACCTGGATTTTTGCCAAAAATCGGCCATTCGACCTATCCCCCACATCGACCTATAGGCCATAAAATACGGTATTTCCAAAAATGACCTGTCCTTGTGCCTGTGGCATGGCTTGATATGATAGTTGTCATGGAGATATCAAAGTGACAGTAGCAATTTCTATGATATCTATATTTTGTATGAACATTCATATAGTGAGTGTACCCGTTTATGCAAATCAATATATGAATATATGCACTATACAAAAATGTTAATTATGGTGATTTAACCCACTTGCCAATCAAAAATATTTATTCCTAACATTTCATTGCGGAAGGCCGGTGGTCTCTTCCCAGGTACATGTAAATTTTAACCGGTTCTCTCCTCCACCAGTAAAAACTGGCTACCACCGTAGAACCGAAAAATTGTTGATTGTGGCATAAAACACTATTCCAAATCATATTCTCAATCAAAACCTGACACGGTAAAACCTGCTATAGCGGCCACCTCTATAAACCAGTTTTTTCAAGTATCTTGACTGCATACTTCAACTAAATTGAACTTGTGTATAAGAGTCATCTGCACATAAAGGACAATATTTTCTGGTCCCTTGGAAGGCCCCTATATACAGGTTTCACTGTATTTCAAAAATTTCTCCTTTGAATACCTGTAAGTGGACCTTGGACCCAGTGAAGAATACTGGCTGGCAACCAGTTCTTGCCAATATCCAATTCTCACCCGGGCAATTGTTTTGTGAAAAATTTGTGATGCCACAGTATGCACAGCCATAAAAATAAAAATAAAAACGTTATTCAGCGTGACGGAAAATATTAATCCGCCACAAAACCACAATAGTACCCATACTGTCGCATGTTTTCAAGAAATGGTCACCAGTTAGCACCATGTACATACAGAACCTATAAAGTAGATATAAGCCTACAACTGGTCAACTTGCATCACACTAAACAATTTACATATAATGATGGTGTATTTAAACAATTCCGTTTGGTAAATTATTTACTCAAGATTTCTCCTCCACCATTAACCCTTTCAACCCTACAGACCATAATAGACTGGTCTTTAACGATGGAAAAAGCATACCATTCAGATATTCAGGGGTG
The DNA here is from genome assembly GCA_030159075.1 of Atrina japonica. Taxonomy (NCBI): domain Eukaryota; kingdom Metazoa; phylum Mollusca; class Bivalvia; order Pterioida; family Pinnidae; genus Atrina; species Atrina japonica. The sequence continues at coordinate 128,002 of BROG01000002.1, forward strand.
AAAGGGTTAAAGCAGGCTTCTGTCAATACTGAAAAAAATAGTTGAAAGTGAATAAGAAAATTGGAAATTGATTCCATTTTCTGTCTATTTATTTGTAAAAAGATGAAATATGCTGTAAATAAAATCCTGTCATACCATATTCGTGAGAAAAAGATTATATCTTGCCTTTTTATCCATGATAATCTATTTCAATCATCTCGACAGGAACTCAACTTATGTGGAAGTAGCAGAGGTGCTTTAACAGGAGACTGTGTGCTGCTGCATGCCTCAGCTCGCTGCAAAAATATAACGCATATAGATGCCAGTTGGTGCAATGTTACAGATAGTGGCATTGGAGCGATATCCTCTGCTTCTAATCGGTGAGTTTCAAATTTGAATTATAAAAATGACAATAATTTTCCATTTGATACTGAACAGTATACAGGTATTAAATCGCAGGTTTGTCCTTCCAGTAAATCAAAATTTTCTTGAATCATATACTGTTTTTTTTGTGTGTTTCAGCTTGGAGAGTTTGTGTATAAATGGCTGTCAGTTGATATCTGATGAGGGATTGGAAACTGTCATTAAGAAACATGGCCAAAGGTAACCAATGAGATCATATCATGTCTATTGCAATCAATCACTGAAACAGACATTCTCTTTTGTAATTCAGCTAAAACCTTGATAATCTTCATTCTAAATGTGTCTTAGCTTTAACTCTTTTAAATACATGTATCTGTTATCAAGATAAAATCTTCTGTTTTGGCATATATTCTTATTTAGAGAATCATTTTTAATGTCATTATAGTCAGTGAGCTTATGACCTTGACATTTCATTTTTGGCTGACCTGAGCTGTCCTTCCCTCCATTTTGAAATATTTTCTTTAAATGTCTTCGCAAGAACCATTTAATAGATTTTAACCAAAATTTGTAGGAAGTATTCCCTTGGGAAGCCAGTTCAACTTTGCAAATAAAAAAGGCATGGCTACCCAGGGACCCCCGTAAAAATATTTGTTTGGATAATATCATCTGGTGTGTATTCTAATCTAAAGAATCATTTATATCTCCATTAAAGTTGGAAAGTTTATGACCTTGACATCAATTTTGATGCTTAAAATTGCTGCTAATAAATAAATGGTATTTCACAAACATTCAGACATTTTACAGTTATAATTACGTGTGTTGTGTTTCAGCATAGATAGCATCTCATACATTTCTCACTATTTATTTCGTAGTTTACGTGTGTTGGAGATGTTTGGCTGTTTCAACATTACACCTAAAGGAATGAGATATTTAGCTAGCAATTGTGTCAGCCTTTTGACCCTTAACCTAGGACAATGCTATAAGGTAAGTGTACTTGTTGATTGACCTTGAGATAGAATAATTCGTTTTTCATGTGAAGAATTTATCGTATGTTACAGACATTTTGAAATAAAAACAAAATTACTGGTCAACTGGACCAGTGAATAAAGGAATTTCAAAGAAGATTTTTTACTGGTCTGTATATATATATATATAATATATATATATATATATATATATATATATATACAGGGGTGGAAATTAAGAAAAAATTCTGGGAGCCCAGATTTAAACTTAGGGGCCCTCATATTTACTTGAACAAATTTTAACCAGTTTGTGACCTTAACATTTTTAACAACTTGCTCAGCCGGGCAAGTGCTATACTGATATTGTGCTTGCCCGCCATGAAAATTTGGTTGCCCGCAAAAAAAAAAAAAAAAAAAAAAAAAAAAAATATTTGAGTTAATTTTGTGTTTTATTATTTTATTGCTATTTTAATAAATATATGTAACTACTGTGTGTTTAAATTGATGCAAATTACAAAAGTTTTCATTTTTTAAAACAATAGCTATCCATTTTAAGTATCTCATTAAAACTTTTATTCACAACAACTAATTTTCCTTTTATCATTCACCTATATTTGATTAAGATTTTATAACTTTTATACAATGTATAGTATTACATGTACATGTATCATCATTTTAACTCATCCTGAAATTCAGTTCCGTTCGGTATCGGTTCATTTATTACACACACCCAACTTCCATTTCCTCCATAAACTGCAAGCAACAACAGTCAACACACGATGTGTTCTGTGACATTTTTGGCCACGAGGTAAAGACTAACGTCAATAAAATAATTATTTTAATGCATATTAGCTTTATATATCGCTGGTTTTACTTCTACTTTCATTTTGATAAAAGCTTAACGTGTCAAAATTTTAGCTAAATCAGATTGGGAATTTTAAGGACCAAAATTGAGAAAAAAACAAATACTATTTCCGACTGGAAATGGACCGAATATTGGCCCCAAAAAGTGGCAAAAACATTCCTGAAATCAATTCGCCAAACGGGCGACTTCATACTTAAAACAATTCGCCCGATCGTAAATTCAGTCGCCTCGGGCAAACGGGCACCCGTTAATTTCCACCCCTGTATACTGTGTATATATATATATATATATATATATATATATATATATATATATATATATATATATATATATACACAAGTGAAATGAAATGGAAAATTACTGGTCATTTGGACCAGTTATCAGATAGATTTCACTAGACTTTTGGAAAATTTACTGGTTTTTCTGGTAAAACTGGTGAATTTCAAAAACTCTGATGTTGTGTATACAGTGCCAGAAAGTGCTGGCTTAGTATTATGCTCAATTTGTTGCCAAACTATAGGTAAGGCGTATATAGAATTGTTTTATTGGAACATTAAGATGTTGGCCAGCCATCATAGCTGGGCTATTACAGGATCGGCTGTCAACAAACCTATTGTATTCAACCATGTGTATAATTTAACCAATCAGATGAGATGTTTATAGGAATTTTGACCAATCGGAATAGTTCTTTATGTTGTAGTAAACTTTTTGAAGCCCATAGTACACACTGGAAGGATTTATCTGGAGTTTTAACAACCCAACATTTTGTTTGTTCACAAATGTTTTCAAAAAGTTAAACATTGTCATTTCTTGTATAAAATTGCAAACTGGAATTTGCTACACTTATGTAGCATACTAATAAACTTTACAGAGTTTTAGCTTTTACTGAAATCCTGCTGATATAGTTTTGTTTTTATTTGCATTTGGCATCAGGGAATTTCAATCAACCTTTTTTTCATTTGTTTGTTTCAGCTTACAGATTCCTGCATTACTCAGTTATCCAGTAGTCTTGGTAGAGTAGAAAATTTAGACCTTCGAGGATGTAAACATGTGAGTATTTGTTCACTCTGCACATAATTATTTTACCCTGAATATCAAGGAGTGGTGAGATCTCTGTATGTAGAGAGATCTCTGTATGTAGAGATATAATGTAATAGGAACTGAATTCAATCAACTTTTATCATATTTAATTTACTAGTCTTTTTAACACCCCTCCAGCTTTCTCTCTTTTTTACTGGGATGGGAGGAGATGGAGGTACTATAGCTTTTATCTGACAGGCTGTACCATTAAGGTTTTCACTAAAGTTTTGTAATTGGTCACCATTCACTTCATATTAGTTTCACAGGTAGAGATAGAGAATGTATTGACTTATCAGTACTCTTAGTATGCTTGTGAGCCATAAATTTCTATACACAACATGAACACCTGTTACAATTTCATATTCTATGATAATTTGTTTTTTTTATTTTATAGATAAAAGACAATAGTATACGCTTTGTGGTGAAGAATTGTCCACGACTGAAAATGATATCACTAGCAAACTGTCCAAATGTCAGTGATGTCTCCATGCTGGAAATTTCTACATATCTAAATGACATCAGGTAACCAGTCTATAATACCACAAGTCTAATACGATTGTATAGTGATCAGGTGAAGCAAGGACAATATTGTCCAATTCCTATAACTTGGCAAGGGGGAGTCACCTTTTGATTATCAAACAGTCAATTTTACTCGCTTTTGTTTTAAGACGTACTTCATGGGAAAAACATTTTATTACCAACTGGATCATGTACGTAAGATAACAAGTTGGAAAGATTACTCTTTCCAGTGTTATTTTAATGTTTTACCTAAAATTTAAATTCGTCAAGCTGAAGAAAAGGTTCACAAGACTCCGACCTGCCAAGTTATATAAATTTTATTATAATTGCATGTAACTGAGCTTCATGAAATAATGTAATTTTAAACCATACTCTGTAACAATGTTTCAGGCCTGTTTTCATAGCAAGTATTCACATTTTTTAATTACTGCGCACAACAGTTTGTAGAGTTTTCAACAATTTGTAAAATATTCTCTTTCAGGATGATTGATGTTTGTGGATGCAGGAACATTACAGACAGCAGTATCAGAGCAATAGCTAACAATTGCCAAAACCTTCGCAATATAGATATCAGCTCCACCGGCTGTACACATAGAAGGTTAGTACATGTAGATATCAGCTGTATACTTATAGATGTACACATAGATGTCAGCTGTATACTTGTAGATGTACACATAGATGTCAGCTGTATACTTATAGAGGTACACATAGATATCAGCTGTATACTTGTAGAGGTACACATAGATGTCAGCTGTATACTTATAGAGGTACACATAGATATCAGCTGTATACTTATAGAGGTACACATAGATGTCAGCTGTATACTTATAGAGGTACACATAGATATCAGCTGTATACTTATAGGGGTACACATAGATATCAGCTGTATACTTATAGAGGTACACATAGATATCAGCTGTATACTTATAGAGGTACACATAGATGTCAGCTGTATACTTATAGAGGTACACATAGATGTCAGCTGTATACTTGTAGAGGTACACATAGATGTCAGCTGTATACTTATAGAGGTACACATAGATATCAGCTGTATACTTATAGAGGTACACATAGATGTCAGCTGTATACTTATAGAGGTACACATAGATGTCAGCTGTATACTTGTAGATGTACACATAGATGTCAGCTGTATACTTATAGAGGTACACATAGATATCAGCTGTATACTTATAGAGGTACACATAGATGTCAGCTGTATACTTGTAGAGGTACACATAGATGTCAGCTGTATACTTGTAGAGGTACCCATAGATGTCAGCTGTATACTTATAGATGTACACATAGATATCAGCTGTATACTTATAGACGTACACATAGATATCAGCTGTATACTTGTAGAGGTACACATAGATATCAGCTGCATACTTATAGAGGTACACATAGATGTCAGCTGTATACTTATAGAGGTACACATAGATATCAGCTGTATACTTATAGATGTACACATAGATGTCAGCTGTATACTTATAGAGGTACACATAGATGTCAGCTGTATACTTGTAGATGTACACATAGATGTCAGCTGTATACTTATAGAGGTACACATAGATGTCAGCTGTATACTTATAGAGTTACACATAGATATCAGCTGTATACTTATAGAGGTACACATAGATATCAGCTGTATACTTATAGAGGTACCCATAGATGTCAGCTGTATACTTATAGATGTACACATAGATATCAGCTGTATACTAATAGAGGTACACATAGATATCAGCTGTATACTTGTAGAGGTACACATAGATATCAGCTGTATACTTATAGAGGCACACATAGATATCAGCTGTATACTTATAGAGGTACACATAGATATCAGCTGTATACTTATAGATGTACATATAGATATCAGCTGTATACTTATAGAGGTACACATAGATATCAGCTGTATACTTATAGAGGTACACATAGATATCAGCTGTATACTTGTAGATGTACACAGATATCAGCTGCATACTTCTAGAGGTACACATAGATATCAGCTGTATACTTGTAGATGTACACATAGATATCAGCTGCATACTTCTAGAGGTACACATAGATATCAGCTGTATACTTGTAGATGTACACATAGATATCAGCTGTATACTTATAGAGGTACACATAGATATCAGCTGTATACTTATAGGGGTACACATAGATATCAGCTGTATACTTATAGAGGTACACATAGATATCATCTGTATACTTATAGGGGTACACATAGATATCAGCTGTATACTTATAGAGGTACACATAGATATCAGCTGTATACTTATAGAGGTACACATAGATATCAGCTGTATACTTATAGAGGTACACATAGATATCAGCTGCATACTTATAGATGTACACATAGATATCAGCTGTATACTTATAGAGGTACACATAGATATCAGCTGTATACTTATAGAGGTACACATAGATATCAGCTGTATACTTATAGAGGTACACATAGATATCATCTGTATACTTATAGGGGTACACATAGATATCAGCTGTATACTTATAGAGGTACACATAGATATCAGCTGTATACTTATAGAGGTACACATAGATATCAGCTGTATACTTATAGAGGTACACATAGATATCAGCTGCATACTTATAGATGTACACATAGATATCAGCTGTATACTTATAGAGGTACACATAGATATCAGCTGTATACTTATAGAGGTACACATAGATATCAGCTGCATACTTATAGAGGTACACATAGATATCAGCTGCATACTTATAGAGGTACACATAGATATCAGCTGTATACTTATAGAGGTACACATAGATATCAGCTGTATACTTGTAGATGTACACATAGATATCAGCTGTATACTTATAGAGGTACACATAGATATCAGCTGTATACTTATAGAGGCACAGATAGATATCAGCTGTATACTTGTAGATGTACACATAGATATCAGCTGTATACTTATAGAGGTACACATAGATATCAGCTGTATACTTGTAGATGTACACATAGATATCAGCTGTATACCCATAGAGGTATACATAAATATCAGATGTATACTCCATACCTGTCTCCCGCACAAACATCGAAATTCCAGAAATCTCCCACTTGCCGGTCCTCTCCCGTGCAGGAGTATAAAATCTGCTGCATTCGGATATTTTAACCCCTCAATGTCCCCCAAGTAAAAGTTGGAACGGGGCAATAAGATTTCAGTTGTTCGTTGCCCGGTCAGGAAAGTAAAAATGGCAGTAGAAGTTCAACCATTAGTCATTTCAAAAACCTTAAGTTACAAAAGTGATCCATTTCCTTCTACTTGTAGTTCAAAATGCATTTCTAAAACAATTAGAAACTAAAATAATTATTTTATTGACAATTCAACATGTTAATCTTTTTCTCATGGCCGAAAATGTCACAATACACATCGTGTGTTGGTTGCTGTTGCTTGCAGTTTATGGAGGAAGTGGAAGTTGGGTGTTAAATGAAAGAACTGATACTGAACGGAACTGAATTTCAGGATGTGTTAAAATGATGATACATATAACACTATATAGTGTATAAAAGTTGTAAAATCTGAATTAAATGTAGTTGAATGATAAAAGAAAAATTAGTTACTGTAAATAAAAGTTTTAATGAAATTATTCATTTCCATCTACCATTGTTATGAATTGTTCATTCATTCTTTTCAGTGTGTCCATGCTGGCCAACTTCTGCAGTCAACGTCTGGAAACGGTCAAGTTGAACTTCCTGTCAGATATCACAGAGAATTCCATTCTAAAACTTGTAAAACACTGTAGGAGGTGAGTTAGTCAGCTGTTGATTTACATACACTGTACATGGCACATGTTGCCTAGCATTTCACAGTCAGACATTACACAAATATAGGTCACATGACACCCAGTATATGTGAGTCTCATGTCAGCCTCATTTGAAATTTACTGTATAATAAATATCAATTAGGGGTACAAATGGAAGGTTGAACTTCTCTTAATATTAACCAATAATTGTATTTTTTATGCCCCGGGATTAAAGATGGAAGGTGGGGATATTATTTTTCGTCCCACTGTTTATGAAAAATTGAGGGAGGGTATTGGTTTTGGTCCCTTTGTTTATCCATTTGTCTGTTTGTTCATTTGCAACATTCTGTTAAGAAAGTTAAGTTTCTTTCCTTAAATTTTCACTAAATTTGATGGGATGCTTTTTATCAATGGATTCAATTACAACCAACTTTTGGCAATATTTACCTGAGTTATGGGACTTTTAAATCTTTATCATGAGTTTCTTAGCTCTTGGAGGTGTGGTGTTTCTTAAGCACATTTCATCTTCCTGTAAATTTGTTATTGTTTATTTATATTGTTGTTTACTGTTGTCTTTTTCAGGTTGAAACTTTTGCATCTTTACGGCTGCACAAGTATACGTACGCTGGACAAAATAAAGCAAGCAAAGCCTGATCTGAAAGTTGAAATGTAGCCCACAAGACATATTTGCCATCCATACCTCTGCCTTTGATTCCGTTTCACTGCCTTTCCTAGAATTGCGCCATTTTTTTGTTGTTTTTTTTTTTGTTTACTTTGAATGTAGTGAAGAGTTCAGGTTTCGCTGTATGCTTTTTTGTCATGACCTTTGACTCATCTTTCTTCATCCACCCTTGAAAAGCAATGGACTCTACTGAAAATTAGTAGTATGGGTCAGTCTATATGTACTTCAGGGGTGTATGACCTTATAAACTGTGATAATACATGGTAATATTTACGCAGACATAATTTCGGACATTTTATCATGTGTGTGTTTTTGTGTCTGATGTTTAGTAGAGGATACACACAAATATAGAATGTGGGTCAAACAGTGTATCAAGATAGAGGAGAAAATGGTCCTCATAAGATGTTAGCGCTGAAAAAAAGGGTAAAAAAGATGTTGTATATTATAGTAGCAGGATACTGTGATAAGAGAAATTTGTATAAAATATGAGGATATTTGTACAACCAGTACACTGATGGGGGATATTTGTACAATCAGTACACTGATGGGGGATATTTGTACAACTAGTACACTGTGATGGGGAATATTTGTACAACCAGTACAATGTGATGTGATTTGCCAACGAATACACTGTTATTGAGAATATTTGTACAACTATTACATGGGGAAAATTTGTACAAACAGTACACTAGGATGGGGGATATTTGTTCATCCAATACACTGGATGGATACTTGTACAACCAGTACACTCTGCTGAAGGATATTTGTACAAACAGTACACTGGAATGTTGGATATTAGTAAAAACAGACACTGGGATGTAAGATATTTGTACAACCAGTACACTGGGATGTAGGATATTTGTACAACCAGTACACTTGGATGTAGGATATTTGTACAACCAGTACACTGGGATGTAAGATATTTGTACAACCAGTACACTGGGATGTAAGATATTTGTACAACCAGTACACTGGGATGTAAGATATTTGTACAACCAGTACACTGGGATGTAGGATATTTGTACAATCAGTACACTGGGATATAGGATATTTGTACAATCAGTACACTGTGATGGGGAATATTTGTACAACCAGTACAATGTGATGTGATTTGCCAACGAATACACTGTTATTGAGAATATTTGTACAACTATTACATGGGGAAAATTTGTACAAACAGTACACTAGGGATGGGGGATATTTGTTCATCCAATACACTGGATGGATACTTGTACAACCAGTACACTCTGCTGAAGGATATTTGTACAAACAGTACACTGGAATGTTGGATATTAGTAAAAACAGACACTGGGATGTAATATATTTGTACAACCAGTACACTGGGATGTAAGATATTTGTACAACCAGTACACTGGGATGTAGGGTATTTGTACAACCAGTACACTGGGATGTAGGATATTTGTACAACCAGTACACTGGGATGTAAGATATTTGTACAACCAGTACATTGGGATGTAAGATATTTGTACAACCAGTACACTGGGATGTAAGATATTTGTACAACCAGTACACTGGGATGTAGGATATTTGTACAACCAGTACACTGGAATGTTGGATATTAGTAAAAACAGACACTAGGATGTAATGTATTTGTACAACCAGTACACTGGGATGTAAGATATTTGTACAACCAGTACACTGGGATGTAGGATATTTGTACAACCAGTACACTGGGATGTAAGATATTTGTACAACCAGTACACTGGGATGTAAGATATTTGTACAACCAGTACACTGGGATGTAAGATATTTGTACAACCAGTACACTGGGATGTAGGATATTTGTACAATCAGTACACTGGGATGTAGGATATTTGTACAATCAGTACACTGGGATATAGGATATTTGTACAATCAGTACACTGTGATGGGGAATATTTGTACAACCAGTACAATGTGATGTGATTTGCCAACGAATACACTGTTATTGAGAATATTTGTACAACTATTACATGGGGAAAATTTGTACAAACAGTACACTAGGATGGGGGATCTTTGTTCATCCAATACACTGGATGGATACTTGTACAACCAGTACACTCTGCTGAAGGATATTTTTGTACAAACAGTACACTGGAATGTTGGATATTAGTAAAAAACAGACACTGGGATGTAATATATTTGTACAACCAGTACACTGGGATGTAAGATATTTGTACAACCAGTACACTGGGATGTAGGGTATTTGTACAACCAGTACACTGGGATGTAGGATATTTGTACAACCAGTACACTGGGATGTAAGATATTTGTACAACCAGTACATTGGGATGTAAGATATTTCTACAACCAGTACACTGGGATGTAATATATTTGTACAACCAGTACACTGGGATGTAGGATATTTTTACAACCAGTACACTGGAATGTTGGATATTAGTAAAAACAGACACTGGGATGTAATATATTTGTACGACCAGTACACTGGGATGTAGGATATTTGTACAACCAGTACACTGGGATGTAGGATATTTGTACAACCAGTACACTGGGATGTAAGATATTTGTACAACCAGTACACTGGGATGTAAGATATTTGTACAACCAGTACACTGGGATGTAAGATATTTGTACAACCAGTACACTGGGATGTAGGATATTTGTACAATCAGTACACTGGGATGTAGGATATTTGTACAATCAGTACACTGGGATGTAGGATATTTGTACAATCAGTACACTGGGATGTAGGATATTTGTACAACCAGTACACTGGGATGTAGGATATTTGTACAATCAGTACACTGGGATATAGGATATTTGTACAACCAGTACACTGGGATGTAGGATATTTGTACAACCAGTACATTGGGATGTAGGATATTTGTACAATCAGTACACTGGGATGTAGGATATTTGTACAACCAGTACACTGGGATGTAGGATATTTATACAACCAGTACACTGGGATGTAAGATATTTGTACAACCAGTACACTGAGATGTAGGATATTTGTACAACCAGTACACTGGGATGTAGGATATTTGTACAAGTACACTGGGAGGTTACATTTTTGTACAACCAGTACACTGGGATGAAGGATACTTGTACAACCAGTACAGTGGGATATAGGATACTTGTACAACCAGTACACTGGGATGTAGGATATTTGTACCACCAGCACACAGGGATCAGTGATATTTGTACAACTATTACTGAGTGGATATTTGTACAACTAGTACACTGGGATGAAAGATTTTTGTACAACCAGTATACTGGAATGTAGGATATTTGTACCACCAGTACACTGGTATGTAGGATATTTGTACCACCAGTACACTGGGATGTACAGTAGGATATTCACTGTAATTGGGGATATTTGTACAACCATTACTTTTGGAATAGGGGATATTTGTATCAACATGTAACCGCTATAAAGAATGATGTTTTAACACTATAATGAATATCATAATGTCTGTTTGAAATGTAAAATCATCAGACATTCATATAGTGTGAATCCATGAAAAATGGAACTGTGTGATTGAATTGATGTCTGATAAAATGTTTCTATCAGTATTAGAGAAATTAGAGTATTACAAACACAATGCAATTTTAAAAAAAAAAAAAATTCAAATATTTATCTCGTCTTGACCAAAGGTGATATTGTCATCACTTGTCATCATCTGTCATCTGTTATCATGGCAATTTTTTTCTTAAAAAACTACTTAACCTGTTATTACCAAAATTTTCCTGTTAGCCAGAAGGCCTCATCTTTAACTCGATCAGCCCCTGTGATCACATTTAGAGTCTCACCCAAATCAGTAACCGTTTGTCCAGTTGTCATAGTTCATGAGTGAACAAGTTAAATTTGGATTCTAAATTATACACTCCTGATTTCAGACATTGGACTTTACCATTCCTTGAAATGGATGAGTTCAACTGTGGCTACAGGGGTCAATGAGTAGAAGATTTTGTCAATATTGCCACCAAATTAAAGCATGGCCATCTTGGCGGAAATAGAACATAAAGGTTCTGCTATGTTTTTGGATCATTTTATAAATAAGATCGTTAAAATTTAGAGTTGCACAAATATGATCAATTCAAAATGACCCATGATTATAAGTTATAGTCAGTCCATTTGTTTAACGCCTCCTTGTAGGAGTTATTGCCCTTAGATTGTAATTTTTTTTATTAATTTCATGCACGAGTTTGTTTTATCAGGTGAGCAATTCAGGCTCATATCGGCCTCTAGTAGTTCCCCTGCCGTGAAAGTCTGAGAGTGAAAAAAATACATTTTTGATCTCAATGTGTCAATTTCACCTAATTATAAATATGGTATGTCCAGTGATTGTTCATTTGTGTTTGGCAGTTTTTTGCGTGTGTAGAATTTTGAATGTGAAAGAAGTAGTGTGCTTTACCCAAATTTGTGATAAATGTATCATGCATACTGATTCATGATGAGGAATGGTGTTTTGTTTTTGTTTTTTTTTAGAGAATATTATTTTTTATAGTAATGATGAAAGTTCTTTAATTAGGTAATTAAATACAGAACATGTATGTATTATACATTTTCTTATTCTTTAGTTTTAACATTCTAGTCATTGTATCCGATTTATTTATTTACTTACTTACTTTTTGGTATGTCTTTTTTTTATTAGTAGTATTATTTTGTACTTTAAGCCTGGTCACTTAGACAATTTTTGTAAACATTTTACTGTTTTTTACAGAGTTAACATTGATCATCTGGATGTGAAACACTTTTTATAATATTCCCTGGATAGGAACATGGTACAGTGAAACCTATCTTGATAGACCATCCCATCTGCCACTGAAATGTGGTCTCTCAAAAGAGGTTTCATCTGAAGAATTATTTAATCAAGTGGTTTTCAGAACTTGGTCTCAAAAGACAAGTTGTTGTTTATAAAAGTGGTCTCACAAGACGGGTTCTACTGTAATGACTCATTTGCAAGAATGATCTATTGCAGAAGAATGATAATCTAAAGGGGAGGTAATCAGCTTACATCCTGTTCATTTTGCCATGATAGACACAAACGATTTCTCCCTTATAATTTTATTTTTCTTGTTTGTCATCAATTTCTACATTTACCATGAAAATATACAGAAATCTTTTTTTTTCTAAAGAAATAAAACCATAATATGCAATATATGAAATATTAAATACAGAAGCAAATGGCCATGAAATATATACTAACATCTCATAAGTTTACATAAAAATTAGTCATTAGTTTTTCACTTCCTACATAGATATCAAAAGCATAATACCTGCTCAAGAATATTGTATACATAAAAATTATTTTCGTATAAAAATATGAATAGATTTGTACCTGTGTAACTGATGAATATTGTGTACTTTAACATTTTCTGTTTAATTTTCATCCTTAAATGAGAGGGCAAATTTAACACAATATTTTGGTGGAGAGGAGATCTATCCATTTAAAAATAAAATCCTGTTTAGTGATATCCTTGATAATCAGTATGTCTTTTTTTCTAAATTAAAATGTAACTGGTTGTCATTCATATATATATATATATATATATATATATATATATATATATATATATATATATATATATATATATTCTTTAAATTTCAATATGTACACATTTTTAATTTAAATATTTTTGACATTTTCCCATGATATTGTAGATAAGGTAAAATTTGACATGCTTAACATGTTTAAGGTTCAGTTTGTAGATTCTGTAAGGTGAAACAGTTTAGTAGTATAATTATATTTTATAGTCTTATCTTGCTTCAGTTTAGATTATTGTTAGAATTTAACAAGATTCTATTTCATAGTTACTAAATATCTATAGATCTGCCAAGAGTTGTATGTATTTTAAGAAGTAGCAAAAAAAATGCAATATTCATTGATGCAACATGAAGATTTATATGTGTATCTGTGATAGGGTTAATTGTACAATTTGAAGGTATATATATATATATATATATATATATATATATATATATATATATATATATACTGGTATATAAAAATACTGCAGATTCAGAAATTTTTGCGGGGTTAAATTTTTTTTTTTTAAATATAAAACAATAAATCTTTTACATTCAATTTCGTTAAAATGAAATAAAACTGTTTGGAAAGGAACCTATAACTATTACTTAGTATCTTGTATGATGTAAAATTTCGTAATGGTTTACATTTCATAGATAAATGAAATAAAGGAAATTAAAGCCACAATGAAAATTTCTGATTCTACAGTATGGGTTCATACATAGGAGTCAGCCAACAGTGTTGCTTCACATTTAAGTGTAGTAATTTTAAAACTTGTTAAATCCACTGAAATTATATATCTGACATATTCATGCCTTGAGTATCCAAAAGTTGATTTAGTATAAATATATAAACTAATCTCCATGTAACCACTGAAGATTGTCAGTGTCTGTGTAAATTGTTGTTTATTGTTTTCACATTTTGACCAGATACTTGTTCCCATTTTTCTGTTAGGCCTACCCTAGTAACTTGCTATCAGTTATTGTCTGTTGTCATGTGACCTCTGAGGGCCTCGTAGCCAAGGGGTTAGAACATCACATGTTAAACCATGATATCTCTCATCTCTTGTCAATGTAGGTTCAAGCCCAACTTAATCAGTAATTGTCCGTTGTCGTGTGACCTTTGGGGCCTCGTAGCCAAGGGGTTAGAACATCACATTTTAAACCATGATATCTCTCATCTCTTGTCAATGTAGGTTCAAGCCCAACTTAATCAGTAATTTTCCATTGTCGTGTGACCTTTGGGGCCTCGTAGCCAAGGGGTTAGAGCATCACATTTTAAACCATGATATCCCTCACCTCTTGTCAATGTAGGTTCAAGCCCAACTTAATCCTAACTTGATTATGTGCAAGAGTTTGCTAGTTTACATGTGGAAGATCGATCATCTTTTCCCACGTACATTGTATTCAGGTTTTATCTGTCTTCATTAAAAACTGCCTGCCACTGTATAACTGAAAAATTGATTATCGAGTGTGACCTAAAAACCATTAAAACAAAACCATTTGACCTGCATTGTGTGGGAATGTGCTGTGTGTAAATGTCTAAATTGAAAACTACGGTAGGTCATTTCCCTTAATTTTTTTTTTTTTTTTTTTTTGTAGCTGACTGGCATTTTTAAGGTTGGAGTAACAACTAGTGTTAATTTTGAACCCTTAGGTCAGGGGTTTTTGTTAATAGGCCGGGTGCTTGGGTGACAAGTTACACGATCTTTGACCTTATGCTCCCATAATTCAGATTTTGAAATGGATATTACATGTAATACTTTTTTTGAAGAGGTCATAATGTGATATAATGAAACAGTCCTAGATATTGATTAAAATTTTGCTATCAATTTTTTTTTTTCATAATAGAAATTTAGGTTACACTTTTGTAGTTAGGGACACTATAAAAAAATTTAAAAATCCAAAACATTGAAGAAGAAATTAGATAGAATGTTATAAATATAGAAGATTTAATTCTGAATTCAAATTTGAAATTATCCATATCTTAGGTGCACAATTTGTCCCATTTCTATTTCTTCCCATATGAGGTATCCAGTTACCATTAGTGAGTAGCCAAAATTATTTTTTCCTTCACCTTTTGTAAATAAACTATTAGGTTATAGATATGAATGATATAATATTGAATTTAAATTTGAAATCATCCATGTGGTGTAGGTCAATATCTAAGGTGCACAATTTGTCCCCATTTTCATTTCTTCCCGTAGGAGATATCCAATTACCATTAGTGAGTAGCCAAGATTTTTGTTTTCATTCACCCATTGTAAATAAACTATTATTTGCTCAACAAAGCATCCCAATAGCCATTTTCCTATATACATGGAATATTACGTACTTTTTCACATTTTTTTTTCAAAATGGTGTTTTGAAAAAGTCCCTAAACTACTCTGTGATAAACAATGTTATGTATGTTGTTGGTTATGTTTGTATATATATATATACCATGTCTGAAATATATATGTATTTATCCTATGCATTACCAGTATGAACTAAAAGTTTCAAACGAATGGCTTTTTAAAGATTAAAAATATTTATTGCCCAAAGTGTTGTTGCCTTCCTTTATTTGAATCCAGTGGTTTTGAACTGAGTTGACTCTTACAAAACTGAAGAGTGGAATCCAATCAAGTCGTACCACACTAACTCATACGCAAGTCATCAGGTATCTGGAATAAATCATTTTTTACTGTATATTTCATATAAAACCACATATTTTCAAAAAAATATTAAAAAGTAATTTCTGTTTGCATTTTAATAAAAAAAATTTACTGTTAAAAAAGAATTAAATCTAGTTTCATTATGTATTTTGATTCTCTAAATTAGAAATTAAAAGATTTATCTATTAAAACAGAAAGTTCAAGTTTTGTGATGAAAACTCCCAATATTGTTAAGTATAATTGTGTTGTCTATTTTTTAGCTCATCAATACCAAAGGGGCAAGTGAGCTATTGCTATAGCTAAATGTCTGGCATCCGTCGTGGTCTGTATGTTAATTTTTGCATTTAAACATCTTCTCAAGAACCAGTGGGCCAATTTTAACCAAACTTAGCATATAACATTCCCATGTGAAGCCACATAAAGTTTGTGAATGAAAAAGGGATATGGGCCAAAAAGTACCAAAACTTAGTACATCTATAAAAATCCTCTCATGAACAAATGATCAGATGAGTTTCAAATTTTGTATGCATGATTGTAAAGATTGGAATTATCTGAGGATCATTTTGACAAAATTTCAAGGTCATGGGGTCAAGGTCACAGGCACCTAAGTAAATGGAAAATATATGGTATTTTTGTAAATTTTTCGACATTTTTAACTACTTCACCAGAACCATTGGACCAATTTGAACCAAACTTGACAAGAGTATAACCATGTAAAGCCGTTTAAAATTTGCGATTGAAAAGGTGCTAGGACCAAACATGGCTGCCATGGCTAAATATAGAAGGAATGAGTCCACAGATATTTTTGATTTAGTACATGGGTCTCCAAAATTATTAAAGCTAGAGAAAAACCATTACCTTAAAATGAGCGGCTTGCAAAAATCTACAAATATTTCATTTTGGCGGAAATTGTTGGGTCGACCCTTATGTCAATTATTTCGCCTTTTAAATGGATTATCATGTTTTGGGATGTTTGTTTTACATTATCTTGAAAAGTATAATATGTAGAGTAAAAGTCAAAGAAGCAAAAATGTTCAGCATGCAAAGATCTACAAAAAAGTCAATACCGCCGAAATTGTTAGGTCACACCTTATGGGAGTTATTTCACCTTTTAGTGGATTTTTTAGCACACAAGGATTTACAAAAAAGTCAATAGGGCCAAAATTGTCAGGTCAACCCTTATGGCAGTTATTTCCCCTTTTAAGTAGTGCCAAATTTGTCAGGTCGACCCTTATGGGATTTATTTCCCCTTTTAAGGTGATTTTCATGTTTTTTTAAAAAGTTTTTGACATAATCTTGAAAAGAATAATAGGTAGAGTAAAAGTGAAAGAGGCAAAAATGTTTAGCATGCAAAGATCTACAAAAAAGTCAATACCGCCGAAATTGTCAGGTCACACCTTATGGGAGTTATTTCACCTTTTAGTGGATTTTTTATGTTTTTGACAGTTTTGTCCTATTATTTTTAAAAGTATAATAGATAAGAGAGAAAGTGAAATGAGCAAAAATGTTCAGCACACAAGGATTTACAAAAAAGTCAATAGGGCCAAAATTGTAAAATTAGTTTCACGAACTGATGATGAAAATTTGTGGCACTTCGCCTAAACCCGGTATATCTCTATATAAGTGGAAAATTCTGGGTTTCTCAAGCAATTTTCACAAAATATAAAGGAATTTATGAATTTTTATGCTTGTATATATCTCTCTTCTTTTTTTTATTGTATATCAATCTAAGTAGTAAAAAGGGAAACAAAATTTTGAAAACAATGTAGCTAATGCCCCTTTAACAGACCCCCCCCCCCCCCCCCAATCAAGTATTAAAAATTACATCTTTGAGTAATATTGCAAATGATTTAACAAGTTTTTTTTTTGTTTTTTTTTTTCAAAGACACATTCCTGTCCTTACGTACCTGTAGTCAGTGCGAGTTTGAGCCCCGATCGAGTCAATGATATAAACAAATGGTTTTATTTGATACGTCAAATGCAGTAATTTTTCGGTCATATTTTGGAGTACATGGTTATGATATTTCAGATATTTCTAAAGTTCAACTTGTATTTAATATTGATAATCAGCATTAATTATTGTATGCAATGAATATACATGTACTTTAACTACACGTGATTTATAATCAGTTTTCTGTTCTAGATTATATATGTGTCTTAATTTCAAAATCATCAAAAATGGCTTGTACATGTGAAGTCTATTTATAGAAATTTGGCACGCCGAATCCAAGATGTACATAGGCTACAGTATAGGGAATACAGCATACAAAAGAATATAAGACCACTACAAAATACCAAGTGAAACATTCGGGCTCTAATATCTATTTCATCGCCGCGAGATGCGGTGAGGAAATCCGTCGACTAGTTTATAAAGAAGATATTTATTGATATAGCGGTAGACAGCAAAGTAATCCATCACTGATCACTCTCACGAGACAATAGCGTGTATTGTTATACTGTTGAATGATACAAAACGATTGTGTGCAGTTTATGATGTTCATTTCCAATACGTACATAACATGTCTATTGTTATACTACAGATAAAACACTCACTGAAGTCAGTATTAAGACAAAAAAAAAAAAAAGAACGAAAAAACAAACAAAAAATATATACAAAATATGCATTTTGCGATGTATTTTCTTCATTGTACTTTCGGTACACCAAGATGAATAATATCTTTCTTTTTTACTTTAGGCCAGTACAAGGTTTTTTTTATGTTTAGCGTCAACCCTAAAATCAAAAACCTATCTTCCTATCAGGAAAAAAAACACAAAACGAAAAAAAACCACAAGACATTTTATGAGAAAAAATGCAATTTTATGAACATTTTATTTTCCTAATGTCAGTTTAGCAAAAGCAAAACAAAAATTAATGTATGAAAAACCATATATTTGGCTTACAATAACCTATGAAATGTTAATTTTTCACAATGATGAAAATAACTGTTCATTATAGAGCTATGTTCCAAAGAATCCCCTAGATGCTTGTGCTTTTTTCCCCTGTTTCATGGTCTCAAAACTTATCTATCGGCGGACGCTAAACAGAGAAAAAAATTGTAATGGTCTTTTCTTTTTCAGTTTTGTGTTCATTATAATCATATAAAAACATACATATAAAAGAAAAACCAGGAAACTGAAAGCAGTTCCCAGTACACAAGGAAATCTAAAATCAGTTCCTAACAGGAAAGAAAGCACGGATAGTGTAAAACCAGACTCTACCATTAGGGAAGGACACCTGTCAGACGAGTCAGAGTCCTCTAGTGGTTCAGAGAGTGAAACTGAATATTTGATAGAGGTACCGGTACCAAGTACAGCAGAACAGTACATCCCACATGATGTACAAATAGAATCCGCTGATGTACAAGAAACAGTAAATAAAGAGGGACAAATAGTGTCATCCAGCACAGCAACTGGAGACCAGGAAAGTCCAAACGATGATGAAAATCAAGACACATCACAAGTACTTGATAATGAAGAAATACAGAGTGAGGTATTAAATACGTCACACAACGATGGAACTGAATTAGACAACACACAAGAACAACCTAGAAAAAGTAAACGGAATAAAACTAAACCAGCATGGATAACCAGTGGTAAGTTTCAAATGTATAGACAAACAATGAACTATGGAAATTGGCAAGAAAAAGCTCAATATTTACAGAGTTTACTTATGACAGGAAGCTGTAAAGGGTATGAAAAAGATGTTTTACACACAATGCTTAATATAATTAAACAGTGATATGTATATGCAATGAAATGAATGTAAAATCTGGACTATGAGACTTAAGATGTTTTACATGTCATGTACTATACATATAATCAAATCATGAGTTGTATGCGAGATATTGTGTGTATATGATTTTAACTTAACGTATATATTACTATTGTAAATAAATATATATCAACCCTTTTAAAATGAGATAAAACCACGATAATTCAATGATATAATTGATGTTTCAGGCAAATGACAGGGACGTCATTTAACAAAAGGGGGGAGTATGTGGTAGTGTCAATTTTATGTACATATGTATAAATATGAAATAAAATAAGTTTTGAAATTCTATCAATGACTAATTGTTGTTTTATATATAATGAGTGATGTGTAAATACAATTCAGTTAAGTTTAAATAGAAATGATAAATGGAATTATACGTTGAAATAAATAAAACTGCATGAGTTGAAATACTAATATGCATGTATATATTATAGCACTTTTACTTTCACTATTTACTTCCCTTGACCAATTGACCATATCTACTATTGTACTATTCTGATATTCGATTGGTTGTTTTTTTTTTTTGGTGCGCTGGCTTAGCGGCTATTGTTTGAGAACAGAGAGACACACGTAACCGACGCCAACACAGGTGTATTCACATATTGGTCTGAAATCTCGTATACATGTAACAGACACCTTAATATATCTTGAGTACTGGGTACATGTGTGAGAAAATCTAATTCCATAAATTGGTACGTTTTCCATAACTTATATAAACGCAATAAAATAAAACATGGTTATTCTATTGTATATTTTATTGTCGTACAAAATATGTTGATATACATTTTTGGAGTAAAGATGTGATATATTTTATTTATAACTTAGATATTGTGTGAAATTGTAAAGGAAAGTGTCGACTGTGAAAATGTGTGTTATATCTAATTTTACTGTTATTATATATTTTGTTTAGTTTTGTAGGATTTGAAAAACATTGATGTACTATATTACCAAGAATAATGCCTAAAATAAAACCAAATCGAACCTACTATACGGAGTTGAGTTAATTGGCTGTTTAAACACAATTCAACACTGTAACACATGTATACTAGTAACTGTTTGTAGTTTATGTGTCCAATAAAACAGTACTTTTGGGAAATCAATCTGTTTCCCTGCAGTTGTCCAATTCCATTTTCTGTTTCGATTATCATTGACTCATTTTGAGGAAGCGTTGCCTCCATTATCACAGGTTGTTACCTCTCTCATGGTGCAAACAAACAAGTTGATAAATAAATTTATCCCGATATATAAGAATTATTTTTGAATATATATTTTTTTATTTTTACATATTTTTGTTATTATAGATTAAACGGCTACAGTTTGCTAAAACCACGATGATGAGATGCTTTCTGGCTTTCGGTATCCCATTCTGTTGTCTTTCTCATATATACAAACAGAAAAACCAATTAAATATATAAATTTATCCAGATAAAAGTTATATAGGCCTACATGTATATATTTTGGAAATAAATTGCAGGTTATTAAAACGACAATGTAGATAATGGCGACTAACTTCACCGGCAGTTCCACTGGTAGGGGTGGGGGCATACATAAGGACAGCATGTTGGAACCTAGGCTGAAATTCTGTCCCGATTTTAAGTTACCCTTTTTAGGTAACCCCCAAAAGTAACTTAAAATCGGGGAAGAATTTCGGCGGCCTATACTACTTGAAAACATGTCTTGTATATTTCATATTTTTACTTATGACATAGGCTATCTAAATTAGTATCTAGCATTTCGGTTAATAATTTGGGGGAAATTTGAAGCCTAGCAAAATGGGTCCATAAACTAAAAAAACGTAAAGAGTAAAAATGGTGGAATACGCTAAAAGAACCAAACGAAAAAAAAAAAAACACAAAAAACAAGCAAACAAAAAAAGTAAAAAAAAAAACCAAAGCGGAAAGCCTCTGTAAATTTGTAAATTTAGTTTCCAGTTATATTACAGAGGAACCTGTCTTGAAAGACCACTCTCATAAAAAACAACCTGTCTTTTAAGACAACATTGTGAAAACCGCTTGGCTAATGAATAATTTTTTTAATAATACCTCTTTTGAGAGACCACCTGTCTTGAGGGACCACATTTCGGTGAAAGATGGTCTGGTCTCTCGGTCAAGACAGGTTCCACTGTATTTGTAAATTCGGCAACATTCGGATGAAATTTACTCAGATTTTCTTCTTATAAACCCTTGCATTTTATATGACAATGTACTCAAGACGTCGTTGTCATTGCTTCTCTGTTTCTTCCACAAAACAAGCATTGTTTTGAGGAAGATCGGGTTCGGGAATGCGATTAGACTTTATAAAGGTAAAGAGGTAGGACGGGTCGAGATTGCGGGGTAATGCAGAAGTCTAAGGTACGTTTTGTTGATAGGAAATGCTAAATATTGAATTTTTCTGACAATATAGCATTGCAGTGTCTTTTATTTATTTATTTAAAGACAATCAACATCAGTTTGTCTTGATCAAATGATTGTATACTAGGATTATGGATGCCGTTAGTCACCACCGTGTTTTTTGCCTGTTTTTCTGTTTCTTGTCAAAATGTCAGTATGTGTACTGTCCTGGAATCGTTACTTTTATGCAAAATATTTACCTGGAAAGTACATTCACTAGCCTCAGAAGTTGTCACCAAGTTAAACCAAAATTTTCACATTTAAACCAAAATTATCACATTCTCCCAAGAAATTATATGTGTCGCACTTGCAGTATAATAATGATTATAAAATAAAAATGTGCAAGAAAATAATTTAATAAATGCCAAAATGGGAATCACTCAGACCTTCTGTTTTTCTGATCTGAATTTTTTCTTTATCAATGGACATACAGTATATATATGTTTAGATGGTATGATGTGCAATTAAAGCCAAAATGTGTTAATTTTAAGCTGGTAAATGAAGTATGGAAAATTGCAATATATCTTGACTACTTGCAATTTCTGTTGAAACGCCGAGTAAAATCAGAGAATTTTATATGCATATAAAATCCTCTGGTTTTACCCAGCATTTCCACAGAAATTAGTCTACTTGCAGAGTTTTTGAAATTCACCAGTCTTACCAGAAAAACCGGTAAATTTTACAAAAGTCCAGTGAAATCTATCTGATCACTGGTCCAAATGACCAGCAATTTTCCATTTCTTTTTAACTGTGTATATATACAGACCAGTAAAAAATTTTCTTTGACCAGTGGAATTCCTTTATTCACTGGTCCAGTTGACCAGTAATTTTTATTTATTTCACAATGTCTGTACTTGAGTACTTTGTTACATTGTCAAACATGTGATTATGAGTTTGCTTCATGGATAAAGCATTGTTGTGTTTACCTACAAAGTGAGATCATTAAATGGCCACCATTATATGGCTGTAGAGTGAGAAGGCCAGTGCTTATGGTGATAATCATACAGTGAATGCACAGTGTATGATTATCACCATAAGCACTGGCCTTCTCACTCTACAGCCATATAATGGTGGCCATTTAATGATATCACTTTGTAGGTATGTGGTTGCTTAATACAGCTGGTCTCCCAAAAGAAAATAGACATGTTATAAAATGAATTATGTCTGAGAACACCATGTCATATTTTATAAGTCAATCATTTGAAAATGCTCTGAACAAAGCAATTGTTTTAGATGCAGTCTGCTGAAAATATAATGGCTATCACAGTCAGATGATAGTTGCTTCCTTTTTGCAAAAGTTTTTAATTAGCACAATTATAATAAAACAACAAAATACCACAAACATTGGTACATGTATACCACAAGGATTGTTTATGGTATACCACTAGCATGGGTACACCATCAGTATTGGTACATCATTAATATTGGTATATCACCAGCATTAGTGCTACAAGTATTGGTATATCATGAGTACTGGTATACCACAAGTATTGGTACATTGTATATCATGAGCATTAGTATACCACAAATATTGGTATACAACAAACATTTGTATACATCAAGCACTGGTATACCATGAACATTGGTATACAACCAGCACTGGTATACCATGAACATTGGTATACAACAAGCACTGGTATACCATGGGAATTAGTACACTACACATATTGGTATACAGCAAGCATTGGTTTACCACAAGCACTGGTATACATGTACCATGAACATTGATATACCACAAGCACTAGTATTCCATGAACATTGATATACCACAAGCACTGGTATACCATGGACATATTGATATACCATAAGCACTGGTATACATGTACTATGAACATTGATATACCACAAGCACTGGTATACCATGGACATATTGATATACCACAAGCACTGGTATACATGTACCATGAACATTGATATACCATAAGCACTGGTATACCATGAACATATTGATATACCACTAGCACTGGTATACCATGAACATATTGATATACCACTTGCACTGGTATACCATGAACATTGATATACCACAAGCACTGGTATACCATGAACATATTGATATACCACTAGCACTGGTATATACCATGAATATTGATATACCACAAGCACTGGTATACCATGAACATATTGATATACCACTAGCACTGGTATACCATGAACATATTGATATACCACTAGCACTGGTATACCATGGACATATTGATATACCACTAGCACTGGTATACCATGAACATATTGATATACCACTAGCACTGGTATACCATGAACATTGATATACCACAAGCACTGGTATACCATGAACATATTGATATACCACTAGCACTGGTATACCATGAACATTGATATACCACAAGCACTGGTATACCATGAACATATTGATATACCACTAGCACTGGTATACCATAAGCATTGGTCCACTCACTCTACTAGTAGTAGCACGGTGAGAAAGTAATCTGTTAATTATAAGTCTGAATCAGCAAATCCATGTTTTTGTCCTTTCTGAGAAAAATAAGATAAAAAAGTTCAAATGATCACAGACAGCCAAAATGACCCCCCCCCCCCTAAAAAAATGTATTGTTACAGAATTCTAAAGGATGTAATGACATTTTAGTTTTACATTGTACATATCTGTCATCTGAGCTCTCTCATTTTGAAAAACTCTTTGTTCTGATCTTTCAGAGACCAGAAGATCAAGAAAAAAGGTAAAGTATATACGTTTAAAATGTACTTGTACTTATATTAGTCACAGGGTGTGAGGCATACTTTGCCAGTTTTTCAGATGGTAAAATTTATGTGAAAGCGACAATTGATCATTTAAGAAATACAAATTTTGTGACAGACAGTGAAAAAATGTAATGTAGTAGTAGTTTGTTTTCAGTACTGAAGATTGGTTGAGGCCAGGTAAAATGGGAACACGTGAAATGTATATATATTTGGAGATGACCTTTGAATTGAAATGTTTGATTATTTCATGTTTGCATATTGCTATGTTTTTGAGATGTTTATACATGTAATGACTACTGTACTTGCACATATATTTTGTTTTCTTGCATTACTACAGAGCCATGGAGGGCCAGTTAAGCAAGTACACAAACTTTGCCAAAGGATGGCAGTATAGATGGTTTGTGATGGATCGGGAATCAGGAATGTTAGAGTATTTTGAGGTATGCTTCAGATTCTGTTACAATATTTTAGGCCATCATTAACAATTATTTGTTTTTATGACCAGTACATTTAGAAGTTGGTTGGTCCACAAGCAAATCTTTTTTTTTATTGTTTAAATTTTCTTTTTGATTTCGATATGTAAATTGTGCAAAATCTCAGATATTGTAATAAGAAAAAAATCAGTGGACAAAACTGCCTAAAGGCTAATCTATTTTCGGGTAGAGGCTTTTTAGGTAGGTTCGCCGGATCACATTAAACAAATCTTTTTTTTTTATTTTGGTCTTACAAAATGAGTTTTGCCAAAGGCTCAAGGTGACCTACTGTGACCGTCTTTTTGTCAGTCGTTGTCCATCTTGCGTTAGTTAGTTTTCCGATTTCTTCTAAAGAACCAGTGGGCCAATTTTAACCAAATTTTGCAGGAAGTATCCACATGTGAAGCTGCATAAAGTTTGCAAATGAAAATGGGGCTTGGACCCAAAGGGGACAAATCTTGGTATTATTTCACTTTGGTGACCCTTAAGGCCCACTGGGCCTCTTGTTATTTTTCCCCATGGCTTTATTTTGAGATTTGTTTTGAGATATATGAAGATATATTTTTTGTGCTCTGAATATATATTGCAAATTAATTATGAAATTTGATGATTCAATCATGAAGGTATGAATTTCGGAATTACCCAGTTTTCTTCTCAAGAGTTTGCCTTCTTAAAATAGATTGTTAATAAATAGTTGGAATCTATATGGATGCAGATGAATACTTTTACTAGTTTTGAATGACTGTGATTGTATGAATGTACTGGTATGATGATAAATACCAGGGGTTAATAGACCCTTTCTGGGACTGGGTCCCGTGCCCTTTCAATAAGCAATTTTATGTCGCAATGGGCCAAATTGGGAAAAAGTAACTATGGTCATTTACTTCATAAGTTCATAAGAGTAAAGACACAAAACTTGTGATTCATTTAGCTTCCCTTATTTAACTGACAACATGGTTTTCATCTGAAGACATGGGAGTGCAGTTCATACAGGCACTAAATTCTCCATTTTATTATTGTTTTCCGTAATACCAAATGAGAATGACATTGTGAATATAATTGGGAAATTTTGCTCAAAGTTGGGGGAAAAAATAGCAGATTTTGCATTTGGAATGGGTCCTTTTACAGGACCCACATATTGATGATATTAATCCCTGAATACTTACTTTCAGAAAGAAGAATTGAAGAAACAGAGACCAAGAGGTTTTGTCAATTTAGCTGTAAGTATAGTAAAATCAATATAACCTGGCGGGATGGAGTCTTGTGAACCCTTTCTTAGGTAATATAGGATAACATTAAAATTACACTCGCAAGACTAATCCTTCCTACCTGTTGTCACATGTACAGTTATCCGGCTGATAATAATTTAAAACGCTTTTCCCGTGAAGCCTGTCTTAACCAAAAAGTGGGTAGAATCACCGGTATTGATATTCAAAAGGTTACTCCAGTCCGCCAGTTAATGTGGATCGGTCACTAGATATCTTCAACATTGTTGGGACATCATTCATTTTATCATAAACTCAGTGACAAATTTCTAATTCCTATTCTCTGTATCTATCACAACATAATGAAAAACCAATCATGGTGATCATGAGATATATTATGTATTGCTGTATATATTCTTGAGATTTAAATGACTTTTTAATGTATTTTACAGGCAGCTGTGATATCCCCATCAGATGAAGACTCTCAGACCTTCACCATTAGTGCTACAAGTGGAGAGGTCTTCAGACTCCGAGGTAAGTTATATATAAACTTGTGGTTCACTGATTTAGTGTGTTTGGGCCTCATGTAGAACAATAAAAGTTCAAATCTAGGATGGGTCTGATATGGGAATTTATAATTATAGTTAATTACTGCTCTTTAGCTAATTGCTCAGTATTTGAATGAGCTTTGCATATATATATATATATAGTAGAAATAAAAAGTCCTTGGTACAGTAGAAATAGTAGAAAAATTATTATTCAGAACAACACATTCGTCATAGTAACGTTCAGTGGTAGCTGTTGCAGTTGGAAAATGTTAAAGTCATTTCCTGTTTAGTTTCGGATTAAAACGTTTGATAAAATAGTCTTCTTTGGCTTTTCTTAAATAAACAATAACGTCATAATTAATAATCGTTGTCACTTGACAACGTTTTACTCTGTCTGAAGAGCAGCTATGGCTGAAAGCGCTAACAGAAGAATAATTATATTTACTATGATCAAAGGAATGTGTTGTTCTGAATAATAATTTTTCTACTATATATATATATATATACACACTAAACTACACATAGTTCTATCTGTATCAACAGACTTCACTTGATTGTTGTAGAGTTAACAAGAAGTAAATAATTTAAAATATTTTGTAATTGTTAATTTTCCATAGAACAAAACTTGCTTTAGCATCTACCTATGTATAAAGACCACCTGGTCATAAAGACTGGTGTTTGCTGTCCCCAGTAGTACCATTTGTGAACAAATCAACCTCTATATAAGACCACCTCCCTGTAAAGACTGATTTTGTTGTGTCCGTAAGAGGGTCCTTATATACAAAGTTCACTGTATTTTATTTAACTGAACATTTTGTTTCCTCTATCCTTGTTTCAGCCAGTGATGCCAGGGAAAGACAACTCTGGGTTGACCGATTACGTACATCTGCTGAATATCACACCTCACAAATGGTAAGTGCATCACACAACACATTTCAGATGGTTTTATTGTAAGAATTCAGTAATGAAGAGATCACCACATACGTGATATAAAACTACATTCCAAAGTTGGTAAAGAGAAGTGGAATGCAACTCAACTTATTTGACGGAATCCAAAATGCTGCAAGCAGACAAAGGGAAAAGCAGAAAAACAGACATATTGACAGACTGCAAGGGACATATGTCATATATTTGTTGTACATAATTTAAATTCACAATAATTACAGGAGAGTAAAACTTCAATAAATTGCCCCTACCCCCCAAAAAATGAAATAAATAAAAATGTTCCTCAGAATCTTATCCAAGAAGGACATCATCATTCTTAAAAAGTACAGAGAACACCTTGCATGTCCATGTTAAAGGTAGTGATAAATATGACCTATATTTTTTGGTAAATGTGACCTATATCTTGTAAATGTGACCTATATCCTGTGGTTATTATGAACTATATCTTGTGGTAAATGTGACCTATATCCTGTGGTAAATGTGCCCTATATCCTGTGGTTATTGTGACCTATATCCTGTGGTAAATGTGACCTATATCCTGTGGTAAATGTGACCTATATCCTGTGGTTATTGTGACCTATATCCTGTGGTAAATGTGACCTATATCCTCTGGTAAATGTGAATTATATCCTGTGGTAAATGTGACCTATATCCTCCTCATCATATATCATCATTTAACATAATGGACTGCTTTCAGAACAACCATAGTGTTCCACGTAGAAGCTCACAGTCTCTAAGCCTGCAACTGAATGACTCAACCCCTGTAAAGAAGAAGTCTTCTTCAATAGGGTCAGATAGAGCAACACATCCTACTGCGGTATCTGTAAGGTAAGATTTCTTTAAAAAAAAAAACATGAAAAATGTCTTTGTCAGAAACTTCCAGGTGTAGATTTCAGTTTACATAAAAAAAATTTAAATAGAATTGAGGATCAAATATTGATGTCCAAATCTGCATCTATACTGCTGAAATTTGAATATCAACGAAGTTTAAAAAGAATTTCATAGTTCTATTATCTCCTTGTGATCAAAGCTTAGAGGGGATATAGTATTTGTTTCGTGAATACATATACAGTAGAACTTCAATGAGTCAAAGTTCAAGGGACCACCTGAACAAGTTCGAAACATCGAGACTTCGACTCATGGATGGTAACTGAGAACCATACGTTTTTAGGTTCACAGGTTCTATAAGGTGTATATGACTGCTTCTAAACCATTGAAGATATGTACGTTCATTATGATTAATAATTAGTACTAAATTTAACTAAATTTTTGTGAAATTAAAACATTAAGTGTTTATGAGAAGGAAAAATATTATTATGGGGCAATTTCGTACACATGCAAATTTTGACTTCGAATTATATGTAGGAATTTTCGTTGTTTTTATAGAAATGGGCCCAAAAATTTGTTTGAAACATCGAGAAATTCGACTCATAAAAATTCGAATTATAAAATGTTCATAAGTAGCGTTAGATAACAAAATTATACAGGACTTTGTGAATAATTCGAAACATCGAGAAATTTGACTCATTGAAGTTCGACTCATCGAAGTTCTACTGTATTTACATACTGATTGCAATTCCCTTCATTGCAAGTATATAGAGTGATGTAACTCATATGTCAGTATTTGTAGTCACGTTGCCAGAGTGTTAACCGCTTTACTTTTTGGTGTAGGAGTACATTAACGAATCAATAAAGAATAGAATATCAAATATGCCACTGGTCCCAATTTTACAGAGTTATTGCCCTTTGTTGTGTTAAATTTTCTTTGTCAGCATTCTAGTTTCTACATTTCTCAACAGAATTTTATGGGACGTGATGCAGATTTTAATATAACCATATCTCTGACAAATTTACATTTAATTCCTCTTCCCCCATTATTTACAGAGTTATTGTCCTTTGTTGTGATAAATTGCTATAGGATTTGTATCCCTTGTCACTTGTAATTTCTATTTTTGTTTATTATTATTACACATGTTTAGAGCACTGGAACTATAAAATATCATACACTTGGTTTTAATCATGGTATATGGTTATACTTTCAGATCACAACACAAAGCACCTGCCCCACATCCTCACACTCTAGATCCGTTTAAAGAAGTTCGAGAATACATTGTGGATGCCAGTGATTATGCCACTAATTTAAATGAAAAAATCAGTGTAAGGCAAAAATCATATATTTGAAGTGCCCCAACATACCCACTGAAATAGCCCAGAATCAGATATTTTACATTTTAGTTTATTTTGACATACACATTTTACCGTTTGATAAATCTTGAATTTATCAAAGTTGTATTCTGTTATTAAAGGAATATTAACAAATTAATTGAACTTTCTACAAACCCACTTCTGGGAGCTTGTTATGGGGCACACCAAAACCAAAATGAAAATTGATAATCATCTTTTCAAGTACTTTCTTTATCAAAAACATGTAACAGTATGAAAAAGTACAGTAGGGCTTGAAATAACCACCAGCCTATACTGGGTCAGTAAAGTTGATTTCTAAATGTACTTGTTCTCTGGACAAGTTGGTTTTTTTTTTTTGGTCAGCATTAAATGTACAGGTTTTAATCCAAGTCACAAATTTTTGTTAACCGCTGTGTCATTAGTCAAAGTTCTGCTCGTAGCCAATTAGAATTGACAACGCATCAGGCTTCTGTTGCATTTGGAAGTCTTTTTTTCAAGAGTCTGTTTAATGTAACTAAGTACTGATTAATATAACTCAAACGTAGCATGTGCGAACTGTCAAAACAAATGTTGAGGAAAACAAAGATGCAGAGTCTAGTGATAGAAAGCTTTTCCCTGTTTTCCACTGTAAGCGTAGCATGTTAGTGAAATAAACAATGCAGACGATGTGTGTAGGGATACAGGCTTGTGGATTAGCAGTTCCAAATACAATTTTTTTTTAGTGTAACACATTTTATTTCATTTGTAGAAATGGAATTGGGCATAATTTTTGCAACATTATTTGTGCCCTCTCCCTGGTATAATAACACAAAAATTCATCATGTGTTTACATTAATTTAACTCTCCTACTGACATGCCTTTTTTTCCTGTTTTTAGAGTCTATCCCAGACAGATGAGCCAATAGGAGGACTTGATAAGGTGACCAGTTCAAATAATCTTTTTACCTCATTTCAATGTATATTTCTTTATTGCCTTATTGATGTTTTATGCTACACTCAAGGCTTTTTCGGTTATTTGGCGACGGCCTGTTTTTAATGGTGGAGAAGAGAACCTGCCTTTCTCAAGTCAACTGGCTAACTTTCTCACAAAATCAACTAAGGTTCCAGTGGGACTTATACTCGCACTGACTAGAATTTAGGAACTTCATGGTTTAAAGTGGATTGTTTAAACCACTCTCCCACAGAGGCCTCCTCTCTTTATATTTCAGAAATTTGATGTTGATATAGTATTTGTTCCAACGTATGTATGTGTATGTATGTTATGCTTTTTTTTTTGGTCAGCTCTCTAGTTTCTACATTTCTCAACAGAATTTTACAAAACTTGATATACTGGTTTAGAATGACGATTGATGTATCTTGGATAAGTTCAGATTTTGTATCACTTGTCCCATATGTACTGAGTTGTTTGTCTTAGTTGCGAGGCAAATTTGTATCACTTGCCCCATATGTACTGAGTTATTTTTCTTGGTTGTGAGGC
Source organism: Atrina japonica (assembly GCA_030159075.1). Lineage (NCBI taxonomy): Eukaryota > Metazoa > Mollusca > Bivalvia > Pterioida > Pinnidae > Atrina > Atrina japonica. Next base: position 160,088 of record BROG01000002.1, read on the forward strand.
AGATTTATATCACTTGCGATGCCATGTTAAAAAAGCTAAAGATAATATGCATGATATATATTCTTCATGTAATGTTTAACAAACATGTTAATATATTCAACTGTAAGTTTTGCTTCTTTTTTTTCTCAGGACTTGCTGTTACTAAAAGCAACATCGACTGCCACTCTGACTTGCCTTGGACAGTGCCTTAAAATGCTGCAACAGAGACAGGTACTTGTCGCCATAGTTACTGTTAATCTTTTGTTTTTCTTAAGGGAACCATAGATTCATATTAGAATTAGCTATCAGTATCAACATCTAGCAGCTTTCAACTCTTTTACGAGAGCTAAGAGTGGCTATGTGGAAAATAAAGGTGCCCAATATAGAGGAATAGAAATGGTATTGTAATTTTAGTTCACCTTAAAGAAATTTGGTTTAGTTGGTTTGGATAAGGACAAGTTTACCTGCTATGCTTCTTTTGCTGAATTGGTAATGAATATTTTAGACAAATGACACAGTTTTGGTCTATTTTCATTGCTATGGTAAAGAAGATTGGTTGAGGTCAGGGAAATTGGGGGTTGTAAAGTATGTTGTGTGAGGTTAGCTTCGTAATCTTTGATTACTTTGTTGTTGTTTTTTTTAATTTAAAGGGGCATTAGCTGTGTTTACAAAAAAAATATTTTGATTTTTTCTACTTTTACTACTTGAACTTGATGTAAAATAACAAATAAGAATTATACTCAGGCATAAAAAATCTTATATTCCTATATATTTTGTGAAAATAAGGTCAGGTCCAGTTTGGTCTTCGTATACAAATAGTAAGATTGAGTTAATCAGTTGCAAGTGGAAAGTGCCAAACCTGGGTTTCTCAAGCAATTTTCTCAAAATATATAGGAATTTAAGAATTTGTATTCCCGTGTATATCTCTTTTTTGTTGTATATCAATCTGAGTATTGCATATTACAGTCAAAATTTGTTAGTCAGATCGCATTGCCAAGCAAATACCTGTCTGTGAATTGACTGTCTCTATCTGTCTGTCTGCGCCTACAATTTGGTTTATCTGTTGAGCTTAGCTCTGTTGTGAGTTTTGAAATACAATGCTTCACAATATGACCATACCGCTTTTGGTGGTTTCCTATTTTTAATTTTTAAAATTTGTCTCTAAATGACTAGGAGGATACAAAAAAAATCACTTTCAAACCGGCCTGGCTCAGTTGGTAGCACGCTCAACTCTTGATAGTGAGGTCGTGAGTTCGAGTCCAGTCGACGGCAGGTTGATTTCCTGTCCTTCAGATGAGACAGTAAAAATCTAGGTCCCATGTCGCAGTAGTTGTCAGTACTCACTGCTCAATAGCCATAAGTACCAAGCATAGGCCAAAACTTACAGCCCCTCACTGGCATTTGGTGTCATCTCCATATGAGTAAAAGATTCTTGAGTGGGACGTTAAACAACAATAAACAAACAAACAATCACTCTCCGCCATCACCTGTATATATAGTTATTAGGAGATACTTCACCTGGAAAACTGTCACAAGATATTCCAGTTCCAACTAGAAAATTGTTTATCTTATTGCTTTTTCTGCATGTAATTAAAAGCAAATTTTGAATTCTGAAATCTCTATGTATCTTTGCATATATACTCAACAGTTACCATCATCAAGGTCTGATCAATTAAACACCAATGGTGAGGAAACTTTAGCTAAAAATTGAATGTTTCTGGAATAGATCTTTTTTTATTTATATATATATAACTAGCTAGCAATATATATATTGGATAAAAATACTTTTTCTCAACAAAATGAGCAATTGTAAATTTACCATGATATTGACTCAAGCTTGTTGTCGTTTTCCAAATAATTTGTATGTTGCTTCGCACAGAGCCAAATGTATCAAGACCCCAGACAGGTAGGAACTGGGTCAGGTAGGGGATTTCTGACTTCCAGTATAGTCACACGCATGGCTCCATATATAGAATTATGTTTTGTTTTGTAATTTTGATTTCATTTTGGTTTCGAGATTTTTGTTTTTATTTTACTTTTTGATGTGTGTATGTGGCATATTTTATTTATGTTCTTTGATTGATATGTTGTAATCTGTGTGTATGTGTTATAAATATCCAGGTGGTCTAAAACATAAAATCTGCACCACATATTTATATCATATTGTTATTTTCCCCTTGCAAACAAAGTTTGAAAGGGATGTAGCAGAGCATTTGTATCCTACATACATACATTTCACTTCCTCTGTAAGCACTCTTTTTCTCCATTTCTCAACGTCATTTTTTGAAACTTGATATAGCATTTGTACCTTATGTACATAGATTTCACTTCCTTTTAAAGTACTCCATCGCCTACATTTCTCAGCGGAATTGTACAAAACTTGATACAAGTGTTTTATAGCAATGTTTTGGACAGTTTCTGTTTTGTGCAGTCTGCCCCTATTAATTACGGAATGGTTGCAATGGGATTTGTATCACTTGTGATGCCTTGTGATTTTACTTCAGATTTTGTTTTGTCCCCCAAAAAGTTTAGATTTGACCTGAGAATCTGAGACATTCTTCACTCTGATTGGCTGATGTAATAGTTGGCCATTTAGAAAAAATTTCAGCTATTTGACTTTGTGAGTATCAATCAATAAATTATGTGTTGTTTTATGTTCTTTTCTCTATTTTATTAGCTCACCTGGCCCGATGGGCCACTTGAGCTATTGCTATAGCCAAATGTCTGTCGTCCGTCGTTGCCGTCTGTCTGTTAACTTTTGCATTTAAACATTTTCTTCTCAAGAATCAGTGGGCCAATTTTAACCAAGCTTAGCATAACACATCCCCATGTGAAGCCGCATAAATTTGTGAATGAAAAGGGGCTCGGACCCATAGGGGCTCCAAAAGGGGCTAAAAAGGACCAAAACTTGGTACATTTTTAAAAATCTTCTTCTCACGAACCAATTATTAGATGAGTTTCAAATTTTGTATGCATTTGTAAAGTCAGTATCTACAAAGTTTGTGAACTAAAATGAAATCTGTCCATATACAAGCCACTAGGGGTGCTTCAGTAACACACAGCACATTTGTATTACAAATTGTTTTATAACTCAAAACTGATCAAATTTTTGTATACAAAGATATATGAGAAAGTTGTTAGGAATTATCTAAGCATCATTTTGACAAAATTTCAAGGTCATGGGGTCAAAGGTCACAGGTACCTAAGTAAATAGAAAATATAGGTATTTTTTGTAAAAATTTTGGCATTTTTGACTACTTCTCTAGAATCATTGGACCAGTTTGAACCAATCTTGACAGGAAGAATAACCATGTAAAGCTGCATTAAATTTGAGGATGAAAAGGGGCTAGGACCAAACATGGCTGCCATGGCTAAATATAGAATGAATGAGTCAGTAGATAATTTTGATTTAATATATGTATCTATAAAATTTATAAAGCTAGAGAAAAAACAGTTACCTTTAAATGAGTGGCTTGCAGAAATCTACAAATATTTTAATTTGGTGGAAATTGTCAAGTCGACCCTTATGTGAATTATTTCCCCGTTTTGTGGATTTTTCATGTTTTTGGATGTTTTTTGACATTATCTTGAAAAGTATAATAGGTAGAGTAAAAGTGAAAGAAGCAAAAATGTTACCCCAGAAGTTATTTTCCATATTTAAGTGGATTTTCAAAGATTTACATTATGCTTGAAAAAAAATAGTCAATGAAAAGAGGCAAAAATGTTCCATGCAAAGATCTACAAAAAAGTCAATAGAGCCAGATTCGTTACCCCCTTATGGGATTTTTCCATTATCCCCCTTTTTAAGTTTTGGAATCTTTTGACATAAAAATAAAGTAGAGTAAAAAGGCAAAGAAGCAAAAAGTTCACCATGCAAAGATACAAAAAAGTCAATAATTATCAAGTTACCCACTTTTCAATGAATTTTTCATGTTTTTTAGTTGACTTTCTTCAGTATAATATTGTCAGTAAAATACTCAATCCTACAAAAAAGTCAATTAGATAAGGTCCCCCTATGGGAATTATTTTCCCCTTTTACTGTTTTTCCTGCATTAATATTAGCATGCAGTTTTCTTTTTATCTTCAGTTTTACTCAAACATTTTTTACCTACTGTTTTCCTGCAATTGTTGACCGATTTTTGCCAGTTGAGCGACTTGCCAGTTGAGCGACTTCAGGTCCCTTGGGCATCTTGTTTTGTTTTTCTTTCTCATAGAATCAGTTTACTACATAGCTCAGCTCAATGCAGTTGAGAGGGATTAATGCTATCGCTCCAGTGTCCTTTTAATAAGATTGGCTGAGGTCAGGTCTATTGCTTCTTGCTTCTATTGCTGATACATCAACAAAACTTACATAACAAATACATCTTATGATTCTTACCATATGCTTTAGATGCTGGATTATTCCTATAGTTTATTATGGGTTGTTATGTAATAACAACCTATTATGGGTTTACTTTGACTTTTCATCGAGGGCTATCCTGTTAGCAGTGAAGAGGTCATGGAGGTTGCATTCGCACTTCATGTAAAATATAGTCCAACTCAAGAATTCAACTTTTACAGAAAAGTCAAATATTTTGGTGTAAATGAAATTAAATCTAGTTTGAATAATCATTAAATGAAATACCACATAATTCTACTTACTTCTGCCTTTCGAAGTTATACAATACGATTTGTAGTTAGTTTCTACAAAAAACGTCATCGATCTATTTACAAATATGGAATTCCACTATATAAGATTTCATTGATACTGTGGCCTTGATAAACTGCAGTATTATTCCTCCATTCATCATATTGATATTGACAGCTACAAGCAAACAGCGATGTAAATAGAAATAATTACATATCACTGATACCAACATGAAGCTAAATCAATTTCTATTGAACTCTCAAGAATATGTATGTTTTCTAGTTTTGTTTTTACAACCATGGCTTGTACTGGACTTGATTTATATATCTGTAGTATATCTGTCAAACCAATTCAACTTTTATCTTGGTTCCATTGGACCAACTAATGGTAGATTATCATTTTATTTGTTATTCTGAATTCTTCAATCCACATATTCTATATACAGAAACCCAATATGTTGTGGTATATGTGTAATTTTGATTTCAAGTTTTCCCTCGATGGACTGCCTATAATCTCTTGTTGTGTATAGTATTTGATTGACATGTATTGTTTAGTTCGGTATTAACCATAGTCTTGAAATTCGAATTTGTTTTTGGAATGCATACATTTGTACATATATGTGTAAAATGTTTTCAAGTCATTATTAGTATATTTACATCAAATTAAAAAAAAAAAAAAATGGTGCAATGCTCAACATTTAAGTATTCTCCTGACTTAGTAGAGGAAGAAAAGCTCTCACTATTTACTCCATAAATCTGTAATTTCATATGACTGATACGGAATGGTTGATTGTTTGGTCAGTATTCTGTAGATGGGCCTTGGTGAACCAGGGGTTAAAGCAACAAGCTTTAAATCATTCAGTCTCCCACCTCTATGCAGCACTGGTTGGAACCTGCTAAAGCCTAAGCTATTAGTCTACAACCTAGTGATGTTCACTGTGAAGGGAAATTTGAAATCCCCTTGTTGCGTGGTACCAGATTTCCTTATGTTGGTCCCATTGCTCCAACAAAAACATATCAAGTAATGCTAGGTCTGTATATGGATCTTGGGTTTAGTATTGATTTTAGTGCTGAAAAGAAAATTCTACACTTTATTTACAGATGAACAGGTATGTTATACATTAAATCACAGGTATATTCCCTTCGGAAGGCCTCTTAATTATATCACATAATTCTCTTCATTGTATCACATAATTATATTTTGTTTTAGCCCAGTATGTGTTCGGACAACAAAGAGGGGAAAACACCGTAAATCAAAACAAAATAATATTCTGTAGAAAGAAAAGGGAAATTGTATCACTTGCTTCTCACTAATGCGACAGATGCTCAGTCCTCACTTAACTCACTTAAGTATGTGAGATACTATGGCAGTCGCTAGCACAGACACGTAGGTTTTCATCAGGTACTCTAGTCTCTTCCCACTATTAGCACCCTGTCACTCATGCCAAGATCAGACTTGGATAGAAGTGTTTATAACTTGTTACTTAAATGTTGTAATGCAAAATCAAGGTTCATTCGTTTTAATTTTCTGTAGAACTCTCTCAGAACCATACAAGCTGAATAAAACAGGAATCTACAGCGGTTTGACAACAATTTTGGTTTTTGTGACTGGTATCTTACTAATATTTTGTACAGGCATGTTGAATAAACATTTTTTTTTTTTTCATTTTGCCATGCATTCTTAGATATTTCATATTTGTCGTGAAACATTAGCCCTAGCAAAAATTTGTACTTAGCAAGAATTGGTCACCTGCCTGTACATTTTTATGTCTTTATATTCATTCCGCAGTCTGTCTGCCTGTCAGTTTATTTGTCTGTCTGTCTATCTTTCTGTCTGTTTATCTTTCTGTCTACATGCTTGTCAGTCTGTCTATCTTTCTCTATCTAACTTTCTTTCTCTGTCTATCTTTCTGACTGCTAATCTTTTTTCCATCTGTCTATCTTTCTGTCTGTCTGTTTGGCTGTCTGTCATTCATGCTTGGGGTTAATGCTAAGATAAATCAATTTATTTTTACAATCATGTTTTTTAGGAATTGTGGTAAATCAGTCTTCATTTTGTCTGTGTGAAACTGATTTCATGGTTCATTGATTATCAAATAAGTGACCTCTAATTACCACCGATATGTGGTGTGGTGTGTATATTAACTTGTGGACCCAGTTTCTTTTTGACATTTATTTTGTCATTTCTAAAAATATCACAATTAGAGAAAAAAAAAGATTATTGATGTTGAAATTGACATAATAAAATGATGAAAAATTGTAAATATTTTCTGTTGACAGGGTGGTGAATTTCCTGATATATATACACAGTAAGTATTCAAGTCTTTCGTTGGATTTTCTTACGAGTCGGGGGGGGGGGGGGGGGGGGGGGGGGGGGGGGGGGGGGGGGAGGGGGGGGCGGGGGGGGGGGGGGGGGGGGGGGGGGGTGGGGGGGGGGGGGGGGGGGAGGGGGGGGGTGGGGGGTCGGCTCAGTGGGGGGGGGGGTGGGGGGGGAGGGGGGGGGGGGGGGGGGAGGGGGGGGGGGGGGGCGGGGAGGGGGGGGGGGGGGGGGGGGGGGGGGGGGGGGGGGGGGGGAGGGGGGGGGGGGGGGTGAGGGGGGGGGGGGGGGGGGGGGGGGGGGGGGGGGGGGGGGGGGAGGGAGGGGGGGGGGGGGGGGGGGCGGGGGGGGGGAGGGGGGGGGGGGGGGGGGGGGGGTGAGGGGGGGGGGGGCGGGGGGGGGGGGGGGGGGGGGGGGGGGGGGGCGGGGGGGGAGAGGGGGGGGGGGGGGGGGGGGGGGGGAGGGGGGGGGGGGGGGGGGGTGGGGGGGAGGGGGGAGGGGGGGGGGGGGGGGGGGTGGGGGGGGGGGGGGGGGTGGGGGGGTGGGGGGGGCGGGGGGGGGGGGGGGGGGGGCGAGGGGGGGGGGGGGGGGGGGGGGGGGGGGGGGGGGGGGGGGGGGGGGTGGGGGGGAGGGGGGAGCGGGGGGGGGGGGGAGGGGAGGGGGGGGGGGGGGGGGGGGGGGGGGGGGGGGCTCAGTGGTAAAGTGGCTTGAGCACTTACACTTTAAACCATGAAGCATCTTACCTCTGTTCATCACAGGTTTGACGTCCGCTAAAACCTACGTTGATCTTGTGACTGCGGAAGGCTGGTGAATTTTCATGACACAGTGGAACCTGTCTTGAAAGATCACATCCTTGAAAGACATTTTCAAGGAGACCCATTTTGTCAAAAAATCCTTTGAATAAAATCTCTTTGAGAGACCACATTTCAGTGGCAGATAGGTCCCCCTGTACTGCACTGTAATACTTGTTGTGTGTACATATATTTACTGTCTGCGCGGCTCACTTCGGAAATTGGAAAATCATCCACAGTTTTTTTTATTATATCACCTATCACATAAGTTTCACCCTTTCCTAATTAAAAAAGTTGTTTAATAACTGAATGCAGCACTCAATCCTCGATTTTTTGAAACCAAATCTTCGATATCCCCAGAAATAGTTTTTGGTAGGCAGTTTCCCATACTACATCAACATCCCAGTGTTGGTGCCATATTTAGAACAAGAACATTTCAACAAGTTAAGAGGGGAGTGGATGACAATTATTTTATCATTATTTATTCACACTTCATCTTTAAAACAAATAGTCAATCATTTTAAACATATTTCATATATAATTTAACTTCTTTCATTAACTTAACATTTCTCATTCAAGAAGCCTGCTGAAACTGCATTTTAAATCGATAGTACATTGTGTACCTGTTAAAATTTGGAACCATCCGCAAGTGATGCCATAGAGTACATGCATGGATTCCCTCCACAGCAGACTAATAGAATCTACTGCTACCTTGAGGGTATGACAATGGAATCTCAATCTGAGGGTATGATACTTGAATGACAAACCCAAGGCTTGCTTAGGGTTTGTCATTCAAGAATCTTATCCCAAGGATTGCGATTCCTTTGTCATATGTTCAAGGTGGGCGTTGATTATTTTTCTCCCATGTTTTAAATACATGTATATATATCCTAGAATTACGCAAATGAATTCTGACATGCACTGCATTCTAGACGCCGCAGACACTCTACAGCAGAAATTGTATTGTGACTTCATAGCACGTGTAGCTTGTCAATACCTAGGGACTGACAAGGAAATCATTCCCCATTAAAAGGAAGGAAAAATCTGTGAACAATGGGAGAAAACATTTTAATACTGCGAACGATCACCCCTACAATACTTTAGTTATTTTCACTTATTCACTTGAATATATAATAATGAGGTATCACATTTTAATTATTAGACAACTTATTTCAGCCATTGAAGCCTCCATTATGTACTATGATTTCGATGCATTCAAAATATCAAAGATTTATCGATTTCCGAAGTGAGATGCTTTCATTTGGCAATCACGAACATATGTAGGCAAATTAAAAATGATGCACATTAGCTAGGGATTGCATTAGGAACGGCAACATTTGGCAGTTCATAAGCTGGTGACATGACACTGACATCAGTAAGGTTATATACAATCAATTCTCGATAAACTGCCACCCTTTGTTCTTTAGAAATTTTGGCGGTATATTAAGTTTGGAGATGAATTGAAACAAGACAACAGTTCATATTATGTACATTTGTAATTATCAGGTCTTACTACTGCTGCCTGGCTCTACAATGGTGATCTATAGCAACCAATCAATTGCTTTATTGACCACAAACACCTTTGATAGTATATCAATAACTGACACAATGAAATGAATCTTTGTTCTAAAAACAGAGTGACTGATGGCAATGAAAAATTTGGTGTTGTAAAGAGAATTTCATTCAGCAGGAAAATTCCTGAACAAATGTGGCGTTATTGCGAGAATGGCATTGAATTTAGTTGTGTTAATTCGGGAATTGACTGTAGACGCATTGTCATACAATCGTTAAAAATTTCACAAATGAATTGTTGGGATTTTTGTGATAATAGTATGCCAAACTCTAAAAAAAATATATATACATATTTTTAAAACAAGCAGATATTATTGCTGTTTTACAGTCAGCGATTCCTGTCAAAAGAAAGCATCGGAGAAAAATCACCTCGTCATGGTAGCATATCTTCAGCCTCGTCCATTCCATTTGTCATGGCAGATGAAAAACCTGAAGGTAAGTCTTCAGTTTCTTTGACTAACTCATAAAGTTTTATCCGACCAATAATAATGATGGAAGTAATACTTATTTCCTGTGTCTCTTGTTTGTAGACAGCCCCCTTGCTCAAGTGGTCAGAATGCTCTCACTTCTGGTCAGCACAGGTTAAAGGCCCGATGATACCTAAGCTGATTTTGTGAGAAAATTTAGCAGTTTACTTGCGGAAGGCCGGTGGTCTCTTCCTGGGTACTTCAAAACCGAGTTCTCTCCACCACCATTAAAAACTGGCCACCACCATTTAATTCAAAAATTATTGAGGGTGGTGTAACACACCATTTAAAATTACAAGAGACCCAAGAGGGCCTCAATCGTTCACCTGAGAACCATCTACAAATGTGGAAAGAAGACCAAGAAGAATATGTACATGTAGGCTGATCTGCCTAAGAAAACAATATTGCAGTTTTAAGAAATTCATAAAAATATCTAAAAACTACATTTCAGCAAAATTCTTGCACAAAAACATTTCTTCAGGAAAACACATTAAAAGAATGCACCAAAGTTGATACAAGGGGAGATAATTGAAGAAATCATGCAAAAATGAATGAAAATGACAAAGTCTGAAAGACTTCAAAAACACGTCAAAAATTAATATTCTGATTTCTATGAAAAATACAAACTTGAATCATAAATTCATGTAGATCACTAAAAAACAATCTGTTTTTCAATTCATGTAGCAGTTCTGGAGAAGAAGATTTTTAAAGAAGGGTACCTTATGTGAACTATTTTGCCCCATCCAGATCCACCCCACCCCTGGGCCGATCTGGCTGAAAACTATACAAATTGTAGAGGATCTTGAGTACTTGCTTCCTGTAAAGTTTCGTCAAAATCCCTTCAAGTAGTTTTGAAACAAAAGCTGTTAATGTGAAAAATGCACAGTCAACCCTCTATTTTGCAGTCTTAAAAAATTCATAAAAAATTCTAGAAATTTAATTTCAACAAAACATTTCTTCACCTAATTACAAGTAAAATACATTAAATGCATCAAAATGAATGCAAGGGGAGATAATTGAGGAAATCATGCAAAAATGAATGAAAATGACAAAGTCTGAAAAGACCACAAAAATGCATCAAATATTAATATTCCGCTTTCTATGAAAAATACAAACTTCAATCATACATCCATGTAGATTACTGAGAAACAATTCGTTTTTCAATACATGCAGTGTTTTTGGAGAAGAAGATTTTTAAAGAGAGGTACCTTTTGTGACCTATTTTGCCCCGCTTCAGATCTACCCCATGGCCGATCTGGCTGAAAACTACAATTTTCGTAAAGGACCTTGAGCACTTGCTTCCTGTAAAGTTTCGTCAAAATCCCTTCAGTGGTTTCAGAGAAGAAGTAGAAAATATGAAAAGTTTACGGATGATGGACAAGGAGTAATCGCAATAGCTCACTTGAGCCTTTGGCTCAGATGAGCTTAAAAGAATTTAAAAAAATTAGGGAAAGAAGGGGCTGTTTCTCAAAGGTTTTCATTCTAAAGTTATAGGTCCTACTGTATCTGATTCAAAAGTGAAGTCCCAAGCCTCCTATCATTCTCGTTGATATAACATTCTTTTCATGGAAACTTCTGTGGTAGGTAAAATGCCACATAACTGTGACCCAGTGTTATAGATCTGTTTATTAAATGTACTGTAACATGCCACACCTAAGGCCTATAATATGGTGATGTGTTGTTTGATGTGACCCGAACAATCCACCTGAAAAGCCATGACCGAAATTTTTGTAAGGCAGTTTTGCCCACTCATTATTTTTGTTTTTATCAACAACAACAAAAAATTTTGTCTAATTTTCATAAAACTTAAAACAAAAATTAATTTTTGGCCTTGAAACAACTTTATTTTATGTGAAAGGCAGTGTTTTTGTTTTTTGGTTTTGATTTAACCTATTCTGTAAATCTATTTTAGGTCCAATTAATCATGATGAGGAGGAGGAAGATACTGCTGCTTATCAAGATAACGAACTTGAGGGCGTGGAGGAGCATAAGAGCATTATTTTACACTTGTTGTCTCAGCTCAAACTCGGCATGGACCTCACAAAGGTAAGTACAATGTTGCTGTAACCACTTGCAAAATGAATTTTTTTTTTTCATGTATGACAAACAGGGAGCTGGTATCAAGCTTGTAAATATGGTACAACTTTCTAAATATCTATTACCATCAAACTAGTCTATAAGACAACCCAAGGGAACAGGCAAAAGTAGCTGTTATAGACAAATGGCCTTTATATAGAGGTTTATTCACTATAAAAAAAATTAACAAAGGTTATGTTTGAATGACCTTTATACAAAGGTGGCCTTTAATGCAAATTTGACTGTATTTAGGTCACACATGAAAGGTATTTAGGTCAGATGTATATGTATTTTACAAGTGTTACAATTCTAATGTTGGTAATTTGCTCTAGGATCCATACTTTGTCCATTCGGTCTGCTTCTCTTTTTTTTTAAATTTCAATTAAAGAAAACCTTTGCAGCGGTCACATAGTGTATGTAGTGTTCTGTTATTTATCATGTATCATGTCTATCTCAGGTTGTACTTCCGACATTTATATTGGAGAGAAGGTCTTTGCTTGAAATGTTTGCAGATTGTATGTCACACCCAGACATGTTTCTCAAGTATGTATAACCTATCTATTTACATAGCAGTATAATGAATTTGTTTGTTTTATTTTTTTTGAAAATTTAATGATGTTTTATGCTATACTCAATTAGTTCAGTTGTAGAGAAGAGAACCTGTTACAATGAGACCATCAGCCTTCGGGAAGTACTGGGTTTTTTTTTCGCACCGTGTTATTTTCACCCTTATGCACTTGCAAAAGGTTTCGCCCCGTTTTAAATTTGCCCAGACTTAAAAATAGATGAATTTACCATTTTGAATTTGCCCACTGAAGATGAGGACAAAAGAGATGAAAATAAAATGGGGGCGAAAATTTCCCTGTTTACAGTAAATTGATGAACTTTCTAACAAAATATAGACAGCAGACAGGTCTATCAATGTGATATACTAATACAGTGGTACCTGTCCAGAGAGACTTTACCCGGAAAGTCAGTTACATAAATATTCCTACAAATTTGAATTCCATCAGTTCTGAAAGACATGAACAGACTTGGTCAAAGCTTGGGAGTATTACTCAAGTCTCAGAAATTTACACAAATTCAGCTAATTCTGCAGTCTGATTGGCCGAGATATGCAAGGAATATTTTCAAACTCTTACCACAAAGAACTTTAAGAGTATAATATTCAAAATTAAAATTATCATGCGTATATAACGTGTATAATTGAATGACCCAGGGGTTCTTGTGATGTCTATTACATGTAGGCAAGAATATCTAGATCCTCAGCAGATTATTTCAAAAAGTATGCTGGTTTACTGGTGTAATGCCTCTGGTCACCACCGTATAACCCCATGATTTGTGGCATGTTACATAAAATATTGACAGAAACCACAATAATAACAAAACAAAAACAAAAAACAAATAAAAACAAAACACCAAACTGCCAAAGAATGACCCATGTTTATACAACAGTAAACATTAATATGAGTGTTATATCTGGTAAAATAATTAAGTTTGCATCACTAATTATGTAAATGTTATAATTTCAGCAACAATACATATTACTCTTATGGCTTCAATAGTTTTAGTTGTACAGACTTCTGTTTTACAAAGTATGTTACTCATGTTAGTATGATGATTTTTGTTAGATTAAAATTGTCATAAATATTATACAGATATCACAGATAACAATTATTCTTAGGTAAAAGGTGATAGGTCAATTTAGCAGCATTGAAGAATATAAGAAATCATTTGACAAGGAGACAATGTAACCGTACATATATTATACCATATTACTGACATACGAGAGCTAGCCTGGATCAGTCGGTAGCGTGCTTGACTCTTGATCGTGAGGTCGTGAGTTTGAGTCCAGCCAGTGGCAGGTTGGTTTCCTGTCTTTCGGATGAGACAATAAAAGCTGAGGTCCCAGTAGGTCACGGTAGGTTTTGGCACGTTAAAGACCCCTCACTGCTCAATGGCCGTAAGTGCCGAGCAAAGGCCAAAATTTGAAGCCCTTCACTGGCATTTGGTGACGTCTCCATATGGGTGAAATATTCTTGAGTGGGACGTTAAACAACAATAAACAAAACAAACAAACTAACATACGATATCATCATATGATTATTAACATAATCTGCTAAAAGTTTTGTTAAATAAACTTTTCAAAAATATTTTAGAATTCCTGATTTACCAGACCCAGAATCAAGGATGCTAGCAGTAATAGAGTGGTACTTGACCTCATTTCATGCTGCCAGACAGGTACTTATGAGTTTGTATTCAGATTTGATAATATTCTACCCTTGAAGTGACCACAGAGTATTGAAGTTATCATATTTGCATTACAGTTACTCACACTATGGATAGAGTTCATTCACATAGATAGATTGATCATGGCAGCGATTACAAACACACATATATATTCACATGCACACACACATACATTCATACAAACAGTCACCCTCACACAAATAGACTCATATACAGAGACACACACATACACAAGCAAACTGAACATGCACACAAGTGTACAAAAACACACAACATGCACATGAGTGTACAAACACAACATGCACACAGATGTTCAAACACAACATGCACACAAATGTACACATACACTCAACCTGCACACAGATGTACAAACACAACATGCACACAAAAGTACACATACACTCAACCTGCACACAGATGTACAAACACAACATGCACACAGATTTACAAGAGCACACACAATATGCACATACAACATGCACACAAATGTACAAACACACAAATGTGCCCTCACATAAACACAGAAAAACATTTTACACATGTACATAAACGCACATAAAAACAAACTTATACAGTATATTATGGTTATGATGATTCGAATTTCTTTAGGGTACATGTAATTGCTTTTGAACTTCTCTTGGATTTTATTTGAAAACAACTGCCAAAATATTTTCATGTGCTTGCAGTAATGAATACATAACATTTGATTGCAGGGATCAGTTGCCAAAAAACCATACAATCCCATCATTGGGGAAACATTTCATTGTTCGTGGCGTGTCCCAAAATCAAATACAGGCAGTGAAAAACAATCTACAGATGAAGAGTCACCTCAGAACAACAGTAAAGGACCAGGAGATATACAGCTTGTTTACTGTGCTGAACAAGTCTCCCACCATCCTCCCAGTAAGTCACTCTATTTCATCCTCTTACACTTGTAGCATTTATCCTCCCAGTAAGTCACTCTATTTCATCCTCTTACACTTGTAGCATTTATCCTCTCAGGAAGTCACTCTACTTCATCCTCTTATGTGTATAGCATTTATCCTCCCAGTAAGTCACTCTACTTCATCCTCTTACACTTGTAGCATTTATCCTCCCAGTAAGTCACTCTACTTCATCCTCTTATGCTTATAGCATTTATCCTCCCAGTAAGTCACTCTATTTCATCCTCTTACACTTATAGCATTTATCCTCCCAGTAAGTCACTCTACTTCATCCTCTTACGCTTATAGCATTTATCCTCCCAGTAAGTCACTCCACTTCATCCTCTTACGCTTATAGCATTTATCCTCCCAGTAAGTCACTCTACTTCATCCTCTTACGCTTATAGCATTTATCCTCCAGTCTTTATAGGGAGGTTGTCTTTATAAAGAGGTTGATTTGTACACAAATGGTACTATTGGGGACAGAAAAAAAGTCTTTGTGACCAGGTGGTCTTTATACACAGGTGGCCATTAAAGCAGGTTTTACTGTATTTCATCCTCTTATGCTTATAGCATTTATCCTCCCAGGAAGTTATGTTATTTCATCCTCTTATACTTGTGGCATTTATCCTCCCAGGAAGTTATGTTATTTCATCCATTTATGCTTGTAGTATTTATCTTCCCAGTAAGTCAAGTTATTTTATCCTCTCACGCTTTTAGCATTTATCCTCCCAGTAAGTCATGTTATTTCATCCTCTTATGCTTGTAGCATTTATCCTCTCAGGAAGTCATGTTATGTTATCCTCTTACACTTGTAGCATTAATCTTCCCAGGAAGTCATGTTATTTTTATCCTCTTACACTTGTAGCATTTATTATCCCAGTAAGTCATGTTATTTTATCCTCTTATGCTTGTACTATTTATCCACCCAGGAAGTCATGTTATTTCATCCTCTTACACTTGTAGCATTAATCTTCCCAGGAAGTGATGTTATTTCATCCTTTTACGCTTGTAGCATTTATCCTCCCAGTAAGTCATGTTATTTTATCCTCTTACATTTGCAGCATTTATCCTCCCAGTAAGTGTCGTTATTTTTATCCTCTTACACTTGTAGCATTTATCCTCCCAGTAAGTCATGTTATTTTTATCCTCTTACACTTGTAGCATTTATTATCCCAGTAAGTCATGTTATTCTATCCTCTTACACTTTTGATAGACCATTATTGAGTTGTTCTATTCCATTCAGTTTTGTCACAATAGTTTGTACCCAGGTCTCATGACTTCAACTGAAAGTCAGCCAAGGTCCTTTCTGGTTGTGTAATATTTACATTGACGACACTCAGTGATATTGTGTTTCAGTACATCTGTGAGGAATTAAGTATAGATAAACTTTTCTTTTGTAAATTTTTTTTATCACTTTCCAGTAGACTGTTTTTCAAATCTGTTACCAATCTCTTCATATATATACATAATATACAATAAACTGTACAACCTGAAGTGATGTTGCCCTATGTTTTCTTTGTAAGTACATACTATTACGAAGAACCAACACGGATTGGAAAAGCTGGAAAAAAGTGTACTAACATGGGTCAGTCTTCACTCCCAGATTACTATAAATCAGTTTCATTTTACGAGATATTTATTGTGTATATAAACCATTGTTCACGTGTATATAACAGCACTGCATTGCAACTGGAATTTTGAATGGCGTTTTACGCCACACTCAACAATTTTTCAGTTATATGGTGACGGCCAGTTTTCAGTGGAGGAGGAGAGAACCTGGTTACCCGGGTAGGGACCACCTGCATTCTGCAAATAAACTGTCAAACTTTCTTTTAAATCAGCTTAGGTTCCAGCAGGGCTCCAACCTGCACTGACCTCAAGTGAGCGTCTTCATGGTTCAAAATATGATGCTATAACCACTCGGCCAAGGGAGGCAGTTGGAAGTGTTAGAGAAAATATTTTAATATAAACCTGATAAATGTAAGATTAAATTTGTTTTCTTTGACTGTTATTAAGGCTCATGATATGTTTGTTTTTGTTTCAGTATCAGCATTTTATTTTGAGTGTCCAGAGAAACAAATGAGTATGAATGCCTCTATCTACACTAAGTCCAAGTTCTTTGGAATGTCTATAGGCGTCAACCTGATCGGTAAAAGTAAGTACACATATCGTCTAATTAGATTTAGATTGTGCCCAAATGACATTGCTGCTTTTGAAATAATGTACAGTAAAAACTTGTTATACTGCCACTACTTGTTCAGCCCAAATTCGGCACTAGAAAGGGCTTTGGCCATAGGTTGAGGGAAATCTTAAATGAAATTATAGAGAAAATTGAAAAAGTGGACTTTCAAAAATTGTAGTGTAAAGCAAGGTGGCAAATGATATGAGGGGCATTATAAATAGGTTATACTATCTTTCCTTGTAGGTCTCACAAAGATGTACTGGTGTGTTCTTTAACATTTCTGCTTGCACTTGCACGTGTCAATAGCACTGTCAGATATTCATGACACTTCACCAATAACTGTTTGCCTCTCAGAATAAGTGAAATATTCTCAGCGAGATGTAACATAACATTCAAAATAAAAAATAACACGGCTGTCATGTTTGTTGAATTATCCAGCATGATAACCCTAAAGGGGCATTAGCTGTGTTTACAAATTTTATTTTTTTTCTACTTTTGCTACTTGTATTTGATGTACAATAACAAAGAAGAGCTATACACAGGCATAAAAAATCTTATATTCCTATATATTTTGTGAAAATAAAGTCAGGTCTAGTGTGGTATGCATATACAAATATTGAGGTTAAATTGATCAATCGCAAGTGAATAATTGCCAAACTTGGTTTCTCACAATATATGTAGGAATTTATGAATTTTTATGCCTGTAATATATCTTTTGTTTTTGTTATTGTATATCAATCTAAGTAGTAAAAAAAGGAAAAAAATATTTTTTGAAAAAGAAAAAAAAAAAATACAGCTAATGCCCCTTTTACAGCAGAGCTTCAGTACACTGTAAGATGAGTAACGTACCTTGTATACTAAAGTGAATAATTATTGACATATTTTTGTTGTTACAGTTAGTTTGAAGTTGTTGGATCATGACGAGGAGTATGTTTTCGGTCTGCCAAGCTCATATGCCAGATCTATACTAACAGTACCGTGGGCAGAACTGGGAGACAAAATTTCTGTAACCTGTGCCAAGACTGATTATTCAGCTACCGTTACATTCCATACGAAGGTAAATTATCTGTCACACCCAACCACCCACCCATCCATCCACCCATCCATCCATCTATCCACCCATCCATCCATTCACCCACCTACATCTATCCACCCATCCATCCATTCACCCACCCATCCATCCATCCATTCATCCATCCATCCATCTATCCACCCACCCATCCATTCATCCACCCATCCATCAATTCACCCATCCATCCTTCTATCCACCCATCCATCTATTCACCTACCCATCCATCTTTCCACCTATCCATCCATATATTTTAATATATGCACACCTATACAGACTGTCAAACTAGTCTATACAGGCAAAAGTAGCTGTTATAGACAGGTGGCCTTTATTAAGAGGTATATTCATTATAAAGATGTTAACAAAGGATGCTTGAATGGCTTTTATAGGCAGTGTCCTTAATACAGAGGTGGTCTTTAATGCAAGTTTGACTGTATATACATACTTACATACAGACACTGTATCACACATATACATACCAGTACACACCTTAACTGACATACATATATACATACTTACATACAGACACTGTATCACACATATACATACCAGTACACACCTTTACTGACATACATATATACATACTTACATACAGACACTGTATCACACATATACATACCAGTACACACCTTTACTGACATACATATATACATACTTACATACAGACACTGTATCACACATATACATACCAGTACACACCTTTACTGACATACATATATACATACTTACATACAGACACTGTATCACACATATACATACCAGTACACACCTTTACTGACATACATATATACATACTTACATACAGACACTGTATCACACATATACATACCAGTACACACCTTTACTGACATACATATATACATACTTACATACAGACACTGATCATATACATACCAGTACACACCTTTACTGACATACATATTACATACAGATACAGACACTGTATCACACATATACATACCAGTACACACCTTTACTGACATACATATATTACATACTTACATACAGACACTGTATCACACATATACATACCAGTACACACCTTTACTGACATACATATATACATACTTACATACAGACACTGTATCACACATATACATACCAGTACATACCTTTACTGACATACATATATACCCGTATACACATATCAGGGATTAATAGGCCCTTTTTTAGACAGGGTCCTGTACCCTTTTCAATTGGGAATTTTACAGATGCAATGGGCTAAATTTGGTAAAATAAAAAGTAACTATGCCTATGGTCATTTTGCTAATAGATACAAAATTTGTGATTCATTTAACTTTCTTATTAAATTGACAAAGTGGAGATTCGTCTGAAGAAATGGAGGTTTTAATTGAGCAATACCTTTAAGCTGTAAATTTTTCCTTTGTACACCAAAAGTGAACTGATTGATGAATTTAATTGGGAAACTTTTGCTCAAAATTGGAAAAAATATAGCAAATTTTGCTCTTGGAATGGGGCCTTTTACTGGACCTGTATGTTGACGATATTAATCCCTGCATATATATACATACACACCTAAACAGACAGACATACACACACTGTAAACAGTTTTATCTAAAGTCCTGTATTTTGTGGTATCTCTGGAATCTGATCATAAGAATATTAGACTTTCAACTAACTCATGTCAAATCATTATATAATAAAAATCCTGTACATTTTATGTTGCAGCCTTTTTACGGAGGCAAAGTTCATCGTGTATCTGCAGAGGTGAAGAATGGAAAATCTGGTGATATTGTATGCAAAGTTCAAGGAGAATGGAACAATGTGATGGAATACACATACTTAGATGTAGGTAGAAATAGTGATGTACTCAGTTGAATCTGCCTGGAGAGACCTCCTCCTAGTCACCATGGAAACATGGTCGCTCGGTACAAGTGGTTTCTTGAGAAACCGAACAAGTTATTTTTCACTGAGTGGGTTTTTGGAAATGCCTTTTATAGTCAGGTTGTCACTAATGGCAGTGGTGAATTAAAAGAGGTTTCTCTGTTAATTAAAAAATCCAAACAAGAAAGGGAAACTCTCAGGTTGACGTGTGCCAATTGGCCAATTTCAACCAAACTTTGCAGGAAGTATTCCCATGTAAGGTTGTATAAAGTTTGAGAATGGAAAGGGGCTAGGATCCATTGGGGCTCCAAAAAGTGTCAAAACTTAATACATCTTTAAAAGTCTTCTTCTCTTGAACCAATGATCAGATTTGTTTCAAATCTGTCATGCAAAGGGGCTAGTATGCATACAGACTCCAAAAGGGGCCAAAACTAGGCATGGTTTAAATCATGTCACCATTAAGGCCCGTTTGTAGGAAAGAGCAATTGCAATCAATGTTAAACTGGGTTTAATAGCTTCATTGACTTTTTAATTTTGATCTAGGGTCATACAAAAACAATCGATGTCAGTGACGTCAAGATTACACGAAAATGTGTGCGTCCAGTCAGGCTTCAGAGTGACTTTGAGTCACGTAAACTTTGGCAGCATGTTACAAATGCTTTGCAGGCAGGTGACGTCAACACAGCATCAGAACATAAAAGACTTGTAAGTAAAGTAATTAATGTATTGTCATCTGTAAGTAAAGTAATTAATTAAGTAATTTTCACTGTAAGTTATTAATGTATTTTCATATGTAAGTAAAGTATTTAATGTATTTTCATCTGTAAGTAAATTATTTAACCCTTTCATCCCTGAGTTTCTGAGTGGTATGTTCTTTCCTATTGTTTAAGACCAGTCTATTTTGGTCTGTAGGGTTGAAAGTGTTAATGTATTTTCATCTGTCAGTAAAGTATTTAATGTATTTTTCTCAGTAAGTAAAGTACTTAATGTATTTTCATCTATAAGTAAAGTAATTAATGTATTTTCCTCTGTAAGTAAAGTAATTTATGTATTTTTCCACTGTAAGTAAAGTAATTAATGTATTTTCCTCTGTTAGTAAAGTAATTAATGTATTTTCCTCTTTAAGTAAAGTAATTAAAGTATTTTCCTCAGTAAGTATAAGTAATTAATGTTTTTCCGCTATAAGTAATTAAAGTATTTTCATCTGTAAGTAAAGTAATTAATGTATTTTCATCTGTAAGTAAAGTAAATAATGTATTTCCCTCTGCAAGTAAAGTAATTAATGTATTTTTTCTGTAAGTAAAGTAATTTATACATTTTCCACTTAAATTCAATTTTAAAATGCATTTCAACTCAAAGTAAATTTAAATAAAATATTTCCACTTCAAGATGTATAAAGAGTAAACTGCCCCAAGTTATGTACTATTGTATGTCTTAGGTACAAATTTCTTAAATAAAATTTACTTTTAATTTTCTCAATTTCACATGTCATGCCATCAGGTTTCAAAATATTCTCAGACTTTGCAAAAAGAATGAGTCTTCAGGAGGTAGAGAAAAAAAATGAGTTACTTTCATGAAATTGTGCCCTTGAAAATGGTAAGTGCATGAAGTATCACTAAAGTTGCATTTTCTGGAGTAAGACCCAAATCATTGACAGGTTTTATGAGCTATGGCCTATAAAATTTATGAGGTAGACCTTAGTGTTTTAACTAAACTCTATTACTTTCAGTTGGAAGAGAGACAAAGAGAGGGAGAACGTCATAGAAAAGAAACTGGTTTATCATTTCCTACAAAGGTAAAAAAAAATCGGGAAACAAAAACATGCATCGTTAGTTTATATGTCAGTGCATACAAGCAAGGATTTACTTCAATTTCGTCAAATATCTTAAAAATCCTGAAAAACTGTACACCTGTTAATTTTCACCCTTTTATGGCTAAAAACATATTCACCCCATTTTAACTTCGCCCTAAATCCCCACTCCCATGGATGGAGTGTATGTCCCTGCTTCATTTATTTAACTTGAATTTTTCAATTTCATGTTAAATTGGCCCTCTTATCTAATGCCAAAAATTGTGAAAATTAAACAGGAGCAAAAATTATCAGGTACATTGAAACCTGTATATAGGGGCCACCCAAAGGACCAGAAAATATTGACCTTTATGTGCAGGTGACCCTTCTACACAGGTTCAATTTAGTTGAAGTATGCAGTCAAGGGACTTGAAAAAACTGGCCTTTATAAACAGGTAATCCTTATATAGAGGTGGCCGCTATAGCAGGTTATACTGCATACATATGATAAAGTAATTACTTCAGATATCAGGTAAGTGATTTTTTTATCATCTTGACATCCCTATGATACAATGAGTTGCTATATCATATTGTGTTTACTAATTGAGGTCAGTAATTTGATATGGCACGAGCCTTTAAGCAAGTGTCATATGAATTTATTGAACAAGTGTAATAAATTAATTTGATAGGTACTATAATAAAAGTTTTATTACACATAAAAGTCTGTTTATGACAAGATTGTATGACATACTGGCAGTTCAAGAGTTTTGATTATAAAAATACTGTATACCTGGAAATTTTCACCACATTTAATTTTCAACTTTTTTGCCCTGAGATGAGAGGGCGAATTTGAAATGAAAACCAAACTAAATAATTGAAGCATGGACATTTATAACATCCATGTGACTGGTGATTTAGGGCAGATTTAAAATGGGTTGAATATTGGTTTTATCCGAAAAGGGGCGAAAAAATAATAAGGGGCAAAAATTTCCAGGTATACAGGTGTCCTTGTCAAAGGCAGATAATATGACACTTCTTTTTTTGTAGTATTTCCATAAGCAGGAGGATCACTGGGTTTACAACAGGTTGTTACAGAAGGGAGACACAAAAGGATTTGCATAGATGTGGGACCAGCATATCGAATTCTCCATATTTAAAGACATTCAAATAACAGGCACATTTCAGTCAGGATATTGATAAATTTGTCAGTAATGTGCAATATTTGTTGATAACATTTTTAATATCTATTTTTGTATCTGGAAGAATTCTTTGAATTCATTGTAAATATTTTTATTTAGAATTTTATATTGTTTCCTGTCTTTTTTTTTCCTGCCAATTTTAGTGTTAGTTCATATTTCATCAGTAAAAAAAAAGTGTCATGTATAAGAGAAAAAATTTTGTAAACAATGTACTTGGCCTGGATATTTTTGCCCTGTTTAATTTTTGCCCTTAGATGAGACAGCAAGTTTAAAATGAAGGCAAAAATGATTGAATGATTTAAGCTTGGATATGCATGCCATCCATGTGACCGATAATTGAGGGCAAATTTAAGAAGGGGCAAAGATGTTAATATATGTATCTCATATAAATATACATAAGCGAAAATTTCCAGATGTATATTGGTATAAATATTTCTTGAGACTGCATTATAATACTGTAAAAAAAATTGGTTTCAATCTCAAAACCAAGTGACAGATTTTTATGGTGTCTCCATAACAAAGTGATAAGTACTAATTTTCAGTCAATCTATAATGTGATCTTCATAGATCAATCATTTGTAGGAGGTAGATTGTATCTAGACCAATTCTATAATGTGATTTTCATAGATCGATCATTTGTTTGAGGTGCGGTGTATTTTATCTAGGCCAATCTATGATGTGATCTTCATAGATGGATCATTTGTATGAGGTGCGATGTATCTTATCTAGGCCAATCTATAATGTGATCTTCATTGATGGATCATTTGTAGGAGGTAGATTGTGCTAAGGCTCTACATGTTGCTATATAACACTAAATTCATGAAAATACAGATGAAAATTTTTCACAAAAATGAGCAAAATTTTAGAATTTTCAGTGTAACTGGACTAATACTCAATGCAATTTTTTGTCAATGATACATGTATAATAAATAGACAGAATAGCTGAAACATTCCTTTTGAGTAGCAGTTCTTCATAATTTACAAAACAGGTTTACAGTGTGTTGACTAATATATCTGGCATACTCTCTTAATTTGAAAATTAATTTTCCCTTCCAGTTGTCTTCTATTCTTTAACCTATTCTTCTTTAACAATATGATTGGTCAACCATTAGACAGGATGAAAAAATAATTGGTATTCCTAGGGCCAGTGATTTTCTGCGATCATGGAATCGCAGACGGAATCACGGAATTGGCAATCTGAAATGAACTTTATGTTTCTGAAATTTTTTTAAAAAAAATTTTTTTTTACAGTGTAAAATTGTGAACTTATTTCTGTTTCCGTATGTTGTAAACTTTATTTACTTTATTGAAACCCTTCCTCGCATAATTTGCATCAAATTTTGTATTTATGCCTCATTATTTCTTGCATTGAAGCAGAGATGTACACACACATTCACAACATCAATAGCTAGGGTATACTCATTCTTCTCAAATGAAAATAATGTTTAAAAATATATGGAAGTATGTTTCGTGTAATGCCGTGTTCAATAAATGAACATACCTATCATAGATTATAATAAATCACTATGTAAATCTCTCATTTTACATTTTACAACATACTGCTCGACAGCCGTTTTTCGGTAACAATAAAACACATGTTGAGCACATGATTAAACTGATGTTTTGACAGCAGTATGGCTGATGTTGTACGGCAGACCATGAAGGGTATCATTATGGGTCTGTATCATTAAATATTCTTTATCTTCACGTGTTTTAGTATTTCTTTAACGAAAATGGTAAAAAACGGAATTCACCAAATCTTAAAAATTTGAAACGGGAAAATCACTGGCTTTAAATTCCAAATTTTCACAATACTGTATACCTGTAAAATTTCACTCCCCTTTAATTTTCAAAAATTTTTGCTCTTTTTTAATTTTTGCCCTTAAATGAGAGGACAAATTAAAATAAAAGCGAAATGTTTAAGATAAATAATTAAAGCATGAACATACATGCCATCTATGAGACTATGGTGATTTAGGGCAAATTTAAATATGTTTTTTTTTTTTTGTAAAGGGGCAAAAATAACCAGGGCAAAAATTTCCAGTTACACAGTATATAATGCCCTTGTGGTGACTCTAAATTCTGTTGCATTCATCTATTCACTTGCACATTTGAAACATCACAGAATATTACAACAGTGAAAGTGTTTTCTCTAAATTTATTCCTTTTTTTTTTCATTGACTATTTTGTTGACATTTTGTATTCAGTATATGACGCACGGTATTTATGCACCTGCACTTTTATTTGTCTGTCTAACTTATGTTGTAGGGTTTGTCTATTTTAGTGTGTTTAATTTTGCTGTTTCCACACTTCTGTACTAATTTTTTGCCTGGATCTCAGTAGGAAATCAGGCAGAATTACTGTTTAATAGCTGTACTGATTTTTTGTCTTGTTTACAGTTTATTAAAAGACCACCATGTTTCCTTAGCTGGGCACTCTACAGTATTATAATTGTATAGTAAATGAGTTATCTGCCCATGAATCGCTGACTTAAAAAAAAAAAATCTTTCTTTGAGTTGCCTCCCTTTGCAGGACATTTCTCAGCTGGTACAATACATTTCAACAGGCTGGCTTGAGTTACCTTCCTTTGCAAGAACATTTCTTGTGTATAATGATTTCAGTCACTCGGATGGAGTAAGAATGTTAACAAATTTTTATCGGCTTCTTCTGATATGGGTCAATGAAGAAAGGTCTGTCACTTCTAGTCAGCAGGGTACCTAACACAATTACGTTTTTTTGCAGAAGGCTGATGGTGATCCTTTCCCAGAAAATGGCTGCCACTGAACAAAATTAAGTGTGGCATAAAAGAAAACAATAAAATAAACAAACAGACAAATGCAAATGAAGAACCACATTTTCAGGTCATTCTGAGTCAGATTTATAATTGAGCAGCATTTTTCAGATCCATGAATATGCACCAATAAGTTGTGTGTGCTTTATTTCAATATATGATCACCCTAGTTTCTCCTGTTTTATTAAAGTCCTATCTAGTAAATTCAGAGTGCGAAAAATGTACTCGTCCGCTCGTCCTGGACGAGTCGAAATTGCTTGGGGACGAGTGGTTCATTATAAGTACTCGTCACCGGTGACGAGTGATTTCCTGTTAAAAAAAATTACCGGTAACTATTCCCCGTCGTAGCATCTTAAATTCTAGTTTAAAATCACTACAATTCTTTCTCCACATATTTTTTCACTTTGTTCAAATATAATCACACAATGTATTGCCGAAAATCGGAACCGGGATGATCCAAATGACAGTAGACATAAAGCGCACAGTTGATTTAGATTATCCACGTGTAAATGTCAGAATCTTTCAGGAAACGGCTCCATAAGTACGGAAATTTAAATATATTTATACTTTGTAAATTCAATGCGAGGTCGAGTATAAATTCAAGTACACAACTAGGTAGATAGATAGATAGTTTTGGATGTAACATATATAGTTATAATAAATTTGCATTCGCGTAAGAACTTAACCTCAACTCAATGAATTACGTTCCGGGTGTTTTTCAAGTGTGATACCGCTGTTGGTTTTTTGAAATAGATTATCTTTTCGTTGTCAGTGAAGCTTTGCAAGTGTTCGAATTCGTTACTCAGAAAGTTTATGACTATGGCAAAAAGGACTATAGATTCGTTTTTCAAGAAAAATCGGTAGTTCAGAAAACTAAGGAAAAAGGCAAACGAAAATGAGAAGGCTGTAGACCTACCGTCTGATGATTTTGCTGAAAAAAGCAAAATTTTTGAAAAAGAAAAAAACGTAGTTTTCAACGTCAGTTGGATCAAAGAATTTCCTTGGGTTAAATATGAGGAAGATGAGCAAAAAATGTATTGCACATCCTGTCTTGAATTCCCTAATATTGCTGATAAAGATAGTCCTTTATTCAAGGGCGCTGGCAGTGAGGATAATTTTAGAAAAGAAACACTAATTTATCATAACAAATCAAAGTTGCATCATGAAGTGTCATGATAAAAAAATGTTCAGTAGCCAGTCAAATTATGTGGGTCCATTAAAGAAAATGGCTAATGCTCTGGATGAAAATGTTCAAAAAGCAAGTTCGCTGTCTGTTCAACACATCATTCTATGTTGCAAAACAAGGTCTCTCTTTTAAATCCTTCCAGGGTCTTTGTGAATTACAAAGAAAAAATGGGTTAGATTTGGGTTCAAAGTACCAAAATGATAAGGCCTGTGCAACATTTATTCATTCAATAGCCGAGACTGAAGCAAAGTGTGTCACTAATATTTTAAAAGAGGCAAGGTTTTTGTGCATTTTGTCTGATGGCAGCACAGATGCTGGAATTATTGAACAGGAGGCAGTGTTTGTTCGATTTGTTGATTTAGAGTCTGGTAATCCTAGAGTATTGCTTTGTGATATAATTGCCCTTAAAACTGCCACAGCTGAAGGGGTTCTTGCAGGTATTGAAAAAGGTTTAGAGGCAGTTGGAATTTCAAATAAAGACATAGTTAAAAAAGTTGGTAGGTTGCAACTTTGATGGTGCTGCAGTGATGATGGGAAAAAAATCCTACAAGGTTGTCTCAGAAAAGTGCCCCATCAGTTATCTATTCAAAACATAATCTTGAGCTTGGTGTTATGGATGCTGTGAAAACAATTCCATACTTGCAAGAGTTTGACAATACTGTCAAAAGTATTTTCAAGTATTATTATTATTCTCCAAAGAAACGTAGAGAAATTGAAAGCAATATCTGAAATTGATGAAAATCATGCATATTTTAGTGGTGTTCAGAAAATTCGTTGGTTGGCTAGTAGACACAGGGCTTTAGTGGCACTTGAGAAACATTATGTTACTGTGTATCATTTAGAACATGTTGGTCAGGGAAGTTCAGGAGAGGATTCAGCAAAGTCCAAAGGTTTGTTGAAAGAGCTGAAAACTGAAAGATTTGTCAAGTTTTTGCACTTTATGCTTGATTTAACTTTAATCCTCAAGAATCTCAGTGAAAGTTATCAGAAAGATGATTTATTTGTGACTGATGTTGTTAGAAAGTTAGAACTAGCATCTTTGGAATTATCTAGTCTTAAATGGGCCTGCATCAGGAAACTTTTACAGTAAATTTGAACAAAATTACTCTGATGGAATTTTGAAATGTGGCAAAGATTCCAAGCAGTCAGTATATCTAACAAACACAGGTGTTGATTTGAAAGCTACTTTCAGTAAATTTCTTGAAAGTATTATACAATATATAAGTGAAAGGTTTGAATCATTGCAGAATCCTCCTTACAGTAATTTTCAGGTATTTGATCATACATTGTGGCCAGTATCAATGCAGGATCTCAGATCATATGGTAATGAAGAAGTTGCACATTTGTTGAATCATTTGAATCTTTGTTTGACTGAAAAGGAGAAGTCTGAGGCTTCTGGGCAATGGCTTGATTTAAAGCTGAGATTGAACAGACAACGAACCACTAGTCCTCAGTTAGCTTATGCAAATCTTCTCGCTCTAAAACCCAGATGTTCAAGATATACTTGTACTTGTTAACATTATGATGACACTCTCTCCCATGTACAGCTTCTTGTGAAAGAGCATTTAGTGCTATGAATAAACTGA
Organism: Atrina japonica; assembly: GCA_030159075.1. Classification (NCBI taxonomy): domain Eukaryota; kingdom Metazoa; phylum Mollusca; class Bivalvia; order Pterioida; family Pinnidae; genus Atrina; species Atrina japonica. The sequence goes on from BROG01000002.1 coordinate 188,739, forward strand.
AGACCACGTTAACTCAAAATACCCTTCAAAGTCTGATGAGAATCAAGATTAACACTTTGTCCACTTTTCAAGCTGATAATTCAATTAATACTTGGCTTTATTCTGCCAAAACTAGGAGACATGTTTCAACTGGAGCCGAGATCAGTCGTACTCAGCAGAGTCATAGTTTTTGGCCAGCTTCCTGAGATCATTAGCAGTGATGACAGTTCTTGACTGATGATGAATGACTTTTTTGTGTCATAAGTAATGATAACTGATTAATTCTTTGCAACTGAAACTGTTTCAATTATGCATTAAAAATTTACTGGTATATTATATTGTTTGTTGATTTTAATTTGTACCAGAAAAAATACAAATTTACTTCTGAGTCAATACAAGTATAATCACTGGGCAAGTGAAAAATTTGTTGGGACGAGTGGTTTTTAGCACTTGTCCCATGGGACAAGTGATTTTTCAAATATTTTTCTCACCCTGGTAATAAAACAAACTTATGACTTGTTTTGTAAAGTTTATCCTAACTTTAGTCTTAAGTCTCTGTTGCACATTTTCAAGCACAATATTGAAAGCTTATGAATACCTTTACATCCTACATTTACAAAGGTCATTTTTGGCAATTACAACTAAAACACCTAGACTACCAGCCGTCTTTGGAAGTTTTAAAGATCAGACTTGATTTGAAAGTCCCAATTCTTTGTAAAATGCTCCCCTGTATATTTGGTTCAATGATTATATCATTGCAATTTGTCTGTTCTGTGATTTCCTCACACCACACTGTTGCAGGGATCACCATAGCCTATTTAAACATACCTAGTTTTTTTGTCATGCTTGAACTTTAAGCCACCCTTATATATTCTTTGCCACACCTAATTTCCTTCCAAATTTCAGTTTTAACCTTTTCATTTTTTACATGTTTAGTTATTGATAACAATCGTTTGTTTTTGTTATTGATGAATTATAAATAATATTTTCAATTTTAAGACATATCGGGGTCCCTGCCCAAAATAGTTTTGCCCCCTCCCACCCCTATGGTGATCCTTCCAATGATATATACGTGCAAGGCAGGATTCATTTGCCAGTTAATTTATTGCATTGTTATCTTTGTGGTGATAAAGTTGTCGAGGACAACAAATAATAGAAATTTTTAGACAAAATGAAAAATGATACCTTTATGCCCTCTTTATTAAATCTGTAGATCTAAATCATACATGTGTATGTATACAGTCAAGATATTTTTCAATCAGTTTAAAGTTTAATTTTCCAAAATGTAATCCCTGATTGTGTTCAAATTTGTGGTTAAAATTTACCTTGAGTTTATTTTGCTTTAAATTGTGTTTCAAATGTTTGCACTTCTTACTTTGATTTAGTATTTTAGTTTTCGAAGATTGGTTAAGTCCACTATCAGAATTCAGGGGCGTATGATTTAGAATCAAAATTTTATAATAATTTCACATGCAATTTGAACTTGTTCACTCCTGAGTTATGACGGTAGACTATACTATGTATTGATTTGGGTGAGTCTAAATGTGACCACAAGGGGTGATTAGCTCTGCTTGGGGTCTTTTAAGGGGAAGAAATATGACCGTACAGCAACAGGTCATGTGGTATTAAGTGGGATGGGTCACCTATAATTGATTAACAATTTCACACTTGTGAGATGCTGCAGGTGTACAAACTGATAATGGATACATACCATTTTCTACATCCTCATACACATAGTGTGTTCTGTAACTTAGAGTCTGTATCCTGTTGATATTGTTTCCATTCCTGACATGATTTATAAAGAACACAATACTCTGTTGTTTTATGTTGGCTACTATTTCAGTGATTCACAATTAATATCCATAAGTTTCATTGAGGTATAATTTGTACATGACTGGAATAAGTTTCAGCTGCTTTTTTTTCATCAGAACTATAGATATTAGAGACAAATCTCTGCACACTTTGTCAAAATGTTGCATCCATAGATGATAATAGATGTCCATCACTAATCCATGGACAAATCAAATTGTAATGAAAGCCAATGTGACATGTTGGTTAATTATGTAACGAATTTATGATAAAATATGTGAAATGAAGGTCAGGGGCAGATCTGGATTCAGGTAGAGCGCAGAGCCTATTACCCCAAAGTTAGCGAAAATATGTAAAACCTTTGAATTTTTTAGCTCACATGATTGTTCAAGTGAGCTATTGTGATCGTTCTCTGTCGTCGTCCATCATGCATTAAACATTTACATTTTAAACTTTTGACCAATTGACTTAAACATGGTACATGTTCCTTTTGATGACCTGACCAAGTGTTGTTATTTTTTGGCAGATCTGAAATTCAAGATGGCCACCCTGGCGTCTGATTGGCTAACACATTTTCTACTTCTTCTTAAGAACCACTAAACCAATTGCCTTCAAACTTGGTACACATGTTCCTTATGATGTCCTGACCAAGTGTTGTTGTTTTTTAGGCCGATCCGAAAATCCATGATGAACGCCCTGGCGTCTGATTAGCTGAGAAAGTTTCAGCTTCTTATTAAGAATCACTAAACCAATTGCCTTCAAACTTGGTACACATGTGCCTTATGATGTCCTGACCAATTGTTGTTGTTTTTTGGCCAATCGGAAAATCCAAGAAAGCCACCTAGGCATCTGATTGGCTGAGACATTTTCAACTTCTTATTAAGAACCACTGAACCAATTGCCTTCAAACTTGGTACACATATTGTATTCTTGAACAAGTCTTGTTTTCAGGCTGATCTGAAAAACTAAGATGGCTGTCCTGGCCTCTGATTATCTGAGATATTTTCAACTAAATCTTAAGAACCACTGAACTAATTCAATCAGAACACCTTAATTAAAGGTCTTTGCCAAAATGATGATTGTTCACACTGCCATCATTACTATGAAATGTATATTAGTCACATGAAGATCCTGTGAACTGGATGAACTTCAGGATGTAGAACCTCTTATTTACATAATTATAACCCTTTGTTAAAGTTTTGTGATGGCCTCTCTATGATGTAACATCATTAACTTTTGTAATACAGTATTGACCACAATGTGCAATGCCCAAAATTATGGTCTGCAACCCTTTGTTTGCAGAGTTATAGCCCTTTGCCATAATGTCGCTAACAAATTGTCTTGAAAATCTGAAAATCCACAATGGACACCAAGCCTTCTGATCAGCATAACATTAACAAGAAGTGTCATTGTTTGCCAAGATCATATTCATTCCAACGTTACCACCATTGCATAATTCTCTTTAGCTCAGTAATATTTAACATTTTATTCAGACATCTTGTGCATTTGATTTCTAACTTGCTACAAATTATCCTCATGAAGTCCCTACCATGTGCTGCTACTTATGCTGCTCAAGCCTATGAAAAGCTCAGACATTACCCCCAGCAAATCATGTGAGTGTCAAGGCCTATGGGCCTCTTGTTTTATCTAAAGGTGAAAAATTAAGAACAAACTACCAGAACTTTCACCTCCTGATGCTCATAAAAGATATTCTAGAGTTGCGCCTCTCGATCTTGAAATCCTGGATCTGCGCCTGAAGATGGTGTGTAGTATGAAGTAATGTGATTTGTTTGTGTGACTGATTTGTGAGTTGTCTTGTGATATTATTAAACTATATATGCTTGTAATGGGACATACATTATGTGTAACACTTGCAGATATATTGTGTCATCTGATTATGTATGTTGAAATTGAAGTATATGTACTAGAACTATAGTTTTGGGCATTTTTGTACAACTTCCCCTATAAACAGGAAATAAAATAGTTACTCTATACTTATGTTGTTTCCGTTTTCTTCATCCTGAAGAGTTGAACATATTAAAGGTTAAAAGATGTACAGTGGGGGATCTAAGTGTCCACAAGTTTCAAATCTTTCAAGACTTGTGATATGTTTCTGTGATTCTTTCTTGTCAGTGTTATATTCAAATTTACTGTTGCATCACTTATCACAGGGAAATAAATGATGTAATAGAATTGCATTTCATAAGTACAAAAAAACAGTATACATGTACTTAGAATATTCCATGCATAAGAGAGCAACAGTACAACATTTACTCTTTTCCAGTGGGTACAACTTGTGCACCAGTTTCAGTTGATTTGTTTCTTTGTTTATATGAAGGAAAGTGTAAAGAGTTTGCAGAAGAATAATCAACTCAAGATTTCATCTTTACAATAACTATCATCAGACCACCCACCCACTGAAACTTGAACAAAAAGAAGACAAAGCAATTGATTTACCAAATAGGTACTTCCTAATTCCCCCACTTACATAAGAATGAGGTTTGGTAATATGCAGAATAAAATCTGGTTTCAAAATACAGATAAACAAAACCTAACTTGCAGTTTGATAATAAAATACTATAAGCAAATATTGCCCTGGTACTGGTTGTACTGCTTTATTTTTTCAACACCAATGGCAATGCAGAATTATCAATCCTTCATTGCTGACAAACAGGCCTAGGCCTTTATCAGGTCACATGACAAGCATATGCCTAGAATAAATCACTTTTGAATTCAATTCAAATGGTGTAAAAATCTAATAATTCTTCAAGCATAAAGTTATGAACGTAGTGATTAACTCATTCACCCCTAAAGACACATTTGGACTGACCTAAGTCATTGATTTATAGAAGAGTTCATTGTTTTCCAGGTGTTGGCGAGTTAAACACTTTTTCAGTGTCGCTATTCATCACAATTCCCTTTTGATGGTTTTGCTATCAGTTGAATGGTTAACTTCCGGGAGAAGTCATTGCTCATCTAATTGCCTACTTGAGATACGTTGATGATATATCCTACAAATAATACCAAAGTTACAGTTTTGTAAATAATAATAATAATAAAACAAATGCTCGTGACGATCGTTTCTGTCAATTAGACTGCATTTGTCCAGTTCGAATTCAAAATGGATGTAATTTAAAAAGGCTAAAACAAAAGCTCAAGACCATTGCTTCTGTCATTTTCCTTCCAAATTCAGTTTGAATTTAAAATAGATGTAGAGTTCCGAAACAAAAAGTGGTGACATAGGGCCTACAAGGTCAAAAAATAACCCAAATATATTCCTTTATACCTCTAAGAGTAACCAGTGTGAAAAGATGACAATCTTAGTTTTTGAAAAGTCCGAAATAACGGGTACTGGGTGAATGTCAATCTATACGCAACATATCAGAAAACGGGAGCAATTCGAAATCGGTTTTTAATGAGATTGGCTTTATGCAGCATATACCTTCTGGGACTCGAATGGTGCACAAGCAGAGGCACCGACCTAGTGTTGCTTTGGTCAAGGGCTAATCATCTACTAATATACTGTGTACCAAAGGCAGTTACAGTACCGGTTATATTGTTTGCTAGGTGCACATTGAAGACAGGTCATCGTTGATAATTTGTCATTTAGTCGTCGACTTATTTTCCGTTCTGAAAAAAAACTGACAATAATCTAGTACATGAATAATGAAGCAGTGGCGTAGGAAACAAACCAAAAATACGAGGTGCAATTTTGTTTATGAAAATGTTTTTGCCGGTAAAAAAATGTTTTCGTGTGCCTTTTGATTATGCAATAAATACAACTGGCGGATCTAGACAAATTTTATAAGGTTGGTGTTGCGAGGCTGGTGACATAAACTTATACTTATTGTGATGCAATGCATACATCTTAAAAAAAAACTGGGTGCATATCTAAAATTCATTCACCGAGATGACCGAGGCGCGAAAATTTTGGGATTTTTTGTTTACATTTTCTGTTTTTTTTATAGAAAAGTTAAAGGTTTTACACCTATTTTATCATCTTTATGGACACAATATACCTGCTCACTACGCAAAATTAAAAGTGTTAATCACATTCTCCGAGTGGATGCGAGGAGCGAAAAATTTTGTATTTTTTTTTTTTTTTAATTTCTGACTTGTTATAGAAAAAATTAAAGGTTTTACACAAATTTTATCAACTTTAAGGCCACGCTATTACTGCTCACTATGCAAAATTTCAAGTGTTAGTTTAATTGTGAGTCAATACTTCATTACAGGTCGTGTTTTACGCATCTAATAAAGATATTTTTTTATATTTAGAAGTCCGTAAAAGAGCATTTTTCTGCGTCCGAACGTAAAAATACGCCTAGTAGGCCTGATCCGCCATTAAATCACATTGATTACCCTTCTCAAAAGAAGGCTGGATCAGTAAAAAGGTGAAAGAGTTTTGTGTAAGTATCCTTAAAACATTTACTTTTGACCTCTTTATCGTTAAAAACATTTCGTTGATAGATTAAATCAGAAGCCAGGTGAGGTATTCCCTAGCTTCCAGACACAAAATCACCGTTTCCCTGTGGCCCATCTGGGTATGTTTCCCAGAAATATTCAATTTTTTAAGCCCACAGAGTTAATTATCACATTGCGACTCGTTTTTATTTAGGCCAAATATTTAATTAAACGACTGACTTATCAGGGGTGGCCCCAAGGGTTTTCTTTTTTCTTTTTTTGGGGGGTGGATGGGTGACAAGACGCCGAATACGTGCAAATGGTGCGTTCATTATGTGTAAAGAATTAGATGAATATCATTAATGATTAAATTATGGATCTTTAGATGATAATAACACAAGGGGAAATCGTATACATTTTGATCCAATGCAGATTGTGTTTATAAACAGATTTATATTCATACAAGCTGAGAAAACACGAACGAAAATATCTTTATCGATATGTAGGGCAACCAAATCCACCAATTCCTGATGTACAGAAAGAGCCACTAAGGGTTACCTTCAGTAACATAGGGTGAAGTTGTGTTACAAATTGTTTAATTACTCAAAACTGATTGACTTTTGTATACAAATATATATATTAGGAAGTTGTTGGGAATTATCTTACGATCATTTTGACAAAATTTCAATGTCATGGGGTCAAAGGTCAAGGTCACAGACACATAAGTAAATGGAAAATATAAGTTTTTTTTAGTTAAACTTTGGACATGTTTACTACTTCTCCAGAACCATTGGGCCAAATTGGACGAAACTTGACAGGAAGTATAACCATGTGAAGCCACATAAACCTTGTGGATGAAAAGGGGCTAGAACGTACCAAACATGGCTGGCATGGCTAAATATAGAACAAATGAGTCAGCAGATATTTTTTTATGTAATGTATGTATTTTCACATTATTAAAGCTAGAAAAAATCGCAACCTGAAAACAAACGACTTGCAAAGATCTACTAAGATTTTAATTTGATGGAAATTGTCCCCCTTTTGTGGATTTTTCATGTTGTTGGATGCTTTGTTTGTTTGTTTTTGTTTGTTTGTTTGTTTTTTTTTTTTACATTATCTTGAATAGTATGATAGAGAAAAAATGAAAAACGCAAAAATGTTCAGCATGCAAAGATCTACAAAAGGTCAATGGGGCAAAAATTGTCAGGTTGTCCCTTATGCACGGAGTTATTTCCCTTTTATGTGGATTATTCATTTTTGGGCTGCTTTGTCCCATTATCTTGAAAAGTATAATATATAGAAAAAACTGAAAGAAGCACAAATGTTCAGCACGCAAAGATCTACAAACAAAAATCAACAGGCCTAAATTGCCGGGTCGACCCTTATGGGACTTTTCCCCAATTTAGTGGATTTCTCATGCTTTGGATAGTTTTGTCCTATTATCTTGAAAAGTATGAAAGATAGAGAGAAAGTGAAAGAAGCGAAAATGTTCAGCACCCAAAGATCTACAAAAATTCAAAGGCACAAAATGTCTGGGTCAACCGTTATGGGAGTTACTCCCCCATGGTTTTAGTAAATACGGTTACTTCAGCTAGTTCTATCTATGGTGTTGGTCAGTATAAAATGGTGGATGGAAGAGACAATCGGTCTTCCGCGAGTAAGTAAACCGGCAAACTTCTCCACAAAATCTTTTTATTTTAGGTTCCAGTGAGACTCGAACCCACACTAATCAAAGACGATAAGCGCGGCTCACTTTTGGTAAACCTTCTACCGGTGAAGATTTATTAAAACTTTACCGATTTAAAATTTTATAATTATTCATAGCAATTTATATGCAGTAATAATATTCAGTGGCGTACGTAGGAAGTAAATCCAAAGCAGGGGACAAAATTGTTTTCATGAAAACCAGTGAAATTTTGTTTTTATATGCCTTCTGATTATGTAATAAACATATAAAATCTAGACTGCTCAAGTGATCCCCTGTATGTAAAGACTCCCTGTAGTCGGTTTGACAGTCACCTAAAAAAGTCTCTACTGTACAGCAGTGGTGGATCTACAAAATTTTCCAAAGTCGGGGTGGGGGTGCTTTAAGCCTGGTGGGGTAAGATTATACTTTTTTAAGCTGTCGTGAAATTGTTATGCAATGCATACCTCACCAAAGGCAGACCGAGATTTTAAGTTGGAGGGTACCGTATTTGAATTTGTTCGTGGAGCGAGGGGCGAATTTTTTTTTTTTTTTTTTTTGGCGAAATTTGCTATTTTTTTAGGGGGTACATTCCCGCTTGAATCCCTCCCTGGTCACTGCACATAATTCAATGTGTTGGATTATTTGTGGGGGAATATTTCGTTAGGGGGTTGGGTTTATGCATCTTTCAAATTTAATAAATTTTGAAGCCCGTAAACGTATTTTTCAGCGTCCAGACGCGAAAATACGCCTTATAATCCTCTATCCTCTCAGAAGAAGGTTGAGCAAACAAATAAGGTTACTTATCAGCATCGGTTCATTTGAGAGAGAGAGAGAGAGAGAGAGAGAGAGAGAGAGAGAGAGAGAGAGAGAGAGAGAGAGAGAGAGAGAGAGAGAGAGAGAGAGAGAGAGAGATACTCTTTATCCCAGATATTGCATTTTTAAAAATTGACAGACATCATTTACCAAAAAAAAATTATTCATAATAAGTTTTAAAAATTAAAAATTAAGTCTTTATGTGTCTCTGGTAAAAACAACAGCAATCACCACTCTGGATCCGTCACCAAGTTAATATATACACCGTAAATGATCAATACGATATTTTACGATTAAAAAAACGAATAAAACCCGTATTTACTTTCGGAAAACTTATAGATCCTCCTTTAGCGTTCGCTAAAATAGACCGCGCTTAAAAAAAGATTTAGAATACGACTTTCGTCTTTATATCCTTGTGGTTAAGCAGTGACTGGCTTTTATGTATATACCTATATCCTTTATCAGTCATGCACAGCGAAGCTGCATGTGTACATAATGAATGGAAAATTACTCGTCGTGAGTGGGCTGTGAGCCAACAAGTCACGTGATGTACTACTAGGTATTACGTCGCCATTTTGTTCGAGAAGGAAAATGTTAGTGCTCTTTCATCATGGGGAAAATTCTTACAGGATGCAAACTGGACAAATTTCCTAAGCAAATTCCGTTCTGATAATTGTATTTGCTGAAAAGACTTCAGTGACAAACAACCATTCCGGTATCTTTCCCAAATCTTCAACAAAATCTCAAAAGTTACTCCTTCTTTGTGACGCCCAAATTCCTTGCAAAAGCAAGGTTGCAATCCTCACCACTCTGAGAAACATGGATAGTCCAAGGATTATGGGGACATATCCTGCCGTATGAACTTCAACGAAATATCACAACATTCGAGGCATTATTTTTGCCTCGAATTAAGCAATTGCACAAGGGATAAATCGTAATAAGCAAACCAAGGTATTGTAGTGAATCTAATGCATAAATTATGCAAATGAGCAAGAGCCATTTTGAATATATTCTGAAAGCCAACAGTGAGCACTTCCACCTTTGTCTGCTCATTAATGTACAAATTGCCAATATTATGAGATTACGAATAGCCAAATAATGTTTAAGATAACGAAACAAATTAATAAGAAGGACTTGAATAGATTGCTAGGTTGTAATATACCTACATTTTATTCGATTGACTGTTTATAATCGTCAACAGAAACTATCAAGGTAAGGCCGGAGTTTTCCTGTTAACAGATAGTTCATCTGAATACTTTTTTTTAATCAAAAATACAAAATTACATATTTTAATAGTTTTCCCTTCAATATGGTGCCATAAAATCGACATCAACAACCCTTCCCATCCCCTGATTGCGACGATTTTTCTGGCAACCCGGTAATCGCGCACCTGAATTCGACAGCCGACTTCGGGAAGAGCCCGGATGGAGGAAGTATTTATTGTTCTTCCGCCATCGTGTTTACGTGTTGACACGTGGTTACTATGCAACATGCTACTTTTGGCGACAAGGTCACGATGAAGCTGTGGATTCTTCATGTCGGAGAAAGTAGAATACAAATTGTTATCAAAAATATGAATAAAAAATACAAAACAACAAGAAATCAAGTTACATCACATACAAGTCATGCTTGAATTATTTTATGTAAATTACAAATGAAAAAAAAAAATACACGTCCATTATTTAAGCTAATGTGTATAACGAGTAAAAAGGATTTAAAAGTTAAAAATTATGTAGGCTTATAATTTTCTGACAGGTCCTTATTTGGTTATTTAAGCTCACAAAACACTTGGTGAATTTCTAACAATACAGAAATAGGGTCAATGTGCTGACTTTGAAGTTTTGAACAAGTATATGCTGATAAGATCTTCAAATTTTGATGTAGCCAAATATCATATTTATAATAGTAGATCTAGGCCCCTATATAGGCTACACTTCAAATCAGTTACAGTACATATGTTCTCGTATAATCCTGGAATTGTATAATAAATTTGTTTTAAGAAGAAAATTAATGATTTTGTCAATAACCAGACACATAATTATTTATTTTGAACATTTTCATATGGCTATATCATTAAGTGTTCTAATCTAATATTATTATTATTATTTTTTGTGTAGGGGGAGGGGTCAGCATTCCTAAAAAAATTATCATAAAAACAATCCCCCCCACATCATATCAGATCTCTTCAAAGAGAATGGACGATTTATACCATATGAAGAATTAAAGCGAAACTACAATATAAATCTACCATTTACCTCTTTCTTAGGATTAAAGAAATCTATATTAAAGACATGGCCTCACCTAGATGGAAGTCTTGAACACACTGAATGTCCTCACAAACCAGACTTTGTTAGCATTATTCTTAAGAATATGCAAGGATCAAAATACATTTAAGATTTATTCTTAGAAAATATAAAACATATATCAAAGCATGAAAATAAATGGAAATCTTCATTAAACTTAAACAACAATTTTATATTTAAACCATACTACAAACTTCTACATCAGTGTACAAAAGATCCTAAACTAAAATGGTTTCAGTATAGAATATTGTATAGAATTCTTGGTACAAATAAGAATCTTTTTGATTGCAAGATAAAAACAAACGGAGTTTGTAGTCTATGCCAATCCTACAGAAACAATAGAACATTTATTTGTCCAATGTTATCACGCTCAACAGATATGGACACAATTAAAACAATGGATTGAAACATGTTATACAGATTTACATTTTTCATTAGAAAATATTCTATTTGGAATTCCTGGTAAAAAAAAATAATGCAATTAATGTGATTTTACTACTTGTAAAATACTAATATTTACAAAGTCTAGACAAAATTCACACCTGAACCTCAATGACACATAATATTATTTATATTATATTGCAGAAAAGAATTCATATGCAGTGAATATGAAACAAAAAGAATTCACCATCAAATGGAATAATGTAAAAGACATTATAACTAATATACATTAGAAATCCTATATATATGTATCATAATATGACCTGGATGAAAGTTGTGTGTATGTGTGAATATACCTGTCTCTTGTATCTTATATGTTGTATTTTGTTTACATACTAAATAAAAAAAAAAAAAAAAAAAAAAAAAAAAAAAAAAAAAAAAAAAACAATCCCAATTAAAAATATATTTAATTCACTTTCAAAACTAAGGTTTCACTATTTCTTGGACTATATTACTGATGCATCACCATTTTCAGTTTTTGTAGTGAGTTATTAGATGTATGTTAAGTTTGCATACAAAAAAAACCCCAAAAAACTATATATTGAAGGTAATGTTGCTTGTACAAATGGCTTTTTAATACATGTATAAACCAGACAAAATAATTCAGGGATTTGTCACTCTTTTTGGAATGTGGCCTGTGTCTTTTGAATTGGAAATTTTGGCAACCTTTTATTGAATTTGGGAAATCTTGAAATACACAAAACAATGAAAATACAAGAATCTCTTCAAATTCATAATCATTACACTTCAGTTGGGAAATTTTGACTGCAAATTGGGGGGGGGGGGTGTATTGATTTTGCATTGGGAGTGAGGCCTTATTTCGGCCCTGTATGATAGGATTGAAAATCCCTTTAATTATAGATTTATAATACCCAAATTAGCAAATCTTCTTATAGAAGAATGAAATTGAACCTGTAACTGGGTTTGAAATTAGCAGTAGTCAGCCAGTTCCAGACTAGTAACTTTTGTAGGTTGTGCTCCAGCTTGCCCGGTTGACCAATAGGAAATCTGTATGAATATGAGCAATAATAAATTAAAGTTTATATTGTATGTACATTGAACACCAGAATTACTTAATCAGCCCCTTAAATTTTTTCTCAACTCTTTAAGATGGTCACAGCAGCTCTTTATCCATGATAATATAAAAACAAAAAGATAACTACTAAAGTCTAAACTACCAGTTTGGTAGTACTACTGCTGATTTAGTAAATATGTGCAACTTTGGTAATTTGTCATACCTTTTCATTTTAGGGCTAGTGTCAATTTGTCATAGGACTAATAAAACTAGAGAGACAAATGCAAAATTCAAACCCTGTGTAAAACAAAATTTTGGGCTGTTCTTAAGCCCCTAAACATAATGAAATAAAAAAAGGTGGGTAGGGGTGTAAAATTCAAATGTAAAGAAACTATTTCTATAATCATCCAGACATTTGACGCCAATAAGTAAAAAGAAATACAAACTGACTCTAGATTTTAAGGGAAGTACCTTTCAGAACATTAGGGAAAATACTGACTTCAAATATTTTTGAAAATAGATGCAAAATGTTGTATTCTGGGAGGATTTATGGCATTTTATTTTTGTTGGCATGTTGGTCGGTCAGTCTTTACACCAAGTCTCCGTTCATTATCTCTGCAGCGACTGCACATATTGAAATGAAATTTGGCATACAGGTACATCACGAGAGTATCTAGGTCGTGTTTTTATTTGGTTACCATCAAACAATTTTTGACAGAGTTACGCCCCTTAAACATTGGAAATTTCCAATAATTCACTCTTTTCATTAATGGGGGGGTCATAACTTTTTACAAACAGCTCTTATTAATCATAATGTTACTGTATTAACTTATTTAAGTTTATTACCTAAGATTAAATAATGTATTGACAAATTTTCTTTTGCCCCCATTTTGGTGGGTTTCAAGTTATCTTTATTGCTATTTTTTCAGGTTATATACTGTATGGATCAAGGATAGATGCTATTATGTAGATTATAAAATGAAGGGGTTGATGTGACAGGACAGTTATTGAGTGTTTGCAGAATGGATCCTGAAAATGAATATCAGGAAGAATATGAAAATGATGAGGAAATTCAAGAGGAAAATGGAGAAGAGGAGGATGGCAATGGACAAGAGGAATTCATATCTGGTTATGAACGAGTAAAAGGTAAAAAAAGACACAGAAGTTCACAAGAGGATTTTCAAGAGAATGACCACGGTCAACAGGAATATTTCAGAGGAAAATCAGGTGAAGAGAATCATGAATATAGATACAAAATAAGAAGGTCAGGAAGTGATAGGTCAGACATTGAACAATCATATGATCATAAATCAAGACGAAGATCGGGGACTGATTTTTCTGACCATGAGGAAGAAAGGGAGAGAAGGAGAAGAAAAAAGAGTGAGGATAGGGAGGGTAAAAGTAGACGTCGCCACCACAAGCATAAAAAAGATAGGTCAAAGCGTTCAAAATCCAGGTTAGATGACTCCAGAAGCAGTCAGGAGTTGGAACCAGAAGATGGAGAAATATTGGAAGATGGGGAAATTGATGAGGAGGAAGATGATGGTGAGGGTGACAAAGATGGAACAGAACTAGAAGGGGAAATAACTCATCCAGATGATCTTAATATGCATCCTAATCAAGGTGCTAGAAAAAAGTTTGACAGGGAAGTTAGTGGTAAGTAGTATTTGAAATACAATGTCAAACATTTGAATATATCAGGAGCATAATTGGCTGTTGCTTGCTTTAATTTCTCATTTTCAAAGTCACATTCCAGGGAGTAATGTTCATAAATAAACTTTTCTGTACTTAATGTGTGTATTCGCATATACTTCTGTCATATTTTTAAAGTCCCGTTCCAACTATTACTTAATTAATCATGGGAAACACCCGGCTCATCGATCTATCTATAAACTCTTAAAATAATATGACAGTGATGCATTATAAAAAACGAGGTTACATGAAAATCAAAACAAACTCTTTACCTTGCGAGTTTCGACAGCAATGTATCAGTAAGTAAAAAATCTTTGCTCACTGCAATATGCACTTCTTACGTATCAGTAAGCTAAAAATGCTATACAGGCTTTCAGGATCAAGTGTTTCAATGCAATAAAGAGACTGTCGTAGCAAAAATTGTATTGTTTATCAAAATGTGGATGACCATGTGAAAATATTAATGACGTCGATGCACTTACCAGTGATCAAGTACGATGATTGCCAGTGTCTGGTCTTATTTCAAATTCAGCTCTGACCATAGAGTTTTCCATCTGTTGAATTCTGTACCAAGTGTAAATGTTTTATGCTCATTCACATACTGTTGTTTCCTGCACTTTTTTTTTTCGTGTCACTTAAGGTTTCTCACAACAATTCTAGGTGTTTTTGTTTTTTTTTTTGCCATATTGCTTCTGAATGGTGGGTCACATGTCGGGGGCCACCTGGTTGCGCTTTTCAATTACTACGTCAAAATTTACATGTAAGTACACCAGAGTAAATTTAAGAGTTCCTAAGGAATTCCCCCTAAAAACTCCGACATGGTTGTTCCTAAGGAAAACCCCCTAATAAATCCATTAATACATCAAATTTTTTGAAAAACTTTTTCATTTTCATTTCAATTACTAGGGCAAAATTTACATGTTAGTACACCAGAGTAAATTTAAGAGTTCCTAAGCAGTCCCTCCTAAAACTCCAACATGGTTGTTCCTAAGGAAAACCCTCTAATACAATGTAACTCCATTAATACATCAAATGTTTTGAAAAACTTTTTCATTTTTATCGATTAGAAGTGGTTTTCTAAAGAAAATATCAAAAATAATAACATCCCCAAAATAACAATAATGTCACTGGAATGTGACTTTAATGAATGAATGACCTCAGATTTATTGAAGTTCAGTTTTATTATATTATAAAATTAAAATGAATTGGTATGAATGTATTGAGTTCTAATAAGTAATAACATTGTAAATAAAGTATGCTTTTAAACTGATAAAATAACGTGAAACAATAGAAAAACTACTGTACATGTATATGTGTCTGTCATAATATAATATTTTCCACAATCTTGTAGAGAAATCTGATGGCAGCTATTGGAATGAAGAGGAGTACGAAGAAGGGTATGATGAAGGACGGAGAAGTGAGGGGGAGGAAGAAATTAACCAACAATATAAACCTGATAAGAGACGGCATAGGCGGGACAAACGAGAAAGAAGAGGCAGGAGAGACGACAAAGTAAGCCACATTTAGACATACCCTGTATTTTGCTTTTTTTTTTTTTTTTCATATGCTATAAAAATGAGGGAGAGAGAAACAAATGTAATTTTAAATGTTTTGAAAAAGAAATCTGCATTCACTGCTTATGAACTATTTCATATGAAAGTGATAATAAATTAAAATGTTTTGCCAAACTGCTTGATTAGGAAATGATTTTAATTTCCTTCACAAGATGCGAAATGGAATTTAAAATAAGTGCAATTATTTTGTGTTGCTGAGCTTTGAATAAAGAAAAGAAGGGAAAAAACAGCATGAAAAGGAGAATTTAAATCTTTATTTTGAAAGACACAAAAATAAAATGTTTTTTTTTAAGTTAAATGTTTACAAATGAAGTAAAGTATCTTTAAATTTATAAGCAGTACATTACATTTTGGTATGAATTACTTTAAAACCATGTCATCCCTAGATGCATTTGTAATGGGGGTTTCCAGATTATTTTGTGATTTGATGGATGGAAGATTTTCTGTGTTAATTATGTTATTCGTTATTTGTAATTACAGAGAAAGAAAAGTAAAAAGGGATCAAAGTACCATGATTACGATAATATAGATGATGATGCTCAACAAGGATGGATGGGTCCGAAAAAACATTCTCCTGGTTCTCGTAGAACTCCACCTACAGATTTTAACAGTCCCATTTACCGAGGTGATAAAGATGACTTTGGTGTTATGTATAATAGAGGTCCTCCTGGCCCTTACGATAGTCCATATGAAAGTCCACCTGGACCTTATGATAGTCCATCTGATGAAGATTCTCAAGATGAGTAAGTTAAAAAAGAGGTTTTACTACCTAAATTTAAAGATTTCATATAGCTAAATGTAGCGTGAGAAAAATGTACTTGTCCACTCTTTCTGGATGAGTAGTTAGAGGTGGGTCACTGGTGACATGTAGATTTTTCTTCTAGATCTATAACATCTTAATTTATTGCCTATGAAACTTTGCATTAACGTGGCATTTTCAAAAACCTTTATTGCCAATTTATTTAATTATCTCGTATTGGAGAAATCAGAATATAGTTAATTCTAATGGCTGCATAATAGTTTACTTTGTTTAGATAAGCTGTGCGGAGGGACAATGGACAAGAATGTGTCAAGGGACAAGTAGTTCTTTTTTCCTCACCCTATTGAAATGATTTATGTTGAGTTTATGTCCCAAAGGTCAAAGACATATGTTTTTAGTATCCTACCAAAGAAACTGATGTGATGGGGGGGGGGGGATATATAGGTTTTGTCTGCATCCATCCCGCTGAAGGCTGTGGTTAAAGTTTAACAATTCAAGGCTCTCAGGGACCCGAGGGTATGCGCATATGACACGTGAGATTTTTCTGGGATGCGTCAAAGTTTCAACCCCGAGTCCTGCAGGACACTCAAGATTTTGACTTGGACGTTTACACCTTTTAATCAATCCCATAATTGCTTGTTGATTGCTTAATTGACCCGTCCTAGTACCTGCGCGTCCTCATAATCACTGGTCATAAAACAACACCCAGGTAGTTACCAGTGCCACAGCTTATGAAAACACGTGTAGGGTGCTACAAGTAGTTTATCTGTTTTATAATATTGTTTGTTGAGCTCCACGCTGAAGAAATATTCCAAATTACGCATACCTGCAGATAATTTTTATCCCCCAATCAACATCCATGGATGAAGAATCATTCTGATAATTCTTTAATTTGATTTGAAACCTGGAAAGTCAATGTTTTAGTCTATCCACGCGCTGACATGTCAAATGAAGAGCTGATGAACATCGGGCCGCTTATATCATTCAATTACAACATATAGCTCATTTTACGGTTATCAAAGTAATGTTTAAATAAAAAATTGCATTAACGAGATAGAAAATAAAAATGTCAGTGTCTTAAATAAATCAAAAAGAAAGATAATGTGGGTTTGATATCATTTGCCACATACATAAATAAAGTAAATCACAATGAATACTTGGTGCTTATATCAACGAAGAAAACAAGTTTATCAGCAACAGTCTTGTCTCATGAAAAATGAGACTTATTAGCACCCTGCATTACAAAATTAATTATACAAATAAAAATACAACTATTGATAATTAAAAAAAAAACATCTCCACGTAGAAAGATAGAATCTAGATCTAATAGATATGAACAAATAAATAAATGAAAGGACAACCATAAAAATAGATTTTGGCGATGACTGAATAAGTGGACTCTTCATTTTCTGGATGGGACTCCCCAGATTTTGACCCTGGGGTCCCAGGGACTCTCCAAAATTTTGCTCTACTGAGAGCCCTGACAATTGCTTGCTATTCATTTGATAATGGTTTCACAAGATTATATTGGGGGCATATATTGATTCTTTCTTTCAGTATCTTTTGATATGTACATCTTTGGTTATATTCAGTGGGCCTGGACATACTCTACAAGGAAATCAGCTTTATTTTGAACCAAAGATTTTAATTGATAATTTCTCTTCTATCTAAATGAGACAAATTCTCTTCAGTGTGGAAATCTGAATACTTTCATTTGACATGAGCAGTGATCTGTGTTCACCATTTATCAATTGAACAGGGGGGAATAGTGCTCAGTTAATAAATGGACATAGAAGTTTGGAGTGGTATTTAAACTATTCCCTAGCACTGAAGACACTCAGATAGCCTTATTATAACTAGTAACTGGACTGAACAATTTCAGTTCACATAACAAAAGATTTCATAAAAAAGGAAGACAGAAGTGGTACTAAATCCACACTGGAAAAAAGTACAGAGATAGTTTGTGACTTGGAGTGTGCAAGTTCAGTTCACATTATGAGAAATTCTTATGTGTGAAGAAAAATCTGTTTGATGCTGCCATGTACTGTATAGGGATTCCAATTGACAGCAATGTGTAATTTGATGATGTTTTTTTTTTAATTCTTTACCAAATATATCTAGATAAAATGGGCTTTATAAATTTTATATAGTTACATTTGTTTTACATAGAAACATACATGTTTAACAGATCAGACATTAGAGTCAAATTTTTCTGTTCTATCTTTTCATTAGTCGGAGTTATCTCCCATGTCAGCAGGCGTCGATTGTGACGTCATGTCTTTACTTGAGAAAACATTGTTTTCACACAAACATATGACATCACAATTGATAATTTTTCTCATTTAATGCACAAATAAATGACATCACAATCGATACCTGCTACAAGGGGTGGTAAGTCTGGATAATGAAAATACCTTATAAAGGCCACTCAAGGGGAAAAGGCAAAAAATAGCCACTATAGACAGGTGGCCTTAATAAAGAGGTTTATTATTCTTTTCTGAAAAAAGTTAACAAATGTTATATCTCAATGGCCTTTATAGGCAGGTGCCCTTTGTACAGTGGTGACCTTAAATGTGAAGTTGACTGTATATTCAAAATGAAACACAAGTTTTAAAGTACATGTGAAATTCTTCTTTTGTAACAAGTTGGTGACAAGGGATCATGCATGAAAAAAAGCTCTCAATAATTGCAGCGTATCAACCTGAAAACAGAATTTATAATATTGAATTTAATTTATAATAAATTATTTATTAATTTTTTATCTTTAATCCAGTGGATCATAGGTGATAGAGGAAGAAAATTATTAAATTTTCATTGTCTAGAGTATTTTGAGCCATTTAAATTTCTATATGTAATAATATTTAAAAAATTATATAAGTATCTGAAAATTTTATACTAAGTCCTATTTTTACATTGATGTTTACTTCAACATAAATATCATACGGTATCATATTTTCAAATATGCACCAAGGTTTATCATTTGGTCTGTATAGAAAAGGTAACCTAAGAAATGCATTTGAAATAGTACCATTAACAAGAAAATGGTAAATTTTTTGTGTCTGCACTGTAACTTTAGTTTGCCTGATCCATATTTCATGAAACTCATAAGTGGTAAGAATTACACGATGCAGACAGAGTTAATATTTGAGCAGAGTCATTTACTGTTTTAGAGTTATGCCCCTTTATAACTTGAATACTTGCAAAAAAAAATTGTTTCTTCTATATATCAAATGCTCTTACAAAGTATACAAGCCAGTTTAAGGCATTCAGACACATTCTTTTCTTAATTTTTTTTATACCCCGGCCTGTTTGTTTGTCTGTCCATAATTCCATCCCGCTTACATATAAAGTGCAATATTTCAAATTTGGATTGTGATACAGTAACCAAACTTAAACTCTAAGTTAAGTTCATCAAAGTATTGCTCACACTTCACTGACATCATATGCCCCTGGGGTGGATGGGGTCAAAATGTAGGACATTGAAAGAAATTGTTGGGACTGGAGGCATTTGTGTTTCACAAACACATCTTTTTTTTTTTAAGTAATACTTCAGTGGGGGTTGCAAAAGGATGTTTTTCTTTAGGTTTTGTCCTCTATGATCTTCTGGCTTACAGAATTGAATGATTTGGTTACTTGCATTTGATTTTGGATCACCTGTACCTCCAGAAATTGTTCCAAAAATTTGTAAATTTGCATTTCCATTTTGGTTTCATGGTTTAGTACTTGATATCAAAACTGCAGTGAGATCCTTTTATTTTCTCCATGCCCGTATTATATTTTGACATTTCAATGGTTTGAATGGTAGCATTTCTATGACTGCAGCATATGCATTGAAACTATTAGGTAGACTTTATTTGTTTTGTTTTTTATTATTATTATTACTTTCACAAGATAATATTGATATACTGCAGGTTTGGTGGAAAACGTGATCGAAATAAAAAGAGTAAAACTATGATGAACATGCTGGAAGATGAAATGTTAGATCCAAATATTGCTGTTGATGAAGGACAGGTAAGGAAACACTTGATGATTTCACTAGGATTGGCATAGTTCTCTTGGTTTTTGAATTTGCCATGTTCACTGTAAACTTAGTGATCAATATACATGTGTGTGTATATATATATATATATATGAACTTGTTTTGATAATCCCCATTTGACATGAGAATTTGATTTTTCGTTTTGCACATGGTCTCAATGAGGAGGTTAGATTTCATGTGATTGGATTTTTTTTTATGAAAGACAGGTATCACTGTATCATATGAAATTTTGTGTGTTATCTGTATTGCTGTACATTCAGTGTAGATTCTGTTGGAAATAATTTTTCATAGTGCTTCAGCTTTCAAAAATGACTTTAACCATGATATTATTAACATTACCAGTACCTGCTTTAAACAGAAAATTTCATGCTTTGTCCATAGATGCTATATAAACGACAAGGTAGGAAGAAAAAGCCAGGGGATAGGGGAGGAAGGGATGGTCATGAACGTGGACACAAACGCAAACAACAAAACAAAGATTATGGGGATCAGTATTCTGAACAACCAAAGAAGAAACCATTACTACAGACACCAATGGAGGAAAGACCTATCTGTAGGTTTTTCAAAGAGGGAAAATGTCAAAAGGTATCAAATGTTTATGTCTTTACATATTTTCATGATATTATCTGTCTATATATTTCTATGTGCTGGATGTTATACCCGATTATTTCGGGTATTATTTACTAGCTCTTTACAAAATTTATCAAGTAGTTAATGTTTCTCCTCAGCAATTAGAATACCATAGAATAAAGTAAGATTTATTTAGTTTTATGTTCAATGTATATATTAAATTTAAGAAATTTGACTCCTGGAGAACATTGACTGTGTGTCAAGCAACATATGGAATCCAATTTTTAGATGCTACAGTTAAGCTATTGTCGTGTTGAAAAAATTGAAAATGAATACAAAATATTTATGAGTTATTTTATCATTACAGGGAAATGACTGTCCTTTCAACCATGAAGAAAGAAAATGAAAGTTAAAAATTTATGAATTATTTTATCGTTACAGGGGAATGACTGTCCATTCAATCATGAAGGAAGATTGGATAAAAAGCCTGAACTTTGTAAATATTATCTGAACTCATACTGTTCAAAAGAGGATAACTGCATATTCATGCATAATATCCTTTTCAAATACACTTGTCATGTTTTTAGTACTTTTATGGTAGGCATGCATAAAATAGATCAATTTTACCTTTGTAGACACCTGTGTTTCCACACATTTTACACAGACCACAAACATAATAATTATGTTTATAAAGATTATTCACATATTCTGTAGAGGATTAAAAAGCATATGAAATGGTCTAAATTTAGTCAACTCTTATGTAGACACCTTTGGGGGTTTTGCTCGGAACCCTGCCATCTTGATGTCGTGACTGAAAATAGCCTACTCAGTTTTGGCTTCAACCTGCAGAGAACACATGTGATGCTTGTGGTAATTTTCATCTGTATTCTGGTTATTGCCTGTTATTTTACCATATTGATTCCTTGTTCTTTTCTTTATACCACAATGTCCAGATTATTACTCTTATTTCCTTGACCATTTGCAAGTGAATTCCCATGCAAGTTTTTCCACACAGGACAGGAATGTTACCAAGGAGATGATTGTAAATTTTCTCATGATCCTTTAACAGAAGAAACACGACACTTGATTGAAAAGGTATTTTCAATTTACTACCTCTATCATGATTTGCTGATATTTGAATGATTATTCAATTTTGCATTAATCATTTATCTTTCAATATCTTAAGAAAGTTAATCAGTGTTGTTAAAAGTTCTTATGAACAGCAGTATGATCTAACTAACTAATTCAGATCTGATAAATACTGGTTTAGTGTCAACAGTCTTGTTTATTCATGATAAATCAGGAAAGACAACTCTTGTTGGCAAATCTTTTATGAATGTGAAGTTGGTTTTTTTAAAGATCAAAGAATATATAGATGTAAATATGATTTGATAAGATATGAAATATGTATTTCAGGTTATAAATAGGTTTTCACTCTTAGTATGACATTTAATGTAAAAAATAGTGTTAATACCATTTTTGTTTTGCTAATTTTACAGAAATATAATGATCATGAAGAAGACCGTAGACATGGCAATAAACCAGTACGCCCTAGTCTTCTGGGTAAGTCACTTTCATTTTTCAATATCTAAAAGTTTTCTGTGTTACACTGATCTGTTCTCTGGTTAAAGTCTATTACATCATTCTTTATTTTTCATCAAAAATCTGTATAGTGTGTAATATTGAGAATTGCAAATCTTTGTTATTTTATAATGATGCATAACTCCTCAGCATTGTTAGGTGGGGGTGGGAGGGGAGTGGTAAATTTTAAAATTTGCCTTTGTTCTATGTCATGTGAAATATGAAAAACTGTATTTTAGATTTATTGACATAATCAAAATAAACCTTTGCAAATATTTCTTTTCTGCATGCTTAGGTATCATTCTTTTGATTTGTCTTAAGTTAATCTGATTGTACACTGTTCGAAGAAACTTAATTTTTGTGATAAAAAATATTACAGGATCTCCACCTCGTCATCTAATGATGGATCCAGCAACACAAGAAAGAATTAAAAAGATTCCCTCCTTGTTTGACATTGAAACATTTCCACCTGGTCATAGTCCAAAAAAACCCATGTCACAACAGCAACACGGTGGTATGCAAAACAACCACCCACCACCTCACATACAACAGCAGCAACAACAAAGGTAATAGACCGCGAGGAGACAGTATTTATGTAAATTAGAACTGATTTTTCTCTGCATGAGGTCATTAACAACTTATAATTATGTGATAATAAAACTTTATTTTTCAAGTTTTAAATATTGGTGTATCCCTTTCGTTCTGAACCTGGCCATAATTTCAGTTTGTATGTTATGTTTTAAGAATTTTTTTTACATAGCAAAAAAGATTGATTTTAAAGTGTAATAATGCATTTGATTTTCTGAAGTATTTTTCAAGATAGTATTGTAGATAGCTGTTCAGTTATTATATTTTTTTTGAGTTGTTAGAAGAAGTAAATTTAACAAAATTATGAAATAAATGAATGAATTTGTGATATATTTGTTTTCACAGACCCACTGGATTTTTCAATGAAATTAATCCAAGCAGAATGCAAGGTCCAGGTCCTGGCATGCATCACCCACGTGGTCCAATGAATCAAAGACCACCAAGGCCCCCAATGGAACCATCAATGGGACAGAGACCGATGAATCCAGGGCCAATGGGTCCTCGAATGAACCAAGGACCAATGGGACCCATGAATCCACCTCCAAGACCAATGAATCAGTTAAATCCAGCTCTTAACCCAGCAGTTGCTTTGGTTGGGGCACTTTTGCAGCATGCTGCAGGTGCCAGGCCACCTTTAGGAGGACAGCCAGGTGGACCGGGCCCTAACCAGGGAATGATGGGTCAGTTTCATGGCGGTCCAGATCAACAAGGAAATTTTGGACCGGACGGTCCCATGGAAAACCACAGGGATCCCAGACAGATGCAGCACAATCCAGATGAATCCCAGTATCCTAATGGATCACATTATGATGAACAAGGCCATGATACAGAAGACTATGAACACTGGGATGAAAATCAAAATGACCCAGGTAACAAAAATAGTAATAGCAATTTTGAACCTACATGATATATTATCTAAGCATACTTGTACCAAAATCATTGTCATTCTTGTGTTATTGTTTATTTGTTGATGATGAATGGTGATTTGATGAGAGTGGTTTGTTTTGTTTTGTTATTGAAAAATATAAGATTGTTGCAGAGTAATATATATATATATATATATATATATATATATATATATATATATATATATATATATATATATATATATATATGATCTTCTGTGGATGGAAAGATTGTATTTGTTACAAGAGCTGGCACTAATGAAATGCCTTATTGAATGCAGTTCTGAAACCGTTCATTTAACATGTTTATTTGTTTCAAAGTTTAATTTTTGCACTACAGATATGTATGGGTCGCGGGATGAGCTAAATGACCGATCAGATGTTGGAAAGAATGATGACCCAAACAAGGAGAAGTTAGCTATGATAGGACTTGGTACAGAAATGTACAGTCATCTACCCTCCAAACATAGGGAAATGTTCTT
Source organism: Atrina japonica (assembly GCA_030159075.1). Taxonomy (NCBI): domain Eukaryota; kingdom Metazoa; phylum Mollusca; class Bivalvia; order Pterioida; family Pinnidae; genus Atrina; species Atrina japonica. Next base: position 213,381 of record BROG01000002.1, read on the forward strand.
ACGAATGCAAGGACAGCAGTCCATACCAGAGGATATGGATTTACAGAAAAATGGAAAGATAAACCCAGAGAGGGAGAAGGACATCAAAAAAGATAGGGGAGAAGATAAAGAAAATAAAGATAAAGGTAAGTTCAGAGAGGTCTCTGCAGATAATAATTGCCATACTCAGGTGTTTTTGGCGTACAAATGTCAGTGTTGTATAGTTGGTTCTAAAGACCAAGCTTGTGTCAGAAATCCAAGACATTCTTTGAATATTTCTTTTGAATGGTGTTTTTACGCCACTGTAAACAATTTTTCAGTTACTGATATATGGTGGCAGCCAGTTTTTTTTATCAGTGGAGGAAAGAACTTGGTTACAGTGTACATGGGAAAACACTACCATTCTTCTGCAAGTAAATTGGCAAACTTTATTACAAAATTAGTTTAGGCTCCTGTGGGAGACTTTCTTTGATTGGGTAGCTAGAGATAATGAACAGTTACATAGAATGGTTTTAAGCTTTTTAAATGTCCTCTCAACAAATTTGCTTTTTTGCTCTGATTACCCAGAATTTGATTGCCAGCAAAGACAGGTGTGTTTTTATAATGAATCAACATTTTTTTCAGATGTGGATGATGACAACTGGTATTCAAGTGATGAAGAGGAAAATGGCGGTCCTAAACCTAAACTTACAGATATACTCAAGAATCTCAGCCAACAAGTAAGATAGGTTTCACTGTACAACTAGTTTTATCGATTTTCACTATTTTTAATTGAAACAAACGTTTTATTATTTTGAATGTTCTGCATTTGTGTTTACTGCTTTCAATGGTGCAGTTACAGAGTTTTTGTTCACATATTTTGGCCTTTTCATACACATGAATATCAACATGGGTAATTTATGTCCTGAATGCAAGTAGAAAAAGAAATGAAGGTCACAGTATATTGCATGGGACTCATCATGATGGCATATTTTAAAAACCTTCCTCACATTATAGAACAAGTACACAGGATTAGTTATAAAGAAGGACATTTCACCTGTGCTTGGTGATATTTCCTTACAATATAAAGCTCTTGATCAACACTAAATGTAACTGAAATTGTGTATATTGAACACATTTCTTTATAGAATATACAGTCAAACTTGTCTATAAAGACCACACAGGGTAACAGGCAAAAGTAGCCATTTTAGAGAGTTGACCTTTATAAAGAGGTTTGTTCATTGTTTGGGTAGTTAATTTAATAGTGCGTTTAAGTGTTGAGTTTAGTTATTGAAGTAGTAGTTTTTGATAGGTTGGAGAAGAGTATTGTAAGTTGTTTTGTTAGTTTAGTTTTTAGTGTTTAAGTATTGTTAAAAATTTTTTTTTTTTTAGTTTTTTGTGTTTTCCAGCAGTTTTGTTTTAAGTTTTTTTTTTTATTTTCGTTGTGTTCGTTTAGGTTTTTTGTTTAGTTTTTGTTTTGTTCGTTTTGTTTGTTGAGTTTTAGGTTTAGGTAGTCTTGGTTTTAAGTTTTAGCTTGTTTTTTTTTTTTCTTTTTTTAGAGTGTGTAGTTCTTGTGTTTTTTGTATTAGTAGGTGTGGAGTGGTCGCTTGCTGTTGATTATGTAGTTTTTTTTTTGTATAGGTTTAGTTTTAGTTAAAGTATGTTAATTGTGGGTTTTATTTATGTGGTTAAGGTTTAAAGTACTAGTGTCTTAGTTTTTTTTTCGTGTTAGAGTTTTTGTTAGTTAAAGGTTTTTTAAGTTTTTATTGGTTTTTTTTTTTTAGTTTTTATTAAGTTCTTTTTGGGATGTTTGTGTTTTGTATAAGTGTTGTAAGTTTTTTTTTTTCTTTTTAAAAGTTGGTGTTTTTTTTTTGATTCTTAGCATATTAGTAGTGTTGTGTTGTGTTTTATAAGTGTGTATTGTGTTTGTATTATTGTTCAGTAAGGTGGTCTAGTGTTAAGGTAGGGTAACAGGCAAAAGTAGCCATTTTAGAGAGTTGACCTTTATAAAGAGGTTTGTTCATTGTAAAATAAAAGGTAATGTTTGAATGGCCTTTATAGCAGGTGCCCATTATTCAGAGGTGGCTGTTAATGTAAGTTTAATGTTCAGTGTGAGAAAATCCTCTTTTTCTAGGCATGTCAGGTTTGGAAAGTGAAGTTAAAGTGGCATTTGTTCAAGTTTCTTAAACCTTTTTGTCTTGTTTAGTTTAAATTGATCATAATAGTTGAAACTGATTAATATGAACACTTTTGTCTGAAGTTTTATGCTGTGTCAAGAACTTTGGAAATCTTTCAGTTACAGTACCATATTACTCATGTTTTATTGGTATTGTTTTGTTTTCAGTCTTCGGCATCAACACCACAGAGTCCAAAAAGTGCTGGTGTACAAGGCACGTCAACATCATCAACACTCAACATAATGCAGATGATAAATGCCATCAAAACAGGTGGCAGCACTGGTGCACAAGCGCCGTCTCCCAGGTATGTAGATGTTGTGACATTGCACTCGTTAATTAGTTGAATTTCAGAAAATTTTGACAACATACATAGAAATTTATTTAATTTTAGAAAATTTAATGTTTGCAAAAATGCAGATTTGATTAAGAAATTGAATTTAATTCATATATGTAACCATCAAAAGAATTATTTTGTATTGCATGTGCATTGCAGAGCTGTTGAATTCTGTTGGTCTTGCCGGCAAAATTGTCTATGTGCGATGAAAGAGCTGCTTGTGTCAGACAAATTGTCCGATGGCGACACATTGTTGACAAGTTGTATTTTTTTAACCCGTCACTTCTGAAACACCCAAAACCGCTCGCTAAAAACCTCTAATTATTGTAGTGCCCAAATCGCCTGCTAATATTCCAAAGCTGTATTTCTGTATACAAGACTACAACATGAAAAACATGGCTGATTACAATGAAAATCTGTATCAGTTAAGAGGGAAAATATGAACTGAAATGAAGTGATTTGATCGTCTGGCTCAATGACACTATGCCATAATGGCCGCGCGGTACATGAAGGATTACTTAGAGTATTTCAGGGGATTTTTTACATAGATATGGGCGCAGAAAATGACTTTAAACTTGATGTTGATCAGCATGATCAGTGTTTCACTATTTACCGACTTTGAACAAAATGATAGTAATGAAGTATTGAAGTAGGCTAGTCTTACGAATTTTGTTTAAATTTGTGATCCTGGGTCGTGAATTAATCTCATACAAAACTTGGTTTTTCACGAATATTTTGGCAATGCATAGTGGATTATTTCGCCACGTTTAAAGAAAAAGAACTGTAGCCTATTGATTCAGAATTTCATGACTGAGAAAAATGGGACCATATCGTCAAATTTATAATTGATTATGCCACAAGTGATATGAAAATATGCAATAAAAATAATCTTGAAAGGATGTCAGTTACATCAGATGAAATGTGGAAAATATATAGAATAAAGACAGTAAATAAAACTGTAGATCAATATTTTTGTTTCCAATTCCAATTGTTAGATCTACATGTATCAGTTTTTTCTTCAAAACCAGTTAAAATAAAATGTTAATTGTTGATTATTTCTTTGTATTTATATACATCAATTGCACTGTAAATAAAGTTTCTAAAAAATCAGGGATATATTAAGTGTAACTGTTGATTTATATATTGCTGATAGTATGTTGCAGTAGTGCTAGGGAGCCTTAAAAATGCGTCCAATCAATGCCATTTGTGTTTTAATGTTACTAACAGTTTTAGGCCCCGCTGAGTGTCAAAGCGTAAACTTTAATTGCGTCTGATCAGCGTCACCTGTGTGTTAAACCCTAAATGTAATCATCAAAGAGTTTTTAAGATGCAGATATAGTTTTGGGTACAGACGTTTTGATACATAGACAATTTGGTACACAAGTATGAGCAAGATGAGAGTGAGAATGAGAGAGTGATGAGTGAGATTTTGTTTGAAATGGAGATAGAAATATGAAAAAATGAAACATAAAACAGTTGGATCTATATTATTAGTCTTTATCTCAATTTCAAACAAAATTTATGGACTTGTTTTTTCAGACTGACAGATTTTCATTCGGACTGACGGATTGTTTAAGTTTGTCAGTCAAAATGTCTGATAAGATTTTGAAATTTTCAACAGCTCTGGCATTGATCTGTATGATTTTTGCAGTAGAATATGATTTAAAACCAAATTAATACAGTAATGGTATTTAAAACAAAAGACTGTGTATCAGTTTCATTGCATGTGTTGTAATTTCCATGATTGTCTCTCTCTTCTTACAAAGTAGCAGATTTTTAATTCACAGATCAAGAGTAGCGTGAAATAATATCAAATTCTTTGGAATCTTGTCTATCAAAGTTGGATGAGTGGAAATTCTTGATATGTCAAAGTTGAACGGGTGGTCCCAATTTTGATGGATAGAAAAATTTTGATAATCTCAAATTCTGGATATCTCAAAAGTAATAGGGATGGTCCAGTGAATTTCGAGATAGTCAGATTGCACTGAATATGATTTTATTTAATACTTATTCACCGTTTATGAAATTCACTGATTTATCAAAACTGAATAAAGCAAATATTAACACCAAATTATTTTCCCTACATACAGCACTGCACTGAAAATGTTGCATCTGTGAACATGTGAAGTATTTACATTTTATGACTTATTATTTCTCTTTTACAGCTCACCCCAGATATTACGTGACCCAAGGCAAAGACTGGATCCAAGAACTGGTGCCCCAATGAAGTCTAATGACCCTCGAACTCCCCCTATTATACCAGTAGATTCTAAACTGGAATCTGTTGAGAGAAACCTGCCTCCACCACCACCTGCTATCATTAATTCATGTGAAGGTGATGTTCAATTTAGACTTGTACCTGTAACAAAAGACAGTAGTTCAAGGACTCCTCCACCAGGAGTAAATTTACATGATCCTCAGTACAAAAATGATCCAAGGATTCAAAAAATGTTAAAACATGCTGAAACAACAAACACCAATAAAAGTGTCCCAAGTGATCAAAAACCTGCTGATCCTAGAACCCAGTCTGAAAGACCGTCAGATCCTCGAGTAAAAGTGGGCAGTGATGGTGGGAAACCTGCAGATCCCAGGTTACAAAGAGGTGTCTCAGATTCTGTTGGACCCAGGCCTCAGGATCCTCGGTTACTGAGAAATCAGCCCAACCCACCACCTATTGGTGTACACAATCTTCCTGTGAAACCAACAGATCCGAGATTGCTAAATAGACAAATAAGTCAGTCCTCTGGGTCTGTGGGGTCTACGGATCCAAGGTTGGCCCGGCAGTTGAGCAGTAGTGGGAATGCTCCCAGTAGGCCAGCTGACCCACGGTTGATGAGACAAAATTCAAATCAGTTTCATGATATGAGGCAAGGACCTAACAAACCAAAGTTATCAAATATTGAACAGGAGCCTCAGAGACTTGATCCCAGGATTAAAGTAGGTGGACCGCATAGGGTGATGGGTGATGAACAAATTTCAGTTAATAATCTGAATCAACAAAATGATGTGCAAATACCACCTCTTAGTGTACCAACAGATTCTAGGCAATTGGGTCGACAAAATTCATTAGATCCCAGATCAAAGTTAAAAACTGAACCATTTGGATCAAATTTGACTGATACAAGAGTTCCGCAGATTTCCATTGAAGATGGATCTGAAAATGTGCAACTAACTAGACAAATTAGTAATTTAGATTCTGAGATGGAAAAAACTAGTGCTCAAAGTGATCAAACGGATAAACCAAAGTTAGATTATAGAAATGATCCAAGGTTCAAACGGAAACCTGCTAGTAAAAGGAAAGGAAGCATGGAGTATGCATCACCTCTAGGTGATGAAGGGAACCAGGAAAATGTTACTGGATTCAATAGTTATAATCGCCCACAATCAAATAGCACAAGACCAGCAAAATCATCCGATTCCAAAAATAATAAATTTGACCCTCGGACTAATAAACATGAAACAAATGTTTCTAAGAGTGGTAACTTAGTTAACATCATTGAACAAATTAAAGAAGAGCCTGGGTCACTAACACCGCCTATTCCAGAGTTGCCCACATTTAATCCCCCACCAGAACCAGAAATTAACACTAAGGACTTCTTTAAAACAATGGATCCTACAGCTTCACCATTTTGCTAACAGTACTTTGTTGTAGAAATTTTCTGTCAAATTGTGTGGAATTCTGAATGTGAAAAATGAACAAGATGCATTACTGAGTTGGTCAAACAAACTCATCCCAAAAAACAAAATAAACCATTTTTTTAAGGGTTGGATTAAAGCTTTTTTTCCCCCCACTACATTTTCCTGTATGGCAGCTGGCATTTGATGTTCAATCAGTGATGAATTTTTATTGTTGTTATTATGAAAGCTGTTATGATTTAGTAATTTATGTATATGTTGACATGCTAAGTTCAGTAACTGGAATTATAGAGAGCTTTAAAGAAAGAGAATACAAAATTGAATTTACTCATAAGGAATCACTGCCATTTAATGTCATGATCAAAAGTTAATTTAAAAGCCGAGTTGAAGGTTTACTTTTACATTGATAAGAATTGTTTATGACATGTTTCAAAAACCATCAAACTTACCGTAAAAACTCATTACGGTTAGGATGTTTTCTTTTAAAATAAAAACTAGAAATTTTGGTATTGTCAAAACCAAGGTAATATATTTGGTTACCTGGTATATATCATGATGATATTGTCTACATGTCATGTTATCGTTTATTAGTCGAAGCAGATGTCCAACATACTTTGCTAAATAAGGAATACTACTTAACTTTTTAAAGTACTTTCATGACCTAACGATTTCGACTTCAATGCATTCTTTTTGTCTGGGTATATGTCTGATGTTTAATTTTCTTCTAATTTTTATGGTAAACATTAAAAATGCATTGGGGAAAACATTTCAATTCATAAATTTTGACAATAATTTATCATGTATTCCTTGATAAATATCCAAATTGAAACAATATGTAGATTTAAGTCTTAAGGAAAATGAAATGCATAAGGATTATTGGAAAAATTGCATGTGTCAACTCGGAGATATGTGGCAATGCTGGGGGCATTTTTGTTGAACTTGCACATCACATTTGTTAAGTTTTTATATGTAGTAATACATGTAATGCTTTGTATCTTACAGATTATAGATTTTGATCATTGGTTCCCTGTATGACGGACCTTGTAGTATTTTATCAAATCTAACGAATGAACACAACATTTTTTTAGTGTGAATGTATATGAAATGTGACAAAATGTCTGTAAATAGGAAATAAATGTTTTTGAATTGTTGCCAAAGATACTGTGACGGTATAAATCTGTCAAGAATATATGTGTTAGTATGTGTGTAAGACTGCAAGTCATGTTGTTCGTGAACTACTAGAATAACAGAAACGTTTAAAGAAGAAACAACACATATACAAGCATACATTAGTACACACACACACACATTTGCATATATAATAAATTATATTTAATACATCTTATATTCTGAACAACAGAAAATTTCGTACTGAATTAATCAGTAGTACATGTAATAGTAATTGTTCATGTGTGTGTGTGTGTATATTGTATGGTAATCTTTTCATGAATATATTTAAAATATCAAGTACAGTGGAATCTCGTTATGTTGAAATCGGTTGAGTCAAAATTCCGCATATATGTCAAAATTGACAGTTTGGTCCCGATTGTTATAGATATAATAATATATCCATAAAAATTTCAGTTACCCTTCAACCTGGATAACTGGAAGTAATAGGGATGGTCCCATGAATTCCGAGATAATGAGATTCTACTGTATATAACTGAAACAAGCAAAATGTTGATTTACAGAAATATAAGAAAGGTATCTCATTCTTGCAGGCAAGATTAATTGATTCAATCATAATGAATGAAATATGTTAATAGTTGCATGGAAAGAGGACATAGATATATGCACACACACACACCCACACACACACACACACAAAACTCGATAGTATGAGAGTGTTGATGTAAGCTGAATATGGAGTTGTGATATTACATGACGTGGGTATGATTTTCACAGTTTTATTGTTACATGTAAGTAAGTGGTATAGACTTTTTTTTTTTATTTGGAACCGTTTATGGTTGTTCTTGTCCCAAACACCTCAACAGACAGAAGTTGCAGTAAATTGCATACACACCTTTTCTCCTATTTAATCAAATTAAAAGATGTCGTCCAAATATTATTGTGAGTACAAATTTTATGGGACAATGATTAACATAACTACAACATGATATATGTACAGTAGATCTGTCTATCGTAAGGTATACATATTACGGAATCAGGTGTTTGAGAAATAAAATCATTGTACTACAAGGTAATAGTCGTACTTTGTATTTCATTACTGAAAGCAGCAAGGGAATATGACATTGATTAAACAGTTCTGTTATATTTAACATAAACAGTTATGAGAAGTAATTTTATCAAGATCACACAATTACACTCTAAAAATTGATAAAATATTGTTTTGTTTAATCGTGCAGAAACTTTCTGTTCAGATATCGACATCTATATACCAACATTACACTTGATGGACTTAAAACTATTCAGTATAGTTTGCATGAATATTTGCTGTAATTTGTGGCCAGTTTAAATCGGAGTTAAATTTGACAAATCCAGGGACACCGAACAAATTAAAATTGATTTGAATATAAGCTGCCATTCTAATATCCGGTCAAGGTCATGGATGAAATTTAACTGTAGAATTTCTAACTACACATGATCAGAAAATATCATTGGTCCATTTGTTGGTCCAAGGTCTCGTCTTGTGGGAGTGTTTATGTACACATTTAATTGACCCTGAAACTTGAATGGTAGATGGGCATCGAAGAGAAAATTGAGGGGTTTAGGTGATATATATAATTTTAAAAATATATGTATTTCAATTCTTGATCCATACAAATATCATTAGATAGGGCTTGGTCAAACCTTTGACGGCCTATTGTTGGTGAATGTGATAAGTTTTCTTCTTTTACTCATCAACTACTGAAAATCGATGGACTTTTAAGTGAATGACTTGAGCAGTCCAAATGTGTGTTTACGGGTGAACTGGTTAAGCAACCAAATACAATTTAATATCACAGGATAATATCGTATACATTTTGATCCAATGCAAATTTTTTCTACAAATAAATTGTCACCTTCATACATGCTGAAAAAACCCCGCAAACGACAACATTTTTACCGATATGTAGGGCAAACACAACCCACAATACATTTGTACAAAGCCAGTAGTCCAAATCCAAATTCAGGAGTTTTCCAAGATTTCAAGTTAGATGGGATAATATAATTTAAAATTGTTTTCGCCGAGCGTAGTGAGGCGCGACAATTTTGGTAGGACTAATTTAAAAAGCTCTGGGCAGCCTTTTCCTGGATTCCAGACGTGGTGATATTAATAAAAAAATCAATTTTTCAAAGGGAGGGGGGTTTGCAACCCCCGCACCTCCCCATGAATCCACCAATGCCAGTATATTTCTTATGGTAGAAAACGACTCGTCACAGTGTCGTTCTTAAACGAATAATGAACTGTGTAACGCACTCATGGTATAGGAATGTTATGTTAAAGATTGTACTATCTTCTATTAATAATCTATTAGTAGTTATAGGCAGCTCCATGGCGGGCATTTGAATCTCCATTTTGGTTTTTGGTTTTTCACTAAGTGATTTTCAACAAGAAGGAGAAGAAACGCTCACGCGACGTGTGACGTCACACCCTGCCGAGTATGTCTCAGAGTCTATAGTCATTTCTTGATCATGGCTATCTGTGTAACCATGTGGGGCGAAGTACAAGAAAAAGAAGAATGGATGATATGTGGCGATACAGTGGAAAGAAAGGTGGGATGGTTATCGAATATCGACGAATGGATTGAGCTCGTGAAGCTTGAAAAAAGAAAAAGAGAAAGATGGCAGAGAAAACAGACAAAATGCTTTTTATGCCATGGCATATAAAGCCTAAAACACACGGCCCTTTTGAGGGCCACTAACTTTTACGAAAAGAAACCTATGACTGATTAGAGCAGTAATAAAACATAGATCCTGTGTATACCCTTATTCTGTATCTCTTTCTCTCTCTGTATCTCTTCTACTCTAAGTGTTACACGATTACTCTTGATTTCCTTCTACTCATAGTTTTGTAGTTTTGTTCATGGTGTTTTTACACCAGATCACTTCTTTGTGTCTACCTTATAGATACTAGAGCAGGACTCTGAACGTGTACACCTTATACCCAGACATAAATACACAAACACCAGATCATTTTTTAATAAGTTTAATGCCCGCTAAAAACTTTTTAGATAGTCGACAGAGGATTGGGGCCGTCCCTCTGTGACTATGTACAATACATAAGAATGAACTATGAAAGCAATGATTAACTATCAGAACATTAACTTTGAGAACACTGATTCACTTTTTTAAAACGTTCATCACTATGAATGCAAACAAATCTTTTAGTAACTTTGTCTCACTACTACGGTTGATCTTGCCCATACAGCACGGAGCAAAATAACGTCAGCTTTTGTCCTAGATCGGTCGGTTCGGATTCCTTGACGCTGTGACAATAAACGTATTTACATGATAAACAGTACTAAAAAACAATCACTGCTGTTCGGTTTCCACTTTCCCTTTCTTGGTGGCTTTGCCTCCCTTCTTGAGCATCGAGTTGAGTTTACGTTTGACTCCTGTTGAAGTCTGTTCGAGACATTCATAAGCCCAATGACCTGACTGATGACATTTATAACACTGGTCCGATTGACGAGATCGATTTTCTACTTTGTTCTCAGGTTCTACTCTTAGTGTTGTTGTTGCCGACTCGTTATTCTTAGGACATCTAGGAGACCAATGTCCAATTTCACCACAAATGAAACAAGGATGAGTGTAGCGTAGGCTTATACTCGTACCCCATATACGATGTTCTGACTCCTGGCTGTACTTTATCCTTCAATTCTTTCAGAGTAGTTGTAATAGTCGTGAGTTCTTCCCTCATTTTCTGTAATGTGGATAGCAAGGCATCACGTAACATTCCCTGGGTCTCATCATTTTCTTGTTTTTCTTGCAACTGGTCTAAAGTTTTAAGAACTTCATCAAACTCATCGGCCCCTTCTATGTAAGGTGTAATATTAGGTGAATAATTTGGGTGCGTCTGAGACAAGCCTGGATAACTCATGTTGATGACTGATTCAAATGATATTTGGTCACTGCACTTCACTTTATATCCGTTCTTCTTATTCTATATTTAGACTCGTTCCCGTCAGCCACTTGTATGTCCATAGAAGGGAAGCTCCACACAGGGTTTTTAATTTTTTTTTTCATATATATATCACCAGTTGACTGAAAGCACAATCTTTAGACCAACGTCGATGTTCTGTAAAGGCATTATCAGTCCATTCCCAATCTTTTAAACAGATGCCACAAAAAAAGCAATGAACGTGGTCACTGTTCCCTAAATACACAAATCCTGCTCTGGGTAATTCTGTTTGTTTAGGTCCCGGTAGATATTTGGGCCAATGATCTTTAAACGTCAGGTACCTGGATTCATACGTACAAAAATTAGGTAAGGCTAAAGGTATTCTTAATTCCTGATGAAACGATAACCCTCTGACGGTAGCAGGTCGTAGTTTAAAAGTGGTCACACCTTGTCCACTTTCGGTAGGTGGAGTCCTTGTCACTTCTATCAGATTGACTCTCGGTACGCTATCCACTTCAACCCGATGAGCTCGTGGTACACTATCCATCATGTCGCGGTTCATGGGAGCACTATCCGTGACGGTCTGACTAGCATCCATCGTCGATGAAAATAAAGTGTCAATACTTGATGTTCTTTCCATCGTGTCTGAGAGTAAATGGTCCCTGATGTGGATTCTTACCCCCTTTTTATAAGGTCCATAAAATCTATTTTTAGATCAGAACTAAAAATCATATTTTTCTACGTTTTTTGTCCTGAAACACAAATTGTATCATCGGTACGTCTACATGATGACCAAAAGGATCCCATGCTACTTGTCGTTGTTCTTTATGCACATGATACATCATACCTGCTCGATTGCCATTATTATCATTTAATTGTAAATGAAAAGTGTCACCGTACATTGGAGACTGACGAGAATCGCATAACCATTGTCGTAGAAACATTAAAATATCATGAGGTATTTCTTCCTGTTCTACTTTTCGTGGTCGTCCCCTTTTCACTCCTTCCCTCTGTCCTTCTTCTTCTTTTTGTTCTCTTGTTCTCTCTAGGGATACTTTGCGTGGACGTCCCCTCTTTTTTCATTCTGTTCTTTTCCTTCATCTCTGTCCTTCTGACTTTTTCTCTCCTTCTATCTTTTCCTGTCCTTCCATCGTCTCCCTCATTCTTTCTCTCTGTTCTTCTTCTTCTCTCTGTTTCCCTTCTTCTCTGTTTCCCTTCTTCTCTCTGTTTCTCTTCTCTCTGTTTCTCTTCTTCGTCTCTCTGTTTCTCCCCATTCCATCCCTTTCGTCTTTTCATGTCTTCTTTTCTCGCGTCTTTATTCATGTCATTTTCTCTTTTCGTCGGTTTCATATTGAGTCATGATGTGGACACGATGACTATCGGTCATCAAATGACCCAAGTCCTGTGTTGCACTTCATTTTATGATTAAATGACACGACGAAAATGAAGTTTGGCAATCACTTTTCCTCCTAGAAAATGAATTTTACGTCCCATGTCATCTCTCAATTGTATTTCAATGGTATCAAAATACTTTTTATTTAAACTCACATAATTGTAATGAAAAGGTTCCCAATGTTGATGATTGAGCCATTGACCCGTTTGAAAAGGGACCACACGTAATAACGGTAACGATTGTGAACCTACAATTTGACTTTCGGCAATGTTGCTGTAAACATAGATACCACTCATACCAATATTTAAATCGGGTGGATACGGTGGCATGTGTGTGACATCGACCCATTTAGTCATTTACTCATTCATGTCAACGGCTTCAAAGCCAAGTTTATAACCCAGTAGACTTGGAAAACGTATTAAAAAAGGAACGGAATAGATGGATCGGCCTTTAAACTCTATCACAAATCGATCTAAAGCTTCGTCATACCTGAATTTAATAGTATTTTTATCCCATCAATGACATATTGAAAGGCTCTAGAAAACCCGACTTTCATCTCTTCTATTAAAGCAGCAGGAGACTTATAAAACCCCGAACGAAATTTAAGTCTCCAAATACTACCTACAAAAGCGATCCCCGACTTCGTATCTGTTTTAGAGATGACATGATCAAACCGGGGATCATCTAACGAGACGTGTTTCTTAATCAATTCTACAGTAATACGTTCATGTTGACGATATTTCATTTCATTTTTCTTAGGATACGTAGAGAGGTCCTGGGGATTTTTAGGTGTCACGACGGATTCCAAAGGAACGTGAAGGGGCACCAGGACATCTATGTAATTCTCATCGGATCCTATTAAGTTGGGAAAGATCAATTCACACAACGCTTCTTCCCACTCACTATCCATCATACTTAAAGCTTGAGGTAAATGAGTTTTGAATTCTGTTAAGGTATTATCGGGAAAGACTTTTAAATTAGCATCGCTAGGTAAAGTCATGTACAAACTACCATGATCGTTCGAATCGAGAGTCGCCATGATGCGTGTACTTGAGATCCAACTGTATCAATGAACCCCTATCCGTCACTGTCTTTTGTTTTATATCAACAACAACAACACCAAAGTAAAGTTTCATAAATTTTATTACTAAATAAACAAACTTTATTCACTTGATTCAATAACTATAAGGTAAAGTACAAAAGTTTTCAATGCGATGCCTCTTATCATACACGACACGCACTTCTTTAGTCATCGCCTGTGTTTTGACTTTATGACGGTACGATACTAGCATTTTCTTTTGTTGACCACGTAACAACTGTTTCAATGTATCTACGTTGACTGTAGAAGTGGTACGACTGTCAACAGTGATTCCTTTGACTTTACACACCGTTTTGTCCTGACGAGTCTTGTACGCATAATTTTAGGACCTCCCGAGACAAAGGATAAGATAGAATCGCCATCTAATTCGTCTGTCCATCCTCCTAAAGTGCTAAACTGTTCATAATAGTGGGATTCCACTGCTTGTCATTAATAGTCACGTCCGATTCAAAGTATTCTTCTAATTCGCATTGCAAATGAAAAATCTCACCCTTTCGAATTTGATTTGATACCACGCTTCAAAATCACGACGGGCATCAGGTTCCATACCTTCTGGGTTGTAATACATAGCTGGGGGATATACTCCTATGTAATCAGCATTAGCTTCTGTATTGAACAAATGCGGAAAGTAGCCTTTCTTCAGTTCAGTCAATCCAAAAGCTTTAGGTAACGAAGCTAAAGGAAATGACAAGAAATTACATCGAGTCTTTAAACCTGGTGTTTCCTGCCGTCATAGACATAATTTTAGAACCGTTCATGATCACATCAGGTTTTTCACAGGCATGATGTACCAGATGATGTAAAATAAACTGTCTATCGTACCCTTTAAAGTTATGCGCAATAGCTATAGCCCCATCATGTAAAAGTTTCTCTTTGATGTATGTCATCATACACCGTCGTTTGAAATAACCAAGTCAAAAAATCAGTGAGTGTCGTGGGACCTCGGAATGTAATACAATGATCCTCCATGGTTTTACATTGCTCACACCAATCATCGGATGTACACTGGGGACATACTCGATGAGCAATACATAGATTAGGTTTGTGTTCTCCGGTATCCTGAATACACCCAAAATCATAGAAAATGTAATAAGGGGGTGAAGATGATTCATCCTGAGAAGGGATTCGTTGTATAAAACAGCGATGATCTAGATCCACGATCTGTTTACAATGGCGACATTTTTTCTTCTTTTCTTGACAGCAGTGTTGTGCGAATTGTTTCTTACTCATCCATAATTGACAAGTGGGACATCGAGTCATTAGCTGACATGGGAGTCTTGGTCGTATTTGGTTTCAAATGATTATCTTAACACTGAGTTGATATGAATGTCCCCTGACAATGTGTACATTCTATAGGTTTTATCGTGTTGTCGGGAACACAGGGCCACGGTGCAAAACAACGAAAGCAGCATTGAGGGCATCGGTGATCTTCTACATAATTATAACCCACATCACAACGGTCACAATAGTAATTGTATTCCAAGAGTCCAGACATAGATACTATACAGTCGTAATGGTGATCATCGTATAAGACGTGAATGGGGGCCCCGGATCCTACACCACTATACAGTACATTTAATGTCAATCGTTTTGCGTTGGTATTCAGTTCGTAGATTTTCAAACGGTAGTGTGGTAACAACACAGTCTGAAAACGTAGTCCTTTTTGCATCGCCATAAATCAAAGTTTTCCAATATCGTTGCCAGTATTTGTACTTGTCTCCATCTCCAAGTCCAGGTTTCTGACAATGAAAACGACCAACTACAATAGCACGAGCTAAACAGGTCTTGTCTTTATTCTTGATCTGTATCAAACTTCTCTTCTTGTTCAGCATGACATTTTTATCAACACTGAGATGATATTTTTGTTTTCCACCCCCGCTACCTACAGGTTGTATGACATGGATTACTGACAGGGTGGTAGAATCTTCGATTCTAAAATTTTCATTACTCTGTTTGCACTTTCTCAATTTTCACCATGAGTAGATCAGCATTCAGGTCTTTGGCATCCGTAAATTCTACCCACACTTCACTTTTTAAAGATGGATGATGTATATTGAATCGCATCTTATCCCGATCTTCACACTGTAGTTTGTTCTTAATAGAAGTCAACATATGAACTAATACCTCTGATACCAAGTGTATGGCATCTTTAGAAAAATGTTTAAATTTGACTTGGTACACATTCGAAGCCGTTTTAAACTTACGTGATTTACGCTCACTCAGAGTGTCTACTTCATAGTAATCACTATAATTGGTGAGTTGTCTGTTTGCATTAAATCCATCACCCCGTTGATCTCTCTGGTGAGCCTGTCTTTAACTTCTCACCTGTTCTTGTCTTTCATTTAACAATAAATCAAAGTTGGGTTAATTAGCCATCCCGTGTGTATGCTTCCGTTGTCAAATCTAAAATGAAGTACAGTAACTGTTTACATGTATTTATAATAAAAATGGAAATAACTGTAGATACTCAAACGAAGTATCATCACACATATATATTCATAACTCTGTTATATTCTAGTCTTTTATGTTTTATAGGTCCATAAAACTAGAATGTATTTTATTTCGTTTTATTTTTCATATAGAATTAGAAATAATAAAAACTAGGGACAGTATTTGTCTAAAAACAGGTTGCTAGATGCAGATATCTAGACGTAGATGTCTAGACGGAAAAATCGTCAACAACAGGTGTTCAGATGGCAAGTGTCAAAAACAGGTGTTCAGATGGCAAGTGTCAAAAATGTCAAAAACAGGTGGGCAGATGCCAAGTGTCAAAAACAGGTGGCCAGATGCCAAGTGTCAAAAATGTCAAAAACAGGTGGGCAGATGCCAAGTGTCAAAAACAGGTGGCCAGATGCCAAGTGTCCAAAATGTCAAAAACAGGTGGGCAGATGCCAAGTGTCAAAAATGTCCAAAACAGGTGGCCAGATGTCTATTCAACATTAAATTTTATTTATGTTTTTGTTATAATGTATTCACTTCATTAGATAAAAGTCTAAATATAGTAAGTCATGTGACTAGAGAGAGGTTCAGTTCACCCTGTGAAAACTCATTTGAGATCCGAAGCTCGAGGTGTTAACATCATAAGAAAAAAACCACTACTATCAGCATAGGGTGAGTGTTTCATTTTTTTATTTGATAGGACAAGATTATTTCCCATGCATTAAAGATATAAATATCTCAGAAGAAAAAAAAAGTCACATGACAAGAGTATAGGTTCAGTTAGACCTCTGAGAGCTCATTTGCGATCCGAAGCTCGAAGAGTCAACATCGTTAGAAAACCACTACCAGAATAGGGTGAGTTTTTGAATTTTTATTACATAGGTTTAGTGTTTATCGTATGAAACATGTACAAACAATATCTCAGAAAAAATTAGGTAACTAGCAACGTGAATAAGGTTTTCATTACTTATCACTTAATTATGGTATCAGGGAAATACCCCATCATCTAATCAATGTTCATTCACTCTAGACCTCAAAAACCCATCACTATACATTTCCTCTACAAGTCTTAGTACAAGCTTGAGTCGAGCTCGGCCTACCGCTTCACGCGCTTGCGCAATTGAAACAGGACTCTCGCCGACTAACTCACAGTTACGAGCTCGGCCTACCGCTTGACTTCTCGTGAACTCACGTGATCTCTCGTGACCCCAACCTCTTGTAACGAAGGCTCTCATTGGCTCTTTAGCCAAGGTGGCCGCTTCCACAACCTTCCACTTCCGGTCATAGACACACCTCGAAGCTCAACGATTGGCTCTTTCTCCTTATTGCCATGACAACATGATATCACTTCCGGTACGACGCACTTCCAGTATAACCTTACTTCCGCTTATGACGTCACAGGCGGCTCCATGGCAGGCATTTGAATTGACCACAGCCAGGATTCTAATGACGTCATCAAACAACGCCACTGGTGGCGCCCCCTAGCGGCAAAAATTCAAATGCCCGCCATGGAGCTGCCTATAACTACTTCTATTGTATGAATATTGTATTTAAAGAATGTATACAGTATACATACATGTATGAAATGTAAGTAATATAATTATTTTTTTTACCAGAAAATGTTCCCGTTTTGGGGAAACAAATCATTAAACCATACAAGCGTGATAATTTAAAAAATTTAAAACAATTTTGCTGGAATGTTGAATTATGCAGAACAGGTGCGTGGTGTCTTGTCGCCACATATTTCATTATTTGACCTTTGTATATGATCTTAAACTTTTAACTCTCTTTCTTTTCTTACTTAACACTTTCTACTTTCTTACAGGGATGTTTGACATGTACCATTTTCGATAATTTAACTATACTTACTGCAAACTGTCGGGGGTTAGGAGACTTTTCCAAACGAAAAGATGTTTTTTTCATATTTAAAACAAACAAAATATATTTTTTGTCTACAAGACACTCATTTTACAAATGCACAAGAAATATTATAAGAAGTGAGTGGGACTGTTTTTTTTTTTAGTTCATACAAGTCTAATTCCAGGTGGTTGCAATTTTGCTAAATAATAACTTTGAAATTAAAGTTCATAAGGGAAAAAAGGATTTAAACGGAAATCTTCTGTCTCTGTCATTAGAAATTGAAAATACATGTATTAAAATTACTCTTATTACAGTTTATGGTCCCAATCAGGACAACCCTGACTTTTTTTTAACTCAGTAACTGAATGTTTTGACCATTTTGGGAATTATCATTTATTATATGTGGTGATTTTAATTTAGCTTTGGATCCAGAAATTGACTTTGATAAAACATATAAGCAAATAAATAATCCATTGGCTAGACATAAAGTATTAGAAATTTTAGAAAATTACAGTTTAGTTGATATTTACAGGGAATATCACCCTAACACTAAAAGATATACATGGAGAAGGAAAAAATCCATTAAAACAAGCTAGGCTTGATTACTTTTTGGTATCAGAAAATTTATTGCAGAGTGTACAGGGCTCATCATTTCAACCTGGCTACAGGTCTGATCATTCATTTCCAACTCTCAGTTTAAAAATTAACGAATTCAGAAAAGGAGAGGGGCTATGGAAATTTAATAATTCTTTATTACAAGAGTCCGACTACTTAAAATAATACTGATAAATAACTGCATACAAGACATAAAATGCCAATATGCCTTGATCATATAAAACCGGAAGTAATAAATGAAATTCCTAATAGAGAAATTCAGTTTAATATTAATGATCAACTCTTTTTGGAAACACTTTTAATGGAATTAAGAGGATGACCCAATCGCACCATATATATTTATCATTTGTGTTGAAATTCTTGCAGAAAGACTAAGAATAAATAGAGATATAAAAGGTATTAAAATGTATAATGACACAATTCTTGTTTCAGAGTATGCTGCTGATAATTCTTTAATCTTAGATGGTTTAAAAAATCACTAGAGGAATCAATACACGAACTAAATATTTTTGCAAAAATTTCAAGATTAAAAATAAATACTAATAAAACACAAGTAGTCTGAATTGGTAGTCAAAAATATAGTGATGACAAATTAATACCTAAATTAGATTTACAATGGGGGAGCAACACTTTCACAGTACTTGGGATAGATTTTTCTGTAGATTTGCATCAAATTCCTAAATGAATTTTGATAAAAAATTAATTAAACTTAAAGCTATTATTAATGACTGGAAAAAAAAGACTCTTACTCCCATAGGTAAAGTCTATTTAATAACATATCTTATCATTTCAAAATTAAATCACCTCTTTACATCCTTACCAAATCCTAGTGATCATTATCTTAAAAACCTTAACACAATCTTATATAATTTTTTGTGGAATAGTAAGACAGATAAAATAAAAAGAGATGTGATAATTCAAAATTATAAAGACGGAGGACTAAAGATGGTAGATTTATACTCATTCATAGACTTAAAACTTACTTAGATAAGAAGACTTTATATGACACCTGGGAAATGGCAATGTTAATTCAGAACCAAATTTAATATACATTTCCTCTCTAATTACGGTAAGGAATACTTGTCATTTTGTAGTAGATTAGACCAAAATAGATTTTGGAAAGAAGTTTTTGAGGCATGGACTAAGTCAAATAAAACAAACTTTTAAAAAAAAAAAATAAAACAAAATATATCATAAAAACTCCTTTATGGTACAATTCTGAATAAACCTGTAATATACAACAAATGGTAAGGTATCCATACCATTAATGATTTGGTTGAAGACAGTGAGAACCTAAGATTTTACACATTTCAAGAATTTTCAAATACCTATCAAATAAAATTCAATTTTATTACATATCATGGTCTAATATCAGCAATTAAAAAGTATTTGAATACATATAAAAGTACTGACACAGTAATAACCCATCCATCTCTTCCATTTAAACCACTTAATTTAGAACTATTTTTTAAGAGTAAAAAGGGATCAAAAGATTTTTATTTACCTTTAATATCAAAGAAAAACCATGTTAAACCTACTGGTGAAAGGAAATGGAATGAAATATTCAACAATGAAAATTTTGATTGGTGGGTTATTTTTAGCCTTCCTTTTGTGGTTAGAAAAAGTACAAAGTTGCAATGGTTTCAATTTCAGGTTAATCACCATGTTTTGACTACAAAATCTCTCTTATTTAAATCTGGTTTGGTTGTAAGTCCTAGATGTACATTTTGCAATAAAGAAAAGGAAACAATAATTCACTGTTTATGGGAATGCTCAGAGGTTCAAAAACTCCTTAAAACATTTTATACTTTACTAGTTTTTATGTCTATTGATTTTTTATTGAACAAAGAAATCTGTCTCTTTGGAGAATTGATAGAAAACTTAGATTTTACAAGAAGGGATAATGAAATTATAATTTTAATTAAATCTTAAATTTATAAATCACAATGCCTTAATAAAGCACTGAATACCAATGCTCTAATAAACTATTTTAAAGATTATTACATTGTACAAAAATAAGTTCCCATCACAAAAGACACATCTTTTCAAAACAAATTTAATGATACATGGAAAAAATGGGAAATCTTAATATCTCTATGATAATAAAATTGTGTGCATTGAAAAAAATACATCGCCTGACAGTTCTACAGGTTTTGTTAAATACTATGGGCCTTACCGTATATAAGGCACCTTCTTGTACAGTGAAGATACCAGGGTAACCCAACCCTAGCTTCACTTCTGGGTACCAAATAAAAAAAAAAGAATGCACTGATAAGCAAAATATCAAGTTATATTTCATCTCCGATCGTGACAAATCAGGCGAATGGATGATTTCTCCTCAATCGAATCGGATATTTACACTACACTTATTCCGAGATAAAGTAGCACATCCAGGTTCTGTCAGAAACCAAAACAATCCTGTCTTTTAAAAACGGGGTATACAGGTAAAACATTTTCCCGTTCTCCGATTACATGCGTTACTGTAGCTGTATCATTTTGTTCCGAAAACTAGTCTGTCACCCCTTGTATGTTTTATGGTAGACTCTTTATTCCCTTCTTCAGTTTTACATTTTGTATCAAGTGTATGCAATATATTAATCGGAATTCTTCCTGTTTTACACACACACACACACACACACACACACGCGCGCGCGCGCGCGCACACACACACAATATATATATATATATATATATACACATGTATAAACCGTATAAACAAAGAAGATTTACATTACCGCGCGTGGACAGAGAGAGAGAGAGAGAGAGAGAGAGAGAGAGAGAGAGAGAGAGAGAGAGAGAGAGAGAGAGAGAGAGAGAGATTTGCAACAAGCTTACACCTTTGAAATCACTTGGGGTACATGCACAGGTTACCTAACAATATTGTGTTGGTGGTATCTGCTTCGCAATCCCCCCCCCCCCCCCCCCCCCCCCCCCCCCCCCCCCCCCCCCACCCCAATCTTTAACATATATGCTATCGGATGACCATTGATATTAACGACCGGTTGTCATAACCCACATGTTAGCATATATACACAAATACAGAATTAACAAGGCACCTACTCTCCATTCCCCAGACATAAGATACAAATACAGAAATAACAAGGCACCGACAAACTCACCATGCCCCGGCTACCCTTCGAACTCACGACCAACTGCCTTGCTCCCATGCTCGACGCCTTAACCACTCGGCTATCTACGCATTCACTGAATATTTCGATAGCGGTGTTTTAGGATTCTGAACATGAGAACTCGGTCATAGGTCTAGAAAGAGATAAAATCAAATGGGCATTAATAACTGTGATTACCAAAAAAACAAGTACACGTATTTTGATTTTTCTACTTTTACTACTTTTCTTGTTGTACAATAACAATAAGGGCTATGCACATGGGTAAAAAATCATATATTCCTATATATTTTGTGAAAATAAGGTCAGGTCCAGTGAAGTCTTCCTGCTTTTGATATGGCCTATACAACAACCGTAACAACAAGGAAGATTTAAAGACATAGTATCTACGAAAATGGTTATTTTTTTTAGTCGGCAATTTTGCGGAAATATCGAAGATATGACTGAATAATGATCTTCCACGTCGACACTTTTTTGTATAATTAGCGTAATTAACGGATAAATGCTGATTTGTTGTCGTAGTCTGTAAGAATCAAACTCATTAATTATGCACAGAAACAATCCCAGAAGCACACGCAATGACCTAGATCGTATCGATATCAATCAATGGATGCTGAGGTAAGCACGTGTTGATTTATTTACAATTTCGACTTCGGCGTGAGATCCTACATTTAGACGGTCCTTGAGGCTTATCCATCGATCATGCTCCTTTCCAATATTTATCTTGGTCTTGTTGTATTTCGCCAGAACTTCTTTCCGATTTCTTTTTCTAGCTGAATCTGTCAATTTAACAGGTCGGCCACGATTTGTTTTTGCTTTGGACGCCATGCTTTTCACTATCAACAATGGAAATGCGCATGCGCAAATACAGGTCACATATGAATATGGGCGGGCTTGCAAACGAATTTTTGTCGTACGACAAAAAATAAAAAAAACGTGGAAAGTTGTGAAATACAATAAAACTATACTTCTATGTGTTTTAATTCAACAATTTTTCGTTTTTTATCTCCAAATACTAACATATTTGACCCAAACAATTGAGATTGAAATATTGAGGAAATCGTAGATACTATGTCTTTAAATAAGCGCACATAGAGACAGACGAGCAGGGCACCTACAAATTCACATGTGTCCCGGCTAGCGTTCAAACAGTCTCAATCTACGGCACCGACCGCCTGGCTCTCGTGCACGCACCCTAATCCAATCGGCCATCTACGCATTCACAAAACTTAATATTTCGACAGCGGTATTTTAGGATTCAAAACATGAGAACTCGGTCGTAGAAATAGAGGTGAAAGGTATTATCCAATCATGACAATGGCTCTTATGATGCAAATAGTGAAGAAAGATCCACATATAAGACACAAATACACATTTACCATGGACCTTGGATCACAAAGGGTGCTCTCTCTCCGTGTTACTGAAATAAACTTTGAGAAAAGTACCAGGTAACTGGGGAAACTAATAGCACAAGCATGTTATGATAAACTTGATCGTTTTTACACTTTTTGTAGTGATGGATACTGGTACGTGTTTATCAATAAGTATTATCATATTTTCACCCTTTTATTGATCAAGGGTTATAACCAAAAAAAAATTATAACAAATTATCAAAGTTTTCACCTTTGGTGATAACCCCTAGAAAATCCTGATCAAACAGTGAAAATACGAAAGCCGTATCGATAGGTCATTAAATATAATTTGAACGTAGGTTTTCCCTATAACACGACCAGCAATATATAAACCTAACAGGCTTTACATATCGCTTCTACAACCTGTGTGTAAAAACACAAGCCGCTGACATTATGTATTAATTGTCACAATATTTCACTCATATGTATTTTTGTCATAGCTATTAATAATAAAATAATAATTATGTTAATTACATAATATGCGGTCTTGGCGTACAACAACATTTATAATCACCATGATTAGTATTTGTTTACTTATAGACCATAAGTGTTATAATTACTAGAATCCGTTCACTAGCTGCATTTCAAAATATCCTTCTAATCGTTCTACGTTTATATTACCCCTTTATGTTTATAAATTGTATCGATTTCAATAGGCACATATCAACAGGTCGATTAAAATAAATTTATGGATTTGCCCACGTGAAAATTGATCAATAAAACCTTTTTTTTCGTAAACTATTGACATACATTCCATCTGAATGATGGATCGTTTCAAACGATAACTACTTTAAAAAGAATCACATGTGTATGATGCAATATTCCGTTTGTAAACACCATAGAAGGTATAGGATAGGCCGCTGAATATAGGTTTGACCTTTGTTTACCCCGGTAGTACTATAGACACAAGACGAGGCATTCGACGGGAAAACAGTAGTAATTGATTGTGTACATCCATTGTCAATGTTTGATTGATCATTGTGGTCAAGTCAACACAAATCAATCACAGGTAATGTTTGTTTAAAAGATTTTTTTCCCCGAATAATGGTCTTACGCAATTCATCCACCACTGGTAATATCCAATTGGCTATTTATTTGTTTATTTATCTGCTTATTTATACTCCGTGAACCTTATAGAATGAATCAAAATCTTTCCTACCACAATCTTTTTTATAGAAATAAATCTCAACCGCCTAACCGCAGCTCTAAGAATATGTGTTACATTATTATTTTTTCCTATTTACACCAGTTCAATTAGGCCACTTTCATTATAGATATTCGCCCCAGATTATAGGCCCAATAACTCCTGTTATAAGCCTCATTCGTCAATGCTATTTTATGAATGAACTTAGAAAAAAAAAAAAACTTCCATGACGTTCCTTGTGGCGATTGGTCTACTCAATGCGTCATCTTATGAATATGCATATACGAGTCTCACTATACTCAACTGCATGTTTTGTTGATAAACCTCAGTATTTCCATTCCGCGCCCAAAAAGAAACATCGTGTCCTTAGAATACAACAAACACAGTGATCAAATATAAACAATTATATATTTAATAGAACATTAGTATCCCTTCAAATAAATACCAAGCGATGAAGGATCAACAGCTCGGCTCTCAGGATTCAGAAGCATATCCGAATCTGACGATTGTTGTTGAAGATGTTAACCAGGAAATTGATTACCATTTTCCTCAGCGGGATCTAGAAATTGTAGAAGTGGTAAGTAAGACATTTTACTTAGTTATGTTTATATTAAATTGACATTAGATTATTGTTTTTTAATTAGTATTTACTTTCCTTTTTAGTTTCCACCAAGTATAAAACATCAAAATCGTGTTCATGAACCATAGGAAACAATGATATCGATTGTTTTCTTTGCAAAATACACGGGAGGAATAATTCAAATTATTTCATACTGAAGTCATGTAAAATGTATAATATCAGCGATACATAAACTAGATTATCTTGTATTGAAATTTGTTTGTTATTGGCGAATAATCATATCAGTAGCACGCGCGTTTTCACTCGCTATTTTACAACAAAAACAAGCCGGCGTTCGCGATTCATTCACTGAAAATCTCATAATTTCATACCATATAAGTGTCTCTGTTTTTCTTCATTTTAGAATCTGTAGCTGGCATATTGTCGTTTTTATTTTATCCACTTGTTTATTCCAGTACTATATACATAATAGGGTTTTTTCAAACTCGTTTTCACAAATAACAGTATATACTCTTAAAGTAAACTCATTTTCTTTTAATTTAAAAATAATTTATCTATCTATTTATTATTTACATACCGACGGAAAACTTGTAAAACATGCTTTTGATGAATAAACATATGCGAAAACTCCATCACAGAGAGGAAAACGCATGTCCTTGTATGTATCCGGTGTAAATACATCCTGTGCGTCAATCCAGATTGGATTAATTTATTTATTGAACGCTACACCCTTTGGCGCGCTTTGCATATCAGCATGACACAGCGATACAGATTTTATAGAAATTTAGTAACCCTATGACGCTATATGGCCATACTCTTAATCATGATAATTACTTCATTTTTATAATTCAAGGGTCCTGACTTGCTTATTAGCAACCTGGTGATGTTAATCAGTTGTTGACGGGTTGCATTCATCAGATAGGCGATAAGATAGCGATCATTTGCATTCCAACACAGCAAGTACAACTTATGTTGGCATCAGGGAATTTGGTATCCCGCTAGTTATTCACGTCCAACGTTACATAAGTCTGGTAATATAACTCTAACGCACTGGCGATCATTAATCCGTCCCCTATATGAAACCCGGAATCGATAGCGTGTCCCCTTGGGCTTGAAGTAGGCTACAATTTTGTAAATTTGTAATCACGAAACTTTCAGTAAAAATACATTCCTTCTGTTCACCTTAAAATGAGCTCACTGGATGACCTATGTCTTGCAATGTTTTTGTTGAAAACACGCTCAATTTTCTTAAGTATCATGTTCTTACTTGTTCTCACTTTTTGAATTTTCATGTTCTCACTTTTTGGTAAAACTCCTGGACCTGGTTACACAAGACTTTGTTGAATCTAATCTACAGTTAGCCTGTTGGTTTAATTAACATTATTTAACTTCGAGTTAAATATAAAACATGTAGCCGGTTGTGCAACTGGGTCCTGGTAAATAAATACTGAGAACATTACAAATGAAATTTGAGTTTTAAGTATTGCAATTTATACTTATTCTTACTTCATAGGATTGAAAAAAAATGACTAATTTCTTACCAACAACTGGTAAAGAATTTTAATTTTAAAATTTAAATTAATTAAAGAATAATGGTAAAATGCAGTTTCATATTCTTTCGTTGGCTAATGAAATATAATACTGAATTGTCACATTTTAAAAATATTTCCCCGTGTAGATGATTTATTGTGGGACGTTATTATTTCAAATTCAATTCGAGATCTTAAAATATAAACCAATAAACAGCACCCACATGATATTCAGCAATAGGTTGTTTCTAAATATTATCCCAGACCGCTGAAATTAATCTTTATCCAGTACTTAAAGGTAAAACCCAATCCTTTGAGTATTTAAAAGTCCCGTTGGATTGATTAGGTAAACCCGATCAATAGAATTGTTTGAGAAATTGAAGTAAAACTTTTGTAGTTACGACAAAAAGGCGAAAGATAAATATGTTTTAATATCGAAACAGAAGCCCGCCATTTAGGTGTATGAATGGCGTTCTTAGAAATGTTTAAGTGCATGGGGTCAATCATCGATTACGATATCTTACCCAGTGGAACGCACTTGTTCACATTGACATTTATTTAGAAATGACTCTAACGCATGTTTTGTTATCACTGAAAATAAAGCAAACGTAAAACGTGAAAGGACTGATATAAATTATGTTAAGACTTGCCCAAAGGTTGTAAAATAAAACCTGCGGTTTCTTTTTACTGCTTAAAACTATTTAACCGCATCTAATGTATCCTCCAAGGTCAGATGTGTGGCCCGCGGAAAGATACACGCATGAGGGATACATTACTGCGCAGCCAGTTTTTATCACTTACACGAAAAGGTCATAACCTTTGCGCATAGAAATACTATGCATTTTGGGGTTCAAGAAGGTCATACGCAGTGGCAATATCATAGCAAATTGGGGTGGGGTATAGATTTTTGAACCCGGACGAGTGTACAAGTAAGATCAATCGAATGTTAATCCGGGATTAAAAGTCAACGTACAGTGATTTATTGATTGATAAACATTTAAGTAAAAATCATATCTACTTAACAAAATGATAACAAGAATGTACAAGTTAACATCTCAAAATTTTTTTGGATGCACATATAGGCAACGACGTACTTAGCATTCCTTTTAAATTCTATCGCCCGTGAAAATTGTTTTTTTTTTTCTAGCATCTATTCAATATTTTGGTTATCTAATTATCAACGACTTTTGAATTATTGTTTGAAGTTTTATTCAATTAACCGCTACCGAAACCAATTTCTCAATCGTAAACAATGGTTTTATTTCACTCTATTTGTGGTTTCTGTACGTTGTTAGGGTTTTGGTTAGAAACCGGATGTTTCGTTGTCATTTGAAATAGAATGACCAATTTTATCTGAAATATGTCTGGCAGATGTTGCCGGCCATCTTTCATAGAAACGCACTTAATCAGACGTTTAAAAAAATATAAATGTACCGAGTAATTCGTTTTCACCAGCGTGATTTGATGAATAAACAGAAATAGAAATTCATTTATTATTCAATATGTAGAATCTATTCTAATCTAGTATAAGACCAGATTTTACAACCGTTTCTTATAATTTAGAAGAATTAAATCTTTACTCCTAATGTATCCTTCAGTGGTCAGTCCATGTCCCAATTTTGACCTTGGATTGACCACACAAGCTTGGAAATCAGGATGAAAATATGACTATAGTAGCATGCTATATATCGTTGGACTTAAATCAGTCTTGTCTATTTGTAAACAAAACGCCCATGCACGATTTCGTCATCAATATCATATCGACCATATTCCTTCTGCAAGGTTAATAATAGCGCCATAATAAAGTTTGTAATATAACTCCAGCACGTGCGTCATAATGACCATGGTGAATAAAAATAGTTTTCTGGGAACTGTATTAATGGAATTTCTGCTGAATTATCCATGGCAACGACCAATTCTTTGGAGAGGCTACGAATACGTTTAATGAGATGGAATAACAAGGAGACAGCAATTGAATTTCAAATAAAGTTTAATAATCTCGATATCTATTATAAACAGCGAGTAAAGCACATCTTACTACGTGTTTTTATTACAGATACTTAGAAGTTAAAAATAAACTTTGTTTGATGGGATTCTTCGCAATATTCCACATGTGGTATAATGAGTCTCTTATATATTGTCATTGATTTTGTATTTCTAGACATTTACTTGTTTCGCTGCGTGCATGGAATTGATTATGTATGTGACCATATAAGGAAATGTTTACACGTTAATGTATTTTACAGAGAGAGGTAAATGGCGCCAAGAATCAAGATGGTGATAATCTAAGTCAGAAAAGTTCGGACAGCGATGATAGTAACAAAGGTTCTGGCGATGATAGAATGCAATGGGGAGGGAAACTGGAGTTCCTTCTCACCTGTATCGGATACGCTGTCGGTCTAGGAAACGTATGGAGGTTTCCTTATCTCTGTTACAAAAATGGAGGAGGTAGTCAAACTTTTTTTTATTTAAACTTTTATTCCATTTTTTGTCAACTACATTTAGTGCTGGATTAGAGTAACTAGGTCAGGGAATAATCAGATGTAAGCAAATGCAAACACAACACACGCACACACTTCCAGAAAAAAGTGACCGAGACTATATACATGTAACTGAAAAATTGTTATGCACTAATAAAAAATGAAATAAATGAATAATAGTTATAATAATACACGTAACAATACACGTAATAATAATAATAATATCACGCAAAAAAAAAAATAAAAAATGCTACACACCCAACACTTAAATACCACACATACAAGTATAAATATAGATGACGTGTTGAAATCACAGCTTTGGTAAATACCAAGAAACATGCCCCATCATCCTATGTTTATGACTATTTAGAAAACAAAATAATATAACGACCTGAAATTTATAAATTTTACTTTTCGTAGCAACTGTAAGGAAATTTTTAATAAATATTATAATTTTATTAGAAAATATTTAATTTTTATATAGTTTTAAAATTTGAATAACATTGATGGTTGTGATTGTAAAATTTTAAATTTAATATCATATCTGTAAAATAAAACCGTCACCGGAAATCCGCGTGCTAAGAGCTCTGTAGTATGATGAAATAGCTTTCCTGTTTATTTTAAGATAAGGCTATGTGATCTGACAGCGGATAAGATGTTGTTTTTACTCAATGACATAATTTTGGATGTACAAAAAAAAGCAAGTTTTAAAATAAACAAATACTGACCATGTCAATGCTGTGATGGAAACAGGTACTTGGCAG
The DNA here is from genome assembly GCA_030159075.1 of Atrina japonica. Lineage (NCBI taxonomy): Eukaryota > Metazoa > Mollusca > Bivalvia > Pterioida > Pinnidae > Atrina > Atrina japonica. Next base: position 242,991 of record BROG01000002.1, read on the forward strand.
TTCGATGGTATGCTGTATCTGATGTGAAAATATAAAATGTGTACAGCAACACAACATTACATTGTTTGCGTATATCCAAATCATAGGCGTCGGAAGCAAATTGAAAGTGGGGGGGCTAAACCAACTTATATATATATATATATATACACGCACATATACATACATTTCTAAATCCACAAACAGAAACAAAGTAAACAGCGTGCCACTACTTGTCCTCTTCTTCTTCCTGCTGCTTCTACCAATTCTTCAGTGGAGACCACAACAAAACTATCTCCTTCTCCTCCTCCTACTACCACTAATACCACTGGTACCACCACCACTACTACTAGTACTACCACTACCACCACTACTTCTACTACTACTACTACTACTACTACTACTACTTTATCCACTTGTACCACTACTACTACCACTGGTACCATTACTACCACTGGTACCACAACAACAACAACTACTACTACTACTACTACTACTACTACTACTTCCACTGGTACCACTACAACTACTACTTCTACTATTACTACTTCTACCACTAGTACCACTACTACTACTACTTCCACTGGTACCACTACAACTACTACTTCTACTACTACTACTTCTACCACTGGTACCACTACTACTTCTACCACTGGTACCACTACTACTTCCACTGGTACCACTACAACTACTACTACTACTACTGCCACTGGTACCACTACAACTACTACTTCCACTCGTACCACTACTACTACTACTACTTCCACTGGTACCACTACAACTACTACTACTGCTTCTACTACTACTACTAACAACAACAACAACTACCACTCCACTACTAAGCCATCACTACCATTATATCATCTCTTTTGTAGGAGCTTTCCTGATACCATATGTCATTATGCTGGCCCTCGTGGGACTTCCACTATTCTATATGGAAATAGCGATCGGCCAGTATGCAAGTCTGGGACCAATTTCAATATGGAGAATAAACCCATTATTCAAAGGTAAATAATAAGGAAAAATGAAAAAAAAAAATGAATATAAAAAAGGGATTTTAACGACATGCACACTTTTGTTCTATTTGTGTTTACATATATGTTTCATATCGATTGTAAATAGTTCACCTTTTCACCTTTTTATTTACGGATTTAGTATCTGAACTGAAAAGGGATAATTACCTATTTAATGATAATAGATATATATGGTCTATAGATGTCACCGACTGCGAGTAAATTATATATCAAGTTACGTTAAACATTCGATACAAAATGATAGAAAGAAATGATAACATTCGACTCTTTCTCATTAAATGAAGCCGTAAATTAACAATTACTAGCTCATATACTGAAGACAATGACATTTTCGTCTCGCCTTTTGATCGATTTCCAGTACATGTCTGGTGAATCAACAAGTTAAAGCAACCAAATCTCTGTACAAAGTTATTTTTTTTATTCTTATAATTGTACTAGCTCTACGTAGTGCTTGCCAAGATAAACTCAGTTTTGAAACACATCAATATGATCGTACGAAACTACCTGTGTTTTTTTTTTCTAACGTGGCTTTAGCTGTCTGTCTGAAATCGATTTGTTTACGAAAGTAATTTTCATATTTTCAGGTCTGGGTTACGCTATGGTTATTGTCTCCTGGCTTATTGGTTTGTATTACAATGTGGTCATTGCCCATGTGCTGTACTATTTGATTGCCTCCTTTACGTCCGCGTTGCCATGGACAACGTGCAACAACGACTGGAATACACAATTCTGTTTGGAGTATGAATATGGCCAAAACAGAAGTACGTACGATTTACTATGAAAGACAAAGCAAATCGATAAATCAATACACAATTCATTGAGTTATGCTTTGTCTTGGCAATTTACGCACATTATCTTTGACACAAACTGCATGTAGTGTAATAAAGTAATCGAAAGAAAAGGTTAAACAAATCGTGTGTTATCTTAGAAGAGGCGCATAATGTAATTTTCATTGTGTTTCATCGTAAACAGTAAATTTAAGAGTGTAATTGAAATTTATTACACTTTGCACGTGAGTGTATCTTCACACTTCTTTGATGCGTAAATGAATTCATTAATGGCATTCCACTAATTTAACAGCTTAGGGCATTTGACTTTTACATATTTTTGCAAATTAAAAATAAATGTAAATATCATGATTCTTTTTTAATTCTTACAAACGAGATAATAATGACTTTGAGGTAGAAATACATAACATTTTCATGTTTTGATTTAAAGACAAACATAATACTAAAGTTATGGGTTTCCAAAATAATTGCTCAAGGCATTCCACAAATTATGAAATTCCACAAAATTATAAAAAGAAAATACTTAATTAACTAGACTTGACTGTATTCGCGAATTTCAAAATTTAGAATTGAAAACATATTAATTCTTCAATATTTCATCATATTGTTAATTGATTTGTTTAAATTTGGGGAAGGGGGATATCGGAAACTTGAACTCTTGGTATTACCACTATATCATTATGTATCTACTGTTTTGAAAATTGCGTAATATATAAATAGTATTGTCTTTTTACAACATGATTTTACCTACGATATTAAATTTCAATCCAGTTATAGTTTCTTGGAATGTAATATTGACACATTATATTGTAATTTTCTTTTTCATTTACAAATTTTAGGTTCCATCAACTCTACTTCCATAGGAGAAAATAAAACAGATCACATTATGACACGCACCCCCAGCGAAGAATATTACAGGTAATTACATCACCATTAAAACATCATGGATAACAATTTAACAAGATGTGTTCATGCATGTCACTCTCGATCATGGATAGCGATTTTACAAGACTTGTGTTCATGCATGTCACTCCCGATGTAAAATAGACTACATGTATGTACTGTTGGAGTATAAAATAAATAACATGTAATTTGTTTTCGGACGTTCATAATTCATTTTCACCTTTATAGAAAATCCCAGTCAACTTTCAACCTTATTTGATAATAAATTTCTTCTGTTTTAAAGGAATCACGTGTTGGGTCAGAGCGAGACCATTGACGACTTTGGGTCAGTTCAGTGGAAGCTAGCTCTTACTTTGTTTGCGGCATGGGTCATTGTCTATTTGGTTCTCCTGAAAGGCATCAAATCACTGGGAAAGGTTTGTTTTTAAGACGGTTTCTTTTCTCTCAATGTACGGAAAATTTGAACAGAAATAAAAATAACTATTTAATACATCATTAATTAGAAAAATTAGATAAATCGACCGATTTCCATTGGAACCGATTTGAACGAATGCTTTGACAAAACTGATTTTTTATTTTTTTTAATAAGAAAAATCGACCGATTTCCATAGATACCAATTTTAAATGAATACTTTGACGAAACTTAATTTTTATCTTTTTTTAGCGAGTAATATAAATCATGGAAATCGTGATTTTATTTCGTTTGTTTAAACCGGAAGGTACCTTAATGTAGAATTAATAAGTGTCAAGAAGGTGTCTAGGGGATACTATAAAATTAATTGATTGAATGAGTCATACAGGAGGGATTGTTTCTTTTTGATTTGTGAAATTACTAAATCATTACCCAAGTAATTTAAAATTAAATAATTTCATATTTGCCAAGTATTTGAAAGTACATGTATTTGATATTATTACAGGTTGTTTACTTCACGGCAATTTTCCCGTACATAATGTTGACAGTACTGTTGTTCAGAGGCATAACACTACCGGGAGCTGCAAACGGCATTATTTATTACCTGAAACCGGATTTCAGTCGTCTAGCAGATGCTCGTGTATGGAGTGATGCGGCCACTCAAATTTTCTATTCTCTCAGTGCGTGTTCGGGTGGTCTTATTGCAATGTCCAGTTACAACAAATTTAAAAATAACTGCTTGAAGGATGCTCTCATCGTTTGCTTCACCAACTGTGGTACAAGCGTTTTTGCCGGCTTTGTAATATTCTCCATATTGGGATTTATGGCTCAGGAAAAAGGCGTCGAGGTATCCGAAGTTGCTGATGGAGGTAAGGGATTGTTTTTTTCTTTTGAAATTTATTAAGCCTATCTAGAGAGAACAAATACCGTAATGAAACACTGCAAGAAACAGTGGTTGCAATTTGCTGTTGTATATTGTTTAAAAAGTCACTACTATTTTTTCTGCACGTTTATAGCATAGTTAGCTATTTGACCCCCTAAATATCTATATGGGATGCCATTTTCTATTGTTTAGACTAATCTGTTATGGTCTGGGTTGAAAGTGTTAAGGAACATTTCATTTCCTTTTTATCTATCGGTTTTCTTGATACCTTCTAAGCAACCAAATTATCTATAATTGAACCAATCGTTATATCCCGAAATCTTAAATGATATGTAAATACTTTTGAATATTAAATGATCAATTTCATTTCTTCAGGTCCAGGTTTGGCATTTATAGTTTACCCAGAAGCTTTGGCTCGTATGCCTGTTTCACCTATGTGGGCAGTTGCATTCTTCATCATGATGGCAACTTTAGGATTTGGATCTGAGGTAAGTGAGATTTCTGAACTTGTGGACTGAAATGTATCCAGAAATACTTTTGTTGAGAAATTTGTGAAAATGCTATAGATTACATAAAGTTCATATTCAATTTGCAATGAAAACAGTCTTAGATTTTATGCGTAGTTTGACTATGACTATAAGAAACTAAATGCTATAACCTATTAAACTACGTTAGCAACCATAGTTATTTTAATACAATCAATAAAAAATAAAAAATATAGATGATAATTGACTTAAATTGAAATCAGATGCCTACATCAAAATCACAAATATATGTAAAAATTCATGAATATTGGCAACATTTTTGTGGAAATGGTAAATTGCCCAAGAAGAGGCTAAATTAGTACTCTGATTAGTCATCTTACTTTATAATTTTTTGAATTTTAAAATAAACGTTTTACACCGTTTTCGAAACTGAAACCTGGAAATTTCCTTAGATGAGAGGTCGAATTGAAAATGAAAGCGAAATTTCCAAGCGAAATAATTGAAGTAAGGGCATACATCCCATCCATGAGACTACATGGTGATTTAAGGCGAATTTAACCCTTTCACCCCTGAATATCTGAGTGGCATGTTCTTTCTAATGTTTCAGAGCAGTCTATTATGGTCTGTAGGGTTGAAAGGGTTAAGACGAAGTAGATATGTTTTCTATCGTAAAAGTGCAAAAATAACCTGGGACGAAAATTTCTAGGTTTGCACTATACATTTGTTATTTATTCAAAAGTTGACAAAAATCTTATTATACATTTGAATTGTATTGTCTGTATCTATATACCGAACTAATCTTATCAAATGTCTGACTGTTTTACAGTTCTCTATCGTGGAGTGTGTTCTCAGTGCGTTGACGGATGTTTTTCCACAAATACAAGCAAGGAAACCAAACATTATCTTCCGCTCCGTAATCTGTGGAGTGTCTTTTCTATTGGGATTACCAATGGTTTGCAATGTAAGTATATATATATATATATATATATATATATATATATATATATATATATATATATATATATATATATATATATATATATATATATACTAATGTTAACAGTTTATTCTTTCAGTTTACGTCAACATGAAATGAATAATGTAATTTGTTATTGGATCATTCATTATTGGTATTACTAACGCATGAGGACCAAATCTTGTCAACCTACATTAAACCATCAAAGCGTTTTTAATTGGGTTGACGGTGTATTTACATAGATATCCTTTGACGTTGATGGTTTAAAGTTACTAAGTTTCAGTATGCCACAATCTCACTCTCCACATTGGTATTCTTTAGCATTAGTCCAAATGTTTTGTCCGTGATTGTGAATATTTTTTAGTGGATTGGAAAGCAAAAATTTTTTTGGCGGGTCGGAAAGCAAACATTTTTAGCGGGTTGGAAAGCAAAACATTTTTTAGCGAGTTGGAAAGCAAAAATCAAACACAAACAGACAGGAATTTTTCTTTTGTGTCATATGTATAAACACATAGCTGTAACCAGTGTTTTATTATTATCTTTATATCTGATTTATTTCATCACTTGTCAATCTGTTTAATAATTTGAATTCCAAAAATTCTTTCTCTTTATAGGGTGGCATTTACTTGTTGAATCTGGTAGATTACAGTGTTGGTGGTTTCCCGCTATTGGTTGTTGGACTCCTGGAACTGTTAGCTATCAACTGGATATACGGTAAATATCTGTTTATTCTTATGTTGGGAAGTGTGCCAGTTTACTCTTAAAAGGTCGGGGTACCAGTTTTTCCTCCTCCACCATTTACAACTGACGTAAACAGCAAAAAAAAAAACAAAACAAAAAACAAATCTGTTATATTTTCTGATGTTTTGATTCAGAAGTGATTTAGACATTTATTGTTCGCTTCATATGAATTTTAAGTCAAAGCTGCTATTTTTGTGTATGACGCACTTCTGCCCAAGTGCTGTTTCTCCATTGAAAGGATAAAAAAAACTAACATCTGTTGCACTGTTTTGAAACAATAGATAGATAACGGATTTTATGTAAATGTCAGATTTATTTGTGATGAACTATGTATTGTAAAAGCTGTCAATTTTCTTATCGTTTCAGGGTTTGATAGATTTTCCGATGACATCTGCGCTATGTTGGGAAGAAAACCAAACAAATACTGGGAAATATGCTGGAAATATGTGGCTCCATTTGTTATTGCTGTAAGTTGATTCTAGCATTAGACGTTAGGCTTTTGGATGTACATGTATTTCTTTTTTTTTGTATAAGGGAAATTTTGAACCCTTTAATGTAGAATGAAATTAATATTCTCCATGCAAATTGTTTACTTCTGCATGCATTTATAACTAGTGTGAGGAAAATAAATATTGTGGTACAATTAATGAAAACATTACAATATGCATCATGTATTAACAAAATATTTAAATCTAGATTTTAAAATTTTAATTTAAAAAATAATACCGTGAGTTGAACAGCTCTGAAAATCTATTGGAATTGTAATTTTACATAAATGTTCAATCAATATTTGTAAAATACCAAAATTACCCCAAAATATGAGACAAATTAATGATTCATCTCTGGTTGCTTTTCATTATTTGGTCGTAAATATGTAGCTTCGTTTAAATGCTAAATAAGCATATTTTATGGCTACAAATTACATTGTGTTGATTTGAGTGTGTATTTTTTTCTCTCGATGCAGTTAACAATCATCTTGAACATTGCGTTGTATAAAGAACCAATACTGGATGGTATTGCATATCCGGAATGGGCAAAATCCTTAGGCTGGCTGATCGTCATGTTCCCTATTGTTGTTATTCCATTATGGTTCATGTTGAAATACTGTGTGGATGGAGGATATGAAGTAAGTGCCTGTGATTGGAATGGTACCTTCACTATTGATTTGTGGAATCAAAAATTTTCGTATGTTTATTAATTGACTTATCGCCAAATGTCTAACACATGGCTGTCAATGTGCTTTTGAGACGTAATTCTATTATGATGTCATAATCTCACAAGTGTTTGACAGGCCATTTAAATGTGTCCTTATAATGGAAACGTTTGCTAAAAGGTGCAGTGTCGGACATTTGTGGATAGGACAATTTGGGTAAAAGGCATGAAAAATATGTACATGTACTTAATTAAAATATTTAATCATCATTTTAAGATTAGTTATATCTTTTTTGGAAACTTTGTCTTATGAAACCATTACTAGCAGGTAAAATCAATTATATGAAAGTTAGCATCTCACAATAGGGGGGTAGATGCGAGATAAAATGTATGCCCAAAAGTCAAACATATTATTGATGCTGCAGTTATAGTAATTGTATTCATTAGAGGCACCCGGTTATGGTTTTAGATATTAATCACTCACATCAAAGAGAAAATTAAATCTCTGAATAAAGTAATTGAATGAAAGACGTAAAACTTTGAAATACATATTCACCAATACTAGAAAATATCCCTACACATTGAGGAAGGACATTTTACAGCTTTACAATGATTTTGTTTTCTATTTCAGCTGTTGAGAAAAGGAATACAACCATTGAAATCCTGGGGACCATCTAATGCAAACAAGAGACGCGAATACCTAGAAAAAGAAGTTAATTATAATACTGACAAGAGTGCGTTCGCTAGACTAATGGGAAGCGATATGTCCACCATGACCAATGTCACTGACATCACAACGCTACAGTATACACCTGCAGGATCATCGCTCAGCATGCTGAGAAGCAGCGATAAGTCCAATGTTTGATGATGGTGAGGACTTTAGGAGCTAAAATTATTCTATTTATAGAAAAATGTCCCCATATCTCACCAGATATCCTGGGTTAAGAAGATGTAAATAGGTGCAGGGGAATTAAAGGAGTTAGATATACTAGGGAAAGTCTTAAAACCATAAAAAATGGGAATGGTGAATCTTTCATCTGGTAAAGAATATCTGAGCAGCTATCTCGAAATTATCTGATAAAAACACCAAACCAGAACAGCAGAGTTACTAGCATTTGGGATGAAACTGAATTCTTCCGTACACATTTGAATCATGTATATGAAAATCAAATTACATGTAGATACCACGATTACCAGAAGATATGAAGGACTTGTACTACTTGGAGATCGGAAAATATAGTAGAATTTGGGGATGAATGGGATTTAAAATGAGGTGATAATGTGAAACATACAAGTACTTATATGCACCTAAGTAAAGTACACACAGTCCAGTAAAGTCTGTTTCATTTAGTACAGCAAGATTTGTTGAACTACCAGTACTTGAAATATAAGTTTTGTAAAGGTAGGATGACCTTACAAGATAATTGCCCCTCTGAATAACCGACAATCTTCAAAACTAACTTTAAACGGTTGATGATTTTGCATTCAATATGCTACTAGAATCAAATTCCATTTATTTTTCTAGGTTTTAAAGCACGATGTTTTTTGTAAAAAGAAAATAAGCTTCTGCCACATGTTAAAATATTGTTATTTTCCATTATGCGCTATTTTATAAATTGACCATCATCTTAAACGAAAATAGGAAACTTTTTGTACAATCCTCACTAGTTTGATGCCTTAAATCTTGCTGTAAATCGCGTCGCCTTCATAGCTTATACGCCAGATACCAACAGCCACAATGTTATATTTTTGTTTTACATTTGTCTTATTGAAAATGTGTGGTAGAATCCATGTATGGATTTTTTTTGGTTTTTGATATGTAGAAAATTCTATGGCTTTTTGTATAACTGTTGCAAGTAAATATTTTCATCTGTTATATCAACATTCGAAACTTTTGATAAACATCAATGCTGGTGATCAGTTTGGATATCTTTAAAGTTCTCGTTAACGAATCTTATTTTGATATACGGTAGTTTGGGATGAGAAAAAAATTAAAATTTTGACAAAAATATATTTTGTTTTGTTAAAGAAATATTGTTCTCCTCAGTCAATGTGAAAACAGTATTTAAATAAAAAAAAAATAAATTACCATAAAGAATTGAATCTCAGGGATGTTATTTTGATAATTTATTGCAACTGTACCTAAAAGAGTTGGACAATATCCACCAAGTATTCCGTAAATGTTCATATGTTAAAAGTTGGATATGGGTTATGAGAGAGAGAGAGAGAGAGAGAGAGGTATGGATGCAGAGTGCATTGTGATTGCTTTTACTGCCTACACGTTTGTGATGATAACGCAAATCTATGCAAGTTTGCCGTGTTGTGCAATATTGTGACTGAGATAGATGTACTACTTTGTGTATGTGTAATGCGAGGTTTTAGTTGCTTTACTTTTTGAAATGTTGAATAAAATTACAATTGATATTTCATGTGTTTTGTCCTTTCTAATATCGAGATTCTTAAAAGTTCCATGGGGTTGTTATTCAACAGATGATTAGCCTAAGTAATTAGCACATACATATATTGTTTACTTTGTCTTAAAAGTGTAACCATTGACTTTAAACAAACAGTAAACATGGTCGTATGCTACATGTAAATGTGATTAACACCACCAATGTCTTTTAAATGAAATGCTACAAGAATCATCAGAGTCGCTAATCACTGAGTAAGATGATCATCTTTTTATACAATCTGTGTGGTATAATACTAATTATATGATGCAGATAGTACCGTTAGGTTTCAGATATGATCCAATCGGGTAATTCATCACTTGTGATGTCATGGTACTTTGGTAGTTTATAGTAAAACATTTTGCAGACTGTGGTGTGTAGGATAGAAAAAAAGGATTTTCGCTTAAATTGTTTTTATTAGTTGATAACTTAAACATACCCACATTGACTTTAAACAGAAAAAATAAATCAAACTTCTGCAATTCGAGATTTTTCTGTAATGGTTTCATATACTGGTAGTTTGTATTTAGAACTTAGATTATATGTCAATTCTGGTAATCTGTAATCTACCGTATCTCGCTCTCAGATAGCGAAATTCGTCAAAACCATGTATGGGGATTACGTACTGTGAAACCTCGCCCAATGGTCACCATTTAAGACTGTTAATATGCAAATTTGAAAATTTCTTGGTAAATATTAAATAAGTTCAGAGACCAAGAGACCACCTCCCGAATCAGACCGGATTGAGTGAGTCAGTTAAGAGGTTTTAATAGTGAGGTTCCACTGTACATTTTTTTTTATTTACGTAAGATACTGATACAAATTATCATATTTATACTGCATAACAAAAACAATATAAAGGTTAATTGTAGTCAAGTAACAGCTCAGCAAATCTTTATCAAACTTCCTAACCAGAACACTAATGACGTCAAGTTAAATTTGTTAAAAGACGACAGTACAATTGCTTACGTCAGAGGTCGTGTAAATCAGAAAGCGATACTACAAATTCTACTTTTCACTGTTTGCTTATCGCTTCTGTTAACACTTGATCGTTATTACTTCATACATGTTGGACGTATCTAACCATCACTTTGATATTCAATCGTGAGAACATATGTTTAGACAACAAAATGTACATTTTGACATATGAAAAAATAACTATATATACATCTCGTATTTTTCCTTTGATACCACCTTTGTTTTGCGTTTTCTTAATTCGAGCTTAACTGATGGAAAATGACAAAAACGATCGTCTTGAGCATTTGTTTTCCCCAATCTTTTGTAAAACTATAACTTTGGTATTGTTAATAATATTTACGACCACCTGTTTACAGGTTTAATATTGTGTTCTGAGTATTGGTCCCGGCAAGGTGGCGAAAAGAGAAATGGAGAAAAAAATGGAATATGTAATGATCAACTAAAATAATGGTACATAATTTGTATTTTTAACAAAGAAGTCATGTGAAGGAGAGATGTCAAAATCGCCTGAATAATAGACCACCTGTCATATTGAACTTTTTGCATCTTCCCTTGGATGGTCTCTTAAAATGTTAAAGGGGCATTGGCTCTCTTAACCCCCAAATATATTTTGATTTTTTCTACTTTTCTTACTTGTACTTGATATTTATAACAAATAAGAGCTATACACAGGCATAAAAATCTTATATTCCTATATATTTTGTGAAAATAATGTCAGGTCAAATTGGTATACATTCATATACAAACAGTAATTTCCACAAAATATATAGAAATTTAAGTATTTTTTAGCCTGTATATATAATTTTTTGCTATTGTATATTGAGAAAAAACTGAAACAAAAAAAATTATAGCTAGTGCTCCTTTAAATTAGCCTATATATACACGTATAACATGTATTTGTGATAAAATGGTCTCGATGTCTATCTCCCAAAGTTGCACATTGTGTCTGGACAGATAAATTGAACATTTAAATAAATCAGAATTACATTGTTTAAAAACTTTCCGACTTTTGGTTTAAAGTTCTCCGGGATTTTTCATGATATATCCATCAGCCAATCCCGAGCGCCTGTAAAATAAACTGGATACTGCATAATGAAAATGTCGCCATTATTTAAACAAGGATGTTACTAGATTATTTATAAATTAATGTCTTTCCCAGGGCAATTGGCAAATTGAAGAAATTACAAAATTGCATCACTTTTCAATAATTTAGACGTCTATTGCTAAATTCCTAGACTGCAGAAATCCTGATCATAAAATACGCATGTGGATTTCGTTTTGCAACGTGCTATTGCGTCATCCAACAGTATAAATGTATTTTAAATCAATAATGAACAACACTGGAGGCAACCGAGGGAGTTGTGTTTCAGACACAGTTACTTGTGTATACAGATGAGAAAATCAATGAAATGTATTGAAATTTAGATTCCGATGACATACTGGTACATAATGCATGTCAATTTCAAAATGACCCTGACGTACAAACCAACATCCGGAAATTCGAGTGGATCCGTTTTGAGTCCTTAATGTAAATATAACAAATCCAATATTCCTTCTGATTCAAGCCCCTCGTTGCGGATGTTTTCATGTTTCTGCACTCAAACCTTATCTGTGGAAACAACATTCCATTGTAATTGTATAAGAGCAAAATGTAAATACTACAGAGGACAAATTTGCATACAAAACACAGACGGCTCTCAAAAGCATACAGAATTTGTAAAAAGGCGTCGTTTGTATTAGATTTTCACCAACAGCCACTAGTAACGTGTGCTACGAATTGTTTTATTTACTTTTTGAATGGCTGTATTTATCTTTATCTAAGAAAATGATTTCGGATGACATATGTATTAGTACATCAATGTTTATTTATCAACTTATGAATTTCATCAATTGTTTATATAACAATTGGTCTCTTTACCAACTAATACAGAAACCCGTCTTGTCTCCCAATTCCCGATCAATCAAAATCCGTACCGTACATTAAAATTTGATGTAACACAAAAATTGATTGAAAAACCTAGATAGAGCCAGTGACCATTGACCCGATCGATTTCAAAATCTGAATATGTTATTTATTGTCCCATTGGATATACAGAATCCAAATGTTAACAGTACGGTAGCCCGTAAGGTCATATAGTGAACATTGGGTAAATCAAAATCCCTGAAAGATCCAGATGTGGGGTCAGGTGTCATGGATACGAAAATATGTAAATTTGAAGTTCTCATATAGGAAAATCTCATCCATTGAGACACACACACACACAACACACCAAAACTCATGCAGGGGGACTAAAGTAAAATTGTTGGATAATTTTTGTGTGACGGAGGAATCCCATCACAACTGATTTATGCAGAACCTAGACAGTATTCCTGAACGGATGAAAAAAATAATGAGTAAATTCTTTAACCAAATTAACTTCAGCTTGTGGGAAATTAAATGGTTAGAAATGTAAATAATTCTGTCTGTTTGCCAAAAAGCATAAAGGTTAAAAACCAGGATAAAGATATAGAAACCCTATTTCAAAACCGAAATTCCAGCTTTAAAATTTTTCCGTCATATGAAGTGAAATTTTGATTTTTTAACTTAACAAATAAAATATAATAGCTTTTCAACAACAAGGTAAATATTTATCAACGGTTATGTGTGTTTTAATTTACGTTATGGGAAAAGGAAAGTTTTGTGTAAAGTACTATAGTAAAAGTCAAATCAGTTCATTTAAAGAGCCTACACAACACGTCAGAAATTTATTTCTCTCGTGCTCCTACACATAATATAAATTTTCGTTATCATAGCAACACGTTACCATCACAAGAATGGTTTTCAATATACACATTGCACAATGATGGAACTATTTTACAAGAAAATAGACGGATGTACGTTAACACATATTGCCTTGCTCGAACTCCAGGTACTGCAGTTGTAATATTTTTGTGCTGAAAACTAGCCATTCATCCCTGTTATTGTTTAAATTTAGACTCATGTTTGTAAATATTTGCCAATTATGCTTGGTAAAACTACACGTGCAGATTGTGCAATATGCTTCAAATATTCACTTTACTTTACCAAATAAGTCGGTACACTTTGAAAACGCAGACATATATCCAGCAATTTATGCTGACGAACTCAGAATCATTTGAAGCCGATTCTGTTCCATTGTGTAAAAAATTATTTTAATTATTTTAATAATATATTGATCCAAAAATTTCATTCCCGATAAAGATGTAGAAGCGTGAAATGGGGAAGTGTATATATAAAGACCACTGGCCTTCGGCAAGTAAACTGACAAACTTTCTCAGAAAACCAGCTTAAGTGGGACCTGAACCCTCGCTGACCAGCGGTGAGAGACTTTAAAGTTTAAAGTGCAATGCTCTATCCACTCGGCCCCAACAATGACTAGATATGAGAGACTTCATGGTTTAAAGTACAATGATCTATCCATTCGGCCACAGAGGCCCAAACACTGACTAGAGATGAGAGGCTTCATAGTTTAAAGTGCTATGCTCTAACCACTCAGCCAGGGAGGCCCCAACATTGACTAGAGGTGACAGACCTCAAAGCTTAAAGTGCAATGCTCTAACCACTCGGTCACTAAGGCCTGAATACCTTTACAAGTAGTATTGTAATCTAAAATCAATTCATAGTATTCATGATCAAGGAATTTGAAGTGTATATATAAAATGCAATCAGAACTGATTAATTGAATGCTGATATTCAAATGACGCAACCTGTACAAAATCATTATGGTATTAAAACCTTTTTTGTGGCTTTATGAGTTACTTCTTTAAATATTGCAGACAATATTGACTGGTCTAAAACAGTACAAAACAGCATAAGCATTATTATACATACTTAGGTGTGGAATAAAAGAGTATTACCATCTTCATGATCGTGACATTTGACCAAATATTACGGATCTTCAAATTATATTTGATTCAAGATTAATCTGGGATAAACTACTAGTATTACATATCTTATGTCTAGACTGCTTTAATGTCAAAGAAGGACAAACCTTGTCATTTCTACATGTATTCTGAAATACGATGTACAGTCAAACCCATTTATATTGATTCCTGTTACATTGGAATCCTGCTTTATTTTAATGATTTTTATCCCCCGACTAGATTTCTTTATTATCATTATAACCTGCTTATTTTGAAAACCATGTTTATTTGAAAGAAAAACATATTCCTTTCGATTTTAATATATCCAGGTTCGTCTATATTTGGATTGTCTTTACTCCCTCTAAGGTATTTGCGTTTAAAAAACCAGACGAAACTTTCTGTGACTTGGAATCAATACTGAATTAATTGCAACATTATATCATCTTATTGCTATTTTATCTACTAAATTTACATAGCTTTCACTAAAACGCATGAATCTTAACAGTATAAACTAATTGTATTAGGACAATGAAATGATTCACAAATTCTCGTCAATGTTGGCTTAACATAAAATCTATCTGCACTTTGCTCACACATAGCCGAAAATATCACATTCCAACAAAAAAAATAAATCTATAAATAACTGGTGATTATTGCATTCATGCACCTGAAAGCGATCTTCCATAATGTAGAGAAATTCAAATAAGCATGATGCTCTACTTTCAATTCCACCAATGTATAATATACATTGCTAAATGTTTTATAAATTACCAAGCATTGTATTTCAAAACTCACGACAAAACTAAACACAACAGCTAACCCAAATTGTTGGTACAGACAAGAGACAGAAAAATTCATTGACTGACATTTCAAACTTACCTTCCAGATATTTTTTGCATGAATATAATATAGTCCTAGTTATGAGACCATTCCTTGTATCAGAAAAGGATGGAAACTTTATAATAACAGATTTTTTTACAACAATATACCAACATCAATCAACATTTCACATAACTTTTAGAATTGTTTGTGATCCATAATTTACAATTCCGTGTTCAATTTTGAACTCTTTTCTGCCAAAATTAGGAAAGTCATATATTTAAAGTTCCAGAGTTTCCTGGTTAAGGATATTTTCAAGAGATTGTCTTAACAATGTGTACAGTATTTACTTTTACAAGATACAATTTAAAAATGCCTGGAAACCAGTTATTAATAAAGGTTATAGACATGGTGTATTAAATTGTAAATTAGTTTCATACATTTCATGATCTTTTTTTACCTTGCCCTCAAATGGTCAGAAGTATGTGACACATCAACGTTATCACGTATTCATGTTGGTTAAAAAAACATATAAAGTGAAACTAATAATGTCTTTTACTGTAAATCACTTACATTTCATGGGAGATTAATTTTCGCAAATTCAAATGTTTAGTAAATATTTGTATAAAATGTTTGCTCAAGTATATAAAAGCATTAAGTGGTTATCGCAATCAATGTGTATCTACAAAATGTCATGTATGCACAACAATGTAAGCAACATTGTTTATTTCAAAAAAATGTGTATAACTAATACTCATCAAACAGTATAAAAACACTTCATGTTACTTATGATTTCCAATACTTCCCGAGAGGTAATCCGAATACAAGTAAAATATAACCTCTGGAGAAAAGTTTCACACCTTTCCCAGAGGTGCTACATTGTAAATCAATTTTACTAATACATAACCTGGTAATTTAAAACCAGGTTCCCAGGTGTTGTATGTATTTTTTCCTTTAATTTATCATTAAGTCATACTCTAGAAATTTATGCCACTGTTTTTGGCCTTGTATAACACCTTCTTATTTTGAAAATATATACATTTCTATTAAATTTGATCTCAACTGATGAAGTCTTATTGACAGAAACGATCGTCTTGAGCAATTGTTTCGCCTCATTTGTAAAACTATACCTTTGGTTTTGTTCATAATATTTATATACATGTTCAACATGACTGATTCACTTTTTGCATCATTAAAATGACAAATCCATGTATTTACATAGGTGCCTGAAAAGTGAGTGTGCAAAATAAAGTCCTCAAAATAAAAGTGATAGTGAGTTCCAAAAAAACCTTGCTGTATCCTGATATTGAGATAAGAGATACAACATTACTTTAA
This sequence comes from Atrina japonica, assembly GCA_030159075.1. Classification (NCBI taxonomy): domain Eukaryota; kingdom Metazoa; phylum Mollusca; class Bivalvia; order Pterioida; family Pinnidae; genus Atrina; species Atrina japonica. The sequence goes on from BROG01000002.1 coordinate 259,805, forward strand.
AAGGATTGAAGAATTCCTAATTCTGGACCTGAAGTCACCAAATTTACTCAGTATTCAAGCTCAACTAAATTTTCATAATTTTAAGGTTAAAACACACAAAATTTATTCTGTAACTGGACATGGTTTTATATTGATGGCATACCATTCGGCATTGTACATAGTCATCAAAATTATTGCTAATTTGAAGAAAACTTCAGAAATATTAAAACATTGTTCGAGTACATACTCAATTATTGAATAACGTACTCAATGTATTTATTTATTTTTTACAGGAAAATCATAAATATGACACAAATTTTGTATGTAAATGACGAAAAATAATGTTTCCTAATCACTCTAACCCAAAAGTTTTACAAACAAGTAAAAATAATGAAATAACAGATGAGCTCGAGTAAATTTGGTGATTTCAGGCGTATTTGCTACCTTTTAAACAGAGTAATATCAAATTGGAGAAAAAATGCACAAAAATATAACATTTGGATGACCTATAATTTTTGTATTTTAATATAATTTAAATGTCACAATATAACATTAATCCAAACTTTCTTTTTTCAAAATTCCCAGTTGTTGTAGCAAAGAGCAGAAAAGTATCATATATCAACAGTTTTTTTTACTTTACTCCATCTTCTAAAATTATACATAAAACAGAAAGAACGTGAGTGGAGTTCTAACAGCTAAATTTTCATATTAAATTTTCAAAACTTCAGTTTTATTTCGGCTTCAATTCATCTGATGCACCAATTTAAATTATTTGTGGTCAATTAACAGTAATGATGCAAACAGCCCTGTTAAATGCATTACTGTTAATGTTCTGTATTTTAATTTTTCACATCCTCCATAACAGTTGTCAGCTTCAATGTTTTGAACATTCACAAATTTCCCAGTTGTTATACAACTGGCATCTTGTTGTTCTGGCAATATCAATGTTTAACTTAAACCTTGTGATACAAAAAAAGAAATCATCACAGATACGCACTTTCCATCTCATTTCATTCGTTGAACAATTACAGCATTTAATAATTTGGCTTCCTCTAATGTCTGCGTTTCATTGGTTAATTCTTTATTTGGAAATGTAGTTAACAACACGAAGTTAGAGGAAACATACTCCGGTCTTGCTCTGTGATATGAGTCAAGGAAGAAATTAAAGTAATAGGAATAACAAGGCTCAACAATCACATTTGTCCGGGACAAGTCCATTCTGAGGTCGGACAAGTAAATGTTACTTCTCACTTGTCCAACAAGTAACAAGTAAAGATGCTAAAGACAAAAATTAATTCAATAGATATATTACATGTTTAAGCACAAAACAAATAATTTTTGCATTTGGACTAAAAAATTGCAGTACTACTGGTCCTGTAGGACAAGTGAAATTTTTTTTATGATTGTTCATCCCTGAATAAATCAATTAGACACGCTATATAATCAGATGTCATATTGAACAATTTTCATTATTATATGGGATATAATTTTCAGCAAGCTCTGTTTTCAAGCTAAAAAATAACACATGCTTGCATTCTCTTTCTGTCTCTGTGAATGCAGAAGAGTACATAGTTTACATTCAAACAAAAGGTTTAGCAAGCTGTTTTCCTCAGAAAAATAAAGGACACAAATACATACGCACAAAGTCTCTGAATACAAAGAATATATAATATGCACTTTAATTCAAATAAATGGGTTCAGCAAGCTCTTTTTCCCTATAAGAACAAGAGTTGTCAGAAGACAACAAAGCTTGCTGAAAATAGGCTTTTGACCCATAATTGGCAGGTTTTAAGGTCAAGGTACATATTTTCATTCCTTCAGCTCAGGTTAAAATTTTGAAAAGTAAGTCAAAGTCCAAGGTCACTAGGTCGAAAGCCAAAGTATCAAATGATAGCTCTGGTCATAAGAAATATATATATGTGAAATATCAAAGCCCTATTCATCATGGTTTAAAAGATATAGGCCAGGTTTATGTTTTGTCTAGGAATGCGGTCAACAATGACATCAGCTCTCCAGACTTTTGTCCTGGTGAGCTAAAAATGAAATACACACTTACCCCTCCCCTATCTTTCGCTTACAAACTATATGGACTTAATATTAACCCCTTTAATCCCATAGACAATAATGGACTGGTCCTATATAGCAGAACAGAGCATATCAAGAAAGAGGTTCAAAGGGCCTTACTTGTCACCTTCTTCACTGCCACATCTTCAAAATTCCTTTTAGGAAATTCAATATTTTTCTTACCCTTTTCTTTAAAATTTTGCAGATTAAACTGTAAATCAATTCTTGCACATTCATGGGAAGCTGTAGATGTTTAAAGTTTTATTAGCTGCGTTTCCCCCAAAAATATTTTGTTTTATTTTACTTTTACAACTTGTACTTAATGTGCAATAACAAATAAGAGCTATACATGGGCATACCAAATCTTATATTCCTATATTTTGTGAAAATAAGGTCCAGTGTGGAACTCATAAACAAGGAGTAAGGTTGAATTAATCAAATGCAGTTGAAAAAGAGCCAAACCTTGTTTTCTTAACCAATTTTCACAAAATATATAGGAATTCAAGAATTTTTATGCCTGTGTATATCTCTTATTTGTTATTGTATATCAATCTAAGTTGTTAAAAAAAGGGAACATTCTTTTTTAAAGAAAAACACAGATTACGCCCCTTGATATTTTACACATAAAGACAGTTAATAACGGTCTGCGATTGATTACCTATTAAGTGACTCAGATGTCTTAAGCCAGATTGAAAATTAAAGTCCTGCAAAAATTCACAATAATGCCACACATTCAAACAAAAGGATACATGGTTATATATCTTCTGATGTCACTTATTCTGTGTGAATGGTTAAACTTTGCTGCCATCCTGAAATTTATCAAAAAATAATCAATTATTCATAAAAAATAGAACATTCAAATATGTTTTAAGAATCATACAATAAACTACAGTGGAGCCTGTCTTCAAAAAAGCACACCACCTGCCACCAAAATGTGGTCTCTCAAAAGAGGTTTTGTATAAGGGAATATTTTACTAATCTATCCCTGAAAAACAATGGACTCTTCTGTAAATCATTGACTTAGACCAGTCCAAATGTGTCTTTAGGGGTGAATGAGTTAACTAAGTGGCTTCCTTATTGTGGTCTTACAAAAATGGTGGGCTTTCACGAGAGTGGTTAAACTGTACAAAAATCAATCTGACAAACTCTTGCCAAATATAATATTTATAACACTTTAAAGGAATTGCTCAAAAGCAGATGCATTTGGCACTGTTAACACCATTTAAATTCTAAAATTTTTCTAAAGCTAAGATAGTCATTTTTACAGTGGTTACTCTTAGACGGATTTCGGCTATACCTTTAGAGATATTATTTGGCCTTGTATGAAACCATTTTATCTTTAGTAAAAATCACATACTTTTCAAATTGGAGCTCAACTGATGAAGTCTAATTGACAGAAACTATATCGTCTTGAGCATTGTAACTTTGGTATTATGTTTATAATATTTTAAAACTGTATCAGTTCTTTAAGAATACTGTTTAGTTTAAGCTAAAGAACTATTCAAGACACAAAAATGCCTCTGCATCATCTTATTGTCAATGTAAATATTAAGTTATAGTATATATATATATATATATATATATATATATATATATATATATATATATATATATATGTATTCATGCACATCAAAAATTGCACATCTTGGTTTCCCATTCCTGGTATTTTTTGGTACTCTTCCAGGTGATTATCTAAAAATCTTTAATGGATAAAAGTATGTTGATAATCTGAATTTTAGGTTTATTTTATTTACATATATATTTATTGTACACAAACTCATAAAAGCATGAACCTTGGTGTATCCAGGATAAACTAATGAAACTTTTATGGAAATGAAAAAATATGAACAAATAAATGAAAATAAATGTAAGTCTTGCTTTTCAACAGATATACTTTAAATATCTTGCTGAATTTGCATTCCACATCCTGTACAGTGTATGCCTAAAAGTGGATCATGTGGTGATACATAACACATGCCTGAAAGTGCTAAAAATGATATCTCTGGATTTACATATTAATAGTTTGCATGTATTTCTTTATTTCTACTTTTAAACTATCTAGATTTGCAGTTATCTTCTTCAATGTATATACACCCTTTACCTGGATCCATCAGCCAATCTGATCTGGACATTTGTTGTTGGTTTCGAGTCAACTACTGAGACACTTTGTTTTGCCGTACTTTCATTTGATGATCCACTTGCTGCCGACACGTTTGTTTTTGCTACATTTGGAGCCGGACTTCATTTGTGAAATAAAAAGATTGTGAGTTGATAATATTAGTAATACACAATCACAAAAATATCTTCCTTCATTTTTTAACTGGAAAATTTCAAAAATATTGTGGTATTATCAAAATCACGTGAATACGATTTGTTTGTTTAATTGGTGTTTTATGCCACACTCAACAATTTTTTAGTTATGTGGTGGCGGCCAGATTTTAATGGCAGAGGAGAGAGCCTGATTACCATATGACCATAGGTGTCTCGAGTCATAACTGGTGTTGAGATTCATTAACGAAATCAGAATGGAATCCAACTAACTCCTTAAGTGAAATGTATGGGGGAAAATGTTGTAAATATTTGTTTTGTTCAATTAAATATGCACACAGAAAAAATTTCAGATCAACTTGGCACTATGCCTAGTTACAAGATGTAAAGCAGTTGGCATCCATGAAACTGTCAAAGATGAAGACAAACTTAAACCCCAATTCTTGTCAGCAACCCAATGCCAAATTAGCCTATAATTAATACATAAAATATTTATCATTTACTCTATAAACTTACCTCCTGAGCATATGTCTAGCACATGTCCAGCTCCGGTGAAGGTTTGTACAGATATCAGTTACTATATAAACTTACCTCCCCAGCACATGTCCAGCTCCTGTGAAGGCCTGTACAGATATCAGAGATTGTGAAGGCCTGTACAGATATCAGTTACTATATAAACTTACCTCCCCAGCATATACCCAGCTCCCGTGAATGACTGTACAGATACCAGTTACAATATAAACTTACCTCCCCAGCACATGTCCAGCTCCTGTGAATGCCTGTACAGATACCAGTTCCTATATAAACTTACCTACCCAGCATATTTCCAGCTCCTGTGAATGCCTGTACAGATATCAGTTCCTATATAAACTTACCTCCCCAGCATATTTCCAGCTCCTGTGAAGGCCTGTACAGATATCAGTTCCTATATAAACTTACCTCCCCAGCATATTTCCAGCTCCTGTGAAGGCCTGTACAGATATCAGTTCCTATATAAACTTACCTCCCCAGCATATTTCCAGCTTCTGTGAAGGCCTGTACAGATATCAGTTCCTATATAAACTTACCTCCCCAGCATATTTCCAGCTCCTGTGAATGCCTGTACAGATATCAGTTACCTATATATGAGCTTACCTCCCTAGCTTATGCCCAGCTCCTGTAAAGGCTTGTACAGATATCAGTTACTATATAAACTTACCTCCCCAGAATATGCCCATCTTCTGTGAATGCCTGTATAGATATTAGTTACTATATGAGCTTACCTCCCCAGCATATGCCCAGCTCCTGTGAATGCCTGTAAAGATACTTTGGGTTTAACATATTCCTCTGTTCTATGATCCTCCATATCGAGATTGACCTCTCGACCCATTTTTGTCAACTCTTTTGGCACTTCACTAGAAAACAGATGTTTAAATATTAGTCAAACTTGTCTGTATGCAGAATCTTATTAATCACTTGAACAAGCTTAATTTATAAATATTTACATACCGACTGTAATTTCCTTCATTACAGTTATACCGAACAACCGTATTATTTTATCAATAAAATCAGTGGGTCATCACGTGATCTAAGTGTTAACCGCTGGCTGGCGTAGGAATACCAGAAAATCTAAGAAACCCTTTCCATGACCATGTTACGGCATCGATTTGTCAGACAAGTATTCTCTGAACATATGAATGAATCAATAAAGAATAAAATAACACAAATACATTCCATATTTTTATTTAAAGCCATTAATTACCACAAAACAAACAAAATTCACTGAAAGAAATTGAAAACACAAGACTAGGCCTGCATCTGTAGCACACTGTACATGCCCATATTGTGATAGATCTAGGTCATGTTATGAAGAGAAACACAGGCCACAGAAATGAAAATTTGCTTCGTAGTTACGTTGCTTGTAAGTAAGTTGAAAAGGGGGTCAGGTCAAGTGCAATTTTGTCCTGTATCTCTGATCCGTCACCATATAGGCTTTTCCTGTCAGAAACAATTCGTCACTCGCATCACGTGAAATCTACTCTCAGTTCACCTCAAATCCTATTAATTGCTAGGCTTATTACCAGGCCTATCTTGTTTTTAACAACCTGTAATGTTAATGCCAAGCTTAAGTAGTGTTCATAGGTTTCTCAGTAAATTGACGGGATACGCTATATGATCAGCTGGTAAAAACTGAATTCTGAATTGACATATGGATCTATTATACTTTATAGGCCTACACAGATTTTCCATAACGAACGTGTCGATAACTATCTTTTAAACAGAACAATAACAATTTGTTATTTCACAACATAATCTGCAATTGTCTTGTTTCATTGGATTTGAAAGATTTGCTAGTGGGCTAGCCTATATACTGAAATAGGTCTACTTACAAAATCATCACCCCTTCACAGTTCACGGCATTTCCAAGCTGATTCAGTGATTGGTAAAATATCAAATAGAATGGCTACTTTCAGTTGTCATGAACGAATTTTAACAATCACAATTAAACTTTCTGTGGTATATTCCACTATTAAAATATCAGAATTCAAACGAAAATTTGTGGTAAACAACGATCATCTGTTGCTATCCAAATCGCACATGGTAGGTCTATCAGCCATTTGCACACGACCCATTTGGGCAATTCTCTTCCGACACATTTAACCCGCCACTACTAAATAGTCAAATATTAAAAATCGCGAACTAAATCTGAGAATAAGTATAAATGTATTCAAAATTGTCCATCACTAGTTTCTTTCAAAATGATATAAAAAAAAAAAACCTTAATTTCATTTAGTATTTGCGATGAGAGAAGAGAACTACTTCTCATGTCAAAACAGCTGTTGAGCCATTACGTCATATGAAAACACCCCCTGCAAAGTCAGTATTCTGCGATGAATTTAGTATGCAGTGGACTACAGTTTCACTGAAAAATGGTAATGTATATAAATATAAGGATTGTTTTTCATTTTTTGAACATCATCAGGGTATAAAAGCAATTGCTCATGAAGTGCTGCACAGAATTTTTTCCATGAGCAATTGCTTTTATACCCTGATGATGTTCCAAAAATGAAAAACAATCCCTAAAAGATCAAATATGGTGAACTCTCATTATAATACCCATGTTTGTTCTTTGCATTGAATTTGCTGTTGTAACACCCGTGTTTGTTTTTTGTATTGAGTTTGCTTTTTTGACACCCGTATTTGTTTGCATTGAGTTTGCTCTTACAACACCTGTGTTTGTATTGAATTTGCTCTTATCACACCCGTGTTTCTTTGCATTGAATTTGCTCTTATAACATCCTTGTTTCTTTGTATTGAATTTACTTTCAAAACAACGTTCTTTGTATTGAGTTTGCTCTGATAACAAGTGTTTATATTGAGTTTGCTCATATAACACCAGTGTTTGTTTTGAGTTTGCTCTTATAACGCCAGTGTTTGTTCTTTGTATTGAGTTTGCTCTTATAACCCCCATATTTGTTTGTATTAAATTTGCTCTTATAACCCCATATTTGTTTTTATTCAATCTGTTCTTATACCACCCATGTTTGTTCTTTGTATTGAATTTGCACCTACAAAGAAACCGACTAGGGCTAAAAAAAGAGATTGATGTTGTAAATTTTCAGCTGAGAGATGGAATATAGTATTCAACTAATTGTTGATCAATATTTAGAGATATGTATGTTTGGATTCTATCCAAAGCAACATGCATTCTTTATTATTGTAAATTACTGTGTCACCAACAAGACTGTTTGTTACATTGAGTGGTGAACTCCTACACTATACTGAACACATTTTACTCCAGGATTCCTCAACTCATCTACCCCTGAAAAACAATGAACTCTTCTGTAAATCAATGACTTAGATCAGTCAAAATGTGTTTTAAGGGGAGAATGAGTTAATAGGGATGAGTGTCTGGTGGAAAACAAAGTGTATTTAAATTTCTATTGATAATTTTACAATTGACTTGGCCAATCTCTGGGAAAATACAATCACACATGAACTACTTACCCTTTAGACACAGAATCCAAGAACTCTTTATTAGCGGGATCACTGAAATCCCTCAAAGGTCCGTCATCTACACTGAATCCATTTTTCCATAGTTTCAACACCATATCAACCTAACAACATAGAATAATGAAAATTATGACTGTAGAGCTATATTAAAATTCACTTTCCTTATGTAACCTTTAAGGCAAAGCAGAGAGTATTGAAAAGCACTGTGATAATCTGGATTTTTTCGTGGATCATATCAAATCGCTCCAAAACTTCAAAAAGTGGCATGAATCACATGTAAGACCCCTGAACTTTCCTTCTGATGCTGAGCACTTGGCAAAATAACGATCACTACCTAGGTCCACTTGCAGGAAACCTAAGACTGTTCAAAAGTCCAAGAATAATCTTAACTTGGTTTGCTCAGCCAATCAGACTTCAGGATTAGTGAAGTAGAATAAAATTATCAGTTTTGAGTAATACTAAAGTTTTATATTAGTTGACTTTGTTCTAAAAGTTTCCGATATACTTAAGTTTGTAATCAAACTTGATGCTGTGTGCTAATCAATGTGGTATGTCTGAATGAGCCAATGCCAGCAGTGGGGACCCACATGACCTGTCTTAGGTTAAACCAACAACAGAGGTAAGTTACCACTTCTTATCTGCACCAAGGGATTTTCTACTTCATAACAAGAGGCCGGAATAAGGGCACATTCAAAATGCAACATCACTGAATTTTTCTCCAATTTGCAGTCAAAATTTTCCAACTGAAGTCAAATGACACTGAATTTGAAGAGATTTTTGTATTTTCACATAGTTTTATGTATTTCCCAATTTCAATCAATTGTTGCTAAAATTCCCAATTCAAAAGGTCCATGCCCCATTCCCAAAAGAGGGATGAAAATCCCTGGCAAATTAATATCCTGCTGGTGATTGAAGGAACTTAGCTGGGCAATACATAATCCAAGAGCCTATTTTACGAAAGGTCCTAAGTCTTGGACTTGCTCTAAGGGCCACAATTATGGCGTGACCATTTTACATAGAATTACGGCTTGTGAGTTACCAACAAATCAGGTCAGGTCTTTGACTACCCAGAGGCAGTGCGTAGACCAAAGTTATTTTTGTGTGTGTCTTAATTCACCTTTGTAAATGTAGCAGGAAAATTGAGCAGTCGCTGGTTATGAAAAGCATGCAGCACTCTACCATGCGACCAAATCACTCGCAAATGCGACCATTTTTTAGGTTTTGGCGAGTGTTTATTCTAATTCAGTCGCCACATTGCGACCAGTTTTTCCCCGATCCGGATATCAAAAGTTTGTCCGTTTTCACTGTGAAATTACATTATAGAAATCATGATCTGTTGTGCAATTTACAACAACCAATTTGGCTATTCAGTTTCAATAAACTAGAGCGTCTAACGCACGTTGATTACTGTATAAAAACACTGTCTGCTGTCATGTTTTCGACTTAAAACTTTCCAAACAGAACACCATGACATTATCTTTGATTACTGTGTAAAAACACTGTCTGCTGTAATGTTTTCGACTTGAAACTTTCCATACAGAACACGATGACATTATCTTTTCAGTGTCGATTTCAACAGAAGCATCTACCTCTTCATTGGACACTAGCAAATTCAAACGTAGTTAGTGTTACAGGAATACTGGAACCGAGTTATGGCTAGTGTTCGATGAGGAGGGCTGGCAGACCAAAGGCACAGTCGCAATTGGAAATTTTATCAGCAAATTAAATTCGAGAGTCTAACACCCGATTGTTGGACAAAAACCTTATAAAGAACTTTATGGGTGTTTGTCTGACGATATGGTGTTTGACTCTTGATTTTAACTTAACAGATAAAATTTCAAATTCGTGTGGAAGGACATTGTGTTTTGTAAATTCTGTCAAATAGAAACCGACTTTATAAATTCAAAAACGGAGTTTTAAGTGTGCCTCAATATTAGAGCAACAAATCTGAAAAGCATAGGCATATAAACACTCAAGATTTATTTTAAAATGGACAACATTTAATCTTGTTTTAAATGGATTGAAACAATAAAAAGTCATCATGACTACTTAAAAAATTATTGTTTTATTTTATTTCACCCAGCAGAATTTTTTTAAGAACACCCCCCCACACCCACACACACACACACACACATATACAGGCTAGTAAAAACACACACACACACTGGCTAGTAAATTTCTGGTTATATATATATATAAATGAAGGCTAGTGATTTTTTTAGTTGGCTGTAGATTTCTGGTTCCCTGGCAAATGTGAGTGATTTTTTTAGTAGTTTTATAGGCCCTGTAATAATAAAGGAAATATGCACAGGAAATCTCATCTGAAGGACAGGAAACCAACCTGCCGCCGGCTGGACTCAAACTCATGATCAAGAGTCAAGCACGCTACCGACTGAGCCAGGCTAGCTCTGTATGCCTGTAGCTGTCAATATCAATATGATGAATGGCAGAGTTATACTGCAGTTTCTCAAGGTAGACTCAACATCACTGGAATCTAATATAGTGGAATTCCATATTTATAAATACATTGATGATGTTTTGTTTAACCTGACTACAAATGGTATTGTATAATTTCAAAAGGCAGAAGTAAGTAGAATTATGTGGTATTTCATTTAATGACTATTAAAACTAGATTTCTTTTCATTTACACCAAAATATTGGACTTTTCTGTAAAAGTTGAATTCTTGAGTTGGACTATATTTCATACGAAGACGAAATTTGAATGCAACCTACATGACCTCTTCACTGCTAACAGGATAACCCTCGATGAAAAGTCGAAGTAAAAGTCATAATAGGTTGTTATTACATAACAACCCATAAATATGTGAATATACCATGTACCGTAAGTAACAGAACTGTTAATAAAACAGTACTAAGTTTTTCCTTAGAAGAAATAACTTAAGACTTACAACCTAGGACTTGTGAACTTCTTGATAAAAAGGGCTCCTGGAATGTTTTCAGGAAGTGGCACTAAATCACAAAGATAACCAACCCTGTTCACTTACCTGTCGTGGCTGATTCTGCATGGGAGCTCCCCTTATGATGTTGACTGGGGCATCTTCTGTGTCCCCTAATTTGTATCCAGTACCTCTAAACGCAAACTTGCTTCCCTGGGCTTTTTCACTCTTGGTTGATTCTGTTACCTCCTCTGCCCCATGTCTAAAATTGACATTTGAAGAAATTCACTTATGATGAAATGAGTTTAACTGGAGAAAAAGCCGAAAAGGGATTGCTAGCCACCTGAAGCTACTCCCTATTTACAAAACCACGATCATGAAATTCATCTTTTTTTTTTATCTATATCCAAGAGACACTAGTCATTTACAAACAAAAGTGGAAAAGCATTAAGACAGTGTTTGTTTGTATTTGCTTATTACGAGTTTTAGAAATATCCAGAATTAGAGTTTTAGAAATATCCAGAAGTCAACACCTGACAACACACCAACGCATCACAAAATGAGACTGCTAAAGGTGATATGGCTTGGTTGCTAAGTGCCGAAAGTAATTGAAATTAGATGTGTTTATAAAACAATATATCCTTGGCAGCTACACAGTCAAATAAAAGTTATTTCTAGTATAATAATCAAAGTAATTGAACTTGGTTTCATCTGAACTCCAATTTACATTTGAGATTGAGACTAAGGTAAAAAAACATAGACTGCAATGGATAGTTCTCATCAAGGTCTATGGATATGTGAAGAATCAAAGAGGTGTTGTCAATGGTCTATCCATAATGGAGCTAAATTATACTGTTATACAGATGGACAGCTAGAAAGATCAACAGACACTGACAAATATCAAATCTGATTTTGCTTTGCAATCTGTCCAATAAAACAACTCATAGACCACAATTTTAGCGGCAAGGGATTGTCCAAGAGATATATGGATTATTTCTTATCCAGTTATATTTTTCACACTTTTATCCAATAGCTTTTGTTCAGTTGACAATATATTTATGGTCTACATTTAAAAATTAAGGGTTGGCAAATGGAGTAAAATTAATTTATATCTTTTCTTCCTGTATTTCACTATCAAGAATTTGAGAGAAATCATGATTCTTTTTTTAAATCATATTTTGCATTTTGGTGTTGCAAAAAGTATATTTCAGTCGGTTTTTGAACTTTTATTTACGATATTTTGTTTGCTAGGATTTGTGTATTTCAACAGAAGGGAACTCAAGAAGCAAAAATTGCAACAACTCACTCTTTTGCTGATTTGAACATATTATCGATGATCTTCTTTGAATCTTTTTTCTTTTTTGGTGGTCCTAATACTTGCTGTCCACTGAAATAAGAACAAAAATAATAAGTCAGTGTGTATTTGTGTTGATGTGCCTACAGACAGGTCTAAATATATTAACTTATCAGCCCTGAAAAACAATGGACTCTTCTGTAAATTAATGACTTAGACCAGTCCAAATGTGTCTTTAGGTATATATGAATTTAGCAGATGGAATGGCAATTATGTATTCACCCAAAGAAAATGAAAGGATGAATGAAGTCATACAAAGATTGAGGAAGGTAATATGAATGGAAGATAAATGAAATAAAGCATTAGGTTTAGGATGATAAGAAAATTGCTGGTAGAGGCATCCCAGGTATGTTATGAAAAGATAAGAGAAACAAGATTATTTTGGGAATTATTGCATGTTGCTTAAGTCTAACATTAGTGAAATGCTAAGATTAACAAGAATTGACACTTTGTTGAAATCTGCTGTGAAAAAAACTTATGTATTTTGATGCATTGAAAGTCCCATAACTCCAGCAAATATTGACCAATGTTGGCCATTATACAACTCATTTCCGATTTTATTGTTATAAAGCAACGCACAAAATTTTGTTGAAGTCCTCAAAAAAGAACGCAAGTTATTCAACAGAAACTCAAAAATGCCAAAGCCACCGACACCTACACAAGTTGACAGACAATGTGATCCCCAAATGTCAACCAGCTTCTCAGGCAACACAAAAAGGAATACAGGGATTTTCCTATCTCTTAAATCCTGGGTTCGGGATCCACAAAATTAGGAAAATATACAATGTTTTTATCAAAACAGAAAAAATTCATTTGAGACATTTGTTTTAACAGACTTTATTACAGTCTAACGCCAATTATCCGGACTGAATGGGAGACACATAAGAAGTCCGGAAAAAAATCGGTCGTCTGGATGATCAATTATATTGTTAAAGTACCGTATTTTATGGCCTTTAGGTCGATGTGGGGGATAGGTCAAAAGGCTGATTTTTGACAAAAATCCAGGTTTAAGTATTATATAGGTTGAAGTGGAAGATGGGTCGATGTCAGCAGAAATGGAAACATGAATGGGAGAACACAAAAATACATCGTTTATATTTAATAACTGGTGCTAAAACGATGTTAGCCTACCAAATTAATCAGAGTAATAGGCCTACTTTACTGTACATTATTAAATAGAAGTGATTAAAAAGCTTACAAGTTGCATTTCATCATATTTAACATCACTTATATTACTCGTGTAATTACGTATACATACATTGCTATTATGTTACCTGTCAAATCATCATTAAATTCTTTATGCTGTTAATACAAGCGACCTCAATCCTTGTCTTATCCTTACATTGGCCTAAATTATTATGTAGCTGCAATTGTCAAACAATTAAATAAATAAATAAATAAATTCCCCAAAACTTTCCCAACTTCAAAGATGGTCACGTTCCAGTGAACACAGCTTGTAGTGTCCTGAAAGTCTGAATGAAGACTACACAGAGGGGTGTCGAGATAAGGATATCATTCAAAAGTATAAACTGTTCGGAATAAATATAATGTATACGATGTATTTCTATTATGCAGTGTCTGACACAGTCTTGAATCCCAATGATATTGTAACTTGAAAAGATCATTATTTTGTTACTTGATTATGAACACAGTGCATTATGCACACTCGAGGTCACATTTAATAGTTCTATTAAGTGTAAATAAAAATGGGTGTTTAGAGTAGGCCCTTATATTATCCAGTGAAAAATGTTGAATTACTGAATTACGATGTTAAAATGAGGAATTGCATAAGTCAATGCAGTGAAACGGTCAAGGTCACAACTTTGGAGAAAAAATATATTGACCTATAGGCCGTATATATATAAAATTTAGCTAGTGTTAAGCTGGTCATTCACATGTCACTGAAGAAACATCAGTGTTTTCACAGGCATGTTGTTATTTTAATTAGTTGATAAATAAAAGTAAAAGCAGCGATTTATGAAGCCTCTGCTGGTAAAATATAGACCTAACATACATGTATGTATGAACAAATACGATTTCACTTCATATTAAACTGTATGACTGAAATCACATGTAGATCTAGATCCTCATCTAGCCTTCTCCATGTCATTAATTTTACACCTACATTTGTTCTCCTGTGAATAGGAATTGGAAAATCATGTAAGTGTTAGAAATCTGACACTTTGGTCTGTTGCAAACTCCTCCGAGTCATGTCCTAAATTTCCATAGTGTGGGGCCCAATATGGGGCGCCTGTAGCACTTTGCTTTAATCATAATCCAATTGCTTGTTAAAGGTATTATTGTTTCTAACCGCCAATGTCTTAATTTTGTACTTGACATATTATATCAATTTTAAACAAGTTACACAGGTTAGAAAATTTAATTTTACATGAGTTGTTAGTTTCATTATTGTGAAATAATTTTGACACCTGTTCTCCTGTATCTCTCCCGTTGCCAACTTGTGGACAGTCAGTAACACATGCTTAACTTGTGTTGAGGACTAATCATTTTGAAAACAAAATAAAAATTGAAACTGATATTGTACATGTATATTGGTAAGAAATATTTATTTATTTAAATGTTTTTGAAGTTGTAGTTTTAATGACTGAATCTTCTTTACGGACACTTGTTACGACACTTGCCACTGTCATTGTTGAAGTATTTATAAATGTTGGCAGTTTGTATCTCAGTTCCCCTACAATATAAACAGAATGACTGGTGTTTTGATGCTATTTCAATACTTAGAAGACATATTGTGAAACTTTTATATGAGAATTTACAAAATGTACAAATTATTGCCATAGTAAAATTATTGGGGGAAATTTGTCCGTACGAGAAAAAAATCTGGATAATCGGTGTTGACTGTATTTGGGGGGAAAATACAAGCCATTTTTTGCATTGGGAATGGTTCATGTTACAAAACTCCAAAACACCCATGGAAAATGCCTGGAACGATACAGTGATGAGATGAATACATTTTTTCTCAGATCCGACATAATTCCATTTTACCTGTGTTCAGATCCACCAGCATAAAATGCCTGTCCTTCATTTTCTGAATCTGTACTGTCATGGTTTTCTTGTGATAAATTAGAGATGGTACCAAATCTAGATAAAGAAAAGCAAACATAGTTATAATGGAAAACTTTTAATGAAAATTAGAAACACTTTTGCAGTCTTCTTTGAATAGCTTCTAAATGGTAAATCATTCATCCTGCAATCAGTCTATTTCCAGTTTGAATCTAGGTAAAACATAAGTGCTTTTTAACCAGGTAACAATTGTTCCTTCGCTAAACACATCCATAGCAATGTTCCAGCTAGAGGGTTTAAGCAGGGAGTACTGCCCTGCCAAGATTTTTGTTTGTCCTGCCCCATCCTGTAGATCATAGTGCATCTGTGACTTTTCTGTAATGATATGCTAATTTTTATTTATTGGATCAATACAAGTATAGGACCATAGAATGATACTGAAAGTGTTCTTAAATATGTAATGAAATTCCAAGTGTTAGTAGTGTGTTAACTGATTTTAATTCACCGAAAAAAAAAACCCCAAAACACCCCCCCCCAAAAAAAAAACCAACACAGTACTTTCCTTAATTTAGGACCAACTCAAGCCCATTCTAAACAAGACACATACTGCATGTTGGAAAACTTTGTTTTGGTAGTATTAAAACAGGTCTTTTTCTGCCAATTTTGGGAAAATACCATTAGCAATACAATTAGGAATTTTAATGTGAATTTGTGTCAAATTGAAAAAAAATGGTTTGCACACATGGAAATGTAATGGCACCTTATTTTAAATACACCCCCCCCCCTCCCCCTGCATTAAATCATTTTTCATCACCGTCACATTCTGTAACCAAACTGGGAATTTTTTTTCATCAACTTGGGAAAACACATGTATTTTGCATTGGAAATGGAGCTGAATATCTAAAACTATAGAAAAACAAACCTAGATGAGGGCCCACTTGCTCTTGCTGGTGGTGGCTTTGATGGTTCTTCTGTTACATTTCTAGGTGGCAGTACATTTTGCTCCATGGGTATATCATCATCCTCATCTCCATGTTCAAAGAAAGATGCTACTGCCAGCTACATGTATAAATAGCATCATATTAAATCTAGTTTAACTATTTACCAAGTTATAAACATGTCAAAGTGTCTGACAGATATATATGTAGATGTGCTTCACAATTTAACTTATCAACCCCCGAAAAAAATGGACTTGTCAGTAAATCAATGACTTAGATCAGTGCAAATGTGTCTCTAGGGATTGATGAGTTAATCAAAGCAAAAATGCATGAGCCTATACAATAGCTTGATTAGGAGGTAACTTGTCATACAATATCTCAAAATGTCCAGAAAGATAAGGAGATTCTGATGGTATACAAAAAACCCCAGAGGGATCTTGGCGCCCACCATTGAATGGTATTCATTTCATCTATGACAGACTGTTATTTTCTCTCTTATTTTGTGGCTCAACAATGAATTTGAACTAAAACCTAAATATCTGTCAACTGTTTTCTAACAAGATTATAACAATACCAAATATAAACTGCAATGATCAAAGATAGATACCTGTCAACCTCTAAAAGTGAAAATGCTGGTCATGACCTGCACTGAGTAAAACAAGAATTACACATAATATGTCTCGCTGGTCCTTGCTATGATATAAAATGTAGCAAAGTGCAGTATGTGTATATTTCAGGGGTGTGGCAGTACCCCCATATACACTACTGAATGTGTTTTCCCCATAACAATCAATAATATATATGGTTTAATGGTGGGCTGTGAATGTTTTTTAATTTATAAGTAAAAATGTATATTTTGGGGGTGGGGCATGACCAGCATATATATCACTGAATGTGTTTTTCCATAATAATCAATATATGGTTAGGGGTGGGGCTATCAACGTTTTTATGCACAACTAAATGTGTCTCCCCATAACGATCAATAAAATCTACGGTTTAAGGGTGGGGCTGTGAACAGTTTTTAAGTTATAAGCAAAAATATTAATTTCAGGACCTACATATTTTACTTTCGGACCCTGTTGTGTAGGTCTGAGGACCTAACAAGTCTGACCTAACAAGTATGAATAAGTGAATGTCTATGCTGTCAATTTCTTTCTTCTAACCTTTATTTGTTTCCTTTGTATAGTTTAATTGTCATTTTCTAATATGATTTTGTGAAAGTTTTTTGTTTATTTAACTTCGTGTTCCCACCTTTGATAACTGTTATATGCATTGATCAATTATATTAAAAATTTGAGTTAAATTATTGTAATTGGACCCAAATATGTTAGAGAACCGGACCCAGGCAAAATTTAACAAAAACATCCTGGACCCAAGCAGCTGAAAGAAAATTTTTAGCATCTGAGCGGATGACTTAAATTGTCAAAATCCAAGATGGACACCTGGCAGCCATTTTGTGATCCTACCCGCCTGAAAATGTAGTGCACAACTTTAACTATACATCAAGGAGAACCTATATGTCAAATTTAATAAAGATCCCTTTAGTACTTTATGAGAAATAGTGATAACAGATTTTAATTGTCAAAATCCAAGATGGACCCCTGGCAGCCATTTTGTGAGCCAACCCACCTGAAAATGTACACTGCACAACTAGACCTCAAGAAGAACCTATATGTCAAATTTCATGAAGATCCCTTCAGTACTTTCTTGAGAAATTGTGATAACAAATTTTATTTGTCAAAATACAAGATGGCTGTAAGACAGCCATTTTGTGATCCAACCTGTCTGAAAATGTACAGCGCACAACTAGACCTCTAAAACAACCCATATGTCAAATTTCATAAAGATCCCTTCAGTACTTTCTGAGGAATAGCAATAACAAACGTTTAATGTCAAAATTCAAGATGGCCACCTGGTAGCTATTTTGTGATTTGACCCTCCTGAAAATGTACACTGCACAACTAGACCTCAAGGAGAACCTATATTTCAAATTTCAAAAAGATCCATTTAGTACTTTCAGAGAAATAACTATAACAAACTTTAATTGTCAAAATCCAAGATGGTCACCTGGCAGCCATTTTGTGACCTGAATTGCCTGAAAATGTACAGCGTACAACTAAATCTCAGGGAGAACCTATATTTCCAACTTTATAAAGATCCCTTTAGTACTTTCAGAGAAATAGCGATAACAAACTTTAATTGTCAAAATCCAAGATGGCTACCTGGCAGCCATTTTGTGATTTGAACCTCTTGAAAATGTACATGTCTGTTGGGTAGTTTGAATTCACGGCCTATATGAATGGAATTGTCATGTCACAACTTAGTGACGATGGATTTATAAATTTAAAAGATTAGGTAAGCATATCGACAAATATAATATGTCAGTGATAAGAAATAGATGGTTAAAACTATTGCTAAATTGCTGTGAAAGTGTCACAGCATCTTGCTACAAAGAAAGTATATGGGGGGACTGCCCCTTATCCCCCCCCCCAAAAAAAAAACCATCGCTTTAAATCGAGGCAGAAAGTTCGGCCCAAGTAATTTTCTGAATGTGCTTTCCAGTCTGCCTGTTTACACTCAATCCTAATTAATTCCCTTATTTCACACCTGTGGCTAATATAATCTGCCAAAACTTGCAGGTTTCGGACATCTCGTATGAAGGGATGAACTGCAATGAAGGAGACAGAAAAATCAAATTGTGAAATACCGTCTTCGTTGCAGTTGTAACTAGCTACATGGGTACTTGAAATTCTAGTGATATTAAAACCCTGTACATCAATGTATAAATAAAACAACTTCAAACAATCATATAGACAAGACATAAATTTACAGACAATATAATCTGGAGCTGGGGATTCAGTTTTCAATTTCTAATTTTATTGAAATTTCAGAAAAAGAAACAGCCCAGACATTCAGGTAGATATATTTAAATACATTTGCAATTTTTGAATAAGTAAGTATTTGGATGTTATTTATATTTTGGCACCTCTAAATTCCATCCTGATGATTCAAGGTAAAATTTGGCCCTTCCTTCGTCAATGCCGGTGAGAGATTTAAACTGTGAGACTTTTTCTTGTTGATTATCAGCCATGATGCAGCTTAAATTAAACGCATCTCCACCTCTGAAGATTCAATTTGGATTTTTATAAAGATGTAGCCCGAACCCAATCTTTCGCTACTTATCAATAACTACTTTGATTGATCTAATATATTTAATAATCTATATTATTTTTTGTTAACTGTTAAGTTTTATATTTTCAATAACAACTTTGAGTATTACCATACACATACATGCATGTAAGCTATATATTGAGGGAGAGAGAGAGAGAGAGAGAGAGAGAGAGAGAGAGAGAGAGAGAGAGAGAGCATGCTTATATTTGTATGTGTAATTGAATATAAGTGATCATGTTATAAATAATTTGATTTTTTTTTTTACAGCTAACTGGTTTTCTGTCTGTTTCCAACTAATTATACAGAGATACTTGTTGTAGGTGATAAATGCCAGACATTTTAATGTACTATAGATACCAATATAATGAGCATTCTCCAATGTGCAACAACTATCATTTCTTTTCAAAAATAATACATTGAAATATTTTTTTGTTCAACCTGAGAATTTTTAAAAACATTTTATTAGTATAAAATGTAAAAATGTAAACTTTTAATATAAATAAGAAAATAAATTTTGACAGCTTGTTTGCATTTCAACTTCCAAGAAACTGTGTAATGGCTTAGAAAATGCAAGGTTAGCAACACCAAAAGCCAAAGTATAATAAAATTTTACACGCAAATATCCTGTTTAACACTTCAATCTGCAAGTTGAACACATTACCTGACTTATCCACTTTGAGTGTTTTCCCCTCACATTTAATGAGGTGAACAATATTACAGCTGCAATATCGAAGTCTTTCAAAAGAACAGTTTCTGACATAATAATGTACATATAGATTTAAAAATTCAGCCAATTTATATGACTCTTAGTTTGTTCTATTTTTTCTTCTGACTTGAAAATGGTGATGTCACCAGCCTTGGTTGAAGTGCCACAAATTTTGACTAGTGCTATGGAAAGATGCCAAAGCAGTGAGAAATATTTAATACACCACGCTTACAGTGGCATTGGACTTCTGAACATCTGACAAAAAAAAAAAAAAAAAAAAAAAAAAAAGTCTCTTCCATTTTAAAAAATCTTGGACATGACCTAGGACTGGACATTGAACCTTGGACATGCTTTCAACTTTTGAGAAAAATGTTCTACTTTTAAGAGCACTGTAACCAGTACATGGATCTTTTGATCTAATAAATACACAAACACATTAGTATATAATATTTTTATTGCCATTGTCAGTTTTTTAAGATTGATTTTCCTAAATTTTTACAAAATTAAATCTTGTTGGTAATATACAAACATGAAATTGGCATAAAACAATATTTTGAAATGACTGATCCATAGTTACCTTGAACCTGAGCTAATGCTTTCTTTGTTTTTTAAATGTCATGGCATAAACAAAGGTCAAGGCTAATCATAAACTGATCTTTTCTAACTTTTTGTTTTTTAGTACTTTGTATTGGTGTTTTATGCCACGCTCAACAATTTTTCAGTCATAATGTGGCAGCCACTTTTTAGTGACGGAAGAGAGAACCCAGTAACAAAGTACCCAGGAAGACACCAGTGTTTATGCCACACTCAACAATTTTTCAGACATAATGTGGCAGCCACTTTTTAATGACGGAGAGAACCCAGTAACAAAGTACCCAGGAAGACACCAGTGTTTATGCCACACTCAACAATTTTTCAGTCATAATGTGGCAGCCACTTTTTAGTGACGGAAGAGAGAACCCAGTAACAAAGTACCCAGGAAGACACCAGTGTTTATGCCACACTCAACAATTTTTCAGTCATAATGGTGGCAGCCCCACTTTTTAATGGTGGAAGAGGGAACCTGGTGACAAAGTACCCACTGGTCTTCCACAAGTAAACTAGCTGGCAAACTTCCTCACAAAATCAGCTTACATTGCAGCTGAAATTGAAGAAGCGTTGATTAGAGATGAGAGACCTCATGGTTTAAAGTGTTGTTCTAACCACTCGACCACAGAGGCCCCTCTATTCTAGCAAACCAGTGTGTTGCTTTATAACAATGAAATCTAGATTAAATCCAATACTGCAAATTGGGACAGTTTAACCATTGTTTAATTTTGATCAATCTGGCCATACTGTTAAAATGGCCAAAATTTAACTGTCCAAAATATATACATAATGTTTGTACCTGTACTGTCTTTTAAAAATGTTTTAGTTTGTTATAGATTAACATACAAGGGTTTTTTAAAATAACACTGTATGAACCTCAATATTACCGGTAATTAAGTAATACGTGACACATCGATTCTAATTATTCTACAGGCACCTTTTACCATTTTGATATCTGATGTTAGACCAAATTTAAACACGTTATAAACATAAATGGCCAAAATTCAGCTGGCCAAAATAAAACCCATCATTTTATGCCCAAATTTAAGCTATGCCAAAATATCCCAATTTATAGTAATAACAATCATTTGGCAATATTTACCAGAATCACAGGATTTTAAAGAATATCTTTATGAATGACTTAGGTTCTGATGGCTTAATGTTTCTCAAACATATCTTGTTTTTTATGTATTTATTTTCTCAAAATTAAGTGTGTGATTCTTAACATGGAACCAAATTGGTGTGGCCTTACCTGAAAAAAAGTATTCAATTTCATTTCATTGTTTTAAAAATTGCATCTCCTACTTAGATATGCATGTGCTGAAACACAGTTATACTAAATTTCTTGCTTAAATGATACAAAACTCATGATCATATATAAAAATGTCAATTTACAAGCAATTTTTTTTTATAAGTCATCCTCATATAGACCTACCTTTCACTTGTGATCCTCCAATATCTTGGAAACTGTAAAATATTGCTGTACCGTGAAGTTAGGGGACGCTCAAAGGGAACTAAAGATTCTGACTGCATTTGTCATTCCATCGCATTATGGTTTTATTCTTTTTTATAAATGCTCACCATTTTCTTAATAATGGTTTCACAGGTAATGGACGTTTATTGATTCCTGAATACTCTCAGACCACTTCACAGGTAAGGGACATTTATTGATTCATGAATACTCTCAAAACACTACACAGGTAAGAGACTTATTTTATTTATGAATACACACAGAACACTTCCCAGGTAGTGGACATTTATTGATTCATGAATACTCTTAGAACACTTCACAGGTAAGGGATTTTTTTTATTAATGAATACTCAAAGAACACTTCACAGGTAAGGGACATTTATTGATTCATCAATACTCTCAGAACATTTCACAGGTAAGGGACATTTATTAATTCATGAATTCTCTCAAAACACTTCACAGGTAGTGGACATGAATTGATTCATCAACACTCTGAGAACACTTCACAGGTAAGGGACATTTTCAACAAAACTCTCTGAACACTTCATAGGTAAGGGACATTTATTGATCCATCAATACTCTCGAAGCACTTCATAGTTAAGGGACATGTACTGATTCATGAATACTCTCAGAACACTTCACAGGTAAGGGAGTTTTTTGATTCATCAAAACTCTCTGAACACGTCACAGATAAGGGACATTTATTGATCCATCAATACTCTCAGAACACTTCACAGGTAAGGGACATTTATTGATCCATCAATACTCTCAGAAGCACTTCATAGTTAAGGGACATTTATTGATCCATCAATACTCTCAGAACACTTCACAGGTAAGGGACATTTATTGATCAATCAATACTCTCAGAATGCTTGTTTCAGACATGTAGGTGAGGGACATTTACTGATCAATCAATACTCTCAGAATGCTTGTTTCACAGGTGAGGGACATTTTTGATTCATCAATACTCACAGAACACTTCAGGTAGGTAGGGGACATGTACTGATTTATCAATACTCTCAGAATGCTTGTTTCAGACATGTAGGTAGGGGACATGTACTGATTTATCAATACTCTCAGAATGCTTGTTTCAGACATGTAGGTAGGGGACATGTACTGATTTATCAATACTCTCAGAATGCTTGTTTCAGACATGTAGGTAGGGGACATGTACTGATTCATCAATACTCTCAGAATTGTTTCAGACATGTAGGTAGGGGACTACTGATTCAGATACTCTCAGAATGCTTGTTTCAGACATGTAGGTAGGGGACATGTACTGATTTATCAATACTCTCAGAATGCTTGTTTCAGACATGTAGGTAGGGGACATGTACTGATTTCAATACTCAGAATGCTTGTTTCAGACATGTAGGTATGACATGTACTGATTCATCAATACTCTCAGACATGTAGGTAGGGGACATGTACCGATTCATCAATACTCTCAGAATGCTTGTTTCAGACATGTAGGTAGGGGACATGTACCGATTCATCAATACTCTCAGAATGCTTGTTTCAGACATGTAGGTAGGGGACATGTACTGATTAATCAATACTCTCAGAATGCTTGTTTCAGACATGTAGGTAGGGGACATGTACTGATTTATCAGTACAGTGGAACCTGTCTTGAGAGACCATTGTTGTAGAAGACCACCTGTCTATTGAGACCACTTTCTGAAAACCACTTGGTTCAATAATCCTTTAAATAAAACCTGTTTGGAGAGACCACCTGTCTTTTAAGACCACATTTCAGTGGCAGTAGGGGTGGTCTATCAAGACAAGTTCCACTGTATTCTCAGAATGCTTTTCATATTGTTTAAAGTCACTGTAGTTAATATGTTACACTTACTAGGTAATAACCAAAACCTTAATTATATGTGAAAACCAATTTTTTATCAACTTTAAAGCTATGTCCATTACCGGTAATAAATCACAAACACAAATCTTATCACAGTACATGTATTGCATCGTTATACAATTAGTCTGAATATAGATATGCTAGAAAACCAATGAAAACTTTTCCTCTGATATCATCTAACTCATCCATCCCTAAAAATAATGGACTCTACTCGCCACCAATGCTCTTGGGCTGTCCAGTATCCAATTTTTCCTGACATAATTAAATAAATCAACAGACAAAAACAAATCACAAGTTCTCAAAGACTGTATTTTCAATGCTGCTGATAATTTAAGGTACACTTGTGTACAACACAAAACACCCAACGCTTTTTTACCAATACAAACTCTTGCAAGTGGGCAATTCATCATCCTGTTGCCAATTTATGATTTCCATTTTGAATTAAAATCATATTTCTGTATTTTGTTGATAAAATGTTGATACAAACTTTTTTATTAGAAAAAACTTTTATCAAAATTATTATTTCTATACATCTGTCACAATAGAACTGTACCCAACATGTATTAACTGTTACCAATGGTAAAGTCCTACTTTAAACACTGGAATCTTTAATAGCTAAAACTTATTTCACACATGATTTTACCACAGAGAAAGAACATAAACTAATATCATATTAGTTATCTATCCTCAACTGCAAATCCATTTAGAATGTTGTGAAGCACCCAACTGTAATTACTGTTAGGTGTTATAAAATTGTAGTGGGGTCGTGTTTTGTATATACACAACGAGTCCGTAATCAGGTTCAATAGTTTATTTTCGTGGATCCTTCCACGCACAGAATCATGATCTTTGAAGATCAAATATATTTTTAATTCAACCCTAAAATATAGATAAATAAAACAAGGTAAGACATGGTAATAACAATAATAAAGCACAAAAAGATCACAGTCAGTAGTTCGACACAGTGTTTGAATATAATACACAAAATGATATATTAATTAGGTATGCTGTTTATCAACTCGAGCAGATCTTTACTTTTTCAAAAAGAGGGGTAACTCTTACTGACAAGGTATACAAAAACTATAACAAAACGGAACATAAAGCCTCATTATCTTTACAATTATAGTTATCTATGATACAACTATACAAGAATTATTTCTGACAAAATATAAAGTACATAATAGGATATCGTACCAATTTATGGAATTGGGTTGATATATATATATATATTCGACAGTCTATGATCTTGCTCGATCTGATGTATATTCAGATGACATTCATTTGTAGTCAGATACCTGTATAAAGTGATATGTACAGTTTACACTCGGTTCAATTAAATCAGTAATATGTAATAAAATAATTCTTTGAAAACATTTACAAGAATGTATATAAGTATTTACAGGTAAGTTTATCATATAAAAATTACAGAATATATACGTACAATCATTCCTCTTAATTCTTACTTGCGGTCATACATACTTTACAGTTAATATTATTAAATTTGGAAATTGTAGAAGATAGATTTGTGTCTGTGTAAAAGATGTGAATAAGAAAATAATACTTACAATGTATGGTGTGTGTGTAGTTTTGGCAAAATTATATATTTACGCTCCTTCTCTCTGAAGTGTGCTATCAGGACTCTGTCCGAAACAATAGAAAATCTGAGACAGAAACTTAAGAAAGCTTATGAAATTGCAACAAATACTGCCTCAGCTTGGATTCGAACCTAGGACCCCTGGTTTACAAGTCTGGTGCTCTACCGATCGAGCTAAAGGGGAAACCACCACTAGTTCAAGCTAGTAGGAACACCAAATAACTAACCCTGCCACAAAATTACCACTAGATGTCACTTTAAATAAATTTCCTGTTTCTTTATGGTGACAGTAACAATATGCAAATAGTCCTTAATAAAATTCAAGTACTTAAACAAATGCATCTTCAAAAGAGAACACATATATTTCTTAATGAGTAATTATCAAAATTTGTGTCACCTGAATTAATGCACACTGGTCTAAATGGTGATAAAGAGCCCATTATGCAGGTTGCACCCACCCAGATTCTGATGTCGTTTCCTATTGGCTAAACCGCTGAAAGTAATTTTAAATATTAATAACCAAGATTCTAATTATGAATGTTGAGTTCTGTAGGTAATGTAAAAATACCGTTGAAAATAACATTCCTGACTTTAACTGATCAGCCATACATCTATTGCTGCATTTGTTTCATTTAGATGTCACGGCAGATCTATTCCTTTTTCTTGCAGAATGTGTTAGCGATTGATTTTTTCCCACCATATTTGTTGCTTTCCGACATCTTTGTCTTTGTTTACCATATTGAGCATGCAGCTTTCTGATTGTGTTCAAACTGGAGGTCATACAAATAGAAGTAGGATAATATCATTTTTTTTCATCCTGCATAAGTATTCAATGAAATCTTATTTCAAATGTGTAAACCTTGATATCCAGAAAAATATTGAAACTTATGAAAAAAAAATTACTTCAAAATTACTAAAGACCTTTACCACATTTAAGACCAACCTAAATGTTTGATACATCAAGTTACAATATGCCTTTAAGAGTATGCTCTATAATAAAGTTTTGTCTATTAACTCCTGAAACTGTCGCATCAAGGTCTGTGTAGATCTTCTGTATATCAATGATTTAGACTAGTCCAAATGTGTCCTTAGGGGTGCATGAGTTTAATAATTATTATTTATCAACCAGGACAATGATGCTCAAAACAAATATTTATATAATTCAAAATTTCCCGGTCATTTTAATTATCATCTTCGTATTAATTATCCCCTCCTCTTCTTCATCCTCCTCCTCATCTTCATCCTCATTCACTCTTTTTTTGTTCCAAGTATTGTTCATAAGTTACAAACTTAACTTTTCGTTTATCTTTCAGATCCATCATTAAACTTTTAGGAAGTTCCAAATCTGTTGCATCAAGGTCCGTGTAGATCTTCTTTGTTATCTGTTTGCATCGATCTAACAAACTGTAAACTGTGAAAACAAACTTTAATCAGAACAGAGTAAATTAAAACAAGAGCCAATTTGGAGCATATCACTCATCTGAGTAAATAAATAAAAAAAAAATGGATTAATCAACGATTATAAAGTTCACCTCACACCAGCTTATTTACCATCCCACCATCATCCTGACAGTTACCAACATTGTTGATGGTATGTTATACAACCTCTATATACTCAATATATACACTGTACATGAAGTTGATTTTTTTCAAAATTTGCTGAGGATTTAGTTTTACTCTAGTAGTCTATAATATATATTGTATACATGGTTGAATAAAATATCCAGGCCTGTGAAATAGAGTATTTGTGAAATTTCATAACCAAATATTCAACTCCAATTACATACATGTATCTTTTTCTAGTAAAGGTAATGCACAAAAATTATTACCTTAAAAAAATTCTGGTCTCCATATGAGTGAAACATTTTTGAGTGGGACGTTAAACAATATTAAACAAACAATCAAATGTTCTGTCCAGAAAGACATGAAATTTTCTCCAGATCAAATTACCCTTTTCAGTGTGCCGTGTGTGCGTTTACTTTCCTTGTCCATACAAAGCAGTGCCCCATCTCTCTTTATTTGGAAAATTTCAACATCTAATGATAATATGTTTTCAGCAAAACTGGGAAAAGAAAAACTTGAATTTGGGGAAAATAGAAATTATTTTTTAAACTCTACATAAAAACAATTGTCAGAAAACATGATTTTGGGATTTCAATGTTGTTCTTAAAATGATGAGTTCTATAAATACAGTTGAATCGAAAGCAAACAAAGCAAAAAGCAATGAATAAAGATTATAAAATAACCAATAAAATTGTATGAAGGATTATAAAAAACAAACAATAGCTCAAACATAAATATAAACTAACAACAGAATGCATAAGAATTATAAATCTGATAAATATATAACATGAATCATAGAAAAATGGGAATCACTATTGATACAATAATATGTTGTTTAACAAAAACAAAACCCAATTTTGACACCAGATACACAAATGACTACAAACTCCTAAAATACACATGGCTAATCAAAATATAGAAATACTAAGCACTGACTGACATATAAGGGTAAATAAACAGCTTCTCCTTCCTCACCCTGTCATCAACAAATGCAAAGATGCTAATACAAAACAACAAATTATAAATGTGTGGAAAAATACTGTCCACCCCTATCATACTGCTCACACTATAAAAATAACACACACAAAGACTCAAAACTACACCCACTGAAAATTAACCATGCACAAAACACAATCATCATAAATTCCATGCAAGGTGACAACATGATGATACCGACAGCAGACCTGCACTAAAAAACGAACACTACAATACACGCAACAATCAACTCCAATATGCTCAAAAAAGACAAAAGCTGATTGCAGCAACGTAACATGAAAAAACTACACCTGTACACACCCCTTGTCTTTCTCCCCATCCAAATCTCATCCCCACAATGAACTGAACGACATAGACACTAACCAACATCCACCCCCCCATTTACAATCAACAGCTCCACCCATGAAACGCCCCACCCCACCCATCCCCATTCACACCTATCCACCCCATAAAACACCACACATCCCACACCCACCCCCCCCATCAACCCCCCACATCCCACCCACCCACCCCTCCACCATTCACCATCCATCCATCACCCCTCATTCATCCCCCCACCAATCACCAAATTCACCCCCACCACCTCCATCACACTCTCTCACCCAACCACCGCCATTTTACACACATCCCCCCACCCATCCCCCACCCCTCCCCACCCCCCCCCACCATTCCCCCCCCCCCCCATTCCCCGCCCCCCATACCCAATCCCCACCCCCCCCCCCACCCTTTCCCCACATACCCCAGCCCCCCCATACCCATCCCTCCCTTCCATGCACACCCACTCCTATACCCCATTCACCCCATACCATCACCACATCACATCCCCACGAACACAAACCCCCCCCCCACCCCCATTCCCCATACCCATACCCACCCCCACATCCCACCCCCCCCCCACAACCACCCCCCCCCCCAATTCTACCATCATCCAATTCACCACACCATTCTCCCTCCACCCCCCCATCCCCCCCTCATCACAACCCTCCCCTCATCATCCCATCATCCCATATCACATCCACACAACCCCCGCCACCCCATATAACCCCACCTTCCCACATACCTTCCCAACCATCACATCCCCACCCTCTCACCCAATCACCCATTACCATCAATCATCCCTCATCAGACCACCCCACCCAATCCACCCACCCCCACCCATCCACCCCCCTTAACCCCCCTCTCCCAAGCATCCCCCCCCCCCCTATCCCTCCCCCCCATCACCAACCCACCCCCTCCCAACGCCATCCTCCATCCACCCACATCCCCACAATCATCCCCACAAACACATCACATCCCACCCACCATACACCCCATCACCCATCCTCCTAATCACCCCACCCGACCAACATCCCCCCCCCACATACATCACAACACCACTCAATCCACCCCACCTCTACCCCGCCATCCATCCATATTCCCCCCATCATAAAAAACAATTGTCAGAAAACATGATTTTGGGATTTCAATGTTGTTCTTAAAATGATGAGTTCTATAAATACAGAAATTTTCATTTTTCACTAAGGGTGCTCTTTAATACTAACCTGGTATATCAATATAAATGATTGGTCTTAATTTGTAATCTAGATGTGAACCTGGATAGTAAACAGTGTCCTTGTTTATCAGTAGCATGTCACCCGTCTCTGCATCACGTGCACCCCATGGATGTGTTACATACGTGTCCATTTGCATATGCATTCCTTTTTCCAGAACTGCATATCTTACAAAACTTCCTTGATAATTGTACCAATATAAAGCTGCTTTGCGATCACATCTGTTCTTAAATATCACAAAAGATCGCTCACAGTGGTTAAGTGAACGTGGCTGTGGTTTACAATCAAGAGATTCTGCCATTATTTAATTTACTGGCTAAATATCGTGATGTGAATCTTCAATAAAGTAAATCAAGGCTCCTTTTCCATGCCAAACCAGAACTTTTGTATTAACTATTATATAAAATGGTAGAATAATTTCCCAAAACAAAATCAGGTGATAGGCCAATCACGCGAGACTTGTCATTGCTCTCGCTGGATCTGGAATCTACTTAATATCTTAATAAAGGAGACAGGTCTATTTCAAAAACATCAATTGCTATCTAACCTCTTGAACCATAAACAAAATTGGTGAACATCCGTCATACACTGACCGACTGAGTGAGTGATGTATAGTAAATAGTCAATAGATACGTGGAATTTGTCACGTATCTCCACAGTATTCAATCCAGAATTATTACAAAGAAGTTTTTCATGAGCTATTCTAACGTCATTATTATATAAGAATTTCGAAGTTATCCATTCGCACTCTGTCAAATTTTCTGTGTTATTCAGTTTGATTATAACCGATGTTTTGTCCCATCTTCTGATCTGGTTGTCACGAATTGAAAGTGAATTGTAAGATAAAAATTACAATATGCATACCGGATCCGGAATTCCGGAAGTAAGATCACTTGTTTTTCCACTCTGTGTTGAGAGAAATTCCGACCTGACAATGAACGTCTCTGGCCTGTCTAAGATGGGAGTTTGTTAATGGAATGTCTATATTTGTCTTGCACCCAAATAATGACAGTAATGTCTAACATATAAAGATTAATTTAAAAGTTCATACAGATCCTCCATGATGGCATGATGGAACACTGCATTGGGTTGTGATGTCTAACAAGAGTTTATCTAAAGAAAATGAGGTAGATATATTTAATTTTTTGTACACAACCATAAGCAGTGACTCCAGGCTTCAGAAAGTTTCACTAGTGATGACGAAAGAAAAAATGTGAATCGTCAAATTGCAAAGTTTCAAAGACAAAACAGTGGAGTTAATTGTGGTTTGTTTGTCATAGCTAAACGGCAAAAAAAAATGAGAATTGCCTATGGTTGGATCCAGGGTGAGAAAAATATATCCCAGATTGAAGCACCAAAATAATTATTTTTACTTAGGTGAATAGTTGATATCACTTATTCGGTATTAAAATGGGTGATATCACCCATTCGAATAGGTGATATCACTTATTGTGTAATTAATATCACCTATTTGAAAGAGTGATATCACTAACTGGTATTAAAAAGTAACACGGTGTAGCGACGATCGGGCTCGGTATCCACTGTGTTTTTAAACTGTAAACTAGCGGGAGAAACAAAGATGCAAAGAGCCGCAAGAATGAAAAAAGAGCTCCAAATGCTCACACAGTCACCACCACATGGGGTATCTTGTTGGGCAAAGGATGATAAGATCGATACGTTAGAAGCTCGTACGATTTTTGTTTCGTTGACGTAGTTGTTTCATGTGTAAACCCACAGGCACATGTTTAGGAGTAGTACGGGTAATCCGAATTACCGAAAAGACCATAAATATCAAATAAAAATATGTCTATATGGTATAATATCATATTATACATTATATTACACAACTTTTGAGTTTGTAAACCATTGAAAAAAAAGAAATTTTGGATAGTTGAGTTCCCTCTGACTTTGTTTGTCCAATAGATATTCCTCCATTACAACGGGTCCTAATAATTAGAGTATGCTAGAGCTCCAGCTATTCAATACTACACAAATTTTGTGATTAGATCTATAGTGTAAAACTCTAAAATATAGGCATACTGCAGTAGAAATTATTTAGGCTATATTTATCTTCATAGTGTTTATATTTATGACTCCACTAGAGTCATAAGAGTACTCAATAGCAGACATCATGTTGAAAACTAGACTCAGGGATATTTTTGAGCAAATTAAATAATAAAAGTACAAAACAATGCAACATTTTGTATATATTTAAGTATATTTAGACCTTTTCTACCACAAATGACTAAATATTGTCACTTTTAATGGTCTTTTCGGTACCGTTAGTGGTCTTTTCGATGATTCCTTGGTCTTTTTTGTAAATAGCAGTCTTTTTGGTAATTCGGGTTACCATGGGAGTACTAAAGACCGGATTTTTTTTCTGACATTGTCAGGATATGTCCGGACATGACTGGACAGGGTTTTATGTGCATATAAATGGAAAATATTATAATAAAGTTGAGATTTTATGAATCTTTAGGATATAAACTACACATATGGCCAAAAGGTTGTATACAGTTTTTGTTTTTTTAGTATCTTGATAGGCTTTTAAAATCGACATGCTTCGTGTCGATCTCTGATTGATCATAACAGGTTTGATGATGCATGTCGATTTTAAAAGCCTGTCAAGAAACTAAAAACAAAAAATGTATACAAATATTCATAAAATCACAACTTTCTTATACTATTTTCCTTTTAAATGCACATAAAACCCTTTCTGGTCATAATCCCTTTGGGGATTCTGTCACAGCCGGTTTATCGTATTGCCCCGCCAGAATCCCTTGCCTTCATAGTTTTATTCGGGAAAATCTGGGCTTTAGTTACTTACTCACTTCAAGAGAAATTTAATTAATAAATACCTGGGTAACAGTCAATTAGTTGGTGTTCTATAGTTTCTAGACATATTTTTCTTTGAATCTCCCCAAAAAATTGTTTAAAATTCCAAATAGAAACTGAAATATCACATGTTTATTCTGACGGACACATACTTTTTGCCTGGGTTTGAGTGGCGTACTTGTTTACATCAAGTGATCATCTCAAATGGCAATGAGGCTATAGTCTGTTCTATGATTGTTTTTCATAAGCCTGTGAAAAGCAAACTTAATGTTATTGAACTTTTGAAGAGCAATCA
This sequence comes from Atrina japonica, assembly GCA_030159075.1. Lineage (NCBI taxonomy): Eukaryota > Metazoa > Mollusca > Bivalvia > Pterioida > Pinnidae > Atrina > Atrina japonica. Next base: position 292,955 of record BROG01000002.1, read on the forward strand.
TGGAACAGACTACAGCCTCTGATGTAAACTAGTCCGCCATTCAAACTTGGGCAAAAAGTACATGTCTGTCAGAATAAACATGTGATATTTCAATTTCAATTTGGGATTTTAAACATAAAAATGTTTGGATTCAAAGAAAAATATGTCTAGAAATGATAGATGACCTACTGATTGACTGCCATCCAGGTATTTATCATTAAAATTCTCTTCAAGCGAGCTGTCACTTAAGCCCAAATTTTCCCGAATAAATCTATGAAGGCTTGACAAGGGATTCCGAGGGGCAATACGATAAAAAACGGCCGTGACAGAATCCCCAAAGGGATTAATCTTGTCAGCATTCAGGTCAATCTGAAATTGGCATGAAGCATACCGAATTTAACAAAAGCCTATCAAGATACTAAAAAACAGAAAATGTATACAATTTATTGGTCATATGTGTAGTTTATATCCTAAAAATTCGTAAAATCACAACTTTATTATACTATTTTCCTGTTGAATGCACATAAAACCCTGTCCGGTCATATTTGGACAATGTCAGGAAAAAATCTGTTCTTTAGTATCTCCCCACATGTTTCTATCAAACGGGGATGGGGAAGGTATAATGACATGAGGGGTATAAAGACCTGAATTGAGCTGGGTTTGGGAATGATTTTCTTCATCTAGCTACAATAATTAACGATGCCTGAATGTAATTTTTACCTACTCAAAGAAGGATTAAGCACAGAATTTATGTGATTTAAATACATGTACTTTGAATGGTAGGCCAAACATTCTGCCCTGATTTTAGCGATTTTCTGGGGGTGAATCCTGATTTTACCCCCCAAAAATCGCTAAAATTGGGGCAGAAAGTTTGGTCTATTTGAATGGTATCAGGTAATTTCGGCACCAAGTAATTTCGGCACTTGTAAGCAAGTATTTTCGGTAATTCCAAAAACATGCATTAAGATTTTATTTTTAGGAAAATCATGCATAATTAAGGGAAAGCCTTGATACGGTCTTACACCTAACCCAAATCAGATTAGCTGGGCCTTTTGTAGATAGATGATAAGGATTAAAATGAAATTATAGTGAGTCAAAGCTACTATGATCATTTTAGTTTCAGTTGAGAAAAAAAAAAGAGCCGGCCTGGCTCAGTCGGTAGCGCGCTCGACTCTGGATCGTGAGGTTGTGAGTTCGAGTCCCGCCGGCGACAGGTTGGTTTCCTGTCTTTCGGATGAGACAGTAAAAACTGGAGGTCCCGTGTCATAGTAGGTGTCGGCACGTTAAAGAACCCTCACTGCTCAATGGCCGTAAGTGCCGAGCATAGGCCAAAATTTGAAGCCCTTCACCGGCATTTGGTGACGTCTCCATATGAGTGAAATATTCTTGAGTGGGACGTTAAACAACAATAAACAAACAAACAGTTGAGAAAAAAAAAAATTAAGGGACTGATTAGGTAATTCTGGTGTTCACTGCACATACACACTTTCATTAATCGTTGCTTATGTCCAAATAATTGTAATGTTTATATATTTTCAACTAGTCAAGTAGACTAGCTGATGCACAACCTTGACTAGTCCAATGCAAAGGTTACTAGTCTTTGACTGGTGGACTACTACTAATTTCGAACCCTCGTCTTATAACATAGAAAAAACTTTGAGGGTTCCAGAACTGTTGTCTGTAAATCAAAATTATGATGTAGATGGTAACAATTACAACTTAAAAAGTGAACAAAAAAATGAAGTGAATAAGTAATAAAATTTCAGGTAAAATTTGGTGTTAACTTAAATTTCAAGCAATATCCTATCACATTTCAATTGAAATGTTTGAAAATTAAAAACCGAAAATCATTTTTACTTTGGTTTGATTAATATTAAAATTTTGACATTAGAGCAATAACAATAAATTAATGGTTTATGCAATCCAGGACAACTTGACCTTTATTAATCATATTTATTTTTATTGGAAAAAGTAAAAAAATTCAGAATTTAAGTAAATTATAACTATTTGATAACATGAAGGAAACTCCTTTAACAGGTCAGAAACTCAGGTAACAGGAAGAAAATTTCATTTCAAAGAAATACCTTTTGTTTTCAATGTTTCACAACAAAATATCATATGTTAAACATGAACAGCAAACAAATTCCGTCGTTTCATCTCGAGAGAACATTTTATCCAGACAGAAAGACATTTTTCCACATATCACCCAATTTTCTTTAAATCAAAATTCAGACGTCTTTCTGCGGGGAGGAGGCTGGGGTGGCGGGCGTTTTTAAAAAATTTCAGACAAAAAATTCAATCCCCATCCGGTGTCCTTCACAGGGTAACCTAAACACGTTTCCACGTCCTTCCAGTCCACATCCTCGCGAAAGGAGAGCGTAAAGCCCATGCTCACCACTGCTTGCTTCATGGGACCTTTGTATTATATCGTAATAAGAAAAATAAAGAAGTGAATTCCATCCTGTTACCACTTGAATGGAATTTTACTATTTTCTGTTCTGTTACTACATGTATATCATTTCTTTGCTGTTACCAAAAGTAAAAAATCAACTTTTTTCTGATCAAATACATTATGAATAAATAAATCTGGGTCTTTCAAGCATTTCAGAAAGTGAAATAAATGCAGTAGTAACAGGAAGGAAATGTACCCATAGGACAAAAATTTAAAAAGCAAACTTTTAAAATATATGCTAATTGTGTCAAGAAGTAGAATAATTTGGGTCCATAGAATAACCGAAATGACACTTATTCACCGAAATGACACCAGTATATACATGTAGTCAATATTTTTACATGTTTGTGTTTTTCATGATCAGTTTTAGCTTAAAAGTCTATGACTATATACATACTTTTGAAAAGAAAAGGTAATGCCGAATTTCCTCTGACACCTCATTAACAAGAATGACCGAAATGTTCAAATGAGGGGGTAGAACCGTAATGGGTATTAACCGAAATGATGCTTTGGTACCATAAGTAAACTGAGAATAAATGATAATCATCAATGAGAATCACAAGTTATAGCATCAATTTGCGTTCTATTCCATTTGAAAGAAAAAATAACGCACATGTAAAATGAGAACCAGAAGGATTTTTAAAGAGGACAATGTCACATTTGTGCTAATATTTATTATAAGGAAAAATAAACATATTTAACTTTATTACTTTTGTTTACCACGACATCCAGTATTAGAAAATAACCAATTCTTTTTTTACATAAATGTCATTTACTGATTTAGGTATATTTCAGTGTCATTTCGGTTGATACCCCATCATTTCGGTGAATGAGTGTCATTTCGGTTGATACCTCATCATTTCGGTGAATGAGTGTCATATCGGTTAATCTATGTTCCAGAATAATTCATATTGAAACATCAATCATTTTCCCACCTGTTTCTATTTCAGTGTTTGTAAGACATGTATGTAAAACCTGTGGCTGACAGGCCTCCTTTGAGTTATTGAATTTTCATTTATTTTCATCCGATGTGCAAAAAATTCTCACGATTTAGTTTAATAAATAATCCATTTTTAAGAATCCGTCTAGTAAATTATTGTAAGGGAGAATTCATTTTAATAAATGATTCCATTATTACATTTAGATTAACTTCCATGTATGCAAACATTTTTTCTCTTAATTTGACATAAATTAAGGCAAAATTTCCCAATTCAGAATTGTGTTGCCTTTGGCATTTTCCCAAAATTGACCGAAAAAGGCCTGATAATGATTTAAAAATTGTATTTATATCATATGATGAGTGCTGTTCAAATGAGAGGCCTTTTTCTGCAAATGTTTTGAAAATACCATTGGTGACACAACTGGGAAATTTGATGTGATTTTTTGTCAAGTTGGGAAAAAGTGTTTGCACACATACATGTACTTGTATTACTATAGATATGAATGTGTTTGGAGTCTCTTTTTTTAAAAAATGCATTTCCCGCCCTGCATAAATTCATTTTTCATTATTATCATGGTCTGTAAACCAAGCTTTGAATTTTTCTCTTCAAATTGGGAAAAAACACATGTATTTTGCATTGGGAAATGTGCCGGTGAAGACTGTAGAAAAAAAGGTCTGAAGGAACAGGTACGTGTACATTATGTACTTCAAGTTAATGTAGGTTGATTTTGTTTGTTGTAATGGTGTTTTACGCCGGCCACACACACAACAATTTTTCAGCTATTTGATGGTGGCCAGTTATCATCCAGTTAAAATGTACCTGGGAAGAGACAACCAGTAAAAGTAGACATTCTTTTAAGCAGGTGCCATAATCGTTTGACCATGAAAAACCCAGGAATTATAGAATTTATGAAATGATTTTCTCTTGAAACGCCTGTCTAAAAATTGTCATTTTCCTTTTTTTTTCTAAATGAATTATGATTCATTCAACTAAAGTGTCTATGCCTTTTTTGTAGAAATACTTGGAGGAGAAGGAACACCATATGAAAAAGGTTTATTTAAGGTTGAAATTCAGATTCCTGAGAGGTGAGTTAGATATACAGGTAGTTTCCAGTCTCCAAAATATATACATGTATATTTGAACAAGAAACATCCATGAATTTTTGAAAATTTGAACATTGTTTTATGCGACACTCAATTTTTCAGTTTTATGGTGATGGCCAGTTTTTAAAGGTTGAGGCGATAACCTGGTTACAAGACAGGGAAGGGTAAAAGCTACACAAATTTCTGGGACAAGGAGTTTGAATTTATTCTCAATTAATATACTTACTCTTTGGATTCAAACAAATTTTGCAATTCTAAATGAGTAAATCATTTGCAATACAAATTTAAGACAATGATAAACTAAACAAAATTCAATTAACCATTCATCCATTTTCATCCAAAACAGGTTTCCACTTGGAGCTGAGAGTTACGGGTCATTGATCCCTCAGTGAAAAGTTCTGGGGGTCAAAACTCTAATTGAAGAGTCATAATGATTCGAGTGTCAGAATTATAAGTTTCACTGCACTTTTTGTAACTGTAGATGCAATCCCAACACAACCTGTAAATGCTCAGTCAGTCAGGGTTACAATGTGTTACCATGTGTAATGTGTAAAGTACACCTTTAAAATGAGTAGATCTATTTCTATTTCTAAATTTAATTTAAATCTAAATTTCATTTTCTTCTTATTTGTGCATACTCCATGTTAATCATGGTACATCACTGATTTCAGCCTATGGGGGAGGGGCAGATTAACTGCCCAGGAGATCGATTTGGTCTTCATCCTAATAAGCCAGATATTTGTTTAATGTTTAACCAGTGTAAAACTGTTGTCTAAAATACTCTTTTAAATCACTAAACATTATTGGAAAAATGATTACATTAATACATTAAATTCTCAGTAGATCTAGTAAGAAAAAAAAAATTGCTGACGTTTGCAGGTGCACTTCACGGTGTAGTAAAGTCACTCAAATTTTACTCTGCCAAAGATCGTAGTATAAAGTACAAAAGTGTGTCGGTACTGATGACGGATTTCTAATAACAATCTAAGGTCACAATAAGATAAATTGGAATTACATTTCTGTTACTGTAAACATTCAAACAGAATAAATAAATATGTTCCCCTCTTTTATGACATGCCAACCGCTTTTGTTCATCTTAACATGATGACAAACATGAACTGCTGACAGGCTTCGGATTGGCACTACACAGTCATTAACAATCAGCAGTGATAATTAGTTAATCTTGTTAAAAGATTTGTTTATTTAGCGATGGACAGGTACGTGAGATTAATTACAGGCCCACTTGAAACTGACCACTTGTCAATAAGCATGTACTATCAAAATATGCAATTTCATTGAGAGCTTTGTGCATCTTCGTGAGAAACTTTAGATTGACTCTTTTATTTTCAGCTGAGGAAATTGGAGTTATAATAGAAATTTGAAGTTTGACATTCAACTAGGCCTTCTTAAATATGAAATTCGCGTCGGCAAAAAAAATTGCGTCCGTAAATAAAAATTGCTTAGGCTTTTTGCGTCGACAATTGGCATTGCCAACGTTATTCAACAGTGCTGAGAACATATATAATTGTAAAGACTGAAATATTCACATATCATCATATATACTTTGATATAGCCACTATTTAAGGTTTTTTATGCCCCCGGCCTGAAAGGTCTTCCCCGGGGCATCTAGTGTTTGGATCCTCCATCTGTCTGTCCGTAATTCTGTCCCGCTTACATATAAAATGCAATATTTCAAGTTCGGATTGTGATACTTACAGTAACCAAACAGACGGTTCAAAGTTCATCTAAGGGTTGCTCACACTTCACTGACATCACATGCTCCTGGGGATGGGGTGGGGTAAAAATTCAGGACATTGCAAAAATATGTTTGGACATGGGGCATTTGTGTTTCACAAACACATCTTGTTTCCCTTTGAAATTAGTGTTTTTATAAGTGGATAATTTTAGTGGGGTGATTTAATTTGCTCTGTTGTGCCATGAAACCTTCTTTTGTCAGACTCGGTTAGCACAGCCTGAGAAGTTTTGAAAGTACTGGAAAACACCTGCAAAATGACATTAGCCTTGAAGGTCCTGGAAATTTTACTCCACTACCTGGAAGAGTCCTGGAATTTTCCAACACAACCATTATTTATCTGAAGTTGCATACTGAGAAATTAAAATAATCTGGTGATTTGTGGATGTAATGTTTATTTTTTTTTTATAAATACCATTGACGTGTTTTAGGTATCGTCCAACAATTTAAGCAATTTGTTTTTGTATGAACCATTTTGGAATGCAAAGGGACTTGAACCCTACATACAAAGTTGATATTTTAGCCTATGCATGCTTCACTGTTTTGTCTTCAATTTACCATTTTACCAAACAAAATCTGAGTATTTGGCATCTTTATGAATATTCCATAAACAAATAAATAATGTGCTTTGTTTTTCAGATATCCATTTGAACCACCTAAAGTCCGATTTGTGACACCTATCTATCACCCCAACATAGATACCGGAGGCAGAATATGTCTGGACACTTTGAAAATGCCACCAAAGGTATTCTTACATGTTTAGGCCAAAAATAAGCAAAAAAATCTTTGGTGTAGCCTGATTGACACACCTAAAAGAAATTTAAGGGAAAAAATTGCCCTCCAAGTGCCTGTAGTTTTGTATCTCAAACTCTGGTTGGATGCCTTATTCAACTACCAGTGATACTGCCATCTGCATAAAAGGCTTGTCATTAGCAGAAATAAAATAGAAAATTGAAAAGTCAAACTGATGGTGAGAATTTTTACTCGATGCTTATGATCTTAAAATGAACTGAACTTTTGGTCATTTTTAGGGCCGTTGATGCTGATACTGACCAAACTGCTATAAAAAACACTTAAGTAATAAAGGTGCACTTCTGAAAAGTTATATGCCACATGGCAACTATTGACATGTTGACAAATTACTCGCCCACACCAATTTTTAATTCAATATGGTGAGTAAAGATTTTAACCCTGGCTAGTGCCATTAAATCCTTGTTCATAAGTTTGAAATTGTGTAATCCCTTAGCCCACATTGTGGTTTTTCTTGTGGAGCCTAAGGTGACTATGTAGAATATTTTGGGGACCTTTGTGGCCGAGTGGTTAGAGCATCATACTACAATCCATGAAGTCTCTCGCCTCTGGTCTGCGTATGATCCAGTCTTCCTGGAACCTCTCCTGATTTTGTGAGCAAGTTTGCCAGTTTTTGGTTTTTTTTTTTGCATAAGGCTTTTATCTCTTCTGAGGTACATTGTTCTCTCCTCCACCAATAAAAACTGACTACCACCATATCAGGGTTCGAAAAATCCACTCGCCCGCTCACATTGCATTTCGGCAAGTAAATATCGAACTCACATTGGCGAGTAAAAATCATTTCGGACAAGTAAATATCCATAATGAACTCGCCCATGTTAGTCTTTATCATGGCCAGTGCTGACAGCTGATACCAGTTTGTTGAGGAAGTGGAAGTTTTGTGTAAATGAAAAATATAGAAATGGATAGAATCTTGTTTTTAAACATATTCAAACACTATAGTGAAAACTTAAAATCTTTTGTAATTTATATTACTATTTAGTTAAATGAACATATAGTATAGTCTTGTTTTCATCTAACATCAGTGAAAACTTACTTTTGTAATTAATTTAGTTAAAATATAGTTGATTATAGTAATAATATTATAGTAATAATAATGATGCATTTACAGTTAATGTAGATGCAAATGCATCATTCAGAGACAATATATATTGTATATAAATTTATCTATTAAAATAACAATGACTTAAAAAAACAAAATTAAATAAAATATTTTTTTTCATTGTGGGTAACCAGATTTTTATGGCTGGCAACCAAAATTTCAGACAAGAATTTGAATTCTAAACACTTAAAAGGAGAGCATACAAAAGGTGTGGTAAGATTTTCACACATTTTCCATCATAATAAGTACTTAATTAGAAAAAAAGACAATTTGTCAAATGAAGAGTATCATATCTGTTATGTCATATAAGATCTATTTACTTTGAAAAAAGATTTCATACGCTCTTAACACATTTTCTTTGAAATACTACGTTTTCATACTTGAGCAAGTGCAAAATTAGTTTGGGCGAGTGAAGTTATGTAATCACTCGCGCGAAGTGCGAGTGCTTTTATACAAATTTTTCGAACCTTGCATATGACTGACAAATTGTTGAGCGTGGCGAAAAACAACATTCAAATTCAAACAGAACATTTTTTGAGGTTACTTGTGAAAGCGGTTGTCTGCCCCAAACAACTAAAAAATGTTGAATATGGCATTAAATAACAGTAAAATGAACAAGATGACCTTTTGCACTTTGGTTAGGCTGATCAAATGGAATTGTAACCATTCTTTGTTTTTTTAGTCCAATGAAACTAGATAGGCCTGGATAGATTTGGATAAGTTCCTGTGGTCATGATTTTGGTTCATTATTCACTTACATGTAAGAATGGTTTCAGAGGCAAACCTCTTACATTGTTTGTTTCTTTTGGGATTTTACTGCAGTGCGTGTATATAGCATTAAGGAAGATAGCTTTATCTATCTACACGTACAGTCGAACCCACTTATCAATATTGAACCCTGTTACATTGAAATCCCGGTTAATTTGAAGTGACTAGATTTCCCAGTCACATTTCTTCATTACCATTATAGCCCATTTATTTTGAAAACCCTTTTTATTTGAAAGAAAAATTAAATCCCTTTCAGTTTCTATCCGGGCTCCACTGTATTTATGCATTTTATTTCTTAATTCTAAACAGGACAAACAAATCTGTTGTAATCTGTCTTGAAGGAGGAATGTCCGGGGTGATCTCTTTCCTAGAGAGTCCATTATAATATTCCCTCATTTAAAACCAGCTTTCCGAGACCACCATTCTTTCCTTTCATTCTTTCATTTCAGAGACCAACATTTCTATTTCAGATGAGGTGGTCTTTTATGACTGGTTCCAGCATATTTTAGTTATAACACTTTTGGAGCCTTGCTTTCAGGGACTTTTTATTTTAAATTATTTAATACAATGTAGTCCTCATCCAAATCATTTAATACAATGTAGTCCTCATCCAAAGTCAGATTTTAACTCGTCAGTCCCAGAAAAACAACGACATGTCTGTAAATCAATGACCTAGACCAGTCCAAATGTGTTAGGGGTTAATGGGTTATATTTTCAGTTCATCGCAGGTTTTCACTTAAATAATTTTTCATCAACAAGACTTCAGCTTTTATCACTTTTCCAGGGTGCATGGAAGCCATGTTTGAATGTGAGCACAGTTCTAACTACGATACAGCTTCTGATGGCCGAACCTAATCCAGAAGACCCGCTAATGACAGATATTGTAAGTTACAAAAATTTAATTGCACAGACAGGTGATATTGTTCATTGAAATTTGAAGATGTTCTTTCACGTCTGAATTTCATACAAATCTATTTTTTTTTCTGTCTTAAAAAGTTTCTATCAACTAATTTGAATGTCACTCATTACGTCATTTTAAAAATTGCATCCCAAATAGGATGTGAAAAAGAGCTTTACCAACTGAGATACATTATGAGGTTATTTTATAAGACTTTACAAAACCCATTCAGGTTTGATGTCTGTTGTCATACAGGCATTAACTAGCAGTAATATATTAAAATCCAATGTCGTTGTCACTTTAGTTACCTGGTTGTTGTCTGTCACCTGAGTTACCTGGTTGTTGTCTGTCACCTGAGTTACCTGGTTGTTGTCTGTCACCTGAGTTACCTGGTTGTTGTCTGTCACCTGAGTTACCTGGTTGTTGTCTGTCACCTGAGTTACTTGGTTGTTGTGTGTCACCTGAGTTACCTGGGTTACTAAAGGTCTGGTTGTTGTCTGCATCAGGGAAAACCCTGCCACCTGAGTTACTTTGGTTGTTGTCTGTCACCTGAGTTACCTGGTTGTTGTCTGTCACCTGTTACCTGGTTGGTTACCTGGTTGTTGTCTGTCACCTGAGTTACCTGGTTGTTGTCTGGTTGTTGTCACCTGAGTTACCTGGTTGTTGTCTGTCACCTGAGTTACCTGGTTGTTGTCTGTCACCTGAGTTACTTGGTTGTTGTCTGTCACCTGAGTTACCTGGTTGTTGTCTGTCACCTGAGTTACCTGGTTGTTGTCTGTCACCTGAGTTACTTGGTTGTTGTGTGTCACCTGGGTTACTCGGTTGTTGTCTGTCACCTGAGTTACCTGCATGTCTTACGTGGTTGTTGTCTGTTGTCATACAGACATAAACTAGCAGTATTATATTGACGTCCAATGTTTAACCTGAGTTACCTGGGGTCAGTTTCACTAAAGGTCGTAACTTTGCCTGCAATGTAGACCTAACTTTAGCCACAATTTGAGTAATGATTTTATTTATGTGTATCTACTTTCAGTTTCACAAAAGATTGTAAACATATTCTAACTCATTAACCAACAATAAGTTAGGTGTGAAATTAGTAGTAGTTTGGAGCTGAGGCAAGTTTATATATGGGACGAAAGATATGACCTTTAGTGAAAATTATTTTAGACGTAAGTGTATATTTATGTCTACACATAAAAACACATCCTTAAGTGAAACTAGCCACTGACAGCTGTCATTGAGAAATGTCAAAGCCAGATTGTTGTGTCCTTTATAAGGTCTGAAGTCCACATTAAAAATTGTGATGGTTTTATTTCAATTACATGAATTCTGAAGACAGACAATAATGTCCTCCTGTAATGCATTTAATTGAATTGAATTGAAATAAATTATCAGTAATGGCAGTTATTACATCTCTGTAACCTCAATAATCCTTTTTTTGTTAATTTGAATCTGGCTCTACAAATTTGAAACAGGTAATAGATTTTGACAACTGGCCAGCGTAGCCCCTCACTGCATTGGAGTTAATCCAGAGCACAATCATAATTTGTGCCGTTTTATCTAAAGTCGATGACTTTGCCAAAAAAGTGTAAAATTCTTGGGAGTACTGTAGAAACAGAAAAATTCGTTGTGGTTTTAGTTTCATTTATTTTGTTGTTTTCATTTATCAATGAAATATAAACCATGACAAAATATTTACATGTATTATACCTAGATATAATAAAAATACATCCTTAAGTGAAACTAGCCACTGACAGCTGACAGTTACAGATTGTTTTTCCCTTTACAAACAGGTTTTTGTTACAATGAAATTCAATGTCGAAAATTTGTTTTGTTTTTTAAAACAAAATTTTAACCCCACAGGATTTACTGATTCCACAGTATGTAAAACAACATTTAAACAAATAAACGAACATCATAAACTGAAAATTTGTTTTGTTTTTTATTCAGGATTTACTGATTCTACAGTATGTAAAACAATATTTAAACAAATAAACGAACATCATAAACTGAAATATTCAAAAGTATTCTATTCTTCAAGTTTTAGTTATTGAGTGCATAGAATTGTAGTAAATTGTAATTCAATATAAAATATTTCTGTATTTCTAGTCTAATGAATTCAAGTACAACAAAAATTTATATCTACAAAATGCTCGGGAGTGGACACAGAAATATGCAGTTGAAAAGCAGGTAAGCTTTGTGTTGATCTAAAATTGGGGGACATTGCCTTTTGATCTGTTTTTCTGTCTGTCTGTCTATACTGTTTCACTGTCTGTTTTTTTGCCTTTTTGTCTGTTTGGTTCTGTCTGTCTATGCTGTGTCTGTCAATTTTTCTGTATTTTTTGTCTGTGTATGATGTTTCTCTATTTTTCTGCCTTTTTGTCTGTCTACTTTTGTCTGTCTACTTTTGTCTTTCTATGCTATCTTTGTCTTTCAGTCTTTTTGTTTTTCTGCCTTTTTGTCTGTTTGTTTTTCTCTTTCTATTCTGCCTCTGTCTTTCGGTCTGTTTGTTTTTCTGCCTTTTGATCTCTGTTTTTCTGTCTATACTGTCTGTCAATACTACATCTCTTAGTTTTCTGCCTTTTGGTTTGTCTCTCTATGCTGTATCTGTTTATTTTCTGCCTTTTGATCTGTCTGTTTTCCTGCCTATCTATGCTGCTTCTGTCTTTTGGTCTGTCTGATTTCCTGCCTATCTATGCTGCTTCTGTCTTTTGGTCTGTCTGTCTACCTTTTCTGTCACTCTGTCTTTTTTGTCTTTTTTTGTCTTTGTACAACTTGTAATTATCCAATTACAATTTTAATTGTTATTAGACAATGAATTATTTTTATTTTGAAAAAAGATTTGCTGGTAAAGTACATCCTTGGAAATGACAAAAAATTAATGAACATCTTAGTCTCTATTTTTCTTTAGGAAATTAAGGTTTGAGCTCTTGTCTTTCTTATTTTAAAAATTTTAAAATTTACAAAAAAAATTTCTCAGTGAGAATAATTTATTTTTGAAGTGTCAGGACCGGATTTATGAGTTTTGCAGAGTTTTGATTGGTTGATAATCACCTGAAATACAACAGCCTTTGCTATGCACAAAAGAACACTTTTCCTTTATAAGTAAAATGAAATTTAAAATTTTTTTTTTTTAACTTTTCAGATATCCGATATTGACAACAAAATCAAGGATAAAGTGTTCTCAGATGATGCAAAAGGATTGAAGAGACCTCAACATTTGAATGATCTTACCAATAAAAGATTCAAAGATTCTTAACAACTGAAATTTCACCCATAAAAGTCTCAAAGATGCAGAAAAACATTGGTGATATCATATATTAAGACTATGTAAACTTTTATTAACAAAATGGAGAAAAAAAAAACCATCTACCCCTTGTACATGGGTACTATAATAATGGACTCTACTGAAAATGACTTAGAGACATTTTGTCCAATGGTTTTGTGTGTCTTTAGAAAGGAGACATTTGGCAATGTCTCTGTATGAGTTAATCCTCTGATAGAGATTTACATACAGCCATGCAGGAAATGTTACCTTTTTGTACTTAGATATACCAGTACCATGGAGAGATAAATAATCTAATGGTTATTTCCATGTTATATGAGTGGAGGTTGTGAAAAGATCATTTAATTAATGAAGCTTACAAAACACTAAAAGGGGAGAAAAAAAAAGTCATAAAGACAAATATATAAGGTTTGCTGGCTTGTACATGAGTACTATAATAAATCATGTGACATTTCCTAGCCATTTTGTGAAGCGAATGAACTATATATTTCACACTTTAGAGGATCCATTTTAGCTTGCCCATTGTTAAATGGTTTTGTGTTGCAGATCTCGGCTTGATAGATACAACCTGCTTGATCATCTTTTTTCATTAGAAAGGGAGAACATTTCCGAGCAAACAAATCGAGTCTTGCATCATCAATTTTAATAATGCAATCATAATCTCTACTTTTGTGAAGATACTTGCTTAGCTTTTACCTGATTGGGACATCATCAGATTGTTTTACCTCGAAAGGCAGAGACAAAATGTACATAAATTTATCCGACTTCTAGCACATGTGATATCATATGTGTATAAAGCTTTTTGAGTACTCATTTGTATTGTGTTAAAATTGATAAGATGCAAAATATAAATCATGTGAGCTTTAATAGAGATTTTTCTCCCTTCTCCTCACTTGCATGTTTTAGTACATTTTGATTTTTACTCTTGCAAACAACCCTTTGTAACATAAACAAAAGACTAGCTAGAAATTTGAACAGTTCTGTTTTTTTTGTATGAAATTCATCCAGTTTTTTCACATGTTTAGACCCTTCGTCTTGCACATCGTTTTTTTCTCTCTCAATAACTTGATTTGAGTAATTGTAACAGAAATTCATTTGAAAGTGAATATTCTTCAAAGGTCTTGGTTTATTGCAATGAAAGCTGACCCATCGGACAATTCAGGAATACTTTGTCCAATCTGTAATTATTCGCCTGATACAGTTTTTTACAGAGAAGAATGATTTTCGTGCTTGAAAAAATCATTTAAATCGCATTCACGTGACTGACATGAAATATGGATATTTTGTAGAATTGCTGTTTGACGAAGTCAATATTATTTGCCTGTTATTTACAAAGAGTTATGCTTTGCCCCTCTGGATGTTTTTGTAGCATGAATTGAGGAAGTATTATTTGCCTGTTATTTACAGAGTTATGGACTTTTGTAGAATTGAGGAAGTATTATTTGCCTGTTATTTACAGAGTTATTGACTTTTGTAGAATTGAGGAAGTATTATTTGCCTGTTATTTACAGAGTTATGGACTTTTAAGTGTAGAATTGAGGGAGTATTATTTGCCTGTTATTTACAGAGTTATGGACTTTTGTTGAATTGACAAGGAAGTCAAATTCCAAAACTTTGGCCTGCTTTATTTACCCAAGTTCTTTGGGACTTTTGTAGAATTGAGGAAGTATTATTATGCCTCATTTAGTAATTTTACAGTTACCTGGTGTTTGACGTGACTTAACACTTAGCAGACAAAAAAAAATTGTACCAGGTGTTGTTAAGCAGTTTCTGCTCATTTACTTGAAGAAATTTGTTGCTGCCAGCAGATAAATGATGAACTTGTCTTTAACGTTCAGGCCAATGCCACTGAAGTTTTTATAGATAGGCCACGAAAGCTCAGGGTTCAAAACAGTTAGATACTTCCAAAATTATCTGATTGTGTCAGAGTGTGCTTTTCGCGGAGTATAACAAAGGAGTTAGGGTGGCCCTTTGTATATGATCATGTTTTATAATGTTCGGACATAACACCTTTTGTAACCGCTCAATGATACAGGAAATTAAATATTTTTTTACAGATTAATTTGAAGCTTCATAGGAATGATTTTTGCCATGAACCTATCAAGGAAGATAACCAAAATTATTCACCTGTTTTTACAAAGTTATGGCTCTTTGTAGAATTGCCAAACAGTTTCAGCTCAATAACTTAAGTAATTTTTTTTTAATTGATAAATTCAAAACTTCATAGGAAGGCCCCCTCTCTGTATAATGGCAATTGTACTGAAGCAACTGTGCCCCTTTTTTGGCATACTACTTGTTAGACCTGTGAAGAGGCAATGCATTACACTTGTCATAGATCCTTGAAAAGGCATTTTATGTTCCGCTTTCGCAGAACTCTTTTTTTTGATAGTTGTACCATAAATAAATATCCCACTTTTTTAACATAAACACAGACAACATTTCCTTAAAATTTACAGAATATTAAGCATTAATGCCATGGTGTAAACAGGCCTCAAAACAGTAAAAATTACTAGAGGACAAATATTGATTGACTGGATATGAGCCCTCTCCCAGTAAAGGGCTGTGATCGTGTTATGGAAGACTGGACTCGGCATCCCTGCTGACCAGGTCCATTTCTTCCTTTTTTGACTCTAGTACTTCTTTTTGTTGGAATTTGGGCATCATGTTTTTATTTACGTGCCCTTTCAAGAACAGTAGATGGGGAAGCTTTGGTGATATTTAGTGTCCTGCTTTATGCCAAAATGTACCGATTAAGTCTTGGAGTTGGATTCATTAGGACCACACTCATTATCTCTGTTCGTTTCGTATCGGGTTGCGACAGATCTTTCTTTACAAAGAAATGGGACTTTTGATGACAATGGTGTCTCACCAAATTAGGGTCCTGTCATGTTTTAAATATCCAGACTGAAAATATTTTCGTCGAGGGTTTAAACCACATTATCAAAAGCCCATGAAATTGTCTAGGTCATAAATTAATTAGCCCGATCGTTTGAAATATATGCGATCTGTCTCGGGATGCCCCATTACCCTTGTTTGGAGGCATACGTCAATTTTTCAGGTGCGGCTACTTTGTCTATTTTAAACACCTTTTTGAAGAACAGAATAAGCATTTGGGACACTTTACTGTAAAGCTCACTGCTTCGGTGTTGGTGTCACCGTGCCCTGGTTTTTCTGTGTTAAGCTTTTTGTTTCAGTCCATTGTGGCAATAGAAATGCTGGGAAGTACTACATCTAATTTTGAAAACAGCCATGAAACAAAATTCACATGTAACATAAAAAATGTTTTGAAGGTCGAAAATTACAGATCAGTTTTCAAAAACTGCAGGTTGATAATTTGGTGTTGCCGCCATCTTGGTGGCCTATTTGATTTTTGGTTAAAATTTCCTGCCTCATGTACTTAGTCATTTACTATATGAAAGATTTTTCCATATATACTCTGTGTTAAGCTTTTTGTTTCAGTCCATTGTGTGTAAAGTACTTGAGTAATTGCATTTGCTATAGCCTGAAACTTCAATAACATGTTTTTTACACATTGTTTGGGGTTATTACTCATTTACAGAGTAAACGCTTTTGTAGAATTGGGTATTATTTGCTGGTTGGCTGTGTGGCCTATTTGCCTGTTTTTGAGCCCAAACTTTTGTATATTGACAAGCATTAAAACATGGCGAAGCGGAAGTATTATGGTACTGTGGACTTCATGATCGGAAACTGTTTTTTATTATGAGTAATCTTGTAAATTGAGGAAAATTGAAGAAATTTTGTAAATTGTGGAAGCAGTTTCTGCTCATTTATACAAAAGTATAAATCAATTATAGAATATAGCCACGAAAGCTCGGACATAGATACAAATCCTGTTTTAAAATGGACTTTGTATAAACATGAATGACCTCTGTTGTATCTCTAATTTTTTACTAATTCGCATGGGATATATTGCATTGACATCATGTATGAAAATTGTCATTACAAATTAATTGTAGAAAAAACAGTTTCATCGTCGATAATGATCAATTCTAAATGTCAAATTAATGGGGACACCGCTACTACTTGTTTTTGAAGGGCGCATTATTCTTTTGATTCAGCACAAACATAAACACAAACACACAGACACTTCTGAAATGAAGTCTGCTTCGTGGAATGTGTTAAAGGAACAGGTCGGTCCAATTCCTTTTTTGAAGGGGCACAATTTCGTTCCCATATTTGAATGCCGACATCTTTACAAAATGTATAAAGTCTTGGAGTTGGATCACGACCACACTCCGAACAGAAACAAATATATTGACCAAATCGGGTCCTGTCATTTTAAATATCCAGACTTTTCGTGAAAACAGCATGTTTTTTATATATATGTTTGGAACTCCAGTGTACTTTTCTGTTTGTGAACAGAAGAATCAGTTTGGTGTCAGAATTTGATGAAGCTTTTTGTTTCAGTCCTGATAGCCAATGAGCTACAGCCATGAAGATATTTAGATTTTCGGGCAGGTTGACCTTTAGTGTCCAAAAAAAACAGTGTTTGTCTAAAAAGTCTTGCACTGTTTTTAATTTTTTATGTGCCGAATAGTAGTGTAAAAAGATTAGAGAAGTCTTCGTGATCAACTGTTTTTTTTGATACTGTGAATTCGACAAAAAAAAACGTGTCGAGGCTTACAAATCCGGGTAAAATCAACCTCTTTTCTAAAAAGCTGTTTAGAATTTCATTATATGTATAAAATTACATATGATTTACAAAACATCTGCTTCTAAGGGGACACCGCTAAATAAGCAACTGTACAGTATTGCAGGTGCCAAGTTTCTCCTTAGGAAACAGCTGTCAATAACTTACAAATATATTGTAAGAAAGTAAAGATTAAAGTGTATTTTGGTAATCAGAATCATTTGCTGGATCCTAGCTATGTATCTTTGCTTTATAGTTGGGGTTTTATGAAGTTTAGGTATCCAAGTTAAATTTTGGTAGTTCGAGAAAAATCGTGGTATCTCTAAAAGCTGTAGGTATATCAAATGAGTGTAATAAGCAACGGACACATGATTTTGAAGGATTTGCTGGATCTCGTCCTTTGAAAGTGAGCTACATGTGTATGTAGGATTTCCATAATTCGTATTAAACCCAAGTTCTTCTAATAAACAATTATAGTAATGTGCCTTACAAAGAAAGTGTTGAGGTTTGTATATTAAAAGTAAACCCTCCCAAATGGGCGAAACTGAAAAATTGGGTCTTTTCCTTTAAAGGCGAGTTTGCCAAATCTCTTTGTATTTTATGGCGAGATATCAACCCGTGTATTGAATTGGGTTATCTAATTACATAATGGCACAGTACCTTGTAACTTGGGTTTTATTATTCACTCTAAAAAGCTGGCTGCCACTGTCAAGTATAACTGAGGCATTGCTGATTATGGCATAAACCCTTAGAAAGATACTTAAAGAAATGACTCACAAAACAGGTGGTCTCCCAAAAGATGCTTTATCTAAAAGCTAACTTATCTAATGGTTTTCTGAATGCGGTGTCACAAGACAGGTGTTTTTGAATGACTGTGGTTACAGAGACAGGTTTCACTGTATTATGACTAAACATTTGTTTGTAAAAACTCCTGGACGTGACTGACCAGGATAACAAATGTTTCTTTCTTTTAAAAGTTTTAGAGAAATGTATGAATTTTCCATTTACATGTATATGATTTGTTAAATGGGTTATGTAGCATTCAAAATTTGACTGATACTCAAACAAAGTTTTGTATATTTCATAAGTTTTCCACAAATGAGCTGTAATTTTCAACGTTATTTTTAGTGGTATGCAATGGATATACATATTATCCACTGCAGCATTAATTGCCGATAGATATCCTCGAGGGGGGGGGGGGGGGCTCCGTGGCCATATGTTTAGAGCATCACGCTTTGAACCATGAAGTCTCTCACTTCTGGTCAGCGCAGGTTCGAGCCCCACTGTGACCTAAGCTAATTTATGTGAGAAAGATAGCCAGTTTACTTTTTTAAGGCCAGTGGTCTCTTCCTGGGTACATTGTAACCGGGTTATCTCCTCCAATAAAAACTAACCGCCAGCATATACCTGAAAAAGTGTTGAGTGTGGCGCAAACCAATATTCAAAATAAAAAAATATCCTCGAGTAATCACTGCAATTGGTCACTTTTGGCCCATGTAAGTTTTGTAAGGTTTAACAATAAGTGGATACCAATCTTAATCCGAGAATCTCCGTGGCACAGTGGTTATAACTTAGAGTATCTTACTTGAAACCATAAAGTACCTCGGTTCAGTACAGCGTGGGTTCGAGTGCCACTGGAACAATGCTGATTTTGAGAGAAAGTTTCCCCGTTTATTTGCTGTGGGCCATTGGTCTCATGGGTCACAATGTAGCGAGATGAGTTCTCTCCTCCACCATTAAAACCTGGCCTCCACTATATAACTGAAACCGAGTGTGCCTTATAACCCCAATAAAACAGACATATAATAAACCTTATTGCGAAATTTAATCACAACAAAATCTGACAGTTTCTAAATTACTTGTCTTGTATTTTGTACAACTGGGGATACTTGTAATCTATTTATGAAATCAGGATCATTCATCGTTTGTCACTGCTTACAAAAAGTTTATTAATTTTGTAATTAGAAATATATTTCACGGAACATTTCATCAGATATCAGTGTCATAGATAAAGGTCGATTGAAGATTTATTGGCGTTCATAGAGGTAGTTAATCCTACAATATGTTGTATGGTGTTTCTAGGGTATACTTTAAAACAAGATATTCTAACATTAAATTTCAGCAATTTTCATACAAAGTTTAAGGTGTACAAGCTGTCAAAATGAATTTTTGGTTTGCATTAAAAGTTTCAAATATTCGACGTTAAATGCAAATAAAATGTTTAACAAAATCCCGGGTTGGAAAAAACTTGTTATAATAAATTTTTAAAAAGGAATCGAATGTGAATAATGGACTATATAAATTCTAGGTAATATTTGTATAATATGTTAAAATTGTTCTACGGCAGCTTTTCATCTTTCAGCCTTTTTTATCAAAGTTTTGGTCCATTCGTGGGATATATTTTTTTATCAAAATGTAATGTATGCCTTTAAAAATACACAAAAAAATTATTTGCGCTAAAATTAGCAAGTGAAGACAGTTAAAAGACAAATATTTTTTGTTGTCACTTACGTTCAAGTCACTAAATTTAAACCGCACAAAATCGTCTTCAGCTGTCAGTGCAGTTAATGATTGAAGTGAACGCTAAATCTTTTAAAAGCTCTCGGGTTAAAAATACGTACATGTATTTTGGAAAGCATTTGATTCTACAGCTGTACAATTTTTTTTTTTTTTAAATAAATCCAACATTGAAACTTTTTCCAAAATAAGTAAGATCAAGGATTTACGATATGAACGAAAGGTGTAGGTGTTTTTCATTTGTGATTTCCCAAAAGTTGGACTTCATTAACCTTATTGTGATGCTTTGGATTTTGTATTGGGAATACTTATGCTTTTAAGATGGAAATTTCTTTTTAGAGAAATACTCCCTTGAGTCGGGGTATGAAAAAACCCCATAAAATACGTAAATTGTATTACATTGAAGATAAGCATTAGACTGGCAACTAATTTAATCCTACAAGATAAACCTGATGACATTAGCTACCAAAATACTTCAAAAACTTTCACATCTCAATTATAGGTATACGTATTGAATTATTCCAGATGATCTGATGTGCTAGTGTCTGTTATGCCTTCGACCATTTCATACATTGACATTTTCTTTTGGTCATGATCAAACTATATGCTTTCCGGTTTGAATTAGAGCCCCGCTGGAACGTATGCTGACTGTATGAGACTTGTGGTAGGCTGTTAGTCTCTTTCCTGCTACACAGTAAAATACATTTGTATAACTGAAAAATCGTCGAGTGGGGTGCGAAACACCATTTTATCAAAAGGTATAATGACTAATATTTATTTTAAACATATTTTATTGCTCAATTTGATACAAAAGGATCGACGACAAGTTTTGCCAACTTAGATCCGCCTCTCCTTGAATGTTAACAAATTATGTTGATCAAGGCATGCTTCAATGACAATTAACATATATACATGTAGCAATTTTCACATATACTTTCATACATTTTCAATTTACTTACATACACATACATGTATAAATATACATATGCATAAATTTAGTTAGTAATCCGACGAGTGTAAAAGAAAGGTGGAAGAAGAAATAAAATACAATGTGCGCTGCCGAGTCTATCGTCGGGCATGATAAATTGATAATGGTGTAATATTTTTATATGGAATATTATTGCATAAAACAGATCAGAAAACACAGGATAATGACTAATAACACCGGGTTTGAATAATCCTCATATCTTTAAAAGATATGTAAAGTCACGAACTAGACGACTTTGAAAGAGTAAAAATTAGAATCTACTTTGTATAAAAATTCCGCATTAAAACTGTAAGATTTATTTTGTCACTGAAAGTGGTTTTCGAAAATTTGAATACCTAGTCATTGGCCATTCGATTGCGTAATTTGACAAACACCTATCTGATTCTAAACAATAAGCGGTTATTGACCTATCGCCAAGTGTCTGACATATGACTGTCCATGTGCTTTTTTGACGTCATTCTATTGTAATGTCATAATCATACAAGTGTTTGATGGGCCATCAAACGTCATAGTGGAAACGTTTGCCAAAAGGTGTCGTGTCTGGCTTTGTCGATAGATCAATTGAAAAGATGTTTGAATAGCTAATAATATTTCCAGTCTTTAGAGAACAAGTATTTCAGGGAACTTCCGTATTGTCATGGGAACCGATTGTGCTTCTTTATTACCTGAACTGTTCCTTTATTCTTATGAAGCCGATAGAAGCGTTTGAATATAGAAAATCTCAGATACCAAAGTATAAATCAATAGAATGTCCAGGACATAATTACAAATCCTGTAAAAATGGACAAATATGGACCTCTGGAAACCAAGAGGTGGGATCAGGTGCCATGGAGGAGTAAGCATCCCCTGTCGACCGGTCACACCCGCCGTGAGTCCACAGTCAAGTCCAATGAAATACGTGAGGAGTGTATCCTCGTCACAATTGGTACAGACGTCTCAATAACCGCCAACGAAAAGGCAACTCAACATTTCACTTAGTGAAACAGAGTAATCGCAAACAAGACCGACCTTAAAATTGCGGAACGTTGACATTAAATGCGGTTTTCGATATCCCTGTGTCAATAATTTGTCAGTGAGTAGTTTACCTCTATATATGAAATCCTCATATGTTGTACACGCCCTGGCATATCGGATCATTTGTGAAATATAAACTCCATATACGGGTGACTGAAGGATATTACTACTTAAATGTGGAAAATTTACGATGGGAAAGCCGAAATCGTCGTGTTTGTCGTATAGCTTAGTTGCTAATTTCCCATCTGTGTTTATATTAAACAGAAGTAGAAAAGGCTGAGGATTTAGATACATGTATTTCTACAAAATCAAGGATATGAAAAATAGGGACTGAACATTTTGCAAATTTAACCTTTGGATATGTTCTTGTTTCGCTAATTGAAACGATAAGTTATTTAATATTTAGAGTTTTTTGTGAATCATCCTAAACGATTTCGACCAGGATGTTTCTGTTTTGATATTTTTATTGGCTGTGGACTCACGGCAGATGTGACCGGTCGCTAGGGGATTCTTGCTCCTCAATTCACCTGTTTTCCCAGAGATCCGTGTTCGTGCAATAATACCATATTTGTGTATTGCCCTCTAAACTTTCTTGTAGTTTACACTTTAATACCTGCACATTATCATATATTTCTACAGATTGTATTACCGCCAATCAACGAGGGTTCAAATCCCAGAGTAACATAAGCTAATTTTGTGAAAGGTTTGTCTGCTTACTTGCGGAAGGCCGATGGTCTCTTTCCGGGTACATTGTAACCAGGTTCTCTTCTCCACCACTAAAACTGACCGTCGCCATATGCCTGAAAAATTGTCAAGTTTGACATAGAACACCATTCAAACATATAACTGACACATTCAAGTAGGGTATGCTGGAATCGACATATGTTCTCATTTCAGGATTTTTTTAGGGGTCAGTGATTCTCCAATGTTCCTTTATTTTGCGGGACGAATCCTGCTGCTGTCATCACTTTGTCATTTTTACTTTAAGAACTCCACAAGGTTGGCCATACTTTACAGATACATTTTGTACTGACCCTATTTGAATCGCATCATTAACGTCCGAAGATTTATGCGGTGATTAAAGAGTGAAGTCTTCGCCTGGAGGTTTATCTGATAATACTTATAACACGGAATCGGTGAGTATGGTCGCATCATGGATTACCTACTGACATTTCTATCAGGGTTTGTTGTGGCATTGATATACTTTTTATGAGTTAAGGATTATTTCTCCATTTCTGATACTCTTTAGAGATTGTAGAATAAACTATTTTGGAAATATACTGATCGGCAAACTTTGTTTAAAAAATAAAACAAATATTTTGAGAATGTAAAGATTTTGCTACTTTGCTTAGATTAAGTTTATTTCTGAAAATTCATATTTTGTAGGAAAAGACACGTATATATTTGTTAATATTTGTATCATGTAGTATAATAGTTGATATTTCATGATCGTAATATTTCAATGTAATATTTATATATATGTTATGCTTTATTGTCGAAGATAGTTTTTACTACTAGACAGACCCCTTTTACTTAAAGGGGTATTTTACCACTTAAATTGATATACAAAGAATAATAAAAAAAAGAGGGATACGCAGATACAAACATTCTTAAATACCTGTAAATATATATATATATATATATATATATATATATATATATATATATATATATATATATATATATATATATATATATATATATATATATTTGTGAAAATACTTTGAGAAACTCTGATTTGGCACTTTTTTAATTGCAATTATTAACTCAACCTTACTATTTTTTGTATGAACACCACACTGGACCTGACCTTATTTTCACAAAATATATAGAAATATAAGATTTGTTTTGCTTGTGTTTAGCTCTTATTTGTTATAGTATAAGTACAAAAAGCAAAAGTAGGGAAGAATCGATTTTGTTTGTAAAACACAGCTAATGTCCCTTTAACTTTGGACCTGCAACGTTGGACGGCAAAGAAATATATGTTCCCAGAATATTGACCATGTTGTCATAGTGACTGATTGTTCTGTGATATTCGTGACGTAGTTGTAATATATCATACGGTCGTCTTGAGTGTTTGTTTGGACTCCCAAACTATAAATGTATTATGTTAATGATGAGGGGTAAACTATTTGATATTTTTAAAATAATAATATTGCAGCCATTTATTAATTAAAGGACCTTGACTAATCATAGTATTCGAAATTTAAGGCATGATTAACTGAAGGAATTTGATCCATGGCGAAACCACGAATAAAGTTTTTAAGGTGATATATGTTTTCTTTGTTTATATTTCATTTTTGTTTGTGTTAAGGACGATTGCTTTTGGAATCTGTTCTCCATTAAAAATGAAACATGTAGATTCCAGTGAAATTGATATGGTTATCGTTACTACTTAGAAGATGGATACCAATGAAATTGATATGGTTACCTTGACTACTTAGGAGGATTATGGGATATATCTGATTTTAAAAACTGAGATATAAACATATTAACGTGCGAATTCCGTGGACATTGGACGAACACGTACCTCCGGAAGATCTAGAGTCGGGCTCAGGTCTTCAGGAAGAGTAAGCGTCCTTTGTCGACCGATCACAATTGAACAGACACAGAAAAAACGGTTTGAAATAATTAATTGGAATTATTCAAATGTAAATTTAAAATAGCTACGTATCTAAAAGTTAGGATATATTATCTTTACGATAAGGCATAAATACTCCGGTATGACGAACATTTATATCGTAACTATACTAACAAGTATCGGAAACCGTTTCACAATTTTCTGCTCAATAAACCCTATTAGAATGAGCCGAGTCGAAGATATGGATCCTTTTGTGTACAGAACTGAATAATTGATTGTAAAACGGAAAGTCTGGCATATATTGGAGATACCATGGTCCATCTGATAAGGAGTCGAAATAATAGAAAGTATTTGGTTACTACTGGTACGCCATTTTCTTGTCAAGCATTTCCGCTTAATATTAAGTAAGAATGAAAGTGATAGTGACGGAGTTGAAATGAACCTGTTTGAACTTTTACACAACAAAGAGAGACGTAAATAGGTATAATGTATAGTTACTGATAATATTTGTGACATGTCCCACAAAAGGATAATATATTTATCATTGGTAGTGATTCCATCAATTACCGTATGTTTATCTTCACTTAAAATAACCCTTAATCGCCATATCATTCATGGAACATTTTGGTCGACTGAAATTCTATGTTTCTGACATCACAAAACGGCGAAAAGATTTCATTTTTTATGTTCTAGATCCCATGCACATACACTGTAGACAAGATTTATTCATTTTTTATTTAAAAAGAGAAGGTTGGGTTAAAAGTCACGTATTACCGGATATGGAAATTGATGTATATTTCATATAACTGGTATCTATTATTTTTCTTTTTACCATGCAAAATTTGAAAATAAATAGTCATCAAAATTAATTTATTAATATTGTATTGTAATTTGTAATTTTAATATTTACAGATATTGCAGCCTGAAAGATATGCTAGTCTAGAAGTGTCTGACAAACACGCTAATAACAACAATGTGTTCATTTTATTTTTTGAATGAAAGAATAAATTAATTTTTAAAACAAAAATTGAACAAAGCACCATCAAAGCCTATGTATGTTTTTGACATGAGGGTCAAGTGAAGAGAATTTGCGTATTAAGTTTCATTTTGCGACCGATGTCCATAACTGTTCAATGAAGATATGGAAAACAGTGCCACACTGTGGAGTTGAATAAATACCGTCTGTGTTTCCATATGAGGAATGTATTATTATTTTTCACACACATACACACACACGCGCGCGCGCACACACATACACAGGTTTTGAAATCAATTAAATCTTTAGTTTGTCCCATATATAAATTACAACGGTTTTCTATGTTTTATTATCTTAGACGATAAAAATACGAAACCAATATACTTTCCATAAGATTTTATTGAAACAAACACTTGCCAACCTTTATTTCGATTTATTCTTTTCAAGAAATAGTCTTTATCCACACCTCAGTATATATATATATATATATATATATATATATATATATATATATATATATATATATATATATATATATATATATATATATGTGTGTGTGTGTGTGTGTGTGTGTGTGTGTGTGTGCTTTATTTGCAAGAATAAACGTAATAATAAAATTCAAACGTGTATAATATTTTGAGGGAATGGTGATTAACACACATGCACAGTTCTGTTCTACACTCCTAATAGACTTGTACAGCTGATATAAGATACTTCAAGCGCTACATATTATTTATCCGAAATGAGTATTGATAACAAATTAACAAACAACACCTTTTACTACGAAAATATTTTGTTTGTTTTGGCTTTTAGCCATTTTTAATAATGTTGTTTTGCTTTTGCAGAATGAGTGAACAGGGATAGTAAGTTCTTACAAGTACTAGAAAATTATTGACACGTGACACAGTTAGCCTAAAATCTATATGCATGGCTGTGATCGTCAGTTATGGCTCTATTTTATTCGTATTGTTACTCGCCCTCTTATACGTAACCATTTAAGCACGCAGTTAACAAGTTGGAGTTCGCTGGATAAAATTTAAACCCGGTCATACAAAAAACTGAAATAATTTGTTATTTCACTTAAACCATTAAAATTGCTCTGTTGCCAGTAGGAGAATGCTGGTTAAAAATTAGATCCGGTCAGTCACAATACTAAATAAGTAGTAATTTTATTTTTGCTACCACATAGGGTATGACGTGAATACTCTAAATACGGGACGCGTTAGGCGTTGACACAATGAAAATGTTTCCAAGATGGAAGCTGACAACCGAGCAGCAGAACACCATTCAATCAAACATCACCGAACGTGTGGCACTCATTATAGACTGACCCCGATTTAAAAGAAAAACAAACATAAAACCAACAAACATGACGTATTTGTCACGTGACTTACGCTTGAGTATCAATATTTTATATCTATGTATTTTAAAATTACATAACTAGACGTAAACAATAACTAAAGAGGTAAGAGATATATGGAATGCTTCATAGTGTAATAAAATACATCAGGACCGTTTTTGTAATCAGCGAATGGCGAAAATGAATATTACCTGTGCCATTTTTAATCGATTTTGTACAAATAAAAAGTTGTTTTGCTAAATGCCGGTATGAGAAATTCATTATTAGTTTTTTCTTAAAAAGATCTATTTTATTTCCGTTGAAAAACCTAATTTTACATTTTTAGCTTATCCATCTGGATGTCATTTTCACTTCCGGTTTGTTATCTATTTTCATTTTGATTAACTCGTAGACATCGGTTTCAATAAAAGATAGAGAAATGCAATGATAATAGGAAAATAATTTATTTAGCTGATCTTTATTGTTAGCATCATAGCAAAATTCTCTTGACATTGAAAAATATTACATAAATACCATAAAGCTATGGTTTGTCGTTTCATTTTATTTCTCAAAATTGTTTTAAATAAATTTGACCTATATATACATCTGTATCGACATTATTTTGTCGGGATCATCAAAGAGAAGAGACGAAACACAAACGAAAACCTGCATTATCAACATAAATATCAATATAACGTTCAGTGTGTCCAATGTTTTGAACTTTCGACGAATGGATGCAGACGATGATCATTTTCCGGTATCGTACTCAACCCAAATGCTCGGGAATCTTTCCTGTAAAATAAATCCATGAAAATATTATAAATATTATCAACAATACCAAAGTTAAAGATTTACAAAAGAGGCCAAAACAAATGCTCAAGACGATCGATTCATCATCAGTTGAGCTCAAATTTAATATAAGTATATTTACGAAAGAAAAAGTGGTTTCATATAGGGCAAATATTGAATCAGAGAAAGTGTGGACATGATAAAAATGTGCATATCTGTAATATTTTATTAATATCATTTATTGAATTATATTAATAAAATAATTGATTAATAGACTTTTATAATTAAAATTATCGATGAAGATTTTTTTTAAAAGTTGAGCACATTAATTGATAAAAATCATGCGAAACAAACAAAAATTCGCTCTGTTAACATCTACAATTGCATTTGGTGAGTTATGACTCCTATATGATTTTGTGATCTATGGAAAAACTTAAGCATTGTCTCAAAAGAGAAAAAATTGATATGGTGATATATGGAAAACTTATTTGTCCAAAAGAGAAAAAAAATCTTTGATATGGTTATATATGGAATAACCAAGACGTTGCCATCAAGATAAAAGAATTGATATGGTGATATATGAAAAAAAACTGAAGCATTGAACCAGAGAGAAAAACAGTTTGACAGACATGATCGTCTTGAGCATTATAACTTTGGTATTAGGTTTATGATATTTTGATAAGGTAATATTAGGATAACTCTAGGCATTGTTATAAAGAGAAAATATATCTGATATGGTGATACATAGAAAAACTTAAGTATTGTCCCCAAGAGAAAAGAAAATATATTTTTTATACAGAAAAACTTAAGCAATGTCCCAAAGAAAAAATTGTTATGGTGATATATGACTAAACCTAGATATTATCATCAAGATTAATCATATTTCATATTGTGTTATACAGAAAGACATACGCATAGTCCCGAAAGAAAAGATAATCAAAGAATATTTCAACAGAGAAGACAGCGTAAGAAAATTGCATTGCGTTAAATACTTTCATAAAACAATGACAAATTAAACAGTCTCGCCAGATTTACAAAATAACAATGATCTGTTGGCTGTGAAAATATCATTAGTAGATCTCGCGAGATTTACCGAGACCAATTATCTGTCGCCTCTGAGAATTTCATCAATAGAGTTGGGAAAACTTACGGGTAATCAAAAGGGAGTTATCTCTATAAGTGATGAAAGCCATTACATTTTTAATGTTTAGTTAACGATTTTACCTGACTTATAATGTTTGTATTTGTTGAATGTCTTTTTATGATTTTCCGCAATAATGTACTTGGAAAATTAAATTCGTCTTCAACGTTATCGTCTTTTGGCTCTTCAAAGTCGTCGAACATGGTGTCCTTGGCTCTTTCGCTTGAAAGAAGTCTGCAAGAGACGTAATACATTATTACTAAAATGCATTTACAAAAATTTGCTAAAATATTTGCCGCTTACTTGTTTCTTTTATAGCTTCACATTTTCTTGTATATCGTAAATGTTGAATTGTACAGTTATTTTCATTTGGACTAAAAATAAATTAAAAACCCTAAACATCATAATTATATAGGACATTGCACATTAATATGATTAAAAGGACATTAGCTTCCCTTTTGACTTCATAAATTGATATAACATGACAAAAAAAAAAAAAAAAAAGAAAAAGAAATATACATGGACGAAAAAATCTTTTAATCTCTATATATTTTGTGAAAATTACTTGAGAAAACCATGTCCGGCACTTTTTCAATTGCAATTGATTAACTAAATCTTATTGTCTGTATAAGAATACCAAACTGGACCTGACATTATTTTCACAAACTATATGGGAATATATGATTTTTTATGCTGCGTATAGCTCTTATTTGTTATTGTACATCAAGTACAAGTGGTAAAAGTAGAAAAAAAAATCAAAGTAATGTTTTGGGGTAAACACAGCTTATATGTCCATTTAAAAGATGCCACGAGGCCTCGGTGGAAAAATGGTTAGAGCATCGCGCTTTGAACAATGGAGTCTCTCACTTCTGTTCAGCTAAGGTTCGAGCCCCGCTGGAACCTAAGCTGAATTTTGTGGGAACGTTTGCCATATTACTTCCGGAATGCAGAAGTTGAATGGTCAGAGAAAAAGCTTACCCTTTTTGTAATTGATATCAAATTCGAGCAACGAATTGGTAACATGAACTTGTTGAATGTGATATTTAAAAGGTAGGTAAAATTTGACATTTTCTCCGAATTCTGTATTTCGTCGGTCAAGGACAGCCAACTGTACTATTCCTGAGATATCGTTTTAGATAATCATAAGGTAATATATTCTTTTTATTACAATTTTACATAAATTAAACGAGATTGTATGAAGATAACATGTGTTTTACAAATGTAAAATCGAAATGATATGAGATAACCAAGAAACTAAATCAAATACCTGATAATTAGAATTTCTTCAGAGAAGATAAACAAATTAAACAGATTTCGTTTCAAACATATTACCGAACACACGTTATCACAGATATGATAATTCGAAATTCCGATATATTACGAAAAGATGAAAATTCAGGTGTAAATTTCTGTAGTAATTCAAGTAAAATGAAATTAGGTTAAACCACGCCAAGCTATGAATATTATCAATCATGAGTCAAGACATACATACAATCATTATAATAATCTTGTAGACGAAGAAAATTACATAAAACAGGACGATCTGAGACATAGAACTAGATATATATTCGCTGTATGACCCATATCTACAGATTTACAGATAGCACTTAATACAATTGCCAATAACATGCCTTGTGAATGTGATATATGTGGAGGAATCATATTATTATATTTTTTCCTCCTAATCATTTAAACTGGATTTTTCTCCTACCTTTCATCAACATCAAGTGAAATTGATAGAATACGCTAGTAATAGTTATGACACGTTAATGAAATTGATAACATTTGTATCATGGTGATACGGGTCAAGAGGAAAACCCGAACACACCTTTCCTATGATATCTCGTTATCACACGTCAATTATAGAAGGTACTCCCTTTAAAGACCTATGACGATACCCTTATAAACTTACAGCGATAATAAACAATTGCAGCTTCGTTTTCCGTTAAACCTCCCAAAGTTTATCGCAATATCCCAGATCTTTTTTAGCGATTTCAAATACATTAATTTTCTCTACAGAAAGCAAACTTAGAAAGTCTTGTTAAATGTTTTATTGTTTTTTCTTTATTTTGTGAATCCAATACTGTCAGCACTTTAAAATGACATTTATATTTCTTTAAAGGTCATTAACTGTGATTTTTTTTTCAGTTTTTTCCCCAAATTTAGTATTTAGATGGATATACAGAAACAAAAAAAGATAAACATATGTTTAAAAAATATTAAATTCCTTTATATTTGGTGAAAATTGCTTGTGCTTATGCTTGTGTATAGTTCTTATTTGTTATTGTACGTCAAGTACAAGGGTGTCCGGGTAGCGCAGTGGTTAGCGCACTCGCTTTTCACCAATGCGACCCGGGTTCGATCCTCGGATTGGGTAGGGAAGTATGTGAAATGGTTACCAACCCGGATACGCTCCTGTCATTCGGACTGAGACAGTAAAAACCGAGGTCCCGTGTCACAGTGAGTGTCTGCACGTTAAAGAACCCTCACTGCTCAATGGCCATAGGTGTCGAGCATAGGCCAAAATTTGAAGCCCTTCACCGGCATTGGTGACGTCTCCATATGAGTGAAAGATTCTTGAGTGGGACGTTAAACAACAATAAACAAACAAACAATCAAGTACAAACACTAAATGTAGAAAAAACGATATATTTATTTGGGTAAACACAGCTAATTTATCCTTTAAGTGGACTGCAAACATTGAGTATATTATATTTTAGTTGCAAAAGCTGCCATATCATCGGTCACAAATGTAAGCGGCTATTTAGCCTCTATGTAGTTACAGCTACATGTATTTTATTGCCCTTTAATGTCTCCATTTCACGTTTGACAAAGTCCGACGAGACATCGATTTAGCTTTCTTTATATGACCTTTTCCCCGATGGTGAATACCACGTGTAATTCATAATCAATTTCTAATTAAGTCAATCTAATTAGAATGTTTCCGTAACATTAAGCGATGTAAATAATACGGGGTATTCGATGGAAATTACTACATAAAAGTAAACACATAAATTGTATATGTTGGGAAAGGAATATTCTTCAAATGAAATTAGCTATTACTTCAGTATTTTTAATTATTTCAGCACATTCAAATACCTCTCAGCCAAATGCTAATTATTACCGCACTTTGATATTGATAATATGAAACGAAAAAAAAAAAGAGAAAAAAGGTCCTTATGTATGTTACAAATGGACTTGAAAAAAGTGAATAACCATTGGACAGTTATATCTGTTCGATTCCCATTCACCACACGTGTTTAGAATATGTCAAGTACATAAAATTCCCGGATACCGAAGTATAATTCGTTAGGTTGTCCAGTATACGTAATGCAAATCTTGTGAATATTGGTCAAACACGGACCTCTGGAAAGTTAGAGTTGGGATCAGGTGCCATGGAGGAGTAAGCATCCATGTTGACCGGTTTCAGCCGCCGCGAGTCCACAGTCAATTTCGAATGAAATAAGTGAGTATCATGGTCACAATTGGTACAAACGACTCAGCAACCTATCAGGTAGTGAATGAGTCATTTCAATAAAAGTGCGACAGCTTTAGAGGTCTATCGGCAGATTGTTCTACCAACAAAAGGGAAGTCCCAGGTACTGCAACGTATGGGCCGGTGTGGTACGAAAAGGAACCTCACTGTATTGACGTCTCTTCATACCACAAGTCTTCACCTGAATGTAGTGATAATTCCATATACGTGAAAATTTCATGGCGGTATGTAAAACATATCTAAAAAATCCATACTTGTGCTAAACTCTGTTACATTTACAAATTTTATTGTGTAAAACTTACAGTTTTTCTACAGCATCTAAATCCCGTGTTCGTTCGTAAGCTGAATTTAAATCTTGTGTTTCGCTGACATCACGTTTAGCTGCAACCCCCCTACATGGTCTTGCAAATGGAAAACGTCTGAAATGAAAATAGGTATTGATATGACAGTATTATTTACACTATGTATCATCAACACGATAGTTTCCTTTATAGCAACTAATCGCCTTAGTAAAATTTCACATGCACGTTCATGTCTATTCTAATGTCCATGGTAGAAAACTAAAGTAACCTTCTGATGTTTTATTTATTCACGTTTCATTTATACGCAAAATGTGACGCGATTTTTTTCTTGAATATTTGGATTCATACCAATAAAGTGAGGATTATTTCGTGTACCAAGTCCACGTGGCACGAAACCTCATTTCTATGTCTCGTCTAAAAACTGTTACTCTCTTTCTATGCCGGACGCCAATTGGCGACGAGGCAGTCGCCTTCTCTTTGGTTTGACGCGGACAAGGGTGGAACCCGGATTAAACCGAACCTGAAACGTTATATCAGGTAATGGTGTTCCTGTCTAGACCAAAAACGAAGGTGTCGTACCAAAACAAATTAAATTGAAATATATATATATATATATATATATATATATATATATATATATATATATATATATATATATATATATATATATATATATATATATATATATATATATATATATATATATTCAGTGGTCGTTTATTTCTAATATAGAATGTTTATCTACAGAATATTATCGTACATGGTATTATTGTTGCATCAACAATTGGGACATCTTTTTCATCCGGGTTCCACTCCCCGTCTGTGTCAAGCATAACATACCAGGGAAAGAAAGCTATACCGTCAAAGGCGTTAAGTGATCGTGAGTTTCTTATATATAGTTATAGCCCATATAGAAAGATGTCCCATGTAAGGTTCTTATACTCCTTTTCATGTGTTCCGTCCCGTCAAAAATGTAAATATTACGAAACCGGAAGTGACCTTATCCGACTCTTTGTAAAAGTCACGTGATTTTAATACAAAATATTCTGACAAAACCGAACGAAATGGAGCAACTGGATCATTTATATTGTTTTTCAGACGACATAGTTATCATCAACTCATCGAATAATTACCAAAATCCTAACTTTACACGGTAATAAAATTTTAATAAGATTGCCTTTAAAGAAATTATAATTCTGGATAACAGAGATACAATCAAGTATATATGACAATATAATACTCAAGTGTACATAACAATACTATAGATGTAAATTTGTGGTACTGCACCTTCAAAACCGGAACTTAAAATTGAAACCGTTCTTTTCTTAGAGAAAGTGTATCTGTACCTTCAGATGTCACCCAATGTTTTGTCGGTTGAACTATGTAAACTATGTTTTTGTGTCGCAATATCTTTTGCATCTAGGTCACTATATCACTTTTTCTCCTTGACATGTAAAATTTTTAAAATGTTTAAAGTACTTGTCAATATAGAACATCATTACCAATTTCCTTAATTACGTTTTCTTGACGGTAAATTTTATCTAAACATTTATATTGAAAGGGAATGCATTTAATTACTGGGCTGGGTTGCACGTATCAAATCTTTGAATTATTTTGCGATAACTTACACTTATGAAATAAAAGATAAGATATAAGATAACTTATTAGAATCTATCGGTATTAAGATAACATCATTTAACCTTATCTACACTATTTACGACCGTCGTATGTACTTTAAAGTAGCGTCAAGAACTTTAAGAATCTAACACCAAAACTTTGTCTGTTCTTTGGAAACTATGTCAATTATAAGTGTTCAATACGAACGTCCCTAGTGTCTTGACACAATTTGGACAAGGTTATGTAATAGAGATATTCTTTGAAGGAAAACTTTTAAAAGCATCATATTCAATATTTGTTTTCATTTTTTACACTACATTCGACAAGTTTTAAGTTATATGGTGGTGGCCAGTTTTTAATGGTGGAGGAATATTCGACAAGTCGATAAACCAAAACTAAAAAGATTAAAGCGATATGAGCTGTCGTAGGTACATGCCCATTTTATGTAATATTTTATCTCATATATCTCAAAGAGACCATCTGGTGGTTAGAATAACAAACGCGTGTCTTTAATTGCAACAATCTTGCAGAACGTAACCCGTAACATAAGTTATTGTTTGTCCGCTATAACTTTGAGCATTGCAAATTAGCTTTCGGTAAATTTTTACAAAGATTACCGAGTGTCCAATGAACACGTGTTATTTGCAGTTAATATACATTCTTTTCTTATCACCCTTTACGTTTATTTTCGTACACCATCATTTCATACCTAAAACAGGCAAAGTTGGTCTTTTTAGTCGTTTCAAAACATTCGTCTCTGAAATTGTCCACGTGCCGGGTATATCGGGTATTCTCGACACATTTATAATGCGTCGCATTTTCGGCTTTATTATGCTTGACACATATGATCATGAACTGCCCAAGTCCACCGGCCATGGCGGCACGATTGTAAAACATGAGATACGCATACTTTCCACAGTTATATTATTTTGATTTTGTCAATGTCAGCATTCGAGGTAACATTAAAGATCGGATAAAAATTCTTTTAGTGACCTGATATATTTATTCATATATTCATCCGATTTTCTTCAGGTATTCAAAATAGCGTTGAGAAGCATATATTTTACATAATACATGCACTTTTTAATAAAAATTACGTCCTGCGTTTTTAAAGTAAATATAAAACACATGATATCGGCCGATTTTTACATAGTCCGTGGACCGAGATCCACTGGCCGAATTACCAGGTACATTTGATATGGCGAAAGGGTTTATCTGAATTGTCATTGCATACGAAAATACAGCCGGATTTCTCAAGGTACGGGAAACATAAAATCTAATATAACAAATAATTTCGAAAAGAAGATCTTTTACATGTTTTATAATGTATTTGAACACACATTTTATCATATTCTCGGCAAAAATAATCAATGTGACAGCTTATAAATCGCTTTAAAGCAAACAAGACCTTTAATATTTCGAACGAAAATTAAAACAACGACAACGACAAAAATGACAAACGATTGTAATAATATTGAAACCAACTTTAATGTCATCATCATCAGTAGTAGTAGTAGTAGTAGTAGTAGTAGTAGTAGTAGTAGTAGTAGTAGTAGTAGTAGTAGTGGTAGTAGTAGTAGTAGTAGTAGTAGTAGTGGTAGTAGTAGTAGTAGTAGTAGTAGTAGTAGTAGTAGTAGTAGTAGTGGTAGTATAAGTAGTAGTTGTAGAAGTTGTAGTAGTAGTAGTAGTAGTAGTAGTGGTAGTAGTAGTAGTAGTAGTATAAGTAGTAGTTGTAGTAGTAGTAGTAGTAGTAGTAGTAGTAGTAGTAGTAGTAGTAGTAGTAGTAGTAGTAGTAGTAGTAGTAGTAGTAGTAGTATTAAACTTTTACAAAGGTCTTCATGTTGACCTAAAATAAAGTTATCCTGATGCTTGGACCTGTACATAAGAATTGCCTGTACAAAGATTTTCTTTTCTTTTCAGAAACCTTCTTTGGAAAGTTTACCACTTATCAAAATAGAAAATTATCGATTTTACATTGCACTAAGCGACATGGTCTACAAAGAAAGTGTGTGTATGATTTATGTTTCCGTGTGGTCATGATTTACATTTTATGTAGCGCCAAGTTCAACATCAAAATGTATTTAAGTAGCGCTCAGCGGCACCTATAAAGTTTCAAATCTGTTAATAAAATCAACTACACTAAATCAAATTATCTGATTGGCTGTTTAAGGGGAGGTTAAAATATATCCAGATTTAAGTTAGTCAATTTCCAACGTTTATGGTGTTTTGATATGCCATCAATGCGATACTTACTCACAAAAACGTCGTCTGGGCCTCGCTGAGCTGCTTCCCATCATTACGACTAACACTAAAGTTAAAACAAGTCCTTCCACTGGTAACGTGGGCATGCTCTGTAAAGAAAATTACAAAATGCTTTAGAAAATTTGATCATTTGACAAAGTAGCTACAAACCTGCAAATAAGATTATTAACCAGGGGTTTGTACAAGCTTTTTTTCTTTTTATGATAAACATTTTTCGATTGGTCAATAAACAAGAAATTCATATACGGGATTTAATACGATTTCATTACGGTCTTGGTGCTTTGATTTTCTGTCAAAATTATTTAGTTGCAATTTAAACTCTATAATATATAACGCCACACTCAACAATTTTTCAGATATATGGTGGTGGTCAGTTTTAATGGTACACGGAAAAAGACCACCGGCCTTCCGCAAGTAAACTGGCAACCTTCTCACCAAAATCAGCATAGGTTCCAGCTGGGCTCGCGGAGAACAGAAGTGAGAAACTTCATGGTTCAAAGAGTAATGCTCTAACCACTGGACCAGGGAGGCCCCATATTAACTATAAAGATACATGTATAGATACATGTTAATTTGTCACATGTACACATGTATAAATATATATATATATATATATATATATATATATATATATATATATATATATATATATATATATATATATATATATATATATATATATATAAATTAATTAATACAAGGACATAAATATGCTCTGAAATACTCACATGCAAGCGTGCTCATTCAGTTGACCTTATAGTAGGCATACGCCTCGAATTATGTATGTGTTGGTATGTGATACGAAAAGAAAAAAAAAATCCCAAACCAACGGGAAAATACAAAGTAAATAGCATGTCCATATATCAGTATGTACTAGAATATTTGTGTTAAATGAAAGTGTTGGCGTGTTTCAATATACACAAAAGAACTAGTATATGTTGACAAAAGTAAATGAAAAAAAAGAAAAAGGATATAAAGTAAAAAGGAAGAGGTACCAATGAATAATCAAAACTCCAAGTCCATCATAATACGACAAATTAGAGATGAAAATGGTCTCGACAAGAAGAGAGAAAGCGAATCCCAAACGGAATGGGACCAGATTTCATAAACGAATGAAAGAAAAATACAAATTAATAAATGAATAAAATAAAGGATGATCAAAACAGTACCAGTTTAAAAGGTTTGTAACATTATACAAAGATACTCTAATGAAAAAACAATATTTTTATTTACGAAAAGTACAAATGTAGTTATGTTGTTCAATTGATTGGACAATATATAAGCCAATTTATTGTTATCATGAAATGAAATGTTCAGTTTTACCACACACAGATAGACGTAAGACAGTGTTTAACAAGGACGCAAGAAATGCGATTTATCAAAGAGTCATGTTCGCAAATCTATAGTCTATTTAATTATGACTGCCAACAATATATGTTCTCTAGAGTTTTTATGAGGACTAAAGTGGTAAAAGAATTTCCCCTGAGCACAGAAATTTCCTCAGCATGTTTACCGAATTTATCTCTTATAAAGAGTCCTGATTGGGTAAAAAATTGGATTCTGCTTAGATAAAATGATAACTTTTGAGCCCACGGAAACTAATTCATGTACGTGTAATCCAATAACAATGAATGATGACAAGAATGTAATTCGTTTTGTATACAATTCCGTAAAATTACCAAACTGCATCACAATTTTGAAAAAAAAATGTTTCAATGTGTAATTGTAATACAATAAAGTTGTTTTTTTGGATTGCATGAATAAGTGTATAAGAAATTAATGATATGTAAAATGAAGATATAAAGAAAAGAAAAGTAGGTAATAGGAGACGGTTGGATAATGGCTGTCTTTAAAGCGAGATGCAAGCGCAACAATACACAGGGCATGTATATTTATCAATGAAGACGAACTCTCATTTAATTCCCTGTGT
Organism: Atrina japonica; assembly: GCA_030159075.1. Classification (NCBI taxonomy): domain Eukaryota; kingdom Metazoa; phylum Mollusca; class Bivalvia; order Pterioida; family Pinnidae; genus Atrina; species Atrina japonica. The sequence goes on from BROG01000002.1 coordinate 331,650, forward strand.
CTGGACATCAGTTGTCCTTCTGACATTTTCAGTAAGTTTAGCAGAATCAATACATTATTATCCAAGTATTCTGTTTGTTAATGCATACTGTAAATTTACTCGTACTCATATCCCATGAGGGTTGACGGGGTTTATCCATCCACATTCAATTTTACATGCGGATATTGGGAAATACATACTTTTGATGAACAATGTTCTTAATGTTCTCTTTCTGAAAAGATTTATAATCATCTTCTGTCTGAATAGAGCCTAACAGATAGCAAGAAGAAAATGATAAAAAACAAAGCCACTACAGTCCTGGTCTGTCTTTCGTTTCTGTTGTCGAGACGCTAAACAATGGATCTGCGTGTATTACTATCAATCAAATTGCTTGTACTTCTACCAAGCTAATTCGCAAAGTTTGCAAATTAAATTATAATAAGGGTGACAGGCTAGATTTAAGCATAAAATATTACAGCAACTACAGTACTGAGCCATGTAGTACCTGTATTATCTTTAGTTTTGGAAAATAGACCATACTGTTAAGTTACTGATAGTACCCAGGTGTGCTACATTATCCTGGTAGACTTATGTATGTTCAGTACTTGACCATAAATGAGTCATAAAATGTCATGACATGTTATAGTAATTTCACTTTTTTCTAATTGCCGGTGAAACTACATTTTTTGTTTGATTTATTTCAAACTTTAAAAAAAAAAACATGTACAAAAATGTTTGAAATTATCTGTGTGAATTTTTTAAGAATTGCATTCTGAAGGCAATGTTTACTTAAATGTTATTTGGTAGTGCTATATATGTATAAGGACTTCTAAAAAAATTATGTTTGTGTTTAACTCGATGTTTCATGGACATTGTAAGGTCAATATCACTCAAATTTCAACGCATATAACTATAAATAGTTTTAGTGCATGTGCCAATTTTGGATCAATTTGGTCAAGTTTTTATTATTTTCCAACAGTTTAAAAGAAGTGAAATAACTATAAAATAAGAGACATTGTGACGTTTTATGACTAATCTATTACCAAATACTGTATCTATAAAACATGTATGAAGCATACTAGAACAGTACCTTGCAATAACACAATTTGAAGGTGAATGTAATTTAAGATTTTTGCATTTTCCTGTATTATCTTTTATCCGTGCAGATAATATAAAACTCGTAAAATGGAATATAATTGTAATGTGGGGAAAACCTGGTCACAATCGTTCAGAATAGCACAGCATCGGTATATCAACATAGGAAGTTTTCAAGGGCAAGTCATGGTTAAATTTTCGATACCTAGAAATAGCAAGACATACCATTCTGATTACCTGTGTTAAAGAAGCCTTAGATATTACGGGGACCAGGAAGTGGTCATTTAATGTAAAGATTTTTGAAAATGTCAGATTTACAGATAAATTCTTGGACTAAACTGTAAAGTGCGCCATGAGAGATCAAAACCAATGTTTCTTCAACAGGCAAACACTGTATTGATAAACCAAACGTGAAGTTACAGACGATTCAATTTGACGTTGCCCTTTTGCCGTAGATTTTAGATAGGACCTCATGGTGAAAACCCCATTTCACTGTTCACTAACAGAGTGTTTTAAATATTATCAGTGCGCAGTGGTATGACGGTTCTATATATCAGATTTATATTCATCAAAGGTTGGTTCAGGGATTTACATTTATTTTTCCACGCCGACACATACGCACTCCTTTAATTTAGATTGTGTATCTCAAAATTATGATTCTCGTGCAATGATTAAATGCATAAAAATGCAGTTTAACTTGTTATGTAATTATAACAACATATATATGCCGTATCACAATTTAAACACAAAAATTAATAACACCTTAATTACATGTTTTTCCCTACATATGTCAATAATTTACATTACTGATTTGTTAATAAATACAACAACCATCATTCATAAGGATTTTGCCCATCGATTTTATATTGACATGCACAAAATATGCCAAATGTAATTAATTCGTTTGTTGTCCAGCACAATCATGTGGAAAACTAACACAGAACATGCATCAACTGTAAAAAAGGCGATCCCGGCAACTGTTCCAACGATCTGAAACCTCTCATGTGATCGTGGGTGTGGAATAATAATTTATAATTACGCCAGAAAAAAATGAAAATGATCAGTTTTGCAAATGATCATATAACACTCTTATATGTGCCATTATGACCTAAGACATTTTGATTTCAGTTACTTCAAAGATTGTCTTTTGTCACAACTATTAGGGATATTTCTATGAGGAAATATTTTAGAGGCAAGAGTATACACACATATAATTTAGTGGAACTTGTTTCCTTTATACGATGACGGGGAGAGATTAACGGTGAAAAAGGAAACTAGGCAAAGGTCATCGGTATTCAGAAGATATATAGAGGCAATATACCGCAATAGATCACACAAAAGATTCTAATTGGAATAGAATTGAAATCGAATAAAAATAATATTGAATGCACTTAATTCGTCCTGTTTCATGCAGGGGCTGTTAAAATATGATAAAGTATATCATCATTCGTTCCTTTTTTATGAAAAAAGAATAACTGGATGATACGATTGTCTTAAAAAGAAAATGTATTAAGCGTTTTAAGGTACTGTAAGAGGGATTCGTTATGTGTGTCTTTCTATCCCTAGAGGTCATCTGGTCACTGACCTAGAGACAGAACTCTTTAGCCGACATTACAACTAATCCTAAAATTAATCACATGGCAACACAGATCCAACAATCATTGGTTTTACCGAAATTTTGTTGCCGTATGTTTAGTTAGGTACTTAGTCCACTTAGATTCATATGTTTGAAACATGATTTTTTACTTGCTTCTGTTTTAACCATTTTACTGAAAATTACTCATCCGCGAGAAAATGCCAATTACTATAAGACGTTGTCACTGCTTGTTGACCGTCTGAGTCTCCGACCGGGAGCATACATTAATCCAGCACCCGGTATTTTGGTACCAGCTGATTACTTTATACTAAAGTAATATTTCGCTAAGATAACAACATTTAAATTAAAAATTTCTAAAAGCTAAGATATTCATTCTAACAGTCGGTACTCTTTGACTGATTTTGGAATATATTTAGATTTATTATTTGACTTTGTATAACACCTCTTTTCTTTCAGAAATATACACCATACCAGGGTTTAGAAGACACTCAGGACAATTGCAAGTTATATTAAATCATCAACTCCTGAAAAACAATGGACTCTTCTGTAAATCAATGACTTAGACCAGACCAAGGGGTGAATGAGTTGAATATTGCAAATATGTTGACAAAACTATGCTTTATTTAATTAGTGTTTTACGACAGTTGACAAATTATGGTGTTGTTTAGGGGTTATTGCAAACGTTTTAATGACCAGTGCTTATTGTGAAATGTCTGATGACATTCAAAGACAACGAGAGGTAAAGAACAACACAAGTAACAGTAATAGAGAAAGAATTGTATTACGTAATGAAGGAATGTCCGACATTTACTGTTTCACCCCCAGTGGTGTCTTATTTATAACGATACAGGTGAGAGGTGACAGAATTCATGGTTTAATTTCGGTGCTCTAACCACTGGGACACCCGATATTGCTTATAGCTTTGTTGTATTCTCTTGGATATACCGAATAAATGATTTGGTATTTAACACAAACCATTCGAGGCATATTATCAATTGAGGAAATGATAAGAGAAAAATTGATATATGATCCGCGACATTTGGGCATCAAAATAAATATGACGGAAATGGATACGTGGGTTGAGATACTATCAAATTCTGAATCCGTTATATTGTTATAACCAAAGACGTGTCAAATCAAATTCCATTTCGAAATTTAAGGATGTTAAAACGTTTAACCACTTGTCTCTTAACATTTCCTAACCTTTCCATGCCCGTATTAAGACAATACGTATTGTCTTTCATTGTGTAATATCAACTCAATATACTCTGTAGGGATGGAAGTGCTGTACGTTACACAACGTTTGAACACAATCTCCATTATTCTTCTGTATAACGTCTTGGTGATAAATTTGAAAGTCAGTGAGCTAAGAATTATAGGACCATTGATTTTGACATTAAGATATCGCATTATGTAATCGATGTCATAAATAGTAATTTAAGAGATTAATTGTATTCGGATAAAAATCAAATAACCGATGGGATATACGTACTGTGGTTTTAGATAAAAATACCACAGACACACATTATAGACATATACTGCATTGTGATATACCTTTTACATCATGGCTCATTTCACACGCTATCATGATAACGTTTATTTATTTCTTCACAATTTGTCTACATATCTATTTCTTTTTACAGACATCTTCAAAGCTCAGTTAACACCATTTACTCATGGTTATCTCCCTTTGTCAGTGAAATCCTAGATTGGGGAGCTTTATAGTGAATTATTTGAATACAACAATACGACATGTACATTGGAATCGTCCAGGAATTGTATCAATCGCTTTTAACGAACATAGAAAAAGTCACGTCTGCGGTGTTTTTATTGCTCTCGATAATACTTTTTGGTATGTTTCTGGTTATCGTATCCGACACCTGTTGACCTTAGATTAAAGAGATATATAAAGGCTAAACAGACAGAATAAAATATCACATCACTCCCTGTCCCTACCTTTGATTTATATCTAATTATTCATGGGAAGTTAAATTTGAGAAACTTGATTGCGTATCTACATTTCTTTGAATAACTGAACCAATCAATGCCGTATTCATAGCTATGTGTTGCTTCTACTTCAGTTGCCCTGAATTCTGATCTTATTGAACATGTTTCGTTTTTAATAATGCTATCAAGTTATTGACATATATCTACTTTCGCAATGTTAATTTTAGGTGCGTTTACTATTTGCGGTGAAGTTATATCGCTGACCTTCTTTTATTCTTACTTAAAATTGCAGTGTAAATTTAATTGAGCAATCGCGGGTCATAAATTGGACTTTTGTTTACTGCCGCGTAATACACTCCAGTGTTTGTTTTCAAATATGAGAAAAAACTCGATTTCTTTGATCATTGAAATCAATATATATTTCTGTATCTGAATAAGTGATGAATCTTCTGGCAAGTTTCTAAGTAAACGACGCAGTGATTGATATTTTAGAGTAGTACGCATAGAGCCAGATTAATTCACGTTTTAATTCAATAGTAAAATAAATTTGTTTTAAATCAAATCTTCTTAATGAAATATTTTTGACATGCACTTAACATTTAGTCAAAATTGCGACCTCATATAGTTGTATAATATGCATGTGTGTGTGTGTCCGTGTGTGTGTGTGTGTGTGTGTGTGTGTGTGTGTGTAAGAGAGAGAGAGTTTGTGTGTGTAAGTGTGTGTGCGAATATATGTGAGTGTTTGTGTATTTGAAAGTGTATGTGGAAGTATGATACACTGCACTCTGAAAATGTATATTTTACAATAAATTTCGTGAAAAGATTTAAATAAAATTTGTTAAATCGAGTATAAATCTAAACTTATACTGGTACATACTATTCTAGTTGGAAAATTTAATAATTTTAAAATGACACAATAATGAGTTCTGGGTGGGTTTCTTTTTTTTTTTTTAAAGTGAAGCATTGTGAAACAAGGATCGCACGATATGCATGAAATGGTTCTTGAAATGTTCTGTTTACAAAATATATTTTTTAAAAAGATTTTAAATTCCAGGAAGACTATTGTGTCTCAGGGTTAGATAGATGTTTCAATCATCGTGGCGCTTTATGGTTTATAATTGGTCATGATTAAGGCTGCGTTGTTTTTAGGTTGTCTTGCAACTGACACCAATGTTCAAATTGACTGGAGATTAGCTGTTTTATTGCAGTTCTGAGCTAATAAGACAGTTATTGACTTCAAATTACTCTTTTCAGAGCGCAGAAATTTCCACGGTAGAAAATGGATTTTATGGTACCAGCATTTTTGGAATTATTAGGAAGTAATTGTGTCCGTTTGTCAAGGAGGTAGAACTCCTTTTATATATTGGTAATGATAACAAGTTTATCCATTTTATAATTCCGGTATAGCAAGAGAGTAGATTAACACTTTTTCTGACAATTTTGTCTCAACGTCTGTCTAGTCTAAAACAGTCAGATACAAAACGGCTAAATAACGTATGGGAATTATGTCACACGTATAATGTTGTATGTGCGAAATTTAGAAAACGTGATGGAGATAAGCCGACGGATATGTTAAAATATCTATAACTTCATTAACATTTAGTATTGAGGAAAATGTTAAACACATTAATACTGTATATCTTGAAATATTCCCTCCTTGTCATTTTCGCCATTTTTAGACGGAAAACATTTTCACTCCGTCTTGAATTCGCCCTAAATTACTATAGTCCTATGGATTTCGATTTCATCTTAATTTTTTTCTTAAGGGCGAAATTGGCGAAAATAAAACGGACACAAATGTCCAAGCATACAATATCTCGTCACACGTCACTGGAAAGATCTTGTAAATTAAAGTGCATTACGAAGCTTCAGGTACATACATATGGAACACACGGATATCTGATATCCAGTAAAGCCTCATTGTCTTTGAAGCATTTACTTCCGCGTGTTCAAAATTGTGAACGGCACGTGCAACTGATATAGAAAACATTGATCACTAATCAACGTTAAGATAATTTGTTACCTTTAATGTATATTCAATCCATTCGGAATTATATCGTTTCCGTTCGCTTTAAAATGAATGCCGAATGTTTTATTTGTTTCCGGTGTTTGATGTTTAGAATTCATCTCTCATAACTCTATAATTAGTTATAACATATTGTGTCGTTTTCCGTGCAGTGCGTAAACTTGGTATGGAACCCGACTTTAATTGTCTCCCTTCTGGGCAAAATTATTTTCAACATATTCAAACAGGTGACTATTTTTGTAAGTGTATGTTTCAAAAACATTCACCACTAATTATTTGTATAAACATACAGATGTTTCACAATGATGCCTTCCTATTTTTCCTTGATAATTGGCTTGAACAAAGAAATATTTTCAATGTTACCTCGGAATCATTTTCCGAAAAAAAACCTGTGCACTTCCGCCTTTCGAACTATAAAACACTTGTTGATACATTGACCTTTGCAATAGAACAATTATAGTCATACAATTCCACTGTGTAAAAATGTCATTACATTATCAGTATAAAACATCTCAGATACCAAAGTATAAATCCTTTGGATGTCCAGGATATAGATACAAATTTGGTAAAAATGGACAAACACAGACCTCTGGAGACCAAGAGGTGGAATCAGGTGACATGGAGGAGTAAGCACCCACTGTCGACCTGTCACACCCGCCGTGAGTCCACAGTCAAATCCAAATGAAATACGTGAGGAACTAATCCTCGTCACAATTGGTACAAACATCTCAACAACCTCCAACGAAAAGGCAACTCAACATTTCACCTAGTGAAACAGAGTAATCGCAAACAAGAATATTATACCGTAAAATATGTGTAACGTTGAAATTAAACGCGTTTTTCGATATCCCTGTGTCAATAATCTGTCAGTGAGTAGTTTACATATGTATATGAAATGTTCATATGTTGAACACGCCCTGGCATATAGGATCACTTGTGAAATATAAACACCATATGCAGTTGACTTTGTGATATTACTACTACTTAAATGTGGATATTTTACGATGGGAAAGCGGAAATCATCGCGTTTGTCGTATAATGTAGTTGCCAATTTCCCATCTGTGTCTATAGTAAGTAAAATGTCTATGTATGAAGCGCGTGTGCTTGATTCTGTTGTATCTTTAATTTCTGGTTCGCTGGGATATATCGCATTGGCATATGTTAGAAAATTGTCATTATTAATTGACAAAACGTCATCGATATATCTAAATGTCAAATTAAAGGACACCGCTTTTCTTCTTTTGATTATATTGTCTATAAGAAATTCCAGAATGTTTTTATATCGACTTTAGTATATTTATGTGTAGAATGAGAGTGCTGTTGGACAAAATAAATATCATGATTTTAAAAGTAAAAAAAAAACAAGATGAAATCTCGGTAAAACACTTTTAAATTGCCCTATGTGGTATTTTCTTCGACAAAAGAGTGATGCTGTTGTAATAAATTGTATGGTATATCCTAGGACTTTAAAATGTTCTCCCACTCCTTCCGAACCACCATGTCTGGGATTCGCTATTGTTCTTCGTGTTGAGACCATTAGTTATATCTAATTCGTAGTATTTTAATTGATTTGTAGAATCAATTATGCACTGGTGATTTATTCCTACTTTCTAATGAAATAATTCCTAAATTAAAGGTATTTGTAGATGACAGTCAATTAAATTATATTATAATTAATTACATTATATTTGTCTCATTCATCATCCAAATGCAATTCTGTCTGAAACAACATTTCTCTTTATCCACTCTGTCTTATCATTTAATGTATCTGGGTGCCACAAATTGTCTACGCATAAAATATCTATGTAACTGGTGTCCAAAACACCCAAAATGTTTTGACATTGATATTTCTCAACGACAAAAACACCTGCTGAACGTGTTCGAATGTCCAGTGACTTTATATAAATCGCACTCGAAGCTGATAACCCTTGTCGATTTCATGTCATATACATTTATCGGTTCATTTCACTAACGGAAATTTCACAATGCTAATGTCAAGTCAATATTCAACTCTATAATTAATATTTGCAAGTAATGTTTAAAAGATTGTAGGGAATATGATATATGTCGGTACATGCTAAAATAAAAATTATGTTTAGAAAAATTTTATTTCGTTTCTGATGGTGAAAAGACATGATATACCAAATGTTTGCGTCGTCTTTGGGCTCATTGCAAGGTTTATGTTCTCTTCATGTAGTTTTCGTGGATTGATTTACAAAATATAAACATTCTCCCATCATATATGATCTGTAAGTTATTAACACGGATATGTCCACCTGAAAACGATATAATTAGTCACGATTGCTCGCTTTTTATTAAGAGTATTCAGATATGAACTTAAACCTATAATTAGATTTTTATTAATGATTGCGTAACTACTTACAGTGGTGTCTAATTACACGGTAATTCAAAGTTTTATATGACAGAATGAATATACATACAGCAAAACTGCGATGAGTCGAAGTTCAATGAAACACCAAAAAACCTTTAACTCATGTACGGTAACTGAGAACCCTACTGTCTGTAATTTAGGAGGTTATATAGGGTGTATATGCCTGCCTGCCTTAAAATCGTTGAAGAAATATAAGAAATTATAAAAATAATTCGAGATCGACATGCTTTATGACACCGAGGATACTTTATGACACTGTATCACGTAGACTCTTTAAGTGGTGCTATTGCACGGGGCGACAGTTATCAAATCGAATTAGACATAATTAAGATTTGAGGATGAAGCTGTAGCTTTTATTCAATTAATGCGGAAGTGATTTCTTTTAATTTCAATGAGCATATCCTCAATAAAGCGGTTTTAATATACACAGCCCGTTTTATTACATCACAGAGTTTAATTATCGTTTATACTGTAAAAATAAGGCTCATTATCTCATTTTACTTTTTAAAATAATTTTATATTTTAACATGAGGCAACGCACACCTGTAGTATATGTAAATACGCAATAGATACTTGGCATTCATCACCACCACCACCATCATCATCATCATCATCATCATCATCATCATCATCATCATCATCGTCGTCGTCGTCGTCGTCGTCGTCATTGTCGACTTCGTTGTTGTAATCATTAATAATAATAATAATAATAATAATAATAATAATAATAAAAATAATAATAATAATTATTATTATCATTATAATAATAATAATAATAATAATAATAATAATAATAATAATAATAATAATAATAATAATAATGATAATGATATATTATTATTTTTATTATTATCATTATTATTATTATTATTATTATTATTATTACTCTTGCTGATAAGGCAAAAATGTAAACAATATAAAAATAAAGCGATTTCCGCTCTATACAGAAACGCTGTATGACGGACAAGCAGGGGTTTCTGGAAAATCTAGAAGTTGGATCGAGTGGGCTGGAAGAGTTACTTCCCCCTGGTTACCGGACACAACCGACGTGAATAACGTGAATATATATTTAAATCTTAATTGAAACAAGCGCAAAGATCGTGATCTGTTAACTGTACATTGCCATGACCAAACATGGTACTTCTCTTTGAAATATTTTATTTGATTGGTTTTTTTGTATTGTGTTATACGTCGCATGTTTATGTCACGATTTTGACATTGTTCCAGTGGCGATCGGGGAGGAGAAGACCCGAAAACAATGAACAATCCAGGCAAAGACCACCAGCCTTTCGACACTACATTATACATTTAGAATGTCCTTGCCACGCTATCAGGCTAGGGTGGAGTAATCCTCTAAACCACAGTGAGTAGGTGCCGTGTTTTAAAGCACGGTGCTCTGACCACCCGGACAAGTGACTGATTTTAAAACAGAACTCCACAGAAATGTTCCACAACATCTGAACCGGCTTTATAATATGACAGTTCGAAATGGAGAATTACAGATTATAATCTCACTGAGTGTATAAAAACACTTAGATTGTAAGATATATTTTACAAATACATGATAATAAACACCACACGGTGTTCTACCACCCAGAAAGGTTGTTATTTGTACGTTAATTTTATTATTTGATATTCAGAAGTGTATATCAATAAATTGACTGTTGTATTGATGATGCTGATATTGTAATAAATTAGATAACAAAACGCTAGAAATTAATCACAAAATTTTGTAAGTAGCATACACTTATTTACTGACTATGGGGACAATGGGAAGTCTATTGTTTCCGGAGATACTAATTATTGTTGGAAATAATTGGGGTCGAGGGGGAACAATAAACTTGCTATTGTCCGGATATGCAGTAAAAATGTGTTTTATTTTACAGAAACAGATTAATGGTATTTTCAGACAATTTTGTATAAATGGTTAATGTATTCGTTTATAATTATATAATGAAAAACTTAACTTAGGTATAATAAGATATAATATACGAGAAACCTGATTTTTGGGAATATTACATGTGTCACTGATTTTACAGAAATTGGTATACTAAATAACATTTATGTCCTGGAAATTCTATCGATTTATACTTTGGTATCTGAGATTCTTTTTATATTTAGTTTGACAGAAAAACATGTTTGAATAAAAGAGAAACGTTCAGTTAAACGATCATTTGTCTAAAGTGTATATGTGTATAGGACTAATTAATACATAATGACTGTGTTTTACTATGTATTAATAATTGTATGTATGTATGTATGTATGTATGTATGTATGTATGTATGTATGTATGTATGTATGTATGTATGTATGTATGTATGTATGTATGATGTATGTATGTATGTATGTATGTATGTATGTATGTATGTATGTATGTATGTATGTATGTATGTATGTATGTATGTATGTATGTATGTATGTATGTATGATGTATGTATGATGTATGTATGTATTGTATGTATGTATGTATGTATGTATGTATGTATGTATGTATGTATGTATGTATGTATGTATGTATGTATGTATGTATGTATGTATGTATGTATGTATGTATGATGTATGATGTATGTATGTATGTATGTATGTATGTATGTATGTATGTATGTATGTATGTATGTATGTATGTATGTATGTATGTATGTATGTATGTATGTATGTGTATGTATGTATGTATGATGTATGTATGTATGTATGTATGTATGTATGTATGTATGTATGTATGTATGTATGTATGTATGTATGTATGTATGTATGTATGTATGTATGTGTGTGTATGTATGTATGTATGTATGTATGTATGTATGTATGTATGTATGTATGTATGTATGTATGTATGTATGTATGTATGATGTATGATGTATGTATGTATGTATGTATGTATGTATGTATGTATGTATGTATGTATGTATGTATGTATGTATGTATGTATGTATGTATGTATGTATGTATAGATGCATGGATGGATATATGTATGTATGTAGATATGTAAGTGAAATATCATGCATGTATGTATGCATTTATTTGTGAGATCGATAGATAAATATAATTATACATAGATAGATGGACATAAAGACAGACAGATAGACAGACAAATAGATAGATAGATAGATAGATAGATAGATAGATAGATAGATAGATAGATAGATATGCCGACAGATATATAGATAGATAGATAGATAGATAGATAGATAGATAGATTGATATAGATAGATATAGATAGATAGATAGATAGATAGATAGATAGATAGATAGATAGATAGATAGATAGATAGATAACTAGATAGATAATTAGATAGATAGATAGATATACAGACAGACAAAATAGATAGATAGATATTGATACACAGACAAAAATAGATACAGCGTATGTGCATTTCTGTTTAGTTTATATTTGTATTGACTATTTAGGTAGGTATTTAGTATTTTGTACCATGCTTAAGTATACACCTGTTCACGTAATGTTCAATTTGACATTTTGGAATTTCTTTGAACGTTTATATTTCTCAGACTAATTCATCAAAATCTCTGAAGATGAGATTCTGACTTTGCCACGATTTAAAGGTTCGCAAAAAAAAAAGAAAATACTAATACATACCAGGTAGAACAAGATTGTAACCGTTGTCAAATTTCCAGCAGAAATGTTTATCAATCTTTTAATCACATTGGTAAAAAGATTGCCGAACAACTATGAAATAGATATTTGTACGTCACTTATGTTATTCATACATTTTTTTGTTTTTAGTTTTAGGTTTAACATATCTTCAGCAAAGATGGGAAGTAGTGGGCAAACTGTGCTCTTTTCAAATTCATAAGCTCCTAAATAATTATAGATCTAATGAATGAAAATCTCAACAACACATAAACAAGTGTTCAATGACTACCTCCTACCTCCTACACATATATACTCGACATTATACACAACACTTACACAGAGGCACATGTAATGGAAAAACAACACACATAGTTACAAACAAATAATATACAGTAAAACCTGCTATAGTGGCCACCTCTATATAAGGATCACCTGTCTATAAAGGCCAGTTTTTAAAAGTCCCTTGACTACATACTTCAACTAAATTGAACCTGTGTATAAGGGTCACCTGCACATAAAGGCCAATATTTTATGGTCCCTTGGGTGGCCCCTATATACAGGTTTTACTGTATATGTTTTCTATATACGTTTATTATAATGGTCTTCTTTGCGATTACTTTCACTAAGTGAAATGTTGATTTGCCTGTTCTATGGCGGCTGTTGGGACGTCAGTACGAATTGTGACGAGGACATTCGTTCCTCATCTATTTCATTTGGATTTAACTGTGGACTCACGGCGGGTATGACCGGTCGACAGGTGATGCTTATTTCTCCGCTGCACCTGATCCAACCTCTTGATTTCCAGAGGTCCGTGTTTGACCATTTTTTTACCAGATATGTACCTATATTCTGGACATTCTAAAGATTTATACTTTAGTATTTGAGATTTTTTACATTGTCAGATTCATACAAATTGGCGTAGCGGAGTAACTCTATTATCCTCATTATCTATTCTATTCACTTTTATAACGTGCTTCACATGCAATCCGTTTTATTACAAACTAGATAACCGTACGTATCATGACAAGTAGGAACGATTACTCTTGTCATTGTTATTTTAATTTATTACCTAACATTTAAACTCGTGCACGTCAAGAAATGGTTATATGAATTTTATTATAATTGTTACATAAATAACATTGTATGTAAACGTCTTAAAACTTTGCCTACACTGCAATCTCCTATAAATAACAAAGAAATACAGGTTTACAGACAAGTCTGTATTTAGGGGGCTAAAGTGATGCTAAATGTATGTTACATGTATGTTGGACATCGTTAAAATGAAATCCATGGAAATGTAACATTGACTACAGTGAAATTTCGTGGTGTGAACATCGCAATTAAGACTGCGACATTTTTTATGCTATCACTGAATGATTCTCGCATAAACATTAACAGATTAGGTTGGGGAATTTGTTATGTCGCGGGGATGTTACATTTTAAATAGAGTTTCCCTTTCGCCTTTCAAAAAAAATTGCCATCACTGTATATCTAAACTTTTGATGAGGTGAACACAGGATTCTCTGAAAATTCGGAAGCGAGGTCAGGTGACCGATGGTACATCAGTTGCTGACTGATCACACCTGCATTGAGTCCATACTCGAAGACGATAATGCCATATTGTTGCTGATACTCGTTAGAACACTCGAAAATCCACTGACTATTGTCGTCGGTTTAACTTTCTCATTCATTATATATGTCAATTTCTTTAAGTGTTTCTGTTTTACTGACGTAAGAGAAATTAAACAATTTTAAGAAAGAAGATTTAAAAATGGAATGAAATATGAATAATAAAGTGGTATGCCACTTCACTTTATCTTGATCGTAAGCAACGTAACTTAAATTGTGAAATTGATTGACTGAATGTACCTTTCCAGGCATTTAATCATACATCCGTACTGATCAAATCCTTGGGCAATTTTATGTGTTTGCATTTTTTACAAAATTACACAAAAACCCCGAAAGACATAGAATATTAAAAAGTGAGATTATAACTACTATACATGGATGTTAAGCATTAAACTCTTTTGATAAGAGACATACTGTAGAATGCATTATCAATTCATTGCCAAAACAATTATGCAGTTATTTTTCAATAACGACCGAATATAAAAGGGGCGATGATAACAATTCTTTTAGTTAATTGATTGATATTAATGCATAAAATAATAAAACGTACATCAGGTAATTAGAATACAGACACGGTAAAATTATAGAAGTGGTTAAATGTTTTTATCCATAAATTTTTCTCATTATCAGTTCTTGCATAATTCATGACGAATTCATTTCGGAATGAGGTACTAAATTTTCTTAAACAGTATCTTACATCAAAATATTGCAAAGATGTAAGGAAAAAGCATTGTTTTATATACTGAAATATAGATATAAATTGGAGACAAAAGGCAGTAACTGCTCCTATGTATTATATATCTATTTATCTACATCTATTTCAAAGTCTTATTAGCAGAATAGATCGCCTTAGAATGTTATTTGTGCCTTTTTCTGCAAAACTATAACTTTGATGTTTATAAAATCGATAAGCTTATGAAAAAATTATAATGAAAAGAATTAAACTATCACGATTCTCGTTTATTAATTCCGAGCTTTGGAATTTTTATTTTTGTAACAAGTTGTTCACATACATGATAACATGGTAACAAAGCTTCTCATATTCCAAAATTCGTTGCAAGAGATCGTCACAGAAAATTTGACACCGAGGACATTGCCATTGAAGATATGACACCGAAGAAATTTACACTTAAGAGACTGACACTGAAGAGATTGATACTGAAGAGACCGACACTAAATATATGACACCGAAGACACGGACACTGAGGATATGACACCAAAGACACGGACACTGAAGATATGACACCGAAGACACGGACAAGGATATGACACCAAAGATATGACACCGAAGACACGGACACTGAAGAAATTACACCGAACATATTGCCACTGAAGATATGACACTGAAGATATTGACACTGAAGATATGACAGCGGAAGAGATTGACACTGAAGATATGACATCGAGAAATTTTCACTGAAGATATGACACCGAAGAGACTGGTACTGAAGGGACCGACACTGAAGATATGACACCAAAGACATTGATACTGGATATATGACATCGAAGAGATTGGCACTGAAGATATGACACCGAAGACACTGACACTGAAGATATAACACTGAAGAGATTGCCACTGAATATGACACCGGAGAGTTTGACACTGAAGATATGACATCGAAGAAATTGTCACTGAAGATATGACACCGAAGAGAATAGTACTGAAGGGACCGACACTGAAGATATGACACCGAAGACATTGATACTGGATATATGACATCGAAGAGATTGCCACTGAAGATATGACACCGGCGAGATTGACACTGAAGATATGACACCGTAGAGACTGGTATTGAAGGGACCGACACTGAAGATATGACACTGAACAGAGTATAGTGTTTTGAATGCCTTCGGTGAAAATGATCATAGGGATGTACACTTCAGATAATTTCGTATTCCGTCTGACATTGGAACTGTAGACACGGACTCTAGCTTAAAGTACAATACAAAACGTCAGTGTAATGTTCATCGATTTACAGTTCAATTAAAGAGCTACTTTTATCAGTGATTGTATTATTATACCACAATCAGCGTTTTATGGTTATTCGGTTGAGATTAGTTTTGTGTCGGTGGAAGAGACAACACGACTAAAATGACCAAAGCCTTACTTAGATCACGAACTTCTTCACAAGTTAGCATACTACCACCGTAATAAACAGGTAGTCGAGCCTGCGCCGACTATAAGCGAGAGGCATCGTGTATAGACTGTGATACTGTAGAATGAGGTGATATTAACTAAGAAAACACAGATAATTATAATCATACATACATACATACATACATACATTCTTACATACATACATACATACATACAAACATACATACATACACATACATACATACATACATGCATACATACATACATACATAACTGTTTGCTATTGGTGTATAAATAAATCATCTATATAACTTCAACTTGCATGATGCAAAAAGCTGGATAGGGTGGGAAATTAAATAAATGGATTTTTATTTTTCACTGAATGTGCATAGATTAAGATGAAACAATGAGCGCCCACACAATTGTATTTACAAGTAAACAAATCAAATGTCGACGGCGTAATTAATAAGAATGATTGTCATGGCTAAAGTGATATAACATTACTTTTTAAACATACATAACACCGAATAGTGTGAATTCATTTATATCTATTAAAATGCTTAATATAAATGTAACCAAGTATTTTGACATGCGACATTACTGTAATCTGATGTCGGATTAATTCTAGTAGACCTCTCGACTACAACATTAGCATATTGTTCTTTCTACGTTTTTGTAAGAACAATTATATTTAGAAAATAAGAGATAGGAGGATAGAAAGCGATAACACAAGCATTGTATTACTTAAATTACTGTGTATAAAATATAAAGTACTGTAGTTCCATACTATGAAAGCAATGCCTAAACTTTGTTTCTTAACTTAGAAAAACTTAATCATTATTCGAAAAAAAAAAATCAATTAAATCAAATGTCATCATCGATCGCCTGTTACAAACTCCACTTTTGGATTTGTGAGTCAATCACTATACCTGACTGATGAAATGGGATGTATATTTATAGATAAAATGTAAGGCAGAGTACTATCTATAGCGCCTTTCTCTATGTCTGTATGTGTTTTAGTTTTATTTTGTTTTACATGATAAGAAGTACAAATAGGTCAGGCAATTAGGAAGGTTCTCAAGGTCATTTTATGGAATGCAAGGTTGAAACTGGTAAGATGATAAAGGTTAACGCAGGTAGGGTGGAGTTTGTATTTTCGTGAACAACACGGAATCATTGAACTCACCATTCAGTAATTAAAGCTATGTAGTTTCAAATTGATTATGATTGCAAACACACACACACACACACACATACACACACACACACACACACACATACACATATATATATATATATATATATATATATATATATATATATATATATATATATATATATATATATATATATATATAAGATTAGAGAACGTCTAGTTGTAATGGTCTGTATGCGCAAAGGGGTATATAGATTCCGACGTCTTGAGACAAAATAAATATTTCCTAATATAATGAATCTCAATTTGTATTTCCTCATTATCTACCATTTTATTCGTTAAATCATTACTAACTCTTTTTACCTTGTAGACGAATTCATGAATATTCTTTGCTCAATACAGTCCAGAATAAAAACGGTTAGTTCAAGTCTGATAGTATCGTTTCATCGTTTGCTTAATTACTACCCATTTTGATAATTAACAAAGTATTTTTATCATGATCGTTTAATAAAAATTCAGTGGTGATAATTACATGTATTTTAGAGTAGTCGTTAAAATGTTGATATAAAGATAGTTTGTATATATTAATGCGATTCTACATACATTATCGCTGTCTATGAATAAAACAATAAGATATCATACACATTGGAAGTTTTATGGAACCCTGGGTAATTTTCTGTATAATTTTATACACATTTTCTTTAGTGATCCATTTGAAATCGATGTATTTTTCATATTGTATAATGGCCCGCTCTGTTATATGGGAAACAATCGATCAAGGGTTCTGTCAATTTCTTAATAAAAAGGCCAAATGTACAAATCGTGTTTTTACTCGAAATTAAAATTGTTTCCGTCTTGACGCAAAAACAAACAATAATAGAATTATAGAAGTTCATAAGAAAGATGATGGCAAAAATACTGACGTTTTGGAATTTACGGAATAATTTGAAGGAAGCCGCGAAATGAAACCCTAGTTCCAAAACGAAGGACAACACAATTAAATGTACTGACATATACACATTCTTTCATGTACTATTAGTATGGCGTTTGATGGTTTCAGGAGTCTCATTCTCATCAATTCGCTATCCAGATATGAACATGAACTTAGGTAAGGGTGTTCTCCTTCCAAACCAGCCTATTTACCATTGTTTTGTTTGATATGACAAAGTTTCCTGTTAAATATATGACGTTATAATAACACGTTAATTGTATCAGGCATCATTTTGCGAAAAACATGTTCAAAACTACTTTTGCAGGAAACCTGAATGATAGTTCCATGGTGAATTATGATAAAAATTTGATTTCCAAAACATAAGTGAAAGTAGATAATACCTTCTAAGCCGTGTCAATTTATCTTTATACACGGAAAACATTTACGTTTTGGGCCTTGGATAAATTTTATCTGAAGTTTAAAATATTTAGATTTATCCATTTATTTTCATAAACAATACATTTACACACAAAACATTTTACAGAACTGATGCTATCGTGCTACTTTGGAATTGCTTTATCTTTAGTTTTACGTTTGTGGAGCTTTTCACACCCTCGCACATTAAATGAGAGTATACAAGACTTACATAATGTGATTATCCGATGGATTCCATTAGAACAAGTTGTGATACTCATTAAACCAACCGACGATAGAAATGATTAAGTAATTAGCTAGTTAGTGAAACTTAAACGTCAGTTCGATTCATCAGAACGATTCTCGATAGATTGTATGAGCGTATTGTTGGAACAGTTGATGAAAATATAAACATCATACCAAATTTATAGTTTTTAACGAAAAGACGGACATTAAATGCTCAGGACGATTGTTTCTGTCAAGATGACTTCATCAGTTGAGCTCGAATTTCAAACAGATGCAAAGATCGAAACAAAAAGTTAAAACAACAACAACCCAAATGTGGAGTTTAGAATTTAAACGGTGTTATCCATTTAATATATCACTTTTAAATATCCAATTTGTCGTTATCTAATTAGAGTCTCTATTATCCTTTGGTACGTTTTCATTTTTACTTGAGTAAGAAATAATCAGCTGGTACAGAAATACCAAGTACTGGGTTTATGTATACCATCGGGGACTCAAACGGTCCACTAGCAGCGGCATCGACGCCAGTGGCCTGAAACATTATAATACCAGGTATTGGGTTTATGCATACCCTCGGGGACTCAAACGGTCTACTAGCAGCGGCATCAACGCCGGTGGCCTCAAACATTATAATACCAGGTACTGGGTTTATGTATACCCCCCGGGACCCAAACGGTCCACCAGCAGCGTCATCGACGCCAGTGGCCACAAGCATTATAATACCAGGTACTAGGTTTATGTATACAAACAGTGGTATCGACGCATTAAACATTATAAACATAATACCAAAGTTAGAGATTTTCAAATATGGTACCAAAACCAAGGTATGAAAATTACATCAATTAAATACAAAATAGAATATATATATACAGTTGAATTGATAATATTTAAATCCAATGTAGCGAAATAAGGAAAAGACGCCAGAGTAAAAATTTTGAAAAGCCGCATTCCATACCCCCAAAACACGTTTTAAGCAGCAAAAGTTTGACAGTTGACATCATTATGCATACACGGTAAAACACGGTCATTTCTGAATTTCTGAATAATGGATTAGCGTATGTCAACACACGTTTATGAAATAAGATAATGGATAACATCATATTACATTATAATTTTGGTATTATGTTTATAATAATACAAGTTTAGTTATCAATTATAATCATACAAAAACCAGAATGATTGCCAGTGTCAATTAAGATTTTCAGACAGATTAGAAATATCATACTTAAAGGGATCAAGTTATAAGCGTTGATAAGTGAAAAGTTTATTTTTATTGATAGCAAAATCTTCTGAATAAAAGTCAATAAACGAGATAATCTATAGTATAAAATGTGTCGCGTGTGTTTTTGTCCGAAACTGCCGATGTTTCTCTATTGTTTTTTGTGTTTGTCAGAAAAGAAACGTTGTTTTCTTGAATCAGCCATATGTCGTATAGTTTCCCTGATTTCTTTTCCTAAACTTATCTACTTGTGTACATCAAAATGATGGGTCATTTTGTCAAAGTATATACGGCCACACACCCCGCCTACGAGGTGACAACGCGAAATGATAACATGATAACGCTGCATGGTCGTTTACAAAGAGTACGTTTTATTCTTTTCTATTCTACCCATTTACTTTGGTCCTATGTAGATGATAAAGAGTGAATCGTGATATTTAAATATTCTAATGCATTATATATATAAACGGTATTTAAGTTCAATATATATATATATATATACATTTTATGAAAAGTGTAAAATTTACTAGTATCTTGATCAAAGAATCTTAAATACAGGGATATATGTTTTTAAATATTCTAAATGAGATTCATATTAAAACCATATAGAGCGGAACCTCTGACCAAATACCACCTAACTGACTTACCCTAAGTGGCCTAATTAGGACAGTGGAACCCTGAGAGAGTTTCGGTACTTATTATATTATTGTCCAGATACTGACAAATTATGGTCTTAAATGTGAGGTGACCTCCTAACTGAGGCGGTCTTTAGGCGAGGTTGAAATATATACCGCACGTTGGCATAAATCTATCACAAAATACGGGTTCTTTGAAGATGACATATGTATATTATGATACTGTCCAGAACTGTTACACGATTCTTACTAAAAGCGAAATAATAGTAAAAAGCGAGTCTGTTTTCTGTCGCCTTTGAGAATACGCTACGTACATATCTTATATCAAAACATATCTATGAAGTGGTTGCATCTATTGATAAGGAATGTTTACATAACAACATATTTTTTCACTTAAATCAAGTGGTGAAGCATGATTTCAGAAAACAAATATCTTAATTGGATTATATATTTCTTTTCAATTCAAGAACCAGTTCAAATCTTAATCGACAGTAATAACTTCCTTCTCTGGGTGATTTTCGGTCGTAATTAGAGATGAAGGAAGCGGGCACTTCTACAGTTTAATCGTAATAACATTTAGCCAATACTACTGAACGAACAGTTATTGCTGCAATTTAGATATCCTTGACCAATAGTAGAATCGTTGTTTGATATTTTTTATCAGGATGTATGACTTCCGGACAAATTAAGATATGTCAGTTATTTTTTTCAAATAAACGGTATTTAAGTTCAATATATATATATATATATATATATATATATATATATATATATATATATATATATATATATATATATATATATATATATATATATATATATATGTATATATATATATATATATATCGCACGTTAAAATTTAAATGTATTATGCTTAAATCGAGATATGATTATTTATTACATTGAGATTAATGAAAACATATTACAGTATCTCAAAACAGATGATGTAATCAAATACAAGATATTTTATAAAACTCATTGAATAGATAAATGTATCTTCCAACAAATAAATAAATAAATATATAAATACACAAATATATAAATGAATGATCTAAAAAGCTATTACTTCATTTAAATGGACTGCGTGGTCAAATTTATCTATTCTTCTTTACTTTGAAAATACATTTCAGATATTTTTTGTTTTAAATTAATACAAACAAAAATTTACTTACCTGTTTACCGAAATATTAATTCGTTTCACTTCTTTTTCTTCAACAATATCGCTGGTAATTCTTATCCCTGCTTGTTTTAATTTTTCAAACTGTTATTGTTAGTTTAATTTCCTGTCTTTTATGTTACAATGCGTTTAAAATTCGCCCACCACGCAACTGGAAATATTTCTTATTAAATTAACACTGCACACTAACAACTATAGGCATATCCCTCTAGACAAGTAATAAGGTTACGTTCATGATGTTTCCTTTGGAACCACTGAACTTTTTACTGTCAAGAGTCTAAGTAATTCTGAATTCATTTATTCGAAACTGTGGCTTTAAATAGCAGGTTGAATACTTTGAGCAATTGATTTACTGAACTTAAACAATATTTGTCAATGACAGTTTTGTAACATATATAATCACCAATTAACTCTGTATAACATTTCAAATCATTGGATTTTTCACTAACAGGCGGCTACTAATCTATCAGCGATGTCAACTCTTATCAAATCAGTATCGCTTTTGTATACATCGTTCAAAAACCAAAACGTACGAGCGAATGGATTCGGTAGCACGTGGAATTAGTATAACGCGCAGTAATGGTATGTGATAGAACAACTTCATTCAGTTTAAACTATGCAGTAGTGTGTTCATCTTACATATTAACACGTGAACAGTGTAATAAAATGAGTACGATGTATTTATGATAAAATTTATATAACATTAGATGTGATGACTTCTGTAAGCTTCTTATCAAGTTTGACAGAGTAACCCTTCAATTGAATTAACTTATGATCCAGTACGAAAGGCATTTTAATGAAATGTTAAACTCTTTATTGTTTTTCCTCAGTGTTATTTTTTACTTAAAATTAGGATATGTTAAATGTATGAAAGTTTACTTTCGTTGTTTCAACATACTGATAAAGTCTGTCTGGCTGTCTGTATGTCTGCTGGCTGTCACTCTATCTGTCTGTACGTGAGAAGACGTGGTCGAGTGATTAGAGCATCACTTATGTATGTATGTATGTATGTATGTATGTATGTATGTATGTATGTATGTATGTATGTATGTATGTATGTATGTATGTATGTATGTATGTATGTATGTATGTATATAGTCTGTATGTATATAGTATGTATGTATGTATGTATGTATGTATGTATGTATGTATGTATGTATGTATATAGTATGTATGTATATAGTATGTATGTATGTATGTATGTATGTATGTATGTATGTATGGATGTATGTATGTATGTATGTATGTATATAGTATGTATGTATATAGTATGTATGTATGTATGTATGTATGTATGTATGTATGTATGTATGTATGTATGTATGTATGTATGTATGTATAGATGTATGTATATAGTATGTATATATGTATGTATGTATGTATGTATGTATGTATGTATGTATGTATGTATGTATGTATGTATGTATGTATGTATGTATGTATGTATGTATATAGTATGTATGTATATAGTATGTATGTATGTATGTATGTATGAATGTATGTATGTATGTATGTATGTATGTATGTATGTATGTATGTATGTATGTATGTATGTATGTATGTATGTATGTATGTATGTATGTATGTATGTATATAGTATGTATGTATATAGTATGTATGTATATAGTATGTATGTATGTATGTATGTATGTATGTATGTATGTATGTATGTATGTATGTATGTATGTATGTATATAGTATGTATGTATGTATGTATGTATGTATGTATGTATGTATGTATGTATGTATGTATGTATGTATGTAATGTATATTTTATAGTAAATACATTTGCTTAATATGATATGAATATATATAATACTACTATTCTAGTAGAAAAAATATGGATGTTGATCACAATAATGAATTAGGAAAGGATTTTCATATATTTTTAAAATTGAAACAGTCGTCTTACAATTCGCGAGATTAAAGGCTTGGTCCGTCTACAGCTGACCATTTTAACATCAATGATGTCGGGATCTGAACCGAGCCAAGACCTTCCGTCCTGTTCGCTAAATCTGAGTTTCTTAACGTAATAAACACAAAAAATGCATCAAAACTTTCATAAAATATCAATTCCATGACCTGCAAAATAAAACCATTGTATGCATGCACTTATATTATTATTAGAAGATATCCTTCTTAGTGGGAACTAAAACTTCTGCAAAAATATTTGGCTTATACTAATTATCTACTGACTGGAAATATGACAAATTGATCGTAAGACAGAATGTTTTGTTTGACGAGAGACAATAATTTAGTGTGAAAGTGGGCAATAAACTAATTATTGTCCGAAATAAGCAGCCACATTAAGCTTATTATCGGATTATTTTTCCCGGGGACGTCTTTGACTCGTTGTTTCTGGAATACAATATTCCCTGATATCGAAACGGACAATACGGATGTTTCCATAGGGAATGTTAACAAAGAAATTTGCGACGGGTTCATTATTCCATCTTTATAGTTGCCAAATGAAAATATAGATCATAAATGTAAAATGCTGAATTGTAATCTTACATATACTCTCATTTTCTGCAAATGCCATAATCAATGATGTAATTTTCATGTTAAAGTCACTCAGGCTTATCATTTTGATAAAACAAATATCCTACGATCAGACATAAACTTTTATTAAAAATGCTAAAGAGATATGTGCTCAAATTTTGAGTTCCATAATAATATACCTTATTTTCTTAATAATTATGATTATCATATGAATAATAATGTTTTCAGTCAAATCCAGGGTCGTTGACTCCTTCCGGGCACCTGATCCCATCGCGTTTGTGATTCGCGGTTGTTTGTCGTGTTGAGAGCGTTGTGATATTGACCTTTTCAATGAACTCGAGAGGTTTCCATGGAACATTTGTTCAGGGGGAGGGGTGCAGATTCCCTCCGGACACCTGGTCCTATTCCGTTTGGGATTCGCAATTGATTTTCATGTTGAGACCATTTATATATCGGATTTACTTGTAAATAACTGTATAGGCAATATAACAAAATATAAGGTGATCCTGAGTATGAAGATATGTGATTTTGGCCCAGATATAAAGGTCTTTTAAAACACCATTTGTATAGCGGATGTTGATTCCTCTGTCCCCTGTTTTAATCTAGAAATGATTGCGCATTACCGTTGGATGTAAACAGCCGACAGGAAATGATTTCTCACCCATACACCATTTTGGGGTTTTCTAGATGTCCGTATTCATCTAACATTTACTTATACTGTATTCTATATTTTGCTATATGGACGTCAAGAAGTTTATGTGATTTTGGTATATTACAATAATCTTGATATGACAATTTTACTATAGGATTGTCAGTATTGGCCGCAACAAACTACATATGAACTAATCACTTCCGATATTGACATTTACACTTTCACTTTATGTGTACTGTTTATACTATATTTTCACATGAATCGCAAATTTAAATTTCTAAATTCTAAAGAAAGGAGGAGTAAGGCTACACTTATATGATATTGCTAACATTAATATTAGTTGGGTGATGGACATGAGGAAGTGCGCTGAAAAATTGTCCTTGTCAGTTATCTGGATAACAATGGCGGAGCGAAAGCTCTATTGTGTCTATTAACAGCGAAGCGATGTGTGAGTGAGTATTTCGCGGGTATCAGACACGATGTCGTCGATCACATGTCACAATATTGACATACTTGGGGTCGAAGAGAGGTAAAAATATCAAAATTTGTTTTAACGGAATGGCGGTTTCTATCTTATGAAACAGTGACGTCAATATCCATTGTTCACAAGCTTTGTCAATGACAATGTTGTTTGATACGTTTCTTCAAGGCGTAATCAACTAAAGAGATGATAAATCTCATTTGGATATTCTTGTCAGCAAAATTTTTGTTGTTGTGGACACTTAATCCGTATTTATTTAGGCTGTGCCAAATTGTTATTATATAATCAACTTGCGGTGTTTTATTGTCGCGTGGCGCAGTTGGAATTATAAGTAGAAGGGTCGGATGGTGCGGACAGCTCCAAAATTTCGGTGTGAGAAGCAGAAGTCATAAGTGTTTTAGGGATATTACAAATCAATGCCCTGTGTCACGAAACGCATGACTCGAGTATCCCAATAACGCTGATATAGTACAGGTCAAAATTTGTTGCTCACTTCATTGATAACGATGGACGTCCCCATATAAGTGAAAAGATCCATAGTGCGACATTAAACAACATTGAATATAAAAATTTCAGATACCAAAGTATAAATACCCAGGATACATCATTTTACAATTCTGGTGAATATTGGACGAACATCTGAAAATCCAGAGGTGGGATCAGGTACCATGGAGGGATAAGCATCCAATGTCGACCAGTCACACCCGCCGTGAGTCCACTGTCAAATTCAAATGAATTATTCAACATTTCATCAATGAAACAGAGTAATAGCAAACAAGGATATATTACACTGACCGTAAAATTTTCGAAACGATGACATCAAACGCGATATTCGAAATAGTAACTTGTCGATGAGTAGTTTTCTCTATAAATGAAATAAAACAAATAAACCATCATGATACACTGTCATTTAGAAAATAAAAATAACAGGTACCAAAGTATCAAACGTAAGAATGTTCGTGAGACAATAAAACAAATGAGCTGAAAACTCTCAAAGATCTCTGAAAACCCAGAGGTAGAATCAGGTGTCATGGTGGAGTAAGCATCCTCTGTCGACAGGTTACACCTGCTGTGAGTCTAAAGATAAGTTCAAATGAAATAAGTCTGGAACGAATACGGTCATAATCGATAAAAACGATTCATCAACCAATAAGGAAAGCAAAACGTAGGGATACAACGACAAATTGGCAACTGAGCTATACGACAAACGCGACGATATCGTCTTTCCCATCGTAAATTTTCCACATTTAAGTAGTAATATCCCTCAATAACCTCAATCATGGAGTTTATACAGAGGTAAACTACTCACTGACAAATTATTGACACAGGATATCGAAAACCATGCGGTCTGTATAATACTCTTGTTTGCGATTACTCTGTTTCACTAAGTGAAATGTTGAGTTGCCTTTTCGTTGGTGGTTGTTTAGACGTTTCTCATCCATGACACCTGATCCCGCCTCTTGGTTTCCAGAGGTCCGTGTTTGTCCATTTTACCGGATTTGTATCTATGTCCTGGACATTCGATTGATTTATGCTTTGGTATCTGAGATTTTGTTTTATATGTATAGGTAATTAGGGGAAGATTATGCATATCCCCTTGTTCCTCACATACGTTATCCACTTAGGTAATCTACCAATCAAACTTTAGTGTACACTATACAGGAGACTGAAATATCCGGTAATTGGATAAATGAAATAAGATTCAAAAGCCTTTTTCACTTCCATAAACAAATTGTCATATGTACAAACTAATTGCCAGCCAATATACAGCACATCATACCGAGTACGGTAATTAGATGCATCTAGTAATACGACGTACACAATGATTATAATAAACATTTATGTCCCTACTTCACTTCCATAAACAAATTCCCAGCACCTATAAAAATTCTCAGATGGTTTGTCTTTTCAGTACATTTCTATTGATTTTATTGAAACAAGACATCCCCTGATCCGGATTATTTAAATGTATCTAAAAGACGGATAACAGAGTGTATGTTTACTGAACAATCGCGACTGACATAGGGTCTATGGACAAATGATCAATTTAAACCCTTTCATCAATCGAGAAAAATTACCTGTATATTTTAGAATCTATTCCTGTAATTATGAATGTTGGCACGACTGTGCACTTGATTATTTTTTTTTCATTTATTTGCTTTCATAGACAAGAGTAAGACATGTTTACTTTTTTATATGGTCATCTTTGTAATACTACAATTTAAATGCATGAATAAAACGTTTTCTTCATAAGGAACAACATTTCTAACAGATTCAGTGACATGTGATTTCTCAAGTGTATTAAACTTTTTGTTATGTTGTGATCAATAAGAATGAAAAATAGTTATATTCTTTTTGGAGTCTTCTATGTCTGGATAATAATAATAATAATAATAATAATAATAATAATAATAATAATAATAATAATGTCAACGTTCCGCAAATTTTATGGTCGGTATAAATGTCTTGTTTGCGATTACTCTGTTTCACTAAGAAAAATGTTGAGTTGCATTTTCGTTGGCGGTTGTTGAGATGTCTGTACCAATTGTGACGAGGATTCACTCCTCACGTATTTCATTGCACTTGACTGAGGACTCACGGCGGGTGTGACCGGTCGACAGGGGATGCTTACTACTCCATGCCACCTCTTGGTTTCCAGAGGTCTTTCTTTGTCCATTTTTACCGGATTTGTATCTATGTCCTGGACATTCTACTGATTTATACTTTCGTGTTTGAGATTTTTTATATTGTAGTAGTTAGGACATAATATACTTTGAAACATGGTCATTGTATTGCTTGCCAATTTTATCGCTTGCTAAACAGTGTTTTACTGTTTTCTTTTTTTCCTTAACTGAAATTTACCGTTTATACCGATTGTAACCGGAAGTTATTCATAATATTGATAAATATTTTCGATAGTATTTGAAGAATTGTCTATATCGATTGTAACCGGAAATTATTCATAATATTGAAAAATATTTTCGATAGTTGTTGAAGAATTGTCTATATCGATTGTAACCGGAAGTTATTCATAATATTGATAAATATTTTCGATAGTAGTCGAAGAATCGTCCATACCAATTTAAAGTTATTCCTTATTTGTTTTGTCTTGGATTTGAATATGAACTCACGGCGGATAAGACAGATCGGCAGAGAATAATCATAGCGAGATCCCACTTGTGGATATTACAGGTGTCTATTTTTACGACGTTTACCACTGTTAACTGATCTTTCTATGGTTTAAGTCTTTGGTATCTATATTTTCATACTTTAGGCCATTCCATTTTTTTTAATGTTAAGTGTCCACCCTACAATAAACCCCATCTTTCTATCAGGATTAACACAAAACAACAGAAAAAATCAAGACATTTTGAAGACTTTCACAAGTATTATCTCATTTGTTAAGAAAGAAAAACAAAATTAAATTTGTAAAAGAAAAATGTAACTTTGGTACATACTAATATATAACGAATGAAATGATTCACAATGATTAATATCAATTTTCATGTTTAACTGATGTTTGTTTTTTTTCCATTGTGTTGTCTCAGAACCTATCCACCAACGGACGCCAAATAGATAAAAAAAAAAACTTGGAATAGCCTTAAGTGAGATTCTTTTCTAGGCGAAAAAAAATAACTACTACTCGCACTAAAGCGTCTTAGCACTTGACATCTCCCTCCAACAAGGTGAATGTTTCACTAATTGATAGTTGTGAGCATTGGGGTCATCCCATACCGCATATAAATTATTACACAAACCGTCGCACAGAGGTTACAACTTAGCTGACAATTGAATTATGTGTTCATGTTTGTACCTTTTTTAAGTACTCAAGTTCCTGTGTGAAACAGTAATAAATTGGAGATCATTGCATTTTTTCAAATTAAGTTATATGGAATCTAATTTAAAGTTACTTTAATATTCCCTAAAATCTTGTATTTCCATTGTGAAATACTTTAAAATTAATTTTCTTATCTCGTTGTCATTTTCATTGCCAATTGTAAGAATAATTTCCAAAACATTTCTTTTGAGACAACACTTAATTTTCGAATTATAAGGTAAAATTAAATCACCTAAAGCTGTGCTAATACAATAACGTCCGTTTTTATCAACTATATATTGCATTAACGAGACTAGAATGTTTTATAGATTTTTTCTATAATTTTTCATGATGACTGAAGGTTCATTTCGAATAAGTTTCATAATATCTTTCGAATCTAATACAAACTGGGGATTTAAATGCACAAATTTTGAACAAGGCATTACAGGCATACAAGGTGTCGTGTTTGAGAAATGAAATCGAATTTGGATAATTGGCGAGTGAACATTTGTATTTTTACGTGGATAAGCAGGAATATCAACCATTGGAATGTTTCATTCGTTCTAGGCAAGACATGCATGATATGCTAAAATTTTCTATTTCAATAAAACCTTTTAGCCTTTTTAATCAAAGGTTTGGTATAACCGTATGCTATATTTCAACAAAATGACAGTCTGTATGCCTTTAACATGTGAATAAGTATCAACATACTTTGGTTATGCTTACTTATACCATTCTAACATAATACTGAAAAAGTATACCAGTTCAGTTGTGTAATTTGACTTGGAATGTTGTTTTACGCCATGCTCAACAATTTTTCAGTTATATGCTGGTGGGTGGTTTTAATGGGGAGGAGAGAACCCATTACGATGTACCTGTGAATAGACAACCGACCTCCTGAAAGTAAACTGGCAAATTTTCTCACAAAAATCAGACTCGATCCTGCGCTGACCAGTGGTGAGAGGCCTAATTGTTCAAAGCGCGATTACCACTCGGAGGTGCACGACCAATGGTAGTATATATATATATATATATATATATATATATATATATATATATATATATATATATATATATATATATATATATATATATATATATATATATATATATATATATATATATATAATTTTTTAACCAAAACCCTGTTATCCCATAGATACCAGGAAGTATCTATGAGATAGTTGACCCATGACCCTGAATAACTGATGAAATATATGAGATACGGTTTGTTATCTCAAATATACCTGAGGTATCTATGGGGTAGCAAGGTTTTCGTAAAAATTGCGTGCCATACATATTTCATATTAATAAACACAGATACACCCTAGTATTTCATGAGAAAATATCCCCCAAAATTCTAAAATCGATTTATATAAAATCATTTTGTTGACAACAATACTGCCATTAATGGAACTGTACGTTTATGACAAAAATCAGCAACACCAATTTCGCTCACAAAATTGACACAGTTTGTAGTAATTAAGATTAACTGATATTTATACCGCCACTGGTACGTGCAGAGATAAAAAAGCTCAACAGACTAAGGCTTGCTTTGCAGCGTCGCACTTGATATTGTACTATTATTTTGCAATAGTTTTGCCATTAACCCCAATACACTTAGTCAACTTCTTCCTTCATTAGTTCTATCTTTAAAATAGAAGTCTCCAATATGGTCTCCAAACCCAAATCATTATGTCTATACAGTTAATGATCACCTGGTACTAGAACTTTACTTAAAGTGAGTGAGTTGTTTGAACTTATATTCGCCAAGTGCAGCTGATGCCGTTCATGTCCCTCCACTTTATTTTTTTTTTTTACCTAAACGTCGTTTTTTTCACAGATTTTCGGTGCTAACATTTTATTTTCTGTTAAACCATGTTTTGGCAGTAACAAGAAAATATGCTTCCCCATATTTCTCCGTGAAAAGATAACTATGTTTTCCCGAGGGAATATAATAGGCTATGTCAGACTTTATTTGCGTAGATCTACATATACGTGTATTTAAATACAACATAAGAGAAACTTATCAAACACGGGTGTGTTGCGTAGAAATATCCATTATGGCGGCCAGTTTGTAATGGTGGAGGAGAGAACCCTTTTACAATGTACCCGGGAAGCGTCCATCGGCCTTCCACAAGCAAACTGTCAAACTTTCTTACCCAAAATCAGCTTAGGTTTCAGAAGGTTCGTGTAGAATTATGTAAAAAAGTGACTTATCTATATAATATGTTGCTATTGTCCTTGAGTATCCCACTTGCTGTGTCAAGTAAACTTTCTATACATGAACGATTAAGATGTATAGTTGTCTGGATATAATGCAGAAATGTTATATTTCGCTTGGGTATATACCACAGTCTATGGGCTTTTGTTCCCCTCTTGACTATATTTTCTGCAAGAACTGGTAAAAGAAATTGTGCTATCGCATTCATTTTATATTGTTGTATGACAGAAAATCTAAATGTTATAAACATAATATCAAAGCCATTGTTATGCAAAAGAAATGTAATAGATAAATGTTCGAAACGATCATTTCTGTTACTAAGACTTCATCAGTTTACGTTAGATAATGTCGTCATATCTAGGGACTTTTTAAAAGAGATGTCTATAATTTTCGGTCATAAATATTTCAATTAGTAAAACGGAATTACGCCCAACTGATATCTATTCAACTGAATATTGACACAGCGGGGGCATTTGTATTCAACAAACATAATTTTTTTAAATCTTAATATTCATACTGGTTGTCATTTTGATACAAAAAATTTTGGGGAAAAAAGATATACCGTCCTAGATTTTCTTAACATGTAATCCATATATTGTCAAAATTATTGAAATATGCCGGCAACTGATATTCCTTGCATCTATTCAAGATTATCCAATGTTAACTGGACCATGTTTCACATTCCATTTCATTTTACAATTAACGACATAATAAAATGTGTTTTTAAACCCGGGATTGTAAAGAACATTTAAAACCTTTAATTTTGACAGCGTGTATGCAGAAAAAAAATTATCTGTGTTTAATACATCTATAGCATTGATCAATCTTCGCGGTGCCTCACGTACGAAAAATATATTTTGACAGCTTTGCATGTCTTTAATCTCGCCATGGTGTTCTCTTAAAACACTGCTTCATCTCAGAATGCGTAGAGTATGATATAGGAGATCCATAATATCAGAAGTCGGTGGATATATCGTTTCCAATCAATCTATATTTATTTTGCAAAGTGACAATGATTTTACATATTGAAATGCATTATACGATTTACGGAAAATAAAAAAAATCCGAACAAAATAAAATCATGGGTTATATCTTAAAAGGATCTTCCAATCCTCCGAGCACAAGATGTTCAGATACGAAGTACCTACCAGCACCGTCCATTAGTCTGATTATCAAGGGATCGGCTCATGACAAGTTAGTGATATAATAATGTAATATTTCCATAGCACATCGCTTCAGAGTTATCCCACAAGACCTGTCGAACAAAAAGACAAAACAAGCCGAAACTGTCGGCGAAGAAATGTTGAGGCATATTGTTTGACAGTGCCATGACAATTTCTATTCTTTCCGTTGTCCGTCCATTCTGAGAAAATAAGACAACATATAAAAAGAGACCAATTAAATATATTTTGATTTTCAACATAACAATTACATGCATATACAATTGCATAAAACTAATGTTTTTGGTTCGAAAAAACCCCTAAGTAATGGCTATAACCAATCGTTCCTGTCATTTTGATATAATTAGTTTAGCTTTAAGTTTAAGTACAGGAATATGCCTTAAAGAACAAACTGGTAGGTGACAAGATCAAAAGTTAAATATAAATTTATTATTATTTAAATCATCTAAAAATACTCACCGTAAAATGTTACTATCTTTGTTTTTTGATAAAAAAATGATTTTTTTAACCATAGTAATATTTGTACTTTAGCGAAGTGTACTTTAGTATAAAATAATTGATCTTTCGCCAAAATATGACACGACTATATAAATATGCATTTGTGAGGTCATTCAATTGTGACGTCATAATTACACAAATGTATCACTGGCCATTTGATTGTGACGCCATATTGGAAAGTTTTCCAACGGGGCTTTCATTAAAGGTCAATGAGTTACTTGGTTTATGCGTACCCCGGGTGCTCATACGGTTAGCCTGCAACAGTGAGATCACAGTAGTTAAAAGTATAATGCCAAAGATATATATTTATATATATATATATATATATATTTATATATATATATATATATATATATATATATATATATATATCATAATAATATATTAAATAATAAATAAATTTAAAAAAAAATATAAATTTAGTAAATAATATAGAAATTACATTAATATAATTATAATAATTATATTTATATATATATAAATACTATAATATATATATATATATATATATATATATATATATTTAAAAAGCTGAAATAGAAATATATTATAGAATTTATTTTATTTATATATACCAACAGATTCCATATTTGATTCTTTTAGTGCAATTACATGATCCAGAAATAATGGAAATACAGGTAGAAATTATATAAAAACTGGTCAAATACCAAATACTCTCGTAATTCATGGCCTTAGAAACATTATCAAATGAAAAACAATACTAAATAGTTTATGTGACATTGTTTCATAAATTTGACATCAACGCCAAGCAATGTTTGTGAGTAAATATTATTATAGTTCGTAAAGGAAATTTAAAAGTGTGTGTGTAAAAATGAAGTAAAACATATCAGATATTATCAAACGATTTTATGTGTATTAAGTGTGAAATACTGTTAAGTCAAATTCTTTGTCGGAAACGCCATTACTGAATCCACTGGTCGCATCCATTATTTTCATGGTTAATTGCCAATGTTGTATCTTTAACCCGATCACGAAGCTCATCCATTTTGCTGCTTCATTGAATATCTGCCTTTTGTTATGAGTATGTTATCACATAATCTAAAACTAAACCAGGCGACATTTTCATTTTGAACTGCGCTCTCTCATATTAATTATTAGGTTTTTGTCCTACCGTCCACGGAAATATGTCGGGTTGATCAAGTTAAATGTAAGGCGAGGCGAAGGTCAGTCGCAGAGGTAATATAGCTGTGTCCACTGGTTTTGGCTGATTAAAATGAAATGGTTAATACCTACCTCCTAGATTTAACCTAGCGGTGTTCTATGTATACCGAGTAATTTATCCATGCCTATCACAAATAAAAATCAATCAATTTTGTTCTAGATATTCACACTCAAATTATCCCTACGGAACTTTTGCACAGGTAATGGCGGCCATCTTTTCAAAGAATGGGACCGTTTATTGCTAAAATTAAATGTAAAATAAAATCATCTGGAAGTCAGGTTTTCGGAGTAATCCGACTATTAACGATCCGGGTTGAGTTGCTCAAATAGTGATTAGCTTAATTGATTGGTTAGCGACTTTTGTCAAACTGATTATTTTGTAAATAAACATATAAAAATCCGTTTGTTATTGGTACAACGATTTGAGTAGTACTATCTACCCAAAGTTTGACCCGAATCAAGAGAAAGTAAAATCAACCTACCGTCCACATGGAAATTTTCGCTCCCGATTAATTTTCGCCATTAGATGAAAGTGCGAATTTTAGATGAGAGCGAAATTGTCAAGATAAATAACCGAAGATGCAAAATTCATGCCATCCTTGAGATTATGGTGATTTATGCGCATTTAAGATGGGATGAATATGTTTTCGGTCGAAAAAGGGCGAAAATTATCAGTGGCGAAAATTACGAGGTGTACAGTATGTTTTAATTACTGATTAGGCTTATTACCTTTTAAACAAATGTGTCCGAAACGTCAGTGATAGAACTTCGTATCGATAAACTTAAAGCTGCCATATCAATTTTTAAATTAAAAAAAATAAACAAGAAAATGTTTTCAAACAACCCCACATTTGTTACCTAAAGTAGCAGACATATTTGTTTTTTATTGACACCCCCAAACCAAAACCGAATTCACAAAATCAGTCTATAATAATAATAATAATAATAATAATAATAATAGTAATAATAATAATTTTCTCGAATTGCAAGTGATAACAGTGAACAAGTATATAATCAAACTTGTGTATAAAGGACACCTGCATATAAAGAACATTTAATCATAACCCTTGTTAGCACCTGTCTTTAACGGCTACTATTGCCTATTCCACTGAGTATCCTTTATATACAAGTTTGACTGTATAAATAAGGGCGTACGTGTGTCCGGTATGACTAAATATAATACCAAAGTTATAATGCTCAAGACGACCGTTTTTGTCAATTAGACTTCATCAGTTGAGCTCCAATTTAAAATAGATTTTCTAAAGGGAAAGTGATATCATACAATGCTCAATAATAAATGGTTTAAAGTTTAGAGTACATTTTGTACACTTACTTGCTGGCTATGATGACAATATCAAGTTTATTGTCCTTCGAAACACTAACTGCTTCAGCGGAGGAAAATAGTTTGTGTCCGGAGAACAATTGCTATTGTTCGAAAAACAAGTAAATAGTGGTGAGGTAGGGACACTAAATAGTGGTGAGGTAGGGATACTAAATAGTGGTGAGGTAGGGACACTAAATAGTGGTGAGGTAGGGACACTAAATAGTGGTGAGGTAGGGACACTAAGTGGTGATAGGAACACTAAATAGTGGTGAGGTAGGGACACTAAATATAGTGAGGTGGGACACTAAATAGTGGTGAGGTAGGGACACTAAATAGTGGTGAGGTAGGGACACTAAATAGTGGTGAGGTAGGGACACTAAATAGTGGTGAGGTAGGAACACTAAATAGTGGTGAGGTAGGAACACTAAATAGTGGTGAGGTAGGGACACTAAATAGTGGTGAGGTAGGGACACTAAATAGTGGTGAGGTAGGGACACTAAATAGTGGTGAGGTAGGAACACTAAATAGTGGTGAGGTAGGGACACTAAATAGTGGTGAGGTAGGGACACTAAATAGTGGTGAGGTAGGGACACTAAATAGTGGTGAGGTAGGGACACTAAATAGTGGTGAGGTGGGGACACTAAATAGTGGTGAGGTAGGGACACTAAATAGTGGTGAGGTAGGGACAAGTAAATAGTGGTGAGGTAGGGACACTAAATAGTGGTGAGGTAGGGACACTAAATAGTGGTGAGGTAGGGACACTAAATAGTGGTGAGGTAGGAACACTAAATAGTGGTGAGGTAGGGACACTAAACTTGATTTTGTCCTAATAGCCAGTAGTAAAAAAAGTGTTTAATTATACAGAAAGCATACCTGAGCCTCATTTCGGTCCTCCAACTTTTTAATCGCCCTTGGGGAGGGATGCAATTCTGACCTACTGCAACAGCAACTATATCTCGTCTGATAATCATTCGGACGCCAAGGCGACAGGTCAACACAAAGCGGTATATTCGTGTAACTGATATATCTTATTTTGGCCAGTAAGTCTTTTTATTTCACACATTCTTAATGACTTTGATACAAGTCTCCATGTAACTATTTTCTAAGTCAACATGTATCTTTTTTTTTTCATTTTGATGCATATGTGCAATTGCCATAGATGCAGTTTGTTGTAAAAATTTTGTTTTTGTTTTAGATACCCTTTAGTTCATCTTTACGGTGCTGGATTACATAAACGTATATAGGTTGTTTTCCCGTTTGGAGAGCTATTACCGTTTTGATTTATGATATATGTTTCGTTTCGTTTCATTTCACTCATGGTATTCCTTAATTTCGATAAAAGAATAAAAATTTCCAAAGTGCCTATTACGGTGTTGTTTTCATGAATATAGACAGCCATGGTTATATGTTATATATGTACTAAAGTCAACCAAGGTCTGGGCTGCCCATGTATGTATCTCTATATGTACATATGTCTATTTGTATATATATATATATATATATATATATATATATACATATATATATATATATATATATATATATATATATACATATATATATATATATATATATATATATATATATATATATATATATATTTATATATAGTTTACTATAGTATATGTAAAAGAATAAGATAGACAGTTATATTTATTAAGCCTGATATGGACTACCCATATATCTATGTGTACATATGTGTACATGTGTAACATACCTGTATAACAAGATTAAAATAAACAGTTAAATATGTATTTACTAAGCCTGATATGGGCTATGGGGTTATCCATGTACATGCATGTATATTTATAATTATCAGTGTATTGCCTTGAAATATTTGTATATGTGTCTAATATCTTTTCAGTGCAGGACCGCATGTGTGCAGGTTCATGCATGTATACAATGGGTATGGTGTTTGATGCAACATCAATTAATTGATATTGTCAATCTATAAAAAGTGATATCTCATGCGTACATGTACATGTACTTGGGCATATTATACATGTATCTATAATACACACACAATATATATATATATATATATATATATATATATATATATATATATATATAATATATGCATGCATGTATGTATGTATGTGTATGTGTGAGTGCATCATGATCCTGTTGATGTATGTACATTTGTACTTACATGTATGCAGATTCTAAAATTAGCATTATACA
This sequence comes from Atrina japonica, assembly GCA_030159075.1. Lineage (NCBI taxonomy): Eukaryota > Metazoa > Mollusca > Bivalvia > Pterioida > Pinnidae > Atrina > Atrina japonica. Next base: position 369,829 of record BROG01000002.1, read on the forward strand.
TGCACACGTCAGCATGTTTTATATACGTAGCAATTATATAATTACTTGTATGTATGAGATCAATAAATGCAGACCTTTTATATCTCCCTCTTCTGATAAATTGTGTAGGAGGAATATGACAAAAAAAAACATTCTTTCTAGGAACATCTTTTTTTCAATGTAAATACATGTATATATATATTTTTTTCCAAGTTAGTATTTGTTAATAATATTGCTACTTTACAGAACACATTGTTGTCACAGTGTTCTTCAAATTTGGGTTTTAACCTAAAACCCCATCCCCTTCCTAATCTTTTTTAAAAAGATGGATAATACATTGAAACCCACTCAAGTGCCTTGTACATACTTCTCATTTTATTTTTCTTCGACCCAATTTTTTCTATATCATGATAATCCTCTCTATCCTCAACCAACCCCTCACTCCAGATCCCATATTCTACTCCCATATAATTCAGTAGAGATGTTTTCCTTTACTTTAAAGATAAGAAAATTAAAATCTATGGCTTACAGGATACTTATTTTACAAAAGTACAAGAATCTCGAATTGCCACTAAATGGGGACATAAATGTTTTTTAGTTCGTTTTCTTCGAATTCACATGGTTTAGTCCTTCTTTTTAATGATAATTTTGAATACAAATTAACAATACTTTTATTGATAATCAAGGTAATTATTGTGATGTAGATTTAGTCCTAGAACAAAACACTAAAATAACCTTAGTTAACATATATGGTCCAAACATTGACTCGCCAGACTTTTATAAACATATTGAAATAGAATAAATTATCTAGGTAACCCTAAAGTAAAAATAATGGGTGATTTAGATTTAACTTACCACAAAAATAAAGTTACATATAATTATAAGCATATAAATAATCCACAGGCTAGAAAAATAGTAATAGATATGATGACAAATATGGAATTATGTGATCCTTTTAGAGAACTACACCCAGATTTCAAATGTTATACATGTAGAGAAAAATAGATTTAAGCAAGCAAGATTAGATTTTCTGATACTTTGATCTCGTCTAATAAATCATGTAAAATTTTACCGAGCTACAGATCTGATCATTCGATGATCACAATAAGAATTAAATCAAATGAATTAAACGAGGAAAAGGCTTATAAAAATTCAATAATTTTCTTGTACATGATCAAAGTTATATTGAATTAGTTAAAAAAAACTGTCTTAAAAACCCCAAAACAATATGCTTTACCAATCTATAATCTTGATAAATTATCTGATATCCCAAATGACCAATTACAATTCACATTCAGTGTCCAACTATTTTTTAGAAATATTATTAACAGAAATACGTGACAAAACAATTTCCGATTCATCATATAAAAAGAAACAGATTAACAAACTTGCAAATCAGTTGATTAAAGACACAGATAAATTAGAGTCGAATTTAGATGCAACAAACTCTGAAGGCTTAGGTCAAGTAAAAACACAATTAGAAAATATACAAAATGAAAAAATGAAAGGTGTTATTATAAGATCTTAAGTACAATGGTTAGAAGAAGGAGAGCTACCCACTAAATACTTTTTATCGCTAGAAAACCAAAATTTCATATCAAAATAATGTATCAACTATAAAAAAAGACAATGGAGAAATTATATGAAATTAAGAAAAAATTCTAAATGAAATTCAGCATTTTTATACAAATCTCTTTACTAACATAGATGAAAACCTACAAGAAAATTTTTCCTTGAGTGAAACATTTAAAAATATTAAGATTACTTAAGTGTCAGAAAAAGAAAATAAAACAACACAAAGTAAAATAACCAACAATGAAGCATTAAAAGTCCTAAAAACATGAAAACTAACAGAAGTCCAATGGTTACACAGTTGAATTATTTTTAAATGTTATGGGATGAGATTGGCGATTTTACTATTACGTCTATAAACGCGGGCTATAAAACAATAATTATGTCAATAACACAAAGACAAGGTATAATTACTTGCATTCCTAAAGGTAATAAACCTTAACAGTACTTAAAAACTTAGTGATTAATTGCACTCTTGAATATTACCTATAAAATTACTTCAGGATGTATAGCTCAAAGAATCAAATCAGTCTTAGATTATTTAATAGATGAAGATCAAACTGGTTTTCTCTCAGGAAGATTTTTATGTGAAGACATAGGATAATATGAATTATACTGAACACAACAATATACCTGGAATGATATTTTAATAAACTTTGAAAAAGCCTTTGATTCAATTTCCTGGAATTTTATTTTTAAAGTGTTAAAATTCTTTAATTTTAATAACTCAATAATACAATGGTTAAAAACTTTCACAAATGACATTTTTTTTCAAATACAAGCATGTATGGCAATCTTTCTCAATCAATCAAAATATATAGGGAATGTCGACAAGGTGATCCTGTTTCAAGTTATTTATCTATTTTATATGCAGAAGTATTATCATGAAAACACTAAAGATATTAAAGGTTCCAGATGACACAACAATATTTTGGAGATGGATTAAAACAATCGTTAATAACAACCTTGGATGAAATTAGATGGTATACTGCCAATAAAATGAAAAAATAAAATAAAATCAAAGAGTGAATTACCTTTCTTGAATATTTAATGCTGATGCCTATTTCAGCCATGAAAGCCCATTGAAAGATTTCTTTATATGTTAGGTAACTTGACTTCAAATAATTTATGCATGCATTAATTGAAAGTTGATTTTTATCGTATTTACATTTATGAATATAAAATTTTATATTAAGTACAATTAGATTCTGTGCAGTACATGTTGATGAATAAGGTCCAAGTAAGAAATACAGCATGTTTAGATGAAGAGAAAATGAGTACTGGGCAAAATGGTCCTCTATTTTGGAATGAAATGCCTGTACTTTATGACACGACCACAATAAATGTATAATACTTTCTTCTTCATCATAATAAAAAGAGCATAATGGGTTGTCAGATAAATTCATTTTGAATGCTAACTTATTTGTGGTAAGTATTAATTGGTTTATTCTAAATTAGTACCAAAGCAAATGCAATGACTTATAAATATCTTTGCTGTGCATTTATCTTAACACTACTTATCTTAAGTATATTATACATGTTTTTTTATCCATTATCATTTTTCAAAATCCATTTTAATATAAAAATTTCAGATACCAAAGTATAAACCAATAGAATGTCCAGGACATAGCTACAAATCCGGTAAAAATGGACAAACATAGACCCCTGGAAACCAAGAGGTGGGGTCAGGTGCCATGGAGGAGTAAGCATGTCGATCGGTCACACCCGCCGTGAGTCCACAGTCAAGTCCAATGAAACACGTAAGGAGTGTATCCTCGTCACAATTGGTACAGACGTCTCAATAACCGCCAACGAAAAGGCAACTCAACATTTCACTTAGTGAAACAGAGTAGTCACAAACAAGAATATTATACCGACCATAAAATTTGCGGAACGTTGACATTCAACGCGGTTTTCGATATCCCTGTGTCAATAATTTGTCAGTGAGTAGTTTACCTCTGTATATAAAATCTTCATATGTTGTACACGCCCTGGCATATCGGATCATTTGTGAAATATAAACTCCATATGCGGGTGACTGAGGGATATTACTACTTAAATGTGGAAAATTTACGATGGGAAAGCCGAAATCGTCGCGTTTGTCGTATAGCTTAGTTGTTAATTTCACGTCTGTGTTTATATTAAGTAAAATGTCTTAGTATGATGCATGTGTGCTTGATTCTGTTGTATCTTTAATTTCTAGTTCGCTGGGATATATCGTATTGACATATGTATGAAAATTGTCATAATTAATTGACAAAACGTCGTCGATATATCTAAATGTCAAATTAAAGGGCACTGCTAACTTTTTCTTCTTTTGATTCAGTAGTTTCTGAATGAAATCTGCTTCGTATGAATAAAGGAACAGATCGGCCAATAAAGGAGCACAATTGGTTCCCATAGGAATGCCGACAGTTCAAAGAATTTGGAATCCAAGAGCCATGTTCTTTTCTTGTCATTTCATGTTTTGTGTGTCTAAAATACTTCATTATTTAGTTGATAAGACCATCATATTCTAAAAAGTTTGTTTGATTATCAAACAATTTTTTGAAATTGTTATATGAGTAGAATTCACCATTTTCATGTAGAAGGTCATTTAAATATAATATATTCTAATCAAGCCATTGTTTTAGAAATATATGTTTATCATCTATTTTAATGTTATCATTTTTCCTATATTTTTCCATAGTGGAATCCTTGCAAATTTCAATTCTGTACTATCCTTAAGCTGCAATTTTTCTCCATGCAATAAGCGTGTCTTTCCAAAAACCATTTTTCAGATGTGTAATAGTATCATTTAGCTGTGTCAAACCACATTGTAATATAAACTTCATATTGATAGATTGTAGAATCAGATTTTGCCAGATACTTTCCGTATTCATAATTCGCCTTATCCACGTTAGCTTAAGTGCTTCTATAAATGCTTCTTGATTGATCATGTTTAGACCCCCATTTGAATAATTAATTGTTTTAAGTTTTCTAATTACCTTATCAGTTTTATAATTCCACAAGCATTCATAAAGTAAATGTCTGTAATTCTTTAAATAAAGCTTGATTAGGATTAAGTAATGCTATGAAAAGATGATTAAATTGTGAAATGAGAAGGGATTTTATGGTGCAGATACGTCATATTGGTGTAAGAATTCTCTGGTTCCAATTTTTCATTACTGACTTAACTTTTATCATTTTAGACCTATAATTTATTTCGCAAATTGTAGATTAATCGACATCAAAATTGATGCCCAGTAGAGTAAAAGTATGATTTCCGCATTGCAGATCCCAACTTTTACAAAAGTTTTCTCTGTACTGTATTTCTTATTGTCAATCCATATGACGTGATAATGGGTCGCCTTGACGACAGCCCCTTTCAGGAAAAAAAGCATCTGATAGGTGACCCCGAAGATTAATCCTTGACTTAATATTTTTTTTGAGAAAAAAGAGACCCAATTTGTAAACACAGTACCAAATCCAAAAAGGCCCAACACATTATTAATAAATTTCAAAGATATAGAATCAAATGCTTTCTCGATTCAGTAACTTGTTAAATATTAGTAATATATATATTTAGTGACTGTTTTCCCCTATGTAGCAACCCGAATTGAATCCAGTTTGTTCTTTACTAATGAGTTTACAAAGTAGTGGTTTTAATCTATTTGCAATAACACTAGAACCTACTGTATTTAACAATGTTATTGGTGTAGGGACATAGGTTATGATACCTTCTTTCTGGGTGCTAGACAATTCTCCTTTATAAAGGAATCATTTAAAGAACGAACAACGAAGTGGCCAAGCTGATTTCAGAATTTTAAAAATTTGATATTTAAATAAATATTTAATTTGTGAAAGACTGTCATGGAACAAAACAAAATTTGAATTGTTGGACATTCACTTTGATGTTAATATAGAGAACGTACCAAATATCAACTTTTCAACAAAAAAATTTAAGAAATTGAACTAACAATTAGACAATGGAAACAGCGATTCATAACTCCTATTAGTAAACTAACCATTATAAAATCTCTTCTATTACCTAAACTAGTACATTTATTTCAATCATTGTCAAATCCATCTGATCAATTTTATACAAATTCAAATACACTATCATATAGTTTTATTTGGGATGGTCCAACAGATAGAATTAAAAGAGAAATACTAATCAAACAATATTCAGAAGGAGGTATAAAAATGATACATGTCAAAAATTTTGCATCAGCTATCAAACTTACATGGGTTAGGAGAATACTGACTGACAAAAAATGGGAAAATGTAATACAAATTACCTTATATGGAAACAATTTTTTTATATAAAATGATTAAAAAAACAATCCGCAAAGTTATATACATAATCTCATTGATTTTACAAAATATCCTATATGACACACAGATATAATCAAAATAGACAATAAACCTATTATTTTTAAAAAACGGATTGATAAAAATATATTTACTATCAAAGATTTAATTAAATCAGAAAATAATACACTTAAAACAGGAACTTACACAGAATTACAAGAAAAATATAATTTTGGGCCAATTTTTTTTTAGAATATCTTGGAATAAAAAATAACATAAAAAATAACAAATTACAAGCACATTTAAATTCAAATGAACTAAGAAACAAATTGATCACAGGACCAGTTATACCATATAATTTAACAATTATCATGTCACATGCAAAAGGCACTAAAACGTTTATAATACACTTATAAAAATTTAAATAAATATATCAAATAGTCAGTCAAAATGGGAGGAATAATTAAACAGAAATTATTTAGAATGAAAAAAATACTAGCAACAAATCAATATATATAAAAAAAAAAAAAAAAAAAAAAAAACATAAATAAACATAACAAACAACGATTTGTGTGATTTATGTCAAACATCACCAGAGACATTGAAACACTTATTCTGGATTGTCCAAAAACTAAAATTTTAATATAAAAAATTGGCTCAATGCATCCTAAAACCTTAACATTAAGTTCACAGAATTAAACATAATATTTATGGCACGCCAAAATCACATTAATGAGTTAAACCTAGTTTTTCTCAGTTAAATCCAGTTTTTCTCCAGTTAAACCTAGTTTTTCTCAGTAACCCACAAAACTGGAGAAAAACTAGGTTTAACTGAGAAAAGCTAGGTTTATCTGCACCATATTCACAAACAATGAGTTAAACCTAGTTTTTCTCGAAAAAATACTAGTTTAACTGAGAAAAATTAGGTTTAACTGCGCCATAATAACATTAATGAGTATTCGCGCAATTAATCCAAGTTTTTTAGAGTTAAATCTAGTTTTTCTCCAGTTAATATGGGTTACGAGAAAAACAAGGATTAACTGGAGAAAAGTAAGGTTTAACTCAGAAAAACTAGGTTTATCTCCAGAAAAACTAGGTTTTACTCATTTTTGTAATTTCGGCGTGCTTTATCAATTAAATCTAGATTTTCTCAGTTAAACTTAGATTTTCTCATAAACCCCCCAAACCTGGAGAAAAACTAGGCTTAACTGAGAAAAACTAGGTTTAACTGTGCCAAAATCACAAAAATGAGTTAAACCTAGTTTTTCTCGCGACAATACTAGTTTAACTGAGGAAAATTAGGTTTAACTGCGCCATAAAAACATTAAAGAGTATTTCGCGCAGTTAAGAATTATTTTTTCCACTCCTCCATGACACCTGATCCCACCTCTTGGTTTCCAAAGCTCCGTGTTTGTCAATTTTTACCGGATTTGTATCTATGTCCTGGACATTCTATTGATTTATACTTTGGTATCTGAAATTTTTATCTAATTAAACTTAGTTTCTCTCCATTTAATTTGAGTTACGAGAAAAACCAGGTTTAACTGGAGAAAAATTACGTTTAACTCGTAACCCACATTAACTGGGGAAAAACTAGATTTAACTGAGAAAAACTAGGTTTACCTGGAGAAAAACAAAATTTAAATGAGAAAAACCAGGTATAACTCAATAATGTGATTTTGGCGTGCCATAAATATTTGGTGTTACAGATAAAACACAATACTCTGAAATACTAAATCTTATAATTTTAACAATATATATATATATATATATCACAAAATACAAAAGAAAACACTATCTGTAATTCAAGCTAAAGCTGCAATTAAAACTTTGATAAAATTAGGAATAATTCAAAATAGATCGGCCAAGAATAAAGAATTTTTTGAAAAATTAATAAATGAAAACTAGTTAATTATTTAAAAAGCTAAATCATTATAGATTATGATACAGATACACAACGTCTATTTTTTGTTGTTGAAACCTACTGATGCTTGTATGACTCACAATGTGCACCAAGCCATAACTAAAAACAAAGCACCTCCATGCACATATCTTATTTCCAATATTTTTTCTTTTTTCTTATTTTTAGTTTTTGCAAAGCTAAATGTACTCAAAATATTACAAACGTATTAAATCAAGAGATGACTTAAAATAATCATATATACATGTAAAATATTGTATGATAAGAATTTCCTATATATGTTATATCGCCTAACATTTGTATGATAAGAATTTCCTATATATGTTATATCGCCTAACATTTGTATGATAAGAATTTCCTATATATGTTATATCGCCTAACATTTGTATGATAAGAATTTCCTATATATGTTATATCGCCTAACATTTGTATTATAAGAATTTCCTATATATGTATTATCGCCTAACATTTGTATGATAAGAATTTCCTATATATGTTATATCGCCTAACATTTGTATGATAAGAATTTCCTATATATGTATTATCGCCTAACATTTGTATGATAAGAATTTCCTATATATGTTATATCGCCTAACATTTGTATTATAAGAATTTCCTATATATGTTATATCGCCTAACATTTGTATGATAAGAATTTCCTATATATGTTATATCGCCTAACATTTATTCGACACACATAACATATAAGCATGTGTGTAAAAGTGTAAAACTCTTAATACTATCAAAATACTAACTCAATTAAATTTACTGCATACTTTATACAGGGAAATTTGAGCCCCCGTTTTATTTTCGCCACTTTCGCCCTCATCGTCAGTGGGCGAATTTAAAACGCGACGAAACCTTTTGCAAGTGCATTAGGGCAAAAATAACATGGGGCGAAAATAACCCTGTATACAGTTCATTGTATATGTGTAAGCATTATATATAAGTATATATATATATATATATATATATATATATATATATATATATTCACATATATATTATATATATATATATATATATATATATATATATATATATATGTGTGTGTGTGTGTGTGTGTGTGTGTGTGTGTGTAGTATGTATGTATATATGTATATATAATATGTGTGTGCATATATATACATGTGTATGCATGTGTATGTGTGTGTACATGTGTATATGTATGTATATATGTATATGTAATTATATATATTGAATTGTATAGAGGAGACAGAGCCCCTCAACTCTGCCTCCTCTTTTGTTGGCTGAGGACAATATTATATTTTTAATATATTTAAATATTGTTCATTACCAGTAACATGATTAGTGTTAGATTGGATTTATTATTTTTGCTTTTGTCTAGCTCTATAATGTGTGTTTGATGTTGTTTTGGGGCTCTCTCTGTGTCTCTCTGTCTCTGTGTGTCTGTCTCTGTCTCTGTGTGTCTGTCTGTCTGTCTGTCTCTGTCTGTCTGTCTGTCTGTCTGTCTGTCTGTCTGTCTGTCTGTCTGTCTGTCTGTCTCTGTCTCTCTCTCTCTCTCTCTCTCTCTCTCTCTCTCTCTCTCTCTCTCTCTCTCTCTCTCTCTCTCTCTCTCTCTCTCTCTCTCTCTCTCTCTCTCTCTCTCTCTCTCTCTCTCTCTTTGGTATTTGGTCAATCAGACATTTGAAATCCTCGTACTCCCTAGCCAGATGGAGTTGTAGGGCTTGATGTCAAAATCCTAGCCATAGATACCATAAAAAATTTATTTTTTAAAAAATATTATTTGTTTTTTTTATTGTAACATGCTTATAGCTGTCTAATTTACCCTATGGGTGGCATAGGCTTCCCGCAGCACAACATTGTTGCTACAACACTCTATTGCTGATAGCAGCTTTGGTCTTTTTCATCCCCACTTTTTTGCTTATTTCTATGCATTTCATATTATAGTTTAGATGATAACTTGTGTAATATTTTGTCGCCATTTATATGTTATATAAATGGCAATTTCAATGCTAATGTCTATATTACCATAAGCAAAAACCAATCCTCGGGTAAAATGGAAAGATACAATATAAATAGTATTCCGTAAATCCTCCAAGGAGGATGCAATCTTTATTAAAGTACGGGTTGCTTCGAGTAAATATTTCATACCCAGTTAAAGGTTCTTGTGCCAAATAACCATTCAACAATGAAATATGCAATATCACCCTCTCATGAATGCAATATTTATATACTGTTAACGTCTTTGAAAAAGAATCATGCTTGCAATGGTGTGCATACCGTGCGCCGCATTGTTTGTAAACGCACATTATTTAAGGAATGAACGCTTTTCAAGAGTGCATATATCGTCAATATCGATGCCGTGTGAATGACAGATAAATAGAATGGCGCTCGCTATATTTATCTGACTAGCTCTATCTGTCTATATCAACACCGAGTCCATGGGAGACTGCGGCAGGAAATGTAAATAATATACAAATATTCGCTAGGTATTTGAATTCGCGAGCAGGTCCTTCGTGTATGTGTATAACTGATTTAGATCAAAGTAAATTACAGTAAAAAATAATTAGTTAATACATGCCTTGACGTGCAAATAAGGCCATAGAATGTTAGAACGTTTAAAACAATTTGAGTGTTTGTATGAAGAGTCAATGATAAAATATTGCAGTTTTCCAGAATTCTTTTTTATGCAAAATGAATACATATTTTGTACGTGTACAGATAGGCATAGTCTATTGTGTCCATAGTATCTTCATTTATCATTCCTCACAGTGAACGTCACATGAAGTAAATGTGTAAATGTGCACGAACATGCTTGTATCGACGAACTTTTTATCTCCCAAATAATCCGATTCAGTTTCCCTATTACGTCAAAAGATACATGTATGCATTCTTTTCTTTTTTATAAAACTTAAAATCTATGATACTTGTACAGTATTACTTCTGCATGCAAAAAATAATTCGATAGTTGTTACATCAGATAGTTGCTGTCAAACATTATCAAGTGTGTGTTTTACTAGACAACACGATTCTTCTTGGACATATAGTGTCTTCTATACTAAGTTAATATCTAAGGTGCTCCTTCACAGAGTTTAATGAAAGTTTGTTTATCAAATTTATTTTTAAGCTATTTCCAGAGAAAAAAAAATTTCGTTGCGTTTGGTTAAAAACCTCAGTCCCTATTAGGACGCACGGGAGGGATGAAAGAGAGCTACAGCGTCTGAGACCATTTGTGAGTTCGCCACATAAACCTATGGTTTGCCTCGAATTGAAATATCGTCATTTCATTGGATATAAGGTGTCACGTAACTGACTTCCATGGTTCTATGGCGGCAATGACAGATGATCTGATTCACAATTATGTGTACAGTGGCACCTGAAGACAGTTACTAAATAGGAATATGGTTCTCGACAAAATAAAACAGTTATTAAGTTTTTGTTACTGGCGATCCACGGGAATGTCGGGTTGATCAAGTTCGCGGAAAGCTCGGCTTCGCCTCACCTTTTGTTGATGTTGAACATATAAATAATAGCCAAAAGATAGCCTAAGTAAAAATCTTCCTTCCCGACAATCCGTTAAAGGCCCATGTTTACATCTTGACAAATGCGAAATGAAATTGTTTCCGTCATTGCTGCATAGTACAAACAGACAATAATTATTGTACAATTAAAGGGACATTAGTTTTTTTTTCAAATAAGTTTTTTCCATTTTTACGACTTAGATTGATATATAACAACAAAAAAGAGATATACACAGGCATTAAATTTCTTATATTCCTATATATTTAATTGTGAAAATTCCTTCAGGAAACCAGGTTTGACACTTTACAAATGCCATTTATTGACACAGCCATACTATTTGTATACGAGTACCACACTGGAACTTACCTAATTTTCACAGAAATACATAGGAATATAAGATATTTATGCCTGTGTATAGTTCTTATTTGCTAGTGTACAGTAGTAAAAGTAGAAAAAAATCGAAATAAATTTTTGGTCAACACAGCTAATGTCCCTTTTAAGTTCCATTGATATTGATTCATGTAGATACGACAGGCAAAAGTGCTGCTTAGGTATGATGTAATAATTATCAATTTTATACAAACTAAACGCAAAACCATGTTCAGAACAAATAACGTTTTTTGAGGAAGGATTAATGTAATTAGAAAGGTCCGTGTATATAGCGCACCCAATAATTGTAAACAAAACACGGATACCTAATTTACTTTCATGCAAAGTTGTCGCAAGTTGAGATATGTCTAGCATTTTATCGCGGACGTAATTAAATCCAAACTTTCGTTTCCTAAAAAATAAAAAAATAAAAAATAAAAACCACGGATATCCTTAATCAACTGACTGGAGATCAGCATAATTATACACAACTGAATACATATCATAAAACATACACCATATAAGTGGTTATTGTGTGGCAGATGCAAAAATAGTAAAGGCACAAACTTTTAATCCATCAAAGAAATAATTCTACATGTTAGATATTTGAAATTTAATACATACACAATGTTAAATAAATTAAATTTGTTCACTGTGCGATGTTTGAATTCTAATTTCATTCTACAGATGTGTACTTATCAATTGCAGAGGCGTTCATTCGAAATATGTGGAGAAGTACAATACTATATTTACACGAATTTATCAATGTTTTCAGTATATATGTAATTTTTACTATTTTCTGCAATTATTTCAATCAATATTTTAAAATGTACCAATGATTAATACACATTAGGGCCTACTCAATTTTCTAAATTGATATTGATAGCAAAAGAACGTTCATTTCTAGAGCATTGATTCTGTTTTCCGAGTCATTGCAAAATGACCTGAATGAAAACTGTTCACACTGTGTAATTACGCAAAAGTGTGCACAGATTTCAGTTAATTCTTTTCACAATAACACGAAAAAATATTGTGTCAATGCTTATCATTGAATTTCAACTAAAACCCAGCCAAATACTAAAATACCTGAAAATGTCGAGAATTTTTTCTATTTTATTTATCAAGAATTTAATATCATTGTAATTTGAAGAGTAAACAAAATGTCGGAAAACTTGTTATATGGGGTCTTTTTCAAAATGAAAAATTGAATATTCGTACGTTCTTCCAACTTGACAACATGCATATTCAGATAAACAAATGATAACTATATTTCCCAGTGATCGCCAAGTACTAGTAATGTACAGATCCGAGAATAAGGTGTGTTTCGAGATAGTTTGTAGCAAAGGGCGTAACTGTAAAACAAAGAATGGAAAATATTTCTAAGATTGCATTCATAAAATACTTCTTGAAGAAAAATTCCATTATCAGAAAATTATATCTCAATTGGTGAACGTTCAGTGTGATACGAAATACTTAGAAATTTTACTTACTATAGACACAGACGGGAAGTTAACAACTAAACTATACGACAAACGCAACAATTTCGGCTTTCCCATCGTAAATTTTCCACATTTAAATAGTAATATCCCACAGTCACACGCATATGGAATTTAGATTTCAGAAATGATCCGATATGCCAGGGCGTGTTCAACATATAAACATTTCATATACAGATGTAAACTACTCACTGACAAATTATTGGCACAGGGATATCGAAAACCGCGTTTGATGTCAACGTTCCGAAAATTTTACGGTCGGTATAATAATCTTGTTTGCGATTACTCTGTTTCACTAAGTGAAACGTTGAATTGCCTTTTCGTTGGCGGTTGTTGAGACGTCTGTACCAATGTAACGAGGATTGGTTTCTCGTGCATTTTATTTGGATTTGACTGAGTGACCGGTCGACAGGGGATGCTTACTCCTCCATGACACCTGATCCCATTTCTTGGTTTCCAGAGGTCCGTGTTCGTCAATTTTCACCAGATTTGTATCTTTATCCTGGACATTATATTTATTTATACTTTGATATCTGAATTTTTTTATATTTCATTATATTTTCAAAAAAACAATTCAAGTATTACATATCCTACTGAATCATTAGATAATTAAGCTTATAAATTTTATATAAGCTTACTGACAACATTACGCAATCAAATTACAGGCTGTTGATAGTTGATACCTATATAGTGTTATTGTTGTTTTTTTTATTTAAATATGTATAAATACCACAAGTGTAAGTTTCGTTCGTTTATCATACAAATTATATTTTTCAAACATATAGATGAGTCAAAATGTTACCATTTATTTTAATGTTCTTCAATATGCCAAACTTAATTAGAGGGGAAATCGTACTGATATGTTTCACACGAAGGTATGAGACATTATTTTTCTGTTACTATCTTTTGCTTAGCAAGGATACTGTCAATACCTATATTAAAACCTCGTGTATGACTTTGTCCACATTCAAATCATCAACAATAGTCAGGTAAACGAAATAAAAACCATTGGGAGCGTCCAAGATTTTCCATAAATTGAGAATGATAACGTAATTAAAAGTGCAAAAGAGACAATACGAGATTGGCATTGAATGAAGCTTTGTATAGTTGGATATGATATCTGGTACCACGGATACGTTTTTATTCCCCTATTTTATTTTACTTGAAGCCGTGCTGTGAATAAGTAAAATATTCTTATCCTATACATATCTCACCAATATGGTTTTACTCTCTCCCTTTCACAACAAATGATATCTCTAGGATCCTCATGGATGACCAGTATTACACGGCTATACTACAATGGCGGAAATTTCAAATTCATCAGGTTTGAATTATTACGTCGAAATGTTTTGGAACAAGAAATATTATATGTTTTAGCGAATATTTATCATGTCGCATCCTGTTCTGTGCTTATAACAATTCATATATGCCTATAGTGGAGCAGCTACACGTCACACATTGTCCGGTCTTCTGCTTCAAGATAATTGATGACGTAAATCAGTCGCAGCATACGTAGGTTCAATGTCAGATTAATGGGTTTGATCTTTTTCATATGGAATTATCAAGTTCACCACACTTAAAACATTATAACGGACAGCATAAATATGTTTTCCTATAAGTTTGCTTTCAATGTTTTTGTTCCAATAACTAATAAAAAAAATTGTTTGTCTATTTAAATGACGTCTACCATGACTTTTCGCCTACAAAACGGCATGCCCGCCAATTTTATTTTATATCTGACTTGTGCTATTGACTGTTGTAAATGCAGTTTCTTTTTTAACAGCACCATGTCTACACGTGAATTCAGTTGTATGAGAGCGTCCTCTGTGGACGAGTGGTTAGAGCACTGTACTTTAAATCGTGAAGTCTCTCACTTCCTGTCAGCGGGGGTTGAAGTCCCGCTGGAACCTAAGCTGATTTTTATGAGAAAGTTTGCCAGTTTACTGGCGGAAGGCTGGTGATTTCTTCCCTGATACATTGTAACCGGGGTTTCTGCTCCAGCATTAAAAACTGACCGACCGTCACTTATAGTGAATAAAATCGAAATAGGGGGAATATGTTCTATCTAGATAATGATCAATGGACCAAACTTTAGGCCATAGAATTTTGAATCTTTTGAATTTTAAATGTTGTTTTACGCCAAACCCCAAAATGTTGCACCATTTTGCGCCAAACCCCAAAATTTTGCAATTATATATAATTACAAAATTTTGGGGTTTGGCGTATAACAACATTTAAAATTCAAAAGATTCAAAATTCTATGGCCTATAGTTTGGTCCATTGACCATTATCTAGATAGAACATATCCCCCCTATTTCGATTTTATTCACTATAAGTAAAGTCTACATTTGGAATAGAAAAGTATTTCAGCGAGACAAGGATGATCAAGGGTAATAAATTAGGTTTACGTGAAGAATCTATTTTCGTTTTGTTTCCAGATATGCAATTTTCCATCAATGAAAGAATAATATGTTTTATCAGTATCAAAACGGTTACGATATCTTCAGGTTGAAGACAACAAAAAATGGAAAAAGTATTACGATATACATAACTTATCTCTCTCTCTCTCTCTCTCTCTCTCTCTCTCTCTCTCTCTCTCTCTCTAACCATCACTTTTGCAATAACTTTGAATTATAATGACAAATAGTAGTCAGTGTTCCCACTGCAGCCATTTATATTAGAACTATTTCCAAATTTGAGTGCAAAAATAGAAATTCTCTTGTTCGATACTAAGAATGAATGTTTTTATGTAAAAAATGCGAAACAAATTTGATTACAGAAACACGCAGGCGAGAATTAGAGACAGGTGACATACGACCAAATCGGGTCCAGGGACATTGCGTGGGACTAATTCATTTGTAACTTTAACAGATATAGTCATTCAAGTTCTTACTTGAATAATTATATATTTTAGGACTTCGTTTACGGTAGGACTGATTAAACGGGTATTACATTTGTATTTTGGTAAATTCAGGGACGTCTTGTTATTGAGGACATACCTCAGAGGTGATATCAGACAATGTGTAAGAGTAAGTACCTACCGTCGCCCGGTCGTGCTGACAATCCAAATCTCAATTAATACGAGATATAACGAGAGTGATAAATTTAACATTGTGTATATATAAGTTCATAAAGATCAAAACAATGATGTTTAGATACATGTGTTTAATGCATTTATTTTATGTGTAACATTAAAAATAATATTATATTCAAACATTCTGATCTGACACTTAATTAATTTTAATTTGACTGTGGACTCACGACAGTTGTGACCGGTCATCAGGGGGATGCTAATTCGTCCATGACACCTCATCCCATATTTGGATTTCCAGAGGTTCATGTCTGCCCTATATCACCAGGTTAGTATATGTATACTAGTCATCCTGTCTTTATTCTTTGGTATCTGAGATTATATATTTTATAACATACACACAGGAACATCATAATGTATTTCCAGAATAAATGCACTCATGGCGATCAAATATTCCAATCATTTTACAATTATCTGGGCGGTAGGTTTTGTGTGCATTTGGGAGTATCTTTTTGTAATATTTATCTCTGGTGCACGTGTATGAATGTGTGTCGAAACATCTACCAAATGCACTCTTTCATTTTGCAGTTGGTGGAGCTACAGTTATAGAAATAACGTCCGCCATAATGACAGCGGCAGTTTATTAGATAAGATAAGTGTCATAACCGACATAAAATAATTGTACACAGAGTAAGAAGTGTATATAAGCTTCAGATACCAAAGTATAAATCTTCACAATAGTATACGTATAAATCTTCACAATACCCAGGATACAAATATGCTTAATACTGGACAAACACGGATCTCTGGAAATCATGAGATGGGATCAGGTGTCATGGAGTAATAAGTATTCCCTGTTGACCGGTCACACTTGGTGCGAGTCCACAATTGCACATTATATATGTATATAGTTTAAGACTCCAATCACGCGTGATTCAAACGAACTTTTTGAAAAATTAGCCCTCATAAATGGTATCCAAAATTAAATCAATGCCTTCTTTCCTATGCGAACCGACTGGAGAATAACCATATATCTGTACTACTTGTAATTGAATTACCGAAAGAACTTAAATAGCAAGGTTAAGAGTTATTAAATTGCAATTGAAAAAGTACCAAACCTGAGATTTTCAAGCAATGTTCACAAAATATGTAGGAATTTAAGAATTGCTATGCCTGTTTTATTGTATATGAATCTAAGTAGTAATAAGGAGAAACAAAATTTGAATAAAATACACAGCCAATGCTCCTTTAATGCGGTTGATATTCAATGTCATAACTATGAGATTGCGTAGATTTCAAGTAAACTAATTACAGCTATATCTAAGCTGCAAACGACGGATTTGTCGTTTGTGTTGTTGTTGTTTTTTTAAAAAATCAACGAACTTCATTCAACCACAAAATATCCTTAGTTTGATGAGATTTAAATTCTGTAAACATGAATATTTCCGCGTGTTGTTAATTACACGCAACGCAACGTCACAACCTACTGTCGGCAGTCCTGTGATAAACGACAATTCTTAACACAACTCGAGAGGTAATTTACTCGGGAATTTTCTTCATCGCGTATTTAGTGGTTATTACTCAAGCGCATAAATTTCCAGTGTATAGTAACATTTGTGTAGCTTTTTTATTTGGTTGTTTGATTGTTGTTTTACATCCCAACAAGAATTTTTCATTTATATTGAGATGCCACCAGCTTTAGGCGAAGTCTACAAATTTTGGCCTGTGCTATGGACTGACGACAATGGAGTGAGGGTTCTTCTACGTGCCACGCCCTCCGCGACACGGGAACTCGGTTTCCAGTCTCACCAAAAGACACGTGATTTTCACTCCGTATGCCGAGTGCTTAGAGGAAGAACAGTCACTACCATTATAGTCTTTGGTATGACTCGGTCCGGGAATCGAACCCGGAACTTCCGCTTGTGAGTCGAATACTGTACCAGATGACTACCGCAAGTGGTCTATTAAGTAGTAAGAATAAATAAACCAAAATCAAACGTTTTATTTTTAGCATTTGTTTAACTTTATTCAATGAACTAGTTAATATTGCATAATCAAATACACACACACACACACACACACACACACACATATATATATATATATATATATATATATATATATATATATATATATATATATATATATATATATATATATATATATGGGTCAATTGTATGGCATTTCATGACACACCTACGGAATACTATAAATAATTTGACAATCACAACGTGATAATAGATGTCATAAGGTCATTTGATCTCACTCAAGAGGCCTTTGCCGTAAGTTAAATTTTCAACAAGATTTCTCTCTCGACCGATAAAAATACAACGTTGACTGATGGCATTGTATACAAGAGATTATACTAATTGAACAAGTACTTTACTTTCCTAGCCGAGATTGCCATACAAAAGTTAAAGACAAGAACATTAAACAGTCTTTCAAGAAAAAAATAGCATAAATGAATCTTATCCTATTTCCCTCTACTTATGTAATCTTGCTGACCTATTGAAGCAGACATCTGCAAGATATGTTTTGTAAACAAATGCAAATCAAAGATACGAATGTGTTTAAAATGTTAACCCCAGATGTAAGTGCAGAAATATAAATTAATGTAATCCATTACTATTTCCATAATCTCTTTGAAAAATAATTAAAGGTATTCCGAAAAAATGTATTTTTTGTCTTAATGATTGTGAAGTCAGAATTTGAACACTATAGTTTTATTACACTCTTTAGAAAACACGTAGTTAGTTGATAAATCCACTCCTCTAGAAAATTTAGATGCGTGACCAGGTGTCACAGAGGATTGTATATCCACAGCTGGACTGTCAGACCTTCGGGGGTCAAAATAAAATGCAAATCAAAGCATTAAATACAATATTTGTCACATACTATAAATACAATAACCTATTAAATCACCTTGTTAAAACTCCACGTCATACAGAAAAGTGTTTTGTCTTATGACGTCACCAGTTGAAAACTTTTTAAACCTTTTCGTTTTCTTTTATTTCATATAAAATAACGAACATTGCGTATAAATATTTACTGTGGATAAAAAACGAGTAGATACTAAGCTAAGATGGCCTTTTGTAATATGCAGTCCTTTTGTTTTCAGTTTTGAATAACATTCTAAAAGCGAGGACTTCGAGTAAAACTGGACGTAAACCTAAATAATGTTCTCTGAATCTTGGTCATCTGACACCTTACAGGAAGCCTATTAATCATTCTCCCGCTCATGTGCGAGATATAGAAACTAAAACACATTGATCAACTGAAATATACAAACTAATCGATAAATTATTAAATAAGCCTGAAAAATGACACGACCCTACTTGTCATTCTACCTGAAGGCAAACAGAAATGATCAAAATCAATATTAGAATTGGGTGTGTATACTTTTTGTTTGAAAGTTGTAATAGTTTATAATAATAATAATAATAATAATAATAATAATAATAATCGTCGTCGTCGTCGTCATCATCATTATCATCATCATCATCATCATTGTAGTTATTTTGATGACGAGGATTCGTTCCTCGCGTATATCATTTGGACTTGACTATGGACTCACGGCGGGTGTGACCTTTCGACAGGATATGCTTACTTCTCCATGGCACCTGATCCCACCTCTTGGTTTCCAGAGGTCCGTGTTTGTCCATTTTTGCCGGATTTGTATCTGTGTCCTGGACATGCTAAAGATTTATGCTTTGGTATCTGAGATGTTTTATATTATAAAACATATATTAGTAGGTTTTGTGCATTGTTTTCTTATGTAATATTCAGAAAATGAAATTTAATTAAATAAAGCTAAATCTATATGCTTTATAACAACGAAAAACTTATATTATTCTCTTGTTGGCACTGATATTGGTGTGAGAGGTGAAAATTTAATCAGTTACCTTAGTTATATTTAAAGTGTCCTTTTGAAAATCAGTAATAAAAGTAATTAACCTCTATAAGGAATAATTACAAGTAATTTATACGTAAACTGGCGTTTATCTTTTAAAGCCCAGTTATAGTATGGGGAGCAGCAGTGTTCAATCAAAAAATGTTGGGATTAAATTATCATTAGCAGCTTTGATATATAAAGATAGCTTTGTTTATGTGTAAGCATGTGCGTCTGCTAATGTATGTTAACGTTTGTACGTATCTAGGTGCGCGTACTCTCGCGCTGTTTAGTCTTTTAGACGAGTTTTCGTTTTCATTCCTAAATAGAAGATGTATATATAAAAACTAATGAAGATTAATCGACGCATCCAGTTCTTCACTTAAAACCGTGATTAACCTCGAGTTAAAAGTGCACACATTTTCTTCTCGTCTGGAAAATTGATTTACATAGCACAAAAATATTGCAGGTATGGTATCTCTGCTTCACACCTCGCAGAAAAGGTGTATAATGCAATTAATTAGTCAAAGGCAAATGTGACCCAAACGCAACACTTTAAAGTCTTCATTATTAAATTGGGTCCCCAGCTTTTGTTCTGTCACAGTAGATGTAATAAAGAAAACATCGCCCAAAGACCACCTCGATTGGAATATTCTCATTAAAATTTGTTAATAGTTAATAAATACCTGTATAATCATCACTTTAGAGACGATCTCGGTTATCTTCTAGTCAGTCAGTAAGGTGGTCGTAACAACGAGGTGCCACTTTGTGAGGTTAAGGTTGAGAGGTTCGATTTGGTTGAAAGTAACTCCATGCGAATACATAAACCCTATGTGGAATTAGCGTCATCACTTATACGCAGAACATGAGGCCACAATGTATAATGTCTAGATAAATTTAGGACTTTTAAGTAAAAATATATTTCAAATAAAATGTAGTCGTGATGTCATAAAGTACGACTTTCCCCGTCGATACCGAGCATTTGACGTTTGTTCCGACATGGTTCCGGATTCTGGGATCCCATAGTTAACAAATAAAAAGAAATACCCCAGAAAATTAAAAACGAACAATTCAAGACATTACATCCATTACAAACCTATTTTGATAACTATCAATTATCAATTATAAATTCGTAAAACAAGGAAGAAGTGCGCACTTTCAGAGGGAACTTAAAGAAATAAATAGGAAATTGTTATGATTAACACAGCACAGCAACTCGCATGTACTCGTGGTAAACTTTGACATATTCCTTCGCTACACATTGGCATTTGAATAAACAAACAGTATAAAGAGAACGGGTGTGCTTTATCACTTTTAAAGGTTCGGTTTTATCATGTCTTCTGACACAAATGCATAAAGGTCGAATATGCTCAGTGGTAATAAAAATCAGTTATCATAAAGTAGAAAACACGTTAAATTATGACGTAGAGTTCGATAACAAACCATTATCCATGGATGCCATCAGGGGATGCGCACCTTTTATTATTTCGTCATTAATAAATTTGATAATTTAAACATACATATATCAAAGTGTTAGCTGTTACGAAGACCACAAGACAATATACACAATTGGTGAACATTGGACAAAACTCAAATAGGAATGCAGGGATGGGATCAGGTGTCATTAGGGAGTTAGTTCAGTCACACCAGCCGTGCCTCCGCAATAAATCCAAATAACAATAACTCTCAGTAAACATTGTCTGTTTCGACAACAACGGGGAGATACCTCCTGATAAAAATCGTATAGACGATTCGACATTAACGGAAAGATATATCTCCTGGCAAAAAAGGTATAGAAGATTCGAAAACGATGGGGAAATAGCTCCTGGTAAAATCGGTATAGACGGTTCAACTGGTAAAATCGGTATAGCCGATTCAACAGCTGTTATGGAAACATGGTAATTGCAAACAAGGTTGTTACATTGATCTAAGATAAGCAAAATATTGACTTCAAATACAATTTTCGTACTTCTGTGTATGAAATAATCAAATGTTGAACAAATCGTGCCTGGTATATATAATAATCTCAGATATCAAAGTATAAATCTTCAGGATGTCCAGGACTCTGGTGAATATTACACAAACACGGACTAATAAGAAACAAATTTTACACATATAAAGAATTTATTATTATCTGGGTTGATGAGTTAATACCGAGGTTCTGTGAAGTATTATAATTGGACTTTCAATACTGTAGGTCCATTTACGGGATTTGTATTCACTCCTACACAAAAGATTATCGATGAACTAAAGCGGAACCATCTATTCAAAGAGCCGAAGGAGAAAATGTAATGATATCACCTAGTCCATGCTTGATTGCAGTCTATGTTAGTGATTGCAATATATAGCATCGATCGTGAGAAATAAAATACTTTAATATGCATGATATATGATAAATGGAGTGTCATAATTACCTTAAAGTACCCTTTTACTCTTCCCGAATACATGTCTCCAAATATAGTTTTCTGAACTATTTATCATAACATGGGCTCAAACGGTTTTAATATTGATACATGTTGTGTCTATATTACAGTTACACAAGATACTCTCTCTCTCTCTCTCTCTCTCTCTCTCTCTCTCTCTCTCTCTCTCTCTCTCTCTCTCTCTCTCTCTCTCTCTCTCTCTCTCTCTCTCTCTCTCTCTCTCTCTCACTCTCACTCTCTCTCTCTTGAATGTGAGTGTGACTGTGTGTGATTACATAGACGAATGGTATATGTAAAATGGTAATATACAGTATCTAGAAACATGCATATGTACTTATATCTATATCAAATAGTATAAACAAAATACCAAAGTTATAGAAACCAAGAGGTGGGATCACGTGCCATGGATGATAGAATAACCACAATACCAAAGTTATAGAAACCAATAGGTGGGACCAGGTGCCATGGAGGATAGTATGACCACAATACCAAAGTTATAGAAACCAAGAGGTGGGATCAGGTGCAAGGAGGATATTATAAACATAATACCAAAGTTATAGTTTTGAAAAAGACTTATACAAATGCTCGAGACGATCGTTTCTCTCAATGAGACTTTATCAGTTGAGCTTCAATTTAAAATAAATGTAGGGTTCCTAAACAGGAGGTGGTGTCATACAAGGCAAAATAGTAAGCCTTAATCGTATTATCCAAATTTGTCCACTGTAAAAAGATGACTATTTAGAGAAACTAACGGTGTTTCCCTCACATTAATATTTAATCATGAGATAACCCGATGGTAAGTAGAATGTAATGAAACTTAGATGGAAACACTATATACGTGCCTCAACCTCAACTTTTAGTGGATCACGTTTTTCAAACTCTGAGAAGAAGAGTAATTTCAAAAATATTTTCAATACAGAATTTTACAAACTGAGTCTTATTTATTCAGTAAACTGCACCTTTTGTAATACTGAACATGAAAACATTAGTCGTTTATTCTTTTATTGTACTAATGTGACATTATTATGACAATAGTTTGAAGAATGGTTTTTGAGCATGTAGATTATTTTCTAGGAGTAAATAAGAGTACTGTGAAACTTGTATATAACGATCTCCTTGGGAACACAAGAAACCTGGTCTTTATAGAGAGGTGGTCTTTATATAGTATAGAAGTTGATTTGTACACAAATGGCACTATTTGAAGCAGTAAAAAACTGTCTTTGTGGCCAGGTGGTCTTTATGCACAGGTGGTCACTAAAGCAGGTTTTACTGTATTGCATTACTTGGATATTGTAACGGTACCATCCTCGAAAATTTTATTATTCTTTTTATCAAAACAAATATCTATTACTGTAAAGTAATAAAGGTTGTTCCAACATTTTGTCAAGCACTAGAAAGTCTAAAATACATAAAAAATATTTGAAATTAATTATATTGTTGTATCTCTGGGTGAAAAATCTTCTTTCAACAATAATGTCTGTTTTTAAGTTTCATTAAATCAATAATGTCTGTTTTTAAGTTTCATTAAATCGTCAAATCAGATCATTGGTAAGAATGTAGTAAATTGTATAAATATTGTGTGAATGAGTGTGATAAAGAGTCGTCATTTATGTCTGTATTTGCAATGTATTATATCTATATGTTTCAGTAAATGTGAATTTACTTAGAATGTATACTGAAATTAAATCCGACTGTTCTCGTTATGGGTTTTTCTGTACCAGCCGATTATTTTATACAAAAGGTATGGTCGTTCAGATACCAGCACTTAAATTATATAAGATATCCATTTCTACAATGGGTACTCTTAGACCGACTTGGCAACACGCCATTGTTCTTAACGTAAGCTGTCCGATTTATTGTTGATTGACCCCGTGACCTCGCGAGGCCGCGTAGAGCACATAAAAAATTGACCTTGTATGATACCACGTTTTCTCCCGGAAATATATCGATGTCATTTTCGAGCTTAACTGATGACAGCAACTATAGTCTTGATCATTTGGTTTGAACTCCTTTGTAAAACTGTAAAACTGTGTTGTTAATAATACATAAACGCCATAGGAGATGGTTTTAAAGTTTGTCTTTTATTTAAATCATCCGAGGTGAACAATTACAGAATACCTGTTTATTCTGCAATCAAAGTTCACTTACTGGCGTCTCGCCTGTGCGCTTAATGCCCTTGATGTGACGTCAAACGTGTACATGCACACTCAAACACTTACTAACTATAATAGGAATATGTACATGTGTATTATGACTTTACCAATCCGACATACTGGTCAACGACCAATTCTCGTCAACTCGTTTTATTTTGCCTGATATCTTCTGGTTTCTCAGAGAAATTAATTTTTTTTTATTCGGCTATCAGAATACCAGAAACACAAAAACATCTGTGGAAGTATGGACGTTTTTACACGTTCCAAGTCTGTAAAAAACTGTTGGCGAGAATTGATAACTTTAATTCAAAGAAACTGACAAAGTGTGTTAGACGATAAAGCTTGTACGTGCACATTGGGGACATATTTTTCAAAACAATGCAATAAACGATACTTCTTAATTCTAAATTGTAATAATCCACGAGAGAGAAATAAAAATTATGAACTTTTCTTGAAAGTCCATCTTTAATATAACACCTATGCATAAGTAGACGAAACTTGTCGCAGTTCATAAAACACGTATGAAATAATTTCTGAATAATTCGCAGCTGTCGCATATACTATTGTTTATTTCAACAAAAACAATTATGTTTTGACACTCGTTCATTTAACAAATGCTGTCATTTATCTTACTAATGTATCGATTTCATAGTGATAAAATATTTATGAGATAAATTATATATATAGTGCAACCATCGTGTTTTTACTTGTTGATTTACCATCGGTTTTACAAAAAATTAAAAAAAAAAAAAAAAAAAAATAATTATAATAATTGTTTCTTGACGTCATATTCCGGTAATCTGTATCATTTTGCCAATCAAAGTTACAGTTATCGTGAAAGGGTCTATTTTTATGAATGGTGTCGTGAAAGGGTCTATTTCTTTGAATGGTATGAATATGTAAATTAAGAGAAAAGTAGATTTTGGAAGCCAAAATACAGTGGAAATTCACTTTTAATCTCACTTAACCGGCTGATTAAAAGTGATCTGATTAGTTTGTCTATTTTTGTTTAACGTCCCACTCAAGAAGATTTCACTGATATGGGGACGTCACCAAATGCCGGTGAAGGGCTTCAAATGTTTGCCTATGCTCGTCACTTACGGCCATTCAGCAGTGAGGGTTCTTAAACGTGTCGACAAATAATGTGACATCGCACCTCAGTTTTTAATGTATCATCAGAAGAACAGGAAACCAACTTGTCGCCGGCTGGACTCGAACTCACGACCTCACGATCAAGAGTCGAGCGCGCTACCGACTGAGCGCTCTGATCTGATTAGAAAGGTGGTTTCCTTTTCAATGGTGTATTTATTAGATATATATTTTTCAAAAGACTGAATATCTATGGTTTAAATGCGAGGTGGTCTCCTAAATGAGGTCGCCGCCTAAGCCAGGTGATCTCCTATGCGAAGTGGTAATTAAGCGAAGTCCCACAGTGTACTGTATAAATTATGTAAAATAAAAAAAATGAAGAAAATTGACAATCATGTTTTTCGCTTTCTACGTTCTACTTTTTACTTCTTATATTAATATACCAATACCATCAATCATAATTTCTGACATTATTTATCACAATACACAGGAAATGATGATAGCTAAACTTTCACCAAAACTCTCCTATTTCAATACTATAGGCAGTATTCTTCGATATCGATGAATTAATAAATCAAAACAGAATAGATATAATACATTGCACTGTTGTCAGTTTACTTTAGACGAAGTTCGAAGTTGCATTTTTTTTCTAAATGAGGATGTGTACAATGAAACAAGCATGGCTTCCTCGATTAATCATACGACTAAACTTTGGATACTAAAAGACAGAATATATTAATCCCGACTTTCTGATTAGAAAATCAAGATTTTATGTTCGAGAAGCGTGGACTTGGCGACTCTAGAACAGAGATCATATGATTGATGATACGTAAAGACTCAGCAGTGTCTACATTAATTTGTATTTTCATTTTCCTCGTGAAGTTCGTGTGAAGTTTTTGTTCCTGATGTGTATTGAGTTACGTTTATAATGTATTAACCTAGAGTAAAAAAATATTTATTTTTAGTTTTTCTTGGAATCATCATATTACGCAACTGCAGTGTCATGTAAAAGCAAATAATGGTAACACATTACATACGTATTTATCGTTACAAGAGAGAGAGAGAGAGAGAGAGAGAGTGAGAGAGAAAGAGAGAGAGAGCAATGCACAATGGTACATACGCTGTACGTGATTATATAAATATATATATATATATATATATATATATATATATATATATATATATATATATATATATATATATAAACTGTAGATATCTTATCCATTTTTATCCAAGAAGCAGGCAAGTATCACTGAACTTGAACTAACTTTCAGTGGTCTCTGAATTGGTCAGGACATCGCGTGCTAAATTACGATGCCTCTCATTTCAAGTCGATGCGAGTTCAAAAAGCAAAATTGTTATCTAGGGTTGTTTACCAGAAAGGCCAGTGGTCTTTTCACAAAAAAGTTGTTATTGGATTTTCCAGTCATTTCAAACTAAATACCACCTTATTATTACTAAACAAAAAATTGACTTTCCAGAAAGAAAACTTAATCAGTATAAATAAGCTGTTGCAATCAGTTTGAACAATCTGAAAAAGAGGTGAAAATGTAAAAGAATTAGTCAATGCAACTTGGTATCCATTAATATTGCCATGGTGACATATACAATACCACATTAACTATAGTAGTATAACATTACACTTCTGGGTAGATTTATTTAATGTATTAATAATATACTTCTTTTCATTGGTATGTGAGTAAACTGCAAAAGAAATAATTTCACTTTGGTTGGCAGCCTTGAAGAAAACGTGTAGCTGTAAACCTTTGAATGAACAATCTGAACAAAACCTGTGACACTGTTAAAGAATTAGTCAGTGATACTTGGTATCCATAAACATGTTCATGGCAACATATACAATGCTATATTTACAATAGTTGTAAAAGCGTTACATCACTGGGTCGATCTGAAGTTTTAATCTCTTATCGTCTACGTCTTTTATTTTATGTGAGTAAACTGCAAAAACATAAATTTGCATTGGTTGACATAAGAACTTAACTTAGAAGGCGCTCTTTCATACAAATTATATAAAAATGTTTTTTAGAAAATATTTTATTCACTAATTCACTCGTTGTGTTTGTAAAAATGTGGCAGTTTATCTTGGTAAAAATTTGAATTTGAATAATTTGAATAGCATGTTTTACGCCAAACTCAACATTTTGTCAGTTATATGATGGCGATCAGTATTTAATGGTGGAAGAAAGAACTCGGTTCCCCGGGAAGAGACCACTGGCCTTCCACAAGTAAAGTGGCAAACTTTCTCATAAAATCAGTTAGGTTCCAGCGGAGCTCGAACCAGAAGTGAGTGACTTCATGGTTCAAATCGCGATTATCTAACCATTCAGTCACGGGCTATTTGACGTCTTATGCCGAACTCGAGGCTTCGTAATTATTTGTATACTAAGGAGTTATCTGACATTTATTTAACACATGACTTTATGGAGAATATTATGTAAAATGTACAGGTACCAAAGGACGACCAAAACACACATACCAGTATAGATATACAGACAAACACAGACCTCTAGCAACAGACCACACAAACCGTCTAGGTCCGCAGTCAATTTCAAATCAGAACGAAGTAGGAATGGAATTCGGAATTCGGGTAGTCGCCAACATACAAAAGCTTCAACATCACGGTTCATAAAATATGGTAATTACAAAAACGGTTTCGAGCTCAACTGATGAAGTCTTATTGACAGAAACGATCTTCTTGAGGATTTGTTTTGGTCTCTTGTAAAACTATAACTTTGGTATTGTTAATGATTTAAAATTTTGAATTGAAATCTGATTCCTCACACCCCCATATTACTTATCAATAAGAAATTTAACCTTAGATCTATGAAAAGATCGTTCGCATAATTCGTCTCGGTATGTAGGAAATTATTATTCATTATCAGAGTCAACTGCATCCCTTCTTTAAACATTGTTCTATCTAAGTTTTTAGATCCATTTTTAGTCGGTTGTTTATCATAGATTTATATTACATGTCATGAAATCATTATGAATATCAATATTAGTTTAAACTTCGGTATTATTGTTTATAATATTTAAATCCATACGTTACAATTTAACAATTTATTTGTACAGTAAAACTTGCATTAAAGACCGTCTCTGACTGTATAAAGGGCACCTTCCCATAAACATAATTGAAACATAATCTTTGTTAACTCGTTATAATAAATAAACCTCTCTAAGAAGGTCACCTGTTCATAACGGCTATTTTGCCTGTTCCCTTGGTGACCTTTATAGAGTTTCATGTTGTGATTTTATTCATAGTTCATACGTTTGATCGATATATACGTTTCGATTCATATTCAAGCTTTCTTTAAACTGGTACCTTGTAAAGAATGTCGCTAAATAGCATGGTTTCCTGCATACAGTTTGTTTCTTTATATATTTTCTTTTATTGTTTCATAATCCGGAAAACTTTTGGCTCAACTTCCCCTTCGTCTTAAACACAAAATAAAAGCTTCAATGCTAATGTAATTTTATAATCAAATATACTAACAATTTATCAAAGTCTTTATAATATCATTGATGATATTTTAGCGAAAATGACAAAAATGTTCGGCATGCAATTTGTGAACTGATATTTTAATGTAATAAATGAATCCCTACATGCCATGATGGAATGTCCAAATTACCATATTGATATTGTATCAGACGATACACCATGTACAGTGCAACTGATATAATTTTTAAATGAATAATATATATATATATATATATATATATATATATATATATATATATATATATATATATATATATTATATATATATATATATATATATATATATATATGTGTGTGTGTGTGTGTGTGTGTACGTGTGTGTGTGTACGTGTGTGTTTTGTGTGTGTACGTGTGTGTGTGTGTACGTGTGTGTGTGTACATGCGTGTCTTTGCGTGTATTTTGTTCACCTTATTACTAACTTCAATTCTTTTAATGTCGGAGATTTAAACTCTACATCATTTGTCCTATTACTAATTCCTTTCAAGACCAATCGTAATTATCAACTTCCTTTTACCGTTTTGATGCAATAATGAAAAGCCGCTAATCTTGATTTATTACCAATAAATCGCTAGCATCGCGCCTGTGGGTGAGGAGTACTCCCTTAAGTATATCACTAATTATTTCATTTAATTTACAAGGAATAATATTTGTTTGTTATTTTATCAAATGTCATTGTTTTTTATATTCCATTTATAATGTGTGCATTAATTTCCAGTTGGTTTTACTTTTCATTTTGGAATATTAAAATCGTGGTTTGACATTTATCATTTCATATGGTATGACGTTTGTAAGAAATCAAATGTTGCGATTTAAAAAAATATCAACATGATAAGTAAATCTAATCCGAAAAATCCTCCTTTTCCTTTTAAGTCTCAACATCGTAGTTAAACAGTGTTCCGTAGCGAACAGGCATATTTCATAGTCAATATAATCTTTGTCATCACCATATTGTGACAATCAGCAGAATGTGATTATCAACATATTGCAAAAATCAACATGTTGCGATCATTGATATTTTGTGTTAATCAACGATTGTGATCACCAAGAGATCTTAATACTCCAATCAACATATCGCAATGATCAACTGATGATGATAATCGATATACAAAATGTATTATGATAATCTACATAATTTATAAAGTATATCGTGATAAACATCGCGTGGTGAAAATATCGCGAATCACGATTATCAATATATTGTGATTATCAACACAATGTAATAATAAACAAATCGTGATAAATATTCCATGATGACCATCAGGATATCGCGATAATCGGCAGATCAATATATTACGATAATGTGCATTATGTAATAATAAACATATCGTTTTTCACGTTGTCATCATCGATATGCAATGTTTTATGATAATCAATACATTGTGGTCATAAATGATGTAATAATCAAAATATCGTGATAGCCATCTCAATGTTACAAATCAACCAAGTCGTGATCATCGATATATTAAGATAATTAATATATCGTGATATTCTGCATAATATAATAATAAACATTGTGACCATCGAAATATTGTGATCATCGATATAACATGATATTCAATATATTGTTATATCATGTATAATCTTATCATCAACATATTGTGATAAAAATCTTATCGCTATAGAAGTATATCGTCAAAATCAACATATCGCAATAACGTTGTTTTAGGTTGTCCGGACTTACATTTGCCAGTAATAGCTTGAATGCCTTTTTTTATTATTTATTCATTATTCATCTCATAACCCGTTCCATTAAACTCACATTTTGCGATTTCTGTATCAACTTGGGGATGGCCTACAATGTTTGAACTAGTCATATACTGTTCTGTCAAGTTATGCAAAAAGTATGTCTGTGTGAACTGGACATCCTGTGTCCTTCATATATTGTTTAATTTTCATGTGAAGTATTGCACATGCGTTTTTGTCACCAAACAGTTTACCAGTTAGTATAAATAATGCTTTTAAGAATTGCTATAATATGATATTTTTATTCTATTTAGATATAAAAATTTCAGATACCAAAGTATAAATCAATAGAATGTCCAGGATATAGATACAAATCTGGTAAAAATGGACAAACACGGACCTCTGGAAACCAAGAGGTGGGATCAGGTGCCATTGAGGAGTAAGCATCCCCTGTCGACCGGTAACACCCGCCGCGACTAACCTCTTTTGAGTTCAAGAATTTTAAGGGAAAAATCAATTTAGTATTTACATACACTCGTCGTGTGAACTCTATCAACATACATCTACCGATTTTAAAAGGCAAATAACATTTGATAAGTACATTGATAATCCTATCATGTGCCGTTTAAACACGACAAATTTGAATAATAATGACACTTAGGTTTTTATGTTCAAGCTTTCACGCAACCATCAACGTAAGAACTTGCCTTCCGAAATTTGCATACGTTTCTTCTCTTCAACCAATCACGGAATTACGTCAAAACCTCACAGGATATTAAAATAAGCGTTTGGAATTTTTTATAAAAACTAAGGATATTACAAGGGTACTTATATATTTTTTTTCATTCGCCATTATAATCAATCAAAGTTCCATTCCCCTTTTTAATTAATCAGGAAAGATGTATCTATTGATTCGCGGATAGATCCATTTGATTAATTGAACCATTGTTGCAAATATGCCTTTTAAAAATCACTGCTAACTTATTTTGACTTCAGGGAATGATATTCCCAAACGAACCTGATTTGGATTATCTTTTAACGGAAACTCCCCCGTTGAAACAAGCAATCAAAATAAAAAGATGGCTATTATACATCGTAAAAATGCTTTATCTATTGATCTACCTTTACCTGTCAAAATATATGCAGGTACTTAAGGCGTTACAACAATTATTATTAAAATATATATATATATATATATATATATATATATATATATATATATATATATATATATATATATATATATATATATATATATATATATATATATATATGTATATATACTAGATACCTGCAAATTGTCGCCCCAACTTATTTTCGACATTTTACAACAGAAAACATACTCATTCTGTCTTACATTCGCCCAAAATCGCCGCTGTCTCATGGATAACATGTATGTCCTTGGTTCAATTATTTACTTGAAAAGTTTGCTTTCAGTTTAAATGCTCCCTTTAATCTAAGAGCAAAAATTAAACGGGAGTGAAATTTTCCAGGTATACAGTATATATGAGTTATTCATATTATCTTCTAGTTTTGATACTGTATATACGTTCATTTATCTTATCGGTATCAAGAGCACTGTGCGTTCATGATCTTACCTTTAACTATCAATATTGTATATGAGAAAAATTATCCTTAACCTCGAGTTCATTCATTTTATCTTCCAGTATCATTACTATTATGAGTTCATTCATCTTATCTTTCGGTATCAATATTGTCGTGATTTCATTATCTTATCTTTCGGTATCAATATTGTTGTGATTTCATTATCTTATCTTTCAGTATCAATATTGTTTGTGATTTCATTATCTTATCTTTCAGTATCAATATTGTTGTGATTTCATTATCTTATCTTTCAGTATCAATATTGTTGTGATTTCATTATCTTATCTTTCAGTATCAATATTGTTGTGATTTCATTATCTTATCTTTCAGTATCAATATTGTTGTGATTTCATTATCTTATCTTTCAGTATCAATATTGTCAAGATTTCATTATCTTATCTTTCAGTATCAATATTGTCGTGATTTCATTATCTTATCTTTCAGTATCAATATTGTATATAGTTCATTCATCCTATTTTCGAGTATCAATAATAAATAGGACTCCATTGACCTTATCTCCATGTATCGATTCTGTATATGAATCATTCATTATGATGTATATTTTAGTGTTAATATTGCAAAAGTTTGAATTTTTTCATCTTACCTTTTATATCATATATATATATATATATATATATATATATATATATATATATATATATATATATATATATATATATATATATTCTGTATGAGTCCGTTCATCTTATCTTGTATAGTATAACATTTCATTCACTTTATCGTCAGTTCATTTTCTTATCTTCCAGTATCGATACTGTATATAAATTCATTCATCTTATCTTCCAACATCAATAATGTTGCGAGTTCATCATCTTATCCTTTAGTATCAATACTGTATAACTTGAAGTTTATCTTATCGTCTAGTATCTTCACTGTTAATCATCATCCGGTATCAATACTTGTACATGTATGTATACATACAAATGAGTTCGTTCGCCTCGGGGTTAGGGTTAGGGTTTTCTTCCAGTATCAATACTACATGTAAGTCCATTATCTTATATTGGTCAATGATCTGTACCGGTTCATGAATCTTATCTTCCAGTACCAATTACATGTAAATAAAATAATGTGCCTCCTTTTTGTCAGTTTCTGTACCGAACTCCACGTGGGTGTGAAAGTAACACTCGTGAGATACCGATAAAGAAATTAATAAAACAGTTATCTCCCTTCTTTACCGTTTACTCAGAATTAATATGTTGACAGAGATGATAACAAGAGCAAGATGATAAAGAGATTAATGAAATAAAATAAAATGTGAGTTCATCTGTTTTATCAAAAGGGCAAAATTTATATGTAATAAATAATACCTTAACCGGCATAAATAATAAATCACGAAAATAAAAATGTGTATAGATATAATGATATATTTTATTATTTCATTATATTTCTGAGTCATTCATCTGATCTTTCTCCTATTCCGGTGTATACAGAAATATACATTATATATTGATTAGATGTCAATTTCATTATCTTATTTTTAATCTGACTGTTGATTTCTCGCCCTCGGAATAAATCGCGAATTATCTTCAATTGTTACAGACAACTTTCAGTTGAATGAAAGTTTCAATAATGCAAAACTTCACTTTACCTCTGATTTTTTGTCACTAAACTATTTTCCTTTGATCTTTAAATGACCAGTAGGCGAATTGTTGTGATATTCCAAATTATTATTCGTACAACATTGTTAACGGAAAACAGATTTTCTCGATACAATTAAAAACACTGCGTGAATAATCAAATTGTTTGCCTTCGTCATATACATTTGTATAGCCATACAAAACATACGTTTGATCATAGAAAGTTATATATACTCTAGGAATATGATTAAGTAATTACAAACCTACACGTTACCTTACAGGTATTATTTGAGTTAAATAATAATCTCTCTCTCTCTCTCTCTCTCTCTCTCTCTCTCTCTCTCTCTCTCTCTCTCTCTCTCTCTCTCTCTCTCTCAATGTTGTCCTGTTAATCAAATTGTATCAAAATATTGACAAAGTTATGATACAGAATTTTATCTAAACAATGGGATAAAATAATAAAAATCACCCCGCCTTTCACCGTTCTTGATCCACCTCTGGAGTTATTTGCGGTCAACTAGCGCCTATAGTATTGAACACGCCATAAACAGTTGTTCTGTATAAAGTGAGAACGTATAAGTTGATTACACTAAGATCCCGGATCAAAGTAGTCCCCACTTAACGAATAACAAAAGTTTGTGACGTCAAAAGTTAAAAATGCGGAACCTGTAGGTCCTTGTAGTTGTTACTTCAGTTAGATGATTAATCTGAGATTTACAGCGTGCAGTACCTCTCCATCCGACTTCAGTTTGAATATATAAATTTACAAATTTGCAGGTTAAAGCATCTGTTTATCACACGATGTTACGTATTGAACTATGCTCTCATCTCATAATGATGTTACAATGTCAATTTCTTTGGATAAAGCCTTAAAGCTAAAGCAAGGTCTTAAGTATTCATTCTACTGAGAGAAAAAAAGAAACGTAAATTGGCATCCATATTATCTAAGAAAAAACTGTACAGTATATACATTGTATTTGCATTATATGTGACGTTTTAGATACCCCATTTTTAAACATGTAGATATTTTCATATTCAACACGTTCGTTTTGTTTGTTTGTTATCTTTGTTTTTGACTCCTTCGTAAAATACTTCATCGTAACGCACAAACACACCTTCGCGTAACATACGCCACACGGTGACATGCACGTCACTCGCAGATGTTATGGTGATACGCGGACGCCTCTAACTTTCACACCATGTTCACACCACATTTACATAATACCGTTGTCGGTTGATCACTTATTCGCATCGTGACCCAGGTCGATTTCACCTACACATTACAGGGTGACAAGTCATTGACTTTGATATTTGCACTTCTTGCACAACAATCACAAAATTAAATACAACATTTAAGAATTGAACTGTCCACTTCTTGATATAAACCCCATACACATAGACTGCATTGACAACTAAAAAATGCGTGTATGTACAACTCACAAACATGATTTTATATAGGTATATCTGAAAAAAAAATATGAACACCTGTGTGCATACAAAACTCACAGTTGCGGTTTAATACAATACACTGATAACTCGAGTTGCGAACATACATATCTTACATATTTACATGTCAACACAATGCCCACAATAAATATTGAACAAAAATGGACCGCCACAAAATCCGGAAGTGGGATCAGGTGTCTTAGATGATTGGGAATTTACGTACTGTCAACAGTCGCGTCCGTTAATCGACCTTCACATCCGCGAGTCGACCTTCACGTCCGTGAGTCGATAGTCAAATTTGAATAAAACAAATAATGAGTAACTCTTCGTTATATAATCGGTATGGTTAATTCAACAAGTATTTTCAAACAGGTAACTCAACATTTCAAAAATATGTGTACATTTTTACTGTTACCCGACTCGGCTTTGAATTCAAAAGTGTAAATGCCGGATTCCTGACGTGTAAGACGACATCTCTTGTGTGTACACACATCACACACACAAATTGTATATGGTTCATCCGTTTAAGTGAACTCATAACACAATTGCGCCAAATAAGAGGCTGAGAGAGTCTTGTCGGTCACTTCATTCTCCGTCCCATCTATAATGTCCATGATGACCAAGGATATTTCCTGTAGTTATAATCTATTGTCTTTTGCGGCCGATCATGCATCTTTTTGATATGCGTAAAAATAGATTTGTGACATAAAGAATTTGAAATTCTGTTTAAAGTACTAATTCTTGAAAACAGAAAATTATAACATCATCAGTAACTTTAAAGAATAATGAAAACGTTAGATATTTTGAGCTTTCTGGTATAAGTTTGACCAAAGCTGCTTTTGAAATGATTCTCTATGAATGTTTGATAAAATGTGGTTTTATATCACATATACAGAGGAAAGTGTTAAAGCCCGTCACTTGCACCCTGCTGTATAAAATATCTATTGAAAAAAGTTTTGTTTTTTTTTTGTTTTTTTTGTTCATCATTTGTATTTTTTTCTCGAAAAAGTCGAAATACTAATTTCAAATTTCGAGACAATAACTCTGAATTTCGAACCATTTTTATTTCGAAATTTCAAGGCAAGTGAGAAATAAAATACATGTATCTCGAAAGTTACGCACTCGAATTTGAAAATGAAAACGAAATTATTACTACATGTGACATTTCCTTTTTTATAATGTACAAGGAAAATATGACTGCATATTAATACGATGAGTTACATCTAACGTATCATCTAGACTCATTAGTAATATAGATAACGGACCTATCAATATTTCACCGATTACTCTAGTATCGTCGAGTCTTTGATGTGTCTCTACAGGGAGATAACTCTACCAATTTCGCCAAGATGGCGATGACCAAGAACTTCCGGATTTTCCACAAACTGGAGCCGCCTTACAGTGTTATTATGGAAAACAGGAATTCCGAAGACAGTATTATGTTTGAATCTAATGCAGTCGCTGTATTATGTGCGTGTACTTTTTGTTGTTCTCATCTCATTTCCTGTATTCGGATAAGGCTACTTCAAATTGAAAAGGGGGGGGGGTAGTAATCAATGTTAATGGCTATTCAGAATAATATTCAAATCAACGAGGGAATTTCATTAGATTTCCTTTAGCACTTTTTAACAGTTTTAAAAAATTGTTGAGTTGACTGTTCTGTTTTTATTTAATTAATAATCTGCAGAAATTCGTTTTGTCTATGTAATTCCGTTTATGTTTTAATGTGAAATTGAAAATGAAAATCAGCTGATCGATCAGTTACATTGTGTCGAGTCTGATGTAGGCCTGTTCTTCCAAATGCTTGGAGTTGAATTGAGATGTATCAAATTAACCTATCAATTATTAAATGATGATTAAAACCGTGTGTTATCATACATACGGAAGCCGATACGTGCCACATGTAGTAATAAAAATATTTTGTTATAACAACATATATCTTGTTAAAACGACTTAATATGTCGTTATAACGAGATATGTATTATCTTGTTATAACAAGATATTATGTCGTTATAACAAGATATTATGTCGTAATAACAAGATGTTATGTTGTTATAACGAGATATGAATTATCTTGTTATAACAAGATATTATGTCGTTATAACAAAATAGTATGTCGTAATAACAAGATATTATGTCGTAATAACAAGATATTATGTTGTTATAACGAGATATAAATTATCTTGTTATAACAAGATACTATGTCGTAATAACAAGATATTATGTCGTAATAACAAGATATTATCTTGTTATAACAAGATATGAATTATCTTGTTATAACAAGATATTATGTCGTTATAACAAAATAATATGTCGTAATAACAAGATATTATGTCGTAATAACAAGATATTAAGTTGTTATAACAAGATATCAATTATCTATGTAATATGTCACACTGATTATCCATCTAAACTAAAACTGTTCCACGAAACATATTCCATCCCTCTGATAGACGGATCAAAAATCCAAAATGAAGTGAAATTCAACTCCGGCTAGGGGATTCTAGAGTATGTTCTTCAGATAAAAGTTGGAATGTTTCCAAATTGGAAGCCCAATGAAGCATTTTGTAACTGCCCTCCCCCCCCCCCACCCCCCGAAACAAATCAGTTTTCCAAATGTTCCATGGAGTATACTAGTACTCCCTATGAAATGTTAAATTTCACAAGTCCAGAGAGTTCAAAGTTAATTATCTAGGTTCCAGACATTAAATTAGGAACTGGTTTTATCTCAAATTCATTAAACGGAAAGGCTGATTATTTGTAGAAGTCAATTTTTTTTTGGGGGGGGGGGGGGGGGGTTGTCGGCGTTTTTCTCCTTCCTCGTGGTGGATTTGCAGAACAAATGGATACAGATGACCACTGATTAAGTCAGCAGCGAAACTTCTTTGATCTCAATTATATATAAATATCTTTATGTATTAATCAAGAAAGATGAGCGTAGCCAGTCGACAAAATTGTAGAAAGAAATACGGCGAGCGAAGCGAGTCGAAACTTTTTAAAAAATGATTTTCATCACAACTTTAGCACCAGTTAAGGTCAGATTATTTATCAACTTGCTAATAAAGGACAGACTATTTCTTTTCAATGTTCTCAAGGCCAGAATATTAATTTTAAAATTCTGCCAGACCCCCCCCCGAATCAATAGTCATCGCCTTATTAATCCAATTCCTTCCATGTCTAGCGTACAGAATGATGGCGAGAATGAACTGCCTGGGAGCTTAAAAATTAAAAACAAGTTAGTGTGTTAATATTAGAAATATGACACAATTATTTGGAAAAATACCAAGCAGAAAATGTCTTATAACGGACCAATCTAATTATAAACCGATCTCTAATCGCTCCTGTTTTCTGATATGTCGCGTACAGGATCTAACGCAATCTGCTATGGGGTCACGCGCGGGTGACCTGGTAAATTTGTCATTTTCGACCCATGAAAAACAGAAAAAGCGACTTACACAATCTTGTAAGCGATCTAATGGCAAAGAGTTGGATAGATTCGAATCACCAAATATATTCCGATGGACTTTTGCGGACTGACGGTTTCCTTTTTATAAAATAAATTACATCTCTTTGTCATATAATTTTGTAAGTCGCATTTTTAATGGTCGAACATTATAAACTTACGAGAGGTCACTCGCACGTGACCCCATAGCGGATTGCGATATATCAGAAAACGGGAGCAGTGAGAGATTAGATTGATAACGGACAATTTAAAACAAAGCTTTTTTACATAACATACTCTTAATCTTATCAATTTTAATAAAACGTATTTATTAAGGTTGCGATAGTAACAATATTGAACAATAATGATAAAATGTGACATGAAACCTTAACAACTAACAATTATAAGACAACTTGTGGTCCTAATACGCTTCCGTATATTTCATATCTCGTTATAACAACATAATATCTTGTTATAACAAGATAATTCATATCTCGTTATTACAACATAATATCTTGTTATTACGACATAATATCTTGTTATAACGAAATAATATCTTGTTATAACAAGATAATTCATATGTCGTTATAACGACATAATATTTTGTTATTACGACATAATATCTTGTTATTACGACATAATATCTTGTTATAACAAGATAATTCATATATCGTTATAACAACATAATATCTTGTTATTACGACTAATATCTTGTTATAACGACATAATATTGTGTTATAACAAGATAATTCATATGTCGTTATAACAACATAATATCTTGTTATTACGACATAATATCTTGTCATAACGACATAATATCTTGTTATAACGAGATATTTCATATCTCGTTATAACAACATAATATCTTGTTATTACGACATAATATCTTGTTATTACGACATAATATCTTGTTATAACAAGATATTTCATATCTCGTTATAACAACATAATATCTTGTTATTACGACATAATCTTGTTATAACGACATAATATCTTGTTATAACAAAATAATTCATATCTTGTTATAACAACATAATATCTTGTTATTACGACATAATATCTTGTTATTACGACATATTATTTTGTTATAACGACATAATATCTTGTTATAACAAGATAATTATCTTGTTATTATGACATAATATTTTGTTATTACGACATAATATCTTGTTATAACAAAATAATTTATATCTCGTTATAACGACATAATATCTTGTTATAATGACATAATATTTTGTTATTACGACTTAATATCTTGTTATAACAAGATAATTAATATGTCGTTATAACAACATAATAAGTCGTTATAACAACATATATGTCGTTATAATGACATATTTTTATCACTACATATGGCACGTGTCGGCTTCCGTACATACATGTATCTTTACATATAGTAGTAAAATTTTAAGCATGATTATTTATTCAGTACTGTACAAATACTATGATTGTGATATTATTTTAATGATATGACCACCACCTGAAATTTTCTTGATTTTCTAAGATATACACCCTTTAGCAGTAACTGCAGTCCTGTGACTTTGCTATTCTTCCAGTTGGCAAAATGATAGAAATACCCGCTGAAACATAGAAGTTGTTATAGTAACTGATTGTTTCTTGCCATCATTTTCCGGGAATCTGGATCGTTTTGCCAACCGGAAGACTGGCAAAGTCACAGCACTGCAGTAACTGCCAAAGGGTCTATTTAGATTTGTAAATTGCATGGCTAAGAATCTTGTAGTTTTTGCATCAATAAAATTTGGTGCAGCATAAAAATTAATCAGTAATTATGTATACGGTATGTTGAAAAATCCATCCTTTTATATTTGGTTTATTTCAGATACAAACAATAAAAGTAATTTATGTAAACATGTACATATATTATTTTCTCACTGTAGTGTGTGTGTCAATTAAAATGTAACTTTTTCATTATAACTGCAATCCTGTAACTTTTTATGGCAAAAAATTACTATAAACCATAAAAATAGTAATATTGTCATAGTAACTGATCGCTTCTTGTCATTTTATGGGAATCTCTCTCAGTCTTATGTTGCCATCCAAAGTTACAGGACCACACTCAGCACAGTAACCATCAAAAGGTCCTTTGGTTCCAAAAAAGCCAAAACTTCTGTCGTACTAAAAGAACTGGCTTCTAGGCTTATGCAATATTTCCCCACAAAACTTACAGCAAGTTTTCGGACATTCTGTTTTCAAATTCATGACATCAGTGTTCACATGTATGTACATGTGCATTGTATTGCCTGGTCATTTGTTAGACTTGTTCAATTTAAGTGCTAAATTAATTTAAAACTCATCATCCCCTGGCCAGAAGTTACGGAATTTACTTGGTACTCAAGTTCAACTAACTTTTCATTATTTTATGGTAAAATCACACAGATTTTTATTCTGTATCTGGACATATTTGTATATTGATGGCATACAATTATAAATAATGAAAATAATTATTACTACTTTGATGAAAACTGCAGAAATATTAAAAAATTGTTTGAATACATACTCAAGTTTTGAGTACCATACTCAACATATTTAATCATTTTTTACAGGAAAACCAAAAGTGTGACACAGAAATTGATATGTGAATGATAAAAAATAATAAAATGTTTTCTAATCACTTAAACCCAAAAGTTTTACAAACAATTATAAAGTGAAAATATTGAATAAAAGTTGAGCATGAGTACTGAGTAAATTTGGTGACTTAGGGCCCAGAAGTCACATTTGGACCTATCAATTTCAAAGACTTAGGGGCCAGAAGTCACATTTGGACCTATCAATTTCAAAGACTTCGGGGCCAGAAGTCACATTTGGACCTATCAATTTCAAAGACTTAGGGGCCAGAAGTCACATTTGGACCTATCAATTTCAAAGACTTAGGGGCCAGAAGTCACATTTGGACCTATCAATTTCAAAGACTTAGGGGCCAGAAGTCACATTTGGACCTGTCAATTTCAAAGAATGGTCAAGTCCACTGTCAGAATTCAAGGATGTATGATTTAGAATAAAAAATTTACAATAATTTTTCATGCAATATGAACTTGTTCACACCTGAATTATGACAGTAGACCATACTATTTATTGGTCTTGGTGAGTCTAAAAGTGACCACAGGGGGTGATCGATTTAAAGATCAGTTGTCTGACAACAAAATGGTAGTGGTTGGACAGGAAATCACACAAATGCTATTGTACAGGCCTTTTTTCTATAGTTTTCACAGGGTCATCCCATTCCTAATGCAAAAATACATGTGTTTTTCCAAATGGATGAAAAAAATCCCCAGTTAATGCTGGATGAAATTGCATTATAAAAGAGATTTCATTGCATTTAGAAAATAACATGTTTTCAAATCACCAGTATATTACCAGATGGACTCCAGTTCAGATTTAATTTCCCAATTGTGCCGCCAATGGCGTTCTCCCAAAACTGGCAGAAAAAGGTCTGTCAAGGAACCCTGTTATTTATTTGTGAAATGAATGGTTAAAACCTTTATTCTTACATTACAGCTGCTGGTGAAACTGACACAATAAAAAAACAATACACAAAGATATTAGACGCTTATGGATGTCTAGGAGTTCTCAGTCTTGGTGTGGGTATGTAATGATTTGATGATTTGGCAAGCGATGGGTTGACAAAAAGTTTTTAAAAAATTGAGTTAAACCACATTCTAAACAGATATTTAATTTTTTTTCTTAGAGACCTCTGAGCTGATTTTAATATAATTGGTGAATTCTTTCTCATACTCTGTTTTGATTGCTTCACTTCTGGTCAGTGAACCAAAAATGATTTTTGTGAGAAATATTGCCAGTTTACTTGCGGAAGGCCAGTGGTCTCTTCCCAGGTACATTGTAACCAGGTTCTCTCTTCCACCATTATAACTGGCCACCACCATATTACTGAAAAATTGTTGTGTGTGGCATAAAACAATATTCAAAATTTAAATTCAAATTTTTTATTGCTAACTGAGGCTTAGTTTTAAAGAGTTTGGGAGTAAATGGGACCAATTCAGAAACAATTTGAAATAAACAGTACTTGGTTATAAAGACCCAATTGTACCATTTGTATAAAAATCAACCTCTATATAAAGACCACCTCCCTATAAAACTGGTTTTGTTGTGTCCCTAAGGGGGTCTTTATATACAAGTTCCCCTGTACTATATTTGTTTCAAAGAATTCTTAGGTTTGACCGGGTGCTGGGAATTGAAACCAAGATTAACCCAGATGAAGGAAATGCTGTACCAATCCAAGCGACTGCACAGGGTTATACATTCTAAGAAAATATCTTATAATACCGAAAATTGGGATATTTTGGCATCTCTAAAATTTGGCCTCTTAGGTTACAAAATGAAGGGTTATTTTTTGGCCTGTTAAATATTGGATGTTTATGTTTATATCATTTTTAAATTTAGCCTACCATCAACTCTCGGTCTTGTTGTGTTGAACATTCCAGGTGTTTTAAACATCAAAATATTAAAAGTGCCGGTAGAATAATTATAATTGATGCATCATGATGTACTTAATTTAGATTAATGTCCACACAATGTTATTTTAAAAAACCCTTGTTTGCTAATCTATAAAACACAGATATTTTTTAAAAGTACTGATAGAAACATTGTGTATTTTGGACAGTTTAAATTTGGCCATTTTAATAGGATGGCCAAAACTTAACAATGGACAAAATATCCAATTTACGGTATCAGCTGTTGTAAACTTGGCTTCCACATGTTTATTTTGATTTGTTTTGTTTTTTTTTCAGGGGAGGAAACTGCTTTATATCTAGTACTTGTAACAGGCTGTCTCTCTGTCGGCAAAATTTGTGAATCAGAAATTTTCCGAATTACTAGCACACATTTTCAGAGTTTACGTAATATACCAGGGGATGAGGAAAGAGTAGCAGAAGTTCGGAAATTATTGAACTCTGGGACATATTATTTTGCATGGTCAGCTACGTCAGTTACTTGGGATTTAACATTATGTGCCCAAAAGAAACTACAGGACCATGAAACAGACAACAGATTTTTCTGGTAAGGTTACGATTTTTCCAGGTGTCGGCACGTTAAAGAACCCTCACTGCTCAATGGTCGTAAGTGCCGAGCATAGGCCAAAATTTGAAGCCCTTCACTGGCATTTGGTGACGTCTCCATATGAGTGAAATATTCTTGAGTGGGATGTTAAACAACAATAAACAAACAAACAAACATAAACGATTTTTCCCATGATCCAGGCCTTTCATAAGAAGCAGACAGCCAACAATATTAACTGTATACTGTGGAGGTTTGCCTAAAGACCACCTTGCTTAGAAGACCTTCTCACATTAAGACCATAAATTTCTCGTGTGTTCATAAATACTGAATAAGTACAGTACCTCACTTAAGAGACCACCTCCCTAATCAGACCACACTAGTTAGGTGGTCTTAATGGCAAAGTTTCACTGTATTCTTTAATTTCCACGAAAAATGTGTTACCACAACCTAGGTTTCGCCATATTTCCCTTCAGAAAGGGTAAATAATTAGGCCTACCCCAAATCCAAACCACGAGATATTGGTGTCAAGTAATTTACATATGTAATTCACCGATACCCTTTTGCTAGCTACTGGTTATAACTTGCTT
Source organism: Atrina japonica (assembly GCA_030159075.1). Lineage (NCBI taxonomy): Eukaryota > Metazoa > Mollusca > Bivalvia > Pterioida > Pinnidae > Atrina > Atrina japonica. Next base: position 414,443 of record BROG01000002.1, read on the forward strand.
TCTACTCCGAAACTGTTAAAAGCCCTGATGATCAGAGTTTAGATTTTATTAGTGGAGGAGGGAGGCTATCACCTGACATCTGTAAGAAGAGTGATCGAGTTCAGATATACCTGATTCTACTGCTCATACACCATCAAAACTTAGATGACTCTTGTCAGTGTAGGCTGGAGCACTGCTTGAACTACAGCTGATTATTTGGGAAAGTATGCCAGTTTACTTGCAAAAGTCTGGTGTTCTCTTCCTAAATACATTGTAATCAGGTTCTCTCCTCAATCCTGAAAAACTTGGCACCACCATATAGTTGGAAAATTGTTCAGTGCAGCATAAAACAATTGAATAAAAAGAGATCACTAAATTTTTCTGCAACACCAAAAAAAAAGTTTAAGAAATAATTTCTTATAAGTACTGTTCTGTGTGTTCATTTTCCTGCATCTCTAGAATAAAGTTAAATTTGAAAAAAGAATCGACAATGTCTTTGAAAGTTGGTCATCATTTGACTTGATACCCAGGTGCCACCCTCATATGGAAGATCACACCATGGGGACATTCATTTACTGTATAGCTTGAACTTTTCGCCCCTTGTTAATTTCGCCCTTTTGCGACAGAAAACATATTCATTCTGTCAGAAATTTGCCCTTAATCACCACAGTCTCAGGGATGGCATGAATGTCCATGCTTCATATATTTAGCTTGAAAATATCGTCTTCATTTTAACTTTGCCCTCTCATTAAAAAAAAAAAAACCAGGGCAAAAATTTCCAGGTATTCAATGGTAATCATGATTAAATTATTAATTGTCCTTGTTGCACAAAATAAATTGTAAACATTCTTATTACAGGAATCGTATGTTGCATGTACATTTCCAAAGATTTGGAATAGACTGTGATGAATGGTTGTTAAAAATGATTTGTGGTGGTGTTGAAATAAGAACTATCTATGCAGCACACAGGCAGGCCAAAGCCTGTCTCATATCGCGTCTGAGTTGTGAGAGAGCCGGAACAAGATTCAATGTACGAGGAACGAATGATGATGGTCATGTGGCAAATTTTGTTGAAACAGAACAGGTATGTTAAAGTGTGTGTGTTAAACATTTTATGTAGATGTGTAAAATATACAGTCATACTTATCTTTAAGACTACCTCTGTATAAAGGGCACCTGCCTATAAAGGCCATTCAAACATAACCTTTGTTAACTTTTTTATAATGAAAAAATTGACTGCTTTTGTCTGATTCCTTGAGTGGCCTTAACAGGTAGGTTTGACTGTGTGTGTTCAAAATGTTTATGTTTACAATCTTTATGTTGTAAGATCTAAGAGACTTAAGAGAGCAAACTTTTTGATTTTCCACAATAATTTTCTATATAAGTAATATATGTAGGAAAAACCATTGTTATGATGACACCATTGTTGACATTTATCTTGTTACCTAAGTATGATTCAGGTGACCAATTGACATCCACTGCTGTGCCCCAAGGGGCATGTATTTGGGTTGGAAATATGTGCCAGTCGACTGGCATGCATTCTACATTGTATTTACAGTGGAAAAGGATGAAACTGCATTTTCATTACCTCCAATTTTCAAATTTAGCTTTTACCTCTCCTTTATTCATTTTCGCTAGTCTCATGGCATTGTCCTTATACACCTGTGTTCTGATGTGAACTTATATTGAACATCAGCTTGTCATGTTCTTTTATCTGTCCATTGGTCAATATCAGGCCATAGAACATTGCATTGTACCTTTTTAGTTTCACTTTCAGTATAAGGTTAGAAAATTAAGTGAGAGTTTATTTTCACTAGCAAGTGCTCTCACGAAATTATGCGTATGTAAAATTCTCACATATAAAACCAGATATACAGTAAATGTACATGTACACCATTTTGTATTGATATCTAGGACTACCTAGGTTAATTGATACATGTTTACAAACATAAGTCTACATTAAAGGAGCATTAGCTGTGTTAACCAAAACTGTTATTTTGATTTTCTTTACTATTTTTACTACTTGCACTTGATGTACATTAGCAAATAAGAGCAACATCTCTTTTTTTATGTTATTGTATATCAATCTAAGTAGTAAAAAAGAAATATGAATTTTTTGGAAAAAAAAACAACACAGCAAATGTCCCTTTCAATCATAACAGGGATGACAAACTACTTGCTGACACAAAAGTATTAGAGCTTTAGTCATGCATGGTATCTGTGCAAGGCAATCGGTTTCATCTGTGTAATCTATTTCAGGAAAATAGATTGTAATTATTTTTTTGTTGCTTTTTGACAGAACCCTGGATGTGCCACTTTACCTTGGTAGACCTATGTTTTCAATTTACATTTCAGGTGATATTTCTGGATGATCAGATTTCATCTTATATTCAGACGCGAGGGTCTGTGCCCCTATTTTGGGAACAGCCAGGTTTACAGGTGAGGTACATGGTGGGACAGAGTAACGTTTTGATTATAATATGGGTGATTTTACTCACTTTTCAGTTATGACAGGTTTCAAGGGAAAAATGTTTAATACCTGCATTGCATGTTCGTAGTACAAGTAGGAACGGCGACTCTTACCTGTGTAATTTTGATGTATTACCTGAAATTTGATCTCGTCTAGGTCAAGAAAGGGTTCACGAGACTCCATCCCACCAGGTTATATGGATTTAACTATATAACAGTACTCTGGGTGTATCAAGTTTGGAGTACATTTAATCAAATACATTTATATGATTAGAAGATTTGATCTGTGAAGTATGTAAAATAAAACTGCATTCTTTTGTTCAGTTTACTTCAGAGTTAAAAATACTTTTTTTATTTATTTAATTATTTTTTATCTATTATCCACTAATTCATTTATTTTTTCTTTAGATAATTAATCCGTTTATTTATTTATGCATTTGACTTAATAATGGTTTCACAGGTAGGGGACATATATTGATTAATCAATACTCACATAATGCTTTTTTTTCTTATTTGTTGTATGGATCACATTTGACTGACACATTAACTCATCTACCCCCTGAAAAACAATGGACTCTTCTGTAAATCAATGACTTAGATCAGTCCAAATGTGTCTTAAGGGGTGAATAGGTTAATGACACAATACAGTGTTACCTGTCTTGAGATGCCAACTCTATCTGAAAAACCCTTATTCTGAAGTCATTAAGTTATTCATTCAAATTAAACATTTTGTTTTTGTATGTGGGTTGGTGATTTCTTAAAACAGGTTTCACTTTATCTTAGCTAAATAAACAAAAAATTTGGTTCTCGAACAATCCAATGTCTTTGTAATATTGGCCTATTGGTGGTTTAATTGCTGTCACTGGCCTACCCATATTTAATATACTAATAGGTACGTGTAGTTCTATTTGTCGGTTCAAATTTTGATCAGAGCCCACCCCCTAACCCCTACCCTGTCAAAAAAACAATAATAATAATAAAGAGCAATACAGTTCCATGGATTTTTTGACTTTGTATTACTTTGGACATATTGCATGCATACATCCAAGGGAAATGTCAAACATAAATGGGTAGGACTATAATCTATAAAAACATGAAAACCCTGACCTTATCCACCTCGCAGGCCTTGCCCCATTTTCAAATTCAGTTCTCTGAGAACCATGTCTTGTTTTAAGTTGGCCTTTGATTGATTATGAGAGATAATCTATCTTGAGTTTATTTTGAGGGTAAAAATGTTATACCTGTACTTGATACTGTATTATTTCAGTCAAAATGGTTTTCTGGCAAGGTATACAACAGGGTGCATCTGTATCACATGTACCATTACTTTAAATGTTTCCAAGACAACAATTATACATTTCATATCTCTCGAAACTTTCATTAGCAAATTTCATAAATAAACCTATCTAATAACATTTCTTTAACAAGTACTACTATGAAAGTATTTTATCTCTGTATTTACAATGTAAAACTTCTCTTTTTCTCAAGAACCTTAAAATTTCCTTAAGGAAACCACAGGAGTTATTGAGACTTTTCTGTCTGCATTTCTGTCAAAATGATTTATCAAGAATGGATATTGCAAAATATTAAAAAAAGAAACTTTTCACTTGTAGAAAAACATTATCTTTTATCTCACACACCCCAACCCCTGAAAAAGCACATTAATTGGCTTATATATTGATCTTTAGTAGCTCAAGAAAAAGTTTTCCAGGGGGAGATAACTCATTGATGTTTTTTGTGGGAATGTCTCTTTTATTTATTTTAAGTTTTTAATAACAGATATGTGGTTATAAATCATGTGATGTCAAGACACATGTTGATTGATGAAAGAACAATATAAAAAAGATGTTTTGTCACATTAAGAAGTATTTTCAAAGTCAGACGTCATTAGGGGAAGCATTGCACCTAGGTGTCAAAGGCACATTAAATATTAATTGGAGCCTCTGTGGCTGAGTGGTTAGAGCATTGTGCTTTGAACCACGAAGTCTCTCACTTCAGGTTCGAGCCACGTTGGAATCTAAGCAGAGTTTTTTTTTAGAAAATTTGCCAGTTTACTTGCGGAAGCCCAGCAGTATCTTCCTGGGTACATTGAAACCATGTTCTCTCCTCTACCAATAAAAACTTGCTGCCACCATAAAACTGGAAAAAATTTATGTGTGGCATAAAACAATATTCAAAATTCAAAATTAAATATCACTTAATGTATTGGTGTAATCCCAAAGCATAGGTCATGATTTGTGGTGTTTCACCCATAGTTTAATACATCTCATTGTTAGTGTAATCAGAAGCAAGAACAGACACGCTCCCTGCTTCCCTCCAAAAAAAAACCAAACCAAAATACAAAAACAAACAAACTATAGTAACTTGTTAAATTGTCAGAAATAATGATACGGATTGTAAACTAACAGTCGAAAGAAAATTTTACGTGTAAAGATGTATCATGCATGTAAAACTAGAATGTTATAAACTTTTCAAATGTTTTCAATATCATATGTACGGTACATATTTATATATTTAGCATGCTTTACTTACATCTATACCTTCACAGAACCAGCATCTGTCCTTCAGATACACTGAGGTATACAACTTTAAAGGGGCATAAGCTGTGTCCCCCCAAAATTATTTGTTTTTTTTACTACTTAGATTGATATCCAATAACAAATAAGAGATAAACATACCCATAGAAATTCTTATTTTCCTATATTTTGTTTTTGTGAAAATAAGGCTAGGGCCAGAGTTGTATGCATACACAAATATTAAGGTCAGATTAATCATTCGCAAATGAATGATTGCCAAACTGGGTTTATCAAGCAATTTTCTCAAAATATTTTTGAATTTTGTGTATATCTCTTTTTTGGCTAAGTATTAAAGAAAAATGATTTTTTTAAAAAACAAAGCTAATGCCCTTTTAAAAGTCATCTTGCTTTGGTGAACATGGCATTATAGGCTAGGATGGAGTATTATTTGAATAGTGGAATTGTATTGCCGTACTTGACATTATAGGCTAGTCCAATGTAAATTGTAATCTAAATAGAAAGCTTATATTTTGTTAACCTGACATCATAGGCTAGGTTGTAATCTTAGCAGTAGACTTGTATTGGTTAACCTGACATCATAGGCTAGGTTGTAATCTTAGCAGTAGACTTGTATTGGTTAACCTGACATCATAGACTAGGTTGAAGTGTAATCTTAGCAGTAGACTTGTATTGATTAACTTTACATCATAGGCTAGGTTGAAGTGTAATCTTAACAGTAGACTTGTGTTGGTTAACTTTACATCATAGGCTAGGTTGAAGTGTAATCTTAACAGTAGGCTTGTATTGATTAACTTTACATCATAGGCTAGGTTGAAGTGTAATCTTAGCAGTAGGCTTGTATTGGTTAACTAATATTGGACCTTTAATGTTGACATCTTCGATTGACATTTATGCCTTATCAATTTCACTTTTCATATTTAGTTTTCCTTTGTTTTGACTTTTTTTTGCTCTTTTAAACGTATACATATCATATTTCTACGTGACTTCTAAATATTTAATTAGAAAGAGATTTTGATTTAATTTTGATGCTTGTATCATTTTCCAAGTTATAATTGCTTTATCAATTAACATTGCACATAACAGGGCTCAAAGTGGATTGAGTGGAAACAGCCAATCCAAGAACTTATTCAATGTATAAAGTTTGTGCTTTTCTGCCCACATTAAAAAAAAAAAGATGTAAAATTTAATTATTAGTGATGTTATGTCAGTATAAAATAAGACAAAACTAGAAGTTATATTTTCAGTGCATTTTTCTCTTTCCTAATGTCAAATTTAGGGCCTCCATGGCCGAGTGGTTAAAGCATCACACTTTGAACCATGAAGTCTCTCACTTCTGGTCAGTGCAGGTTCCAGACCTGCTGGAACCTAAGATGATTTTTCTTTTGGAGAAAGTTTGCCAGTTTACTTGTGAAAGGCCGATGGTCTCTTCATATAACTGAAAAATAAATTGTTGAGTGTGGCATAAAACAATATTCAAAATTGAAAACATGTCAAATTCAGTTAGACTTTACACATGAGTGCAACTTCTAATCTATAGATAGTCAGTATGTTATCTCAAATTATCTTGTCTACTTAAAGAATAGAGATGCTATAGTAGTACTGTTGGCCATGGCATCTCATCCTTGACTTTTCCTGGTTTAACTTTTGGGGTATATTGTTTTAGAGGCTTACCATCCAGTTACTAAGGTTAGGGTACTGATATTTTTCATGCAGGTTCTATTTGGGTTTTACCTGGTTAATATTTCCCTTTGTATACTGTAAACATTGAAATTTATGTGCGGGGGGGGGGGGGGGGGGGGGTAATTTGACACTAAATACACAACAAAGAGTTCTTGTGTAAATTACCAGTCCCACAGTTGTGCTAAGAATTATCGCGTAAAAAAAATAAAAATGCATATGATTTGCATAAGAAAAAATTGTGTAATTAATAAAACATGGAAATATCCAAGTTTACAGTATTCAAATTATAAAATTGATTTTGAATTTTTTCATATATTTTACCTTTGGGGGACTTTTTTCACCACCATAAATCTCTCATCTTAAAGTGTCAGTGCCATTTTACTTGCAGGAGTTTGAAATTGGCTGCCACTGTATAACTGAAAAATTGTTGAATGTGGCACAAAGCAACAAATATTGCAATAAACACAATACTGACAGAAAATGTATTGCTGAAAATTTAGACAAACAAGGCAAATCCTATATATATGATGCCCCCCTCCATCCTTTATATCGCAGGGGATATAAAATTTAAGGATTTTTTTGACAATATATATATATATATATATATATATATATATATATATATATATATATATATATATATATATATATATATTTTGCAATATCATTAAAACCATTAATCTCAGAAAACTAATTTGATAACAAGCCCAATTGCTGAATGAATTTGTTACATGAAGATTGGAGAAAACCTCAAAGTTTCCCAGTAGTTTTAGCTACAGAAATAATTTTGAGCCCTGGTATATTAATAAATTCATGCTTTTATAAAACTAATCATGCGGCTTCTAATTATAAATCTAATACACTAACAAGTTGTCTGCTTTTATCATTAATTTTATTCATCATGTGAAATGTTTTCAATTCAGTGTTTTCTGTTTTTCGCAAAATCTTGTCAAAACATTTTGCCTTCTAATTATCTAATTTCGTTTCGAAATTATAGGTTGGTTCTCACAGGGTGCGTATGTCACGAGGACACGAGACATCAGCCCCAGCATTTGAACGCCATCTTTCAATGTTAAAGGAAATCTATGGTGACCAAGTTTTAATTAATTTATTAGGAAGAAAAGAAGGAGAGCACATGCTCAGTCAGGCTTATCAGGTATTTCAAATGCTCTCCGAACAACACAAATATCTGGTTTGTCAAAAGCTGTACGAAAATCAGCCATGTCAAATACTCAACCATTTCTTTATGTCACATGTTCAACCCTGTTGGTTATGTTATGTAGGATGGTAAACATTCTGTGTCAAATGTTCAACTCTATCAGATATGTCAAACGATCAACCATATCAGACATATCAAAAAGACACCCAGACACACAGGCTTTTATATCATTAATGCCAAATTAAGTATCACATTTCATTTTCTTTGGTTTCCAGGGAAATAGAAATCCTTTTGACTTATGGATTGACATATATTGAATTTAATTGATTTGATGATGATGATGATAATAATGATTACTGGTATGATGATGACGATGATGATGATGATAATGATGGTAATGACAATGATGATGACGATGATGATGATAGCGATGATGATTCTTTGTAGAATCACCACAAGATGTCCATGTATCATTTATCGATGCCGATGCAAGTGTTCGATTATCATACGGAATGCAGGGGAGGTAACACCAAGAATCTGGAGAAATTAAAGCAGAGAGTGTCAAAACAGCTGAATGAGTTTGAATTTTTCTACAGTCAAGATGGACATGGAGTGAAGTAAGTTGCATCATTATTTTGCACCTGTCCTCTTCAATTACAGAGTTTTGAACTCTTGGATTATTTGTTCTTAATGTACGTTTGATTTTCTATGCTGGTATCAGTCTGTATTATGCGACTTTCCTTTTTTGTTAGCCATTGCTATTTATATATATATATATAGGATACCAGAGTAGATCCACGATTACTTAGGATACCAGAGTAGATCCATGATTACATAGGAGACCAGAGTAGATCCATGATTACATAGGATACCAGAGTAGATCCACGATTACATAGGATACCAGAGTAGATCCACGATTACATAGGATACCAGAGTAGATCCATGATTACATAGGATACCAGAGTAGATCCACGATTACATAGGAGACCAGAGTAGATCCATGATTACATAGGATACCAGAGTAGATCCATGATTACATAGGATACCAGAGTAGATCCACGATTACATTGGATACCAGAGTAGATCCATGATTATATAGGATACCAGAGTAGATCCATGATTACATAGGATACCAGAGTAGATCCATGATTATATAGGATACCAGAGTAGATCCACGATTACATACTATAAATCAAAATATCACAAGATTCTACATCTGGTAAATCATTCATTGGTTGACGCCAATTGGTAATTGACATATCAGGATTAATTACTATCACCTGTCTTTTAGATGTAACTGATCATTTTTATGTATTCATGTCTTTACATTCGTCAGCCGAGTCAAAAACTGCACAATCAAGCTCGGTTGCTAGTTGACACAAGCTATTTAACTCATGCTTGCAATTAAGTCTGCAAGATACACCTCTTTGTTTGAGAAAAGACACCAGATTGGGCACTATTCACATGCTGAAATTGTTCCCTAACTAAATTTTATTTCTTGATCAATGGGGAAGGCACAGGAATTAGAAATCGCTATCTCTAACAAAGTTAAAGTGGCACATAATAAATCGGGATCCAAAATGGATTGGCTAGAAACTTGAAAAACTGGTATGATATTTGCATGTGTGTGACATTCTGGAAAATGTGTAGTTTTGCTCTTAGAAACAAAAGTAATTTGGCTCAGTTGTTATGAACAATGTCAACCATTGGGGTACTGTAATTTTTCATATTTTTCATGTTTAGAAGATGTATCTGTTAAACAATTAAAAACATTATATTTACAGATATCAAACTGGGACCCTAAGAACAAATTGTTTGGACTGTTTAGACAGAACAAATGCAGTACAGGCCATGTTTGGATTGGAGGTAATCAGTTATAAATTGGACTTTTTAATCATGTCAATTTCCTGAATTGCATGAACCAAGAAATTTATGAAAGTTGACAAGCAATTTTATCATGCAGTGTTGATATCTATTTAATTTGTGAGTTTTATTGTTATCATCAATTAATATATTTTCCTATGCTTGTGAAGTTTCTGTCTGTTATTGAGGTACAAAATTGTAGCTATCAAGAAAAATTAAATTTTGGTCACCTGGGTTTGCTTTTCCTGTGATGTGCATTGTAACACAGATGTTAGACATGTTTAATCTATGATGTTTAATTTCTGCTAAAAAAACCATCATGACAGTTAGGCTCAGATTTTGACTGTAGCAATCTCTTGGGATTGGATATAAAAAATTATGAATTTCATAACCCATGGACCAGAAATTTGGTAAATAGGGCAGGGAATCAGGCAACTGGAAAGTACTTTTTGATCTCTTGGGAAACAGGCAACTGGGAAGGGCTTTTTGGCCTTCACCAAGCACTTGGCATATATAGTTAAAGTCAGGAGTCTTTTGGATGAGACACCCATGGCACACAAAAGAATCCTCTCTGCATTGGTGTCAGTCCATAGCACAGGTCAAAATTTGTAGCACTTCACCTAAACTTGGTGACATCTCAATATAAGTGAAAGATTCTTGTCATGATGTAAAACAACAATCAAACAACAAACCTGAGGCATTTTTCCAAAATGATCTTGTTTTGGACTTTTTCTATTCTCACTGCTGTGTTTCAAATAATGGTTGAGGACAGGTTAAGGGGGGAATGGTAAATATGTCGACTTGAGATGAGCTTTGTAATCTATGTTGAATATTTTTATGTATACATGTATGTGTTTTTCAATTTTGTTTGGAACAGATCTTGCCAAAGCAGTTAGAAAACCTGGGACTAGCTAATAAGCAGCAAATGATCACTAGATTCATGGACATATACAAGCAGATATGGAGTGCAAATGGGGACCATGTCAGTAGAATTTATGCTGGCACTGGTGCTCTTGGAGGGGGCAGGTCAAAGGTAAGTGGAAAATAAAAGCAGATCCCTAAATTACATATGGGATACACAAACAAAATAAAAAAATTTCTAGTTCAAGTCTTTTACGAAGTACTGTATTCTACCCATTAAGCCCCCAGGGCACTTCAAAAATCATGAAAAAGGGGTTGGTGCTTATTGGGACCAATCAATAGTCAAACAGTTAATTTTTATAAGGCACAGTGGTAAAGTTGTTGTTATTAGCAAGGACACATCAATGTAGATCTGATGCTTTAGCGCTACAGATAAACTGTTATTTAAATAGGGGAAGGGCCGATTACAGGGACATGGGTGCTTACTGGTTTGAATATGGTATTTGCACTTTACATTTTGATTGAAATAGATTTTTTTTATCATTTTTTTTGGCAGATTATTTTTAAATATGCTGAAAATCATAACATGGGCCTCCGTGGCCGAGTGATTAAAGCATTGCACTTTGAACCATTAAGTCTCTCACTTCTGGTCAGCTTCGATTCTAGCTCGGCTGAAACCTAAGCTTCTTTTTGTGAGAAAGTTTGCCAGTTGATTTGCGGAAGGCCTGTGGTAATCGGATTCTCTCTTCCACCATTAAAAACTGGTTGCCACCACATAACTGAAAAATTGTTGAGTATTGCATAAACCACTATAAAAAAAAAAAAATTAATTAATTAAAAATCAAGAAAATCATAGCACAAATGTTGGCATTTAGTATTTTGATATTTAGTTATAAGTATGATGTGGTAAGATATGGAACACACAAAGATGAAGTGGTATGTGCTAGTGGGATAGCTCATGCCACTATGCCACCCCTGCAGAATCTGCCACCATTCCAGTTTTGAGTAAATGTAATATATTTATTTTCAGTATTCAGATGCTGCTAGGTCTGCGACCAGAACAATACAGAACAACTTCCTGGACAGCAGTAAACAGGAAGCAATTGATATATTACTGATAGGAAGCACCTTGCGGGGGGAGTTAGCTGATAAAGCCAGGGCTCTTCTAACAACTAGGAGTCTACATGGTATGTATAACAAAACAGATAATCACTAGAGAGAAAGTGGTGGTTTATTGTGTGACAAAAGAGTGATTAATAAATAGAGAGTATGAGTGAAATGGACAAATTAGATCTGGTAGATATAATTAGAGCTGCAAGGTTATATTTGAAACAAATTATAATCATATGTATGTATATATATATAATTCTACCATAGAAAAAGGTAAAAATGTTAAAATGAAAAAAAATATTGATGTAAATTTGAATAGATTAGCAGTGTACACTTCCAGGGGAGGTAACTCATTCATTATAAAATTTTATTTTATTTTTTAAAAATTATATCTTATTATTGTACAGGTCAATAATACTGTACAGGGCTGACTTGAGCCTTGCTCAAACCTAAGCTGTTTTCTTGTGAAAAAGTTTACCAGTTTACTTGTGGAATGTCAGTGATCTCTTCTCAGCTACCTTGTTACTGGGTTCTCTCATCCAACAATTAAAACTGGCTGCCCACTGTATAATTGTGGAGTGTGGCATAAAAGACAAATAAAACAAAATGATAATAATGTATATAAATGTCAGTGCTACTAGTACAACAATCACCATGAATTACATTCTTCTTTTCAGCACCAGCTCCTATCCTACATTCCATGGTAACCAATTATGCCAAGTACACAGAAACATGCCAGTTACGCGTTTGTGTTGGGACGTGGAATGTTAATGGCGGCAAACATTTCAGAAGTATTGCATTTAAACATGAGTCCATGTCAGATTGGCTGCTAGATGCACCTAAAATTTTCGCAGAAAAATATCCAGGTAAGAGATTACCTATAGGGATGAATACCACAAAACTTGAGAATTTATATAAGTCTGAATGGCTAAGGAGGTTAACTCTCTGTAAATCAATGACTTAGATCCGTCCAGATGAGTTTTAGGGGTGAAATGAGTTCAAATATTTTAAGAATTAAGTAAAGTTATGTAGTGTTAGGTTCAGTATTGTATATAAGATATAGATAATGTACAATACATGTTAAAATTATACATAGGAACCTGTCATAAAAGACAACCTCTTCTGACTCTAAAATGTGGTCTCACAATACAGAAGGTCTTCTATGGCACCGGTTTTCACAAAACAAGGTTCCACTGTAGTGTTTCAACAAGTGAAATTTTTTTTCCCAGTCATATCTCAGGGATCATCTCAAAAAGGAAATCACAGGTAGCAGAGATGCTCTGAGTGGAGACAGCGACATGTCTCAAAATTGACTTATAGCATATAGTTACATGAAAATAAAAACACCAACAAAAGACAATTGTTATTAAAAACAAAGCAATACATTATACTTTAAACAATGAAAAGCATTGAAACTGAAAATTTTAGTTTTTTAGGGGAAAATTTAGCGTGACAAGGAAAGTTTTAGTGTTTGCGCAAAAAAAACCATTCAAGTGTGCTTCACAACCATAATTAGAATGACCATGGTTGATCTCTACATAGTTATTATTATCTCTCTATTATAATCATCCTCTTTGTTTATACTGCATTGTTGAGTCTTGGATTTTTTACTGCACACTGTAACTCCGCCCTGGAAAACAATGGACTCTACACCAGTTTAAATGTGTCTTTAGGTATTAATGGGTTAAAATACATGAACATGCAAATCACATTTTACATTTACTCAATTATAATAGAAACATTAATCTGACTGTTTCAATGTCTAAAACATATGCTTTTTGTTTTACAGATCAAATTGATCGAAAACAAGACTGGAAATACCCAATGGATGTCTTCGCTATAGGATTTGAAGAAATCGTTGATTTAAGTGCTAGTAATATAATGAAAGCCAGGTAAGAGCACTGAATTGTTTCTTTCCGGGTATATTAAAAACCGCCAGAAATCTTTGACTGAAAAATTGTTGGTGTGCCGTAAAACAACTTTCGTACAAAAAAACAAAACAGGGTAGATTGCATCATATCTAACTGACCTCTACAAAGCTTATACTATCACCCCAGTATTGGCGTTGGTAGATTGCATCATATCTAACTGACCTCTACAAAGCCTATACTATCGCCCCAGTATTGGCGATGATAGATAGAATCATATCTAACTGACCTCTACATGTCTAACTGACCTCTACATAGCTTATACTATCGCCCCAGTATTGGTGTTGGTAGATTGCATCATATCTAACTGACCCAGTATTGTATAGAAGCATCATACTAACTATCACCAGTATAGGCGTTGGTGTGCGGTTATAGATAGATATCTAACTGTTAATTTGCCCCAGGTCAGGTTTATCTGACCTTCTAGCCTGTACATCGCCCCACATTCATGATGGAGCACTATCTAACTATTGTATACTTTTTATAGAATCATATTACTGCTGCATGCTAATGACCTTTACATGGCTTAGATTCGCCCCTTGTATGTCTATCAAAATAACCCATGTTCTTGAGCCTTACTATCGGTATTTCAATAGTGTCTTTAACAAAGATACATCGGCCCCAGTTTAAGGTCTGATAAAATATCTATACGGTGTGAGATGAGTATACTTTTACCCCAATAGGTGTTGGTAGATTGCATCTCTTGACCTCTTTTAGTATCATTTCAGCTCTTCGTATATTTGATTTTTTTTAATTTTATTTCAGCACCACTAATAGGCGTTGGGAGTGGCAAAAAGAATTACTAAAAACAATATCTAGGGACCACAAGTATGTGGTGTTAACCAGTGTACAGCATCAGTCGGTTTATGAATCTTATTCTGTATGTGTTCTATCAGACCTCTTGACTTACTTAGCTCAATATGTCTTTAAGAAGATCAGTTAAGATAAAAATGTGAGATGAGTACAAAAACTTGTATAGCTCACTATTACAAAATATATTTCAGCACCACAAATGCTATGGCAAAAAGAATCATAAAAAACTACTTCCAGAGGTCCAATCAGTATTTATATTACACTCAAAAGGAAACAATCACAGGCTTGATTCTTGGTTCCAGTTCATACCTGTTCAGAAAAATATTTTAAAATAATTGAGCAGTTTGAAAAAAAAATGTGATAAAATTTCAATAAGCTCCATTCAATTTTTAAATAAAAAATGGATGATTACGTAAGATTTTTGTCCATTTCCATATAATTATTCTTAATGACAGAGAATTGACTAACTGGAATTATATTTACTGTAAACATGGGTATTTCTATGTGTTGTAAATTACGCTATTTTCTTATGCAAACCATATGTTTGGGGTGTATTTTACATGGTGTTACAACTTGCTGCGAGCAGTCCTTTATTAAATGATGATTCTTTGCACAACTGTGGGACTAGTATGTGGGGTGGGGAGGGAGGGTGGGGGTATTTACAGTAAATTACCCACATGTGTAAATTTCCACGTTTACAGTATTTTGCAATGATTTGATAGGTAGACATCAAATACATTTTGTTATTTTTTTTTAAACAGAGATGTTGCCACTGACTTTGTGAAAACAGGCCTAGGTGGCACCACTGGTAATAAAGGAGCTGTGGCGATTCGTTTTCTGTATCACAGTACATCGTTATGCTTTGTCTGTGCTCATTTTGCTGCGGGACAATCACAGGTCAATGACAGGAACAACGATTACCATGAAATCAACAAGAAAATATGTTTTCCAATGGTAAGATTGACCTTTTAACTCATCCCTTAAGACACATTTGGACTGACCTAAATCATTGATTTACAGAAGAGTCCATTGTTTTTCGGGGGTTGATAAGTTAACATACTGATATATATATATGCACATAATCAAGGCTTGACAGCATAAAGAATTATTTAAGTCTAAAAATTTTACTCACTTTTTGCTAATCCTGAAATCTGATTGGCTGAGCAGGCCAAGTTGAGAATGTTCTCAGACTTGAGTAAATTCTCAAGTTTAATGGTGCCAGGCCCGGGGCTCGACTCCATGAAGCTTGGGAATTTTTTTTTTCTTTTATTTATTTTATTTATATTTTCTTGACATAACAACATGTTTTAACAATATATTAAACAGACAAACATGAAACATCACATCCATTCACTCATACATGGATTATCTTCCTATTGTAAAATAATATTCACTTACAGAGAGAGAGAGAGAGAGAGAAAGAATGTGTAATGAATTTTTATATTTTTTATTTGTGAATACAAGATTATTGGAGATAAACACATTTAATTTTGATATCATTTACTTGATATATGCATACATTTGCACATATACACACATGCATATATATATATATATACACACACACACATACCTGAACATACACAAACATATACATGCACATATCCATATACACATACATACCTTTACACATACATGTACATACATATCAACAACACATACATATACATGTCACACATCCATATACATATACATGTACATTATACATATGTTGATTCTTACATATATGTCCACCATACATACATCTACTGGGTACATATAATGTGTTATTCTTCAGACGTAACTCTGATGTTGTGTATATAATATAGCTATATACTTTAGAAAAAAAGACAAAACAAAATCACTTTAATTCTATAATGTACTATTGGATTAAGGGTAACCAATCACACCAGTCCGCAGTAAACTTTTCTAAATTATCTCTCCTTAATGCTATGTATTTTTAAATATGTTATGTGTCAATAATTATATCATGGAAAGCATTTATTGCCAATCCTTTCTTCAAACATCTAGTTTTATATATGTAATATTTTAAAGCCAGTAATATTGTATGAAAAGCTTCATTTTTTGATTGATTTGGACCCAGTACAAATGAAAATTTATTGAAGTATTAATAACATTTATGTTATACCATTCTCAGACTTGAGTAAATTCTCAAGTTTAATGGTGACAGCCCCAGGGCTCGACTCCATGAAGCTTTGGAATTTATTCAAATCTGAGAATATTCTTAACTTCGTCTGCTAAGCCAATAAAATGTTAGAAATACTCGAATTCAAAATATTCTGAGATTTGAAAAAATTTGTAAGTTTTGTATTGCCCTTCCCTGAACACACATATTACTCTAAACCATCATTAAAAAATTATTTGTTTGATGCATACTGGCCAAAGCTTCTAGAGGAGGGTCTGTCAGTTGGCATAATTTTTAAAAGAATTTCCTTTAACTATAAATTGTTAATCAGACAAAATTGTTGATCAGTGCATTCACATGATGCTATAGTAAAATCCATATATCCTGGCAAGTTGGAGTCTCATGAACCATTTCTTGACCTGGACGAGATTAAATCTTAGGTAAATATTAAAGCAAAACGATATTGAAATTACACCGACAAGAGTTATTGTTCTCTCTTGTAACCATACATGAGAGTATCCAGTGAGGAGTAAAATGTTTTTTCCATGAAGTTTGTCATAACTGAAAAGTGAGTAGAATCATCTGTATGATAGTCAGAAAGTTACTCCACCCTGCCAATTTTGTGAATCGGAAGATACTCTGAAGTGATAGTGCCTGGTGCCAGGCATGTGTTAAAGCCGCTAAATGAGAACATTTGGTTCAGGGTTTTGTTTTTTAGGTGAGTAAGTCAGGATGCGGCAAACAAATATATTTTTAGTTTTGGTCTGAGTAATTTATCTTGAATATCTCTTTTTCTTGTACAAGCACTTAACATGCTTATCAGCTAAATGTGACTTCAGAGTTATACTGACTGCACTACATCCTCACATGGATGGATCTTGGAATTTTGCCTATCCTTGCTGGTAAACATTGGGTACCTTTCTTATCCATCCATATACAGTGAAATCTTGTTATCTCAAAACTCACAGGATCACCCCTCTTACCCAGAGATATCAGGAATTCAAGATAACCAAAATTTTTAATATAATATTATATATTTAAAAATTGGGACCGGAATTTCAACTTAACTGATTTAGACATAACATGATTCCAATGTACACGTAACATGCATAACTCATTCACACTAAAGATACATTTGAACTGGCCCAAGTCATTGATTTATAGAAGAGTTCATTGTTTCTCAGGGGTTGATGAGTTAATGGCTAAATGTGGTTTAAAGCAGGCGAAATTAAGAGGAATTACCGGCCAATCGCAGCAGTCTCTCCTGAGCTATGTGGATGGCGTTAGATATATTCATAAGAGCAATGTATCTAGACACATCAAATCTGGTTCTTTACACGACTGGGCCAAAAAGAAATATTGTGTCAATAAAAGTGCATCAGTAGTAGCTTCAGTGGATGCTAGCAGTAGCACAAGTTCAATCAGTTCATCGGAACAACACTTGGCACAACCTGGACCGTCAGTACATACACTGTTATTAAAGGGGTCAAAAGAACAGTGTAGACATCATTTTGTAACAGCATTGTCTCTGGTGTCAAAAGAAAGACCACTTTCTGACTAACTATCAATGACTGGCTGGAGTATAAAGAAAACACAATACTTCGCTATTTTCAACATTATGATTAAGTGCACAACGCCAAAAAATGTTATGCATATCTTATAATAGTACAAGGAAACAGTAGCTTCAATCAGAATACATGTACATGTACATGTGCAATAATTATGGTAAGAGGTACAATCATAGGATATAATTATTACCTGCATGTAAAGGAAACCTACCAATTATGGACAAATCTGACCTGTCACACAAGGAAGTATTGTGAACTGGTTAAACGGTATGATTCTGAAACTGGGTCAGGGAACCATGCACTCTTACTCAACATTTACCATACATGTTTGCACACTAATCATAATAATGTACATCAAATATTCATACTCTTATTTTCTAGATTAGAACTTCATCTTGAATTTTACACTT
The DNA here is from genome assembly GCA_030159075.1 of Atrina japonica. Classification (NCBI taxonomy): domain Eukaryota; kingdom Metazoa; phylum Mollusca; class Bivalvia; order Pterioida; family Pinnidae; genus Atrina; species Atrina japonica. Next base: position 432,945 of record BROG01000002.1, read on the forward strand.
ATATAAAAACGGTGGGCTGAATATTGACTTTTATATCTTATTCTATTCTACATGCTAGGAAATAATATCACCATCATTTTAACTTTACAACATAGATTGAAACAGGATTTAAAGTTAAAGGCAGTGACCAGGAATAGGTATACATGTATTACTAAATACAAAACTGTACACTTTTTCCTGTATTTGCTATTCTAACAAAGTTCATAGATTGATATTTTTATCCAATGGGTAACTGTGTTTTATTTCCTCTCTTGGGTTTGCCATTTATGAATGAAAACCGAGTATTCATTGGTTATAAATGCCACATGATACAAAAGATCACATGACTAACCCAGATTAATGTCTCTTTTTTATCACAGGAACAGTGCATGGTATGGAATTTCACATTATCTGCATGTTTTCCATGTAGTTTGTGAAGTATCATGGTCACAATTTTTTTTTTTTTTACAAAATTAACATGATCATATTTACTATGGAAGCCTATTAGGGCCACTCTGCAAAGAAAAAATAAAATATTTACGTCTTTTAAATGTGTAAACGTTCTCATTAAGAAATGGTAGATATATCATTAAAACGCGAGAGTATCTCATTAAAATGCAATAGTTTCTCTTTAAAATATGTTATTTTTCTTGTATATCAACTAATGCATTTTAACGAGATACTATCACATTTGAATGGGATAACTATGGCGTTTAATGAGATAAATATTGTGTTTTAATGAGATACTATTGTGTTTTAACAAGATATATTTACATACCAATTGCAATTCTCTTCATTGCAAGTATACAGACCGGTTGCATTTATATTCAATGCTTGACACACAGCTGTTCCAGCTGTTACGTTGTACTCAAATGAAAATCTCCTCTCGAAAAGTCAATTATGTAGTATGAATTTCGTATCCAGCAGACTACAGATTCACAGAAAATGGTAATATATACAAATTTAAGGATTGTTTTTCATTTTTTGAAAAACATTGAACATACATGCAGTGACCCATGGAAAAATTTCAATGTGCAGCATCCTTGTGCTGCATAGAATTTTTTCCATGAGCCATTGCATGTATATTCCATGTTTTTCCAAAAATGAAAAACAATCCTTAAAATTAGCATGTTAAAACGAGAAAGTTAAAACGTTAAATGGAAATAACGCATTGAAACAACAAATTTTTTTTTCCTTTGCAGAGTGACCCTAATACGCTTTTATAATTTACCAATACTAATAATTTTATTTGTTCCTATATACAAAAGTTGAATAATGTGGTGATATGGTTGGACAATAGTGATACGCAGTGTCTTAGCCCATCTCCATTACAAGGCATATTGGTTTGGCCAGATAGCAAAGCAAATACTGGTCTTTGAGTTTGTCATTTTAAACATGTATACAGAAAAAGCAAGTGAAGATCATTTAGATAGTTGAATTTTTTACAATCAGTTGATGGAGTATTCTTTGCATGGTTGATGTTTTTACAGAAAATATCTATGTTGTTGTTGTCATTAATGTATGTTGTCATTTTCTAGAATATCTGTGTTGTTGTCTAGAATATCTGTTGTCATTGCTGTTGTTGTTGTCTGGAATTTATTGGGACACAGTATCATACTACAGAGGTGTGACTGTGCCTTTATATAGAGGGTGTGACAATATTTTGTGGCCTAGATAATTGATAGAAAACAGGCATGCATTAACCTAGACGGTTTTGGCATCATTCTGTTGAAATACATAATGCATTTTATTATTGTTTTTTTACAGCTATAAGTGTCATGTATGTGTAAGCATGTGCATGAGTATGTATGTGTACATCAAAATGTATGTGTGTGTGTGTGTGTGTGTGTGTGTGTGTGTGTGCATGTGTATATCTGTGTACATCAAAATGTGTGTGTGTGTACATGTATGTGTGTGTATGTGTTTGTGCATGTGTATGTATGGGTACATGTGTGCGTGGGTGCATGCCTGTGTGCACATTTAAGCATAAAATTGTGTTATGCAGTTTATAAGAGGATATCATACTCCCATATCTTTTTATTTGATTTCAAGCAGCTTTTTTGACATTTCTGTCCTGTTCAATCATTATCCATTACATTACTTTATGTTTTATTTTTAATTCAGGTTGCCCAGGAACCCAATTCCAAGGTTAAATATAACTTCATTTTGAAATATGCACTTTATCAAATCCATCGACTACCAGATATATTTATTTTTTTTTCAACCTGCATACCTACGTCTTCAACCATATACATGTATCATGTACATAGTGTATGCCAAAAACATATCTATTACTTTTAAGTATAAATTCACTTGACCTTGGAAATCTAAATCGCATGAAAAACAAGTTACCTTTTTAGTCATACAAAGATTTCACTTCTGTCACATTTGACACAATTTCAAACAATTTTTCTTGTTCCTCATCTTCTGAAGGAAATTCTTTCTCCTTTTCAAAATAACTTGAAATTTTCTCAGTACAGAATATAATACCTGTATCCAGGTGAATTTTCTGATTCATCTTTCTCAATAAAAATTCCAATTTTCTATTCTTTTCTTTTATTTTGGGATAATTTCTGCGTTTATATATTTCCTCATCAAGATTATGAACTTTGATCTTCTTGTCAAGGTAACATAAAATGACTTTCTCATTCATATAGCTAAATCCATTTCCTCACCCAGATAAAGAAAATCTTTTTAGGTTAATATGATATTTCCTGCTTTTGCAACTTATCTTACATCCCCATTCCCCATGTACATCCTCCATCCGTCTGTATTATGTGAAACTTCTGAAACAAAAGAAGATCTATTGCTTGAAGCATATTCACATAAAATATATAATTTGTTTTAAAATTTTATGCATTTGATTTTTTTTGGTGCAAAACTATTTGTCAAGTTCTTTTTCAGTGAAAAATTTAACTGTAGGCTACAAATCATAGAGTGCAAATATACTCATGATGCATTTGCCGCTAAACAAAGAAACATTTTGCTGAGCTTTAGATATTTAATAATTGTAGTTTTAGAATTTCAGATGTATCATTTGTGAACAATTATTAGCTCACCACAGTGTTATTAGCTTCTGGTTAAAATGATTGGTTGAGGTCAGGTTGACCTGCTTCTACAGCTCTTACATCAAGTGAACTTACATAGCCTATATGTCTATATGTCAGGTTGACCTGCTTCTACAGCTCTTACATCAAGTGAATTTACATAGCCTATATGTCTATATGTCAGGTTGACCTGCTTCTACAGCTGTTACATCAAGTGAACTTACATAGCCTATATGTCAGATTGACCTGCTTTTACAGTTCTTACATCAAGTGAACTTACATAGCCTATATGTTTTATGATTCTTAGCACATGCTATGCTTCATGTGCTTAGATATTGCTGTATTTCTTGCCTAAATGGCACTATTTTGGACTATGCTATGGATAATAATATACATTTATTGCTCTGGTTATAGGAAAACCCGAGGGGAATATGACTTGTCGTGGGTAAACAAATTCTCATGTCTCCCTACAACCAGGGCAATAAATGTTTTATTGTATCGAAATACAGAGTATCATCATAGTACGTCTATGTGCTCAATGTTATACAGATGTAAGAAAACACTTTTCTTCGTTGCTGATTAAATTATGGACATTTTTATTTATTTATGTGTGTACATGTGTGTGTGTATGTGTATATATACCAGTCCACTAAAGACAGTTTTTGTTGACTTTATTCTAGATTTTATGTTGTCACAATGCTCTACCCACTTTTTCTGACTTAACTCATTCACCCCTAAAGACACATTTTGCCAGGTCTAAGTTATTTATTTGCAGAAGAGTCCATTGTTTTTCAGGGGTTGATGAGTTTATAGTTGGACAAAGCAATATAGTGCCTCAAGATTTGGAATGAATCACACAAAAACAATTTTTTGGTCGGATCTGTTGATGATATATCTATTCACTCGACTTGTAATTTAATTCTTATTTCTGTAGGGCAAGACTATCCAGTCACATGACTTTGTGTTTTGGTGCGGAGATTTTAACTACAGGATTGACCTTCCAAACGAAGAGGTGAAGTGTCTAATTGAAGATGAGAACTGGGGAGCACTACAAGCTTGTGATCAACTGACTGTTCAGAGAGATATCGGAAGTGTAAGGATACATTATAGATGTTGTCAGACTGTTGTAGATGTACAGTGGATCCTGTCTTAAAAGACCACTCTTATGAAACACCACCTGTCTTGTGAGACCACATTCTAAAAACCACTTTGTTAAATAATCCTTTTAAAGCCTCATTTGAGAGACCATCTGTCTCGTGAATTTGAATAGTGTTTTATGCCACACTCAACAATTTTTCAATTATAAGGTGGCGGCCATTTTTAAATGGTGGAGGAGAGAACTTGGTTACCCAGGAAGAGTCCACCGGCCTTCTGCAGGTATTAACTGGCAAACTTTCTCACAAAAATCAGCTCAGGTTCCAGTGGGGCTTGAACTGGCACTGAAAAGAAGTGAGACTTAATGGTTCAAATGTTCTAACCACTCCGCCACGGAGGCCCCACCTGTCTTGTGAAACCACTTTGTTAAATAATCCTCTTAAAACCTCTTTTGAGAGACCACCTGTTGTGAGAGACTCTGTAAAAAATTTCTTATTCTTATCAGTTATGTTTAAACCTACTGTAAGTGTCAGTGATAACCTGAATCGTTAAGTCTGGATCTGCTGGGACACACAGTACTGTATGTGTTCTAATTTTAGCGGTATTCTAATATTAGCTCAAGTCATTGCACAAATTCAAGGGCAGCACTAACATTTCTCCATCCTGCCATTCTGTAATTCTGTATACACGACAAAGCTTATGAAATTAATTGCGCCAATTTAAGATTGTGCTTATAAGTCTATACCCCCTGAGAGCACAAAAATATGAGTGCACTCATTTAAATACACATACAGTAGTTGTTTGGATATAATGGAAGAGATCTAGTGTCAAAGTAGCTATGTCAACTATATAGCCCTCACTGCATTGGCATCAGTCCATAAGACAGGTACTTCACACCTACATGTATAGCTGATTTCTCCATATACTGTAAACCTGGATATTTTCACCCCTGGTTATTTTTGCCGTTTGACGACAAAACAAATTCAACCTGTTTTGAATTCGCCTTGAATCGCCAAAGTCTTATGGATGTCTGTGCTTCCAATGATTCAGCTGGAAAATTTGACTTTCATTTTAAATTCGCACTCTCATTTAAGGGTAAAAATTAAACAAGGGCAAATTTTTTTAGTTATACATTGACACACGCACTGCCGTTGATGTTGACATGAAAATTTTCTCTGTTGTAGGTATTCCGTAATTATTGTGAGGGAAAGACAGACTTTGCACCGACATATAAATATGATTTATTTTGTGATGATTATGATACCAGTGAAAAGAATCGCACGCCATCATGGACAGATAGAGTGTTGTGGAGGAGAAAGCCGGTCATCAAACATGAACCACAATGTAAGTTGGTGATACAGATTTCATAATGTTGATCCAAGTACACATTTCAAGGTTAAAGATGCATTGTCACTTACAAAATTTCATTAACATTTTAATTATCTTTTTTTTTTTTTCTACGATAAAAAATTTTCTATGTATGGAAAAATTATCATTCACTGCAGTGTTCTGAAAAATTGCTTCCGTAATTAGATGCAGTGGGTTGAACAGCATTTGTAGTATCACGATTCTTTGTTAGTTCTTTTTAAAAACTGTGATGGAACCTAGCCTGAAGACCATCTGGCTTAGAAGACCACCTCACATTTCAGACTACTTTGAGTCAATCAAAGAATTTTAAAAAGGGGTTTGTGTACAACACAATAAAAACTCCATAAGGTTAATAAATTGTATTTACGTAGAGCTTGTTGTTTACAATTTTCAGCTCCAAGCGGAGCCGTCTTTTCAGGGGTTGTTGAGTTGAATGATAAGACATGTAAAATCTTTAAACAGTCATTTGACTGTAGCCACTATTTTTTTGAGTCCCTCTCAAATACCTAAGTGTTTATTATTGTTCATTTTTTAATTAATAGACCAGCACAATGGCATGTACATATTTAGTGAATGAATCCATTTCACCTGATTCTGCAGTTGTTGTGTATCATGGTAGATTTTTTGATATCACAAAACTGGGGTAATACACGACCTTGATATTCTTGTTCAAGTCTTTTGTAGATGTTTGTCAAGACCAAGGCATGTGTATCATGCCAAATATTGTAACATAAAAGTTTGATGAAATTATTTTGGCAATGCTGTTCATTCTTTTCTATGAGTTTAAATTATAGACCTATCCACAATGACTGCATGAGCATGGGCCAAAATATGAAGCCCTTCGCCGGCAATTGGTGACGTCTCCATATGAGTGAAAGATTTTTGAGTGGGACGTTAAACAACAATATAAAAACAAACTTAAACCTTCATGAAATATATTTATAATCACTATCATTTTGCCTCTCCTAGTGCTTGAACAACAGGAATGGAACCCTGGGACATTACTGTTATATACCAGATCAGAACTTAAAACATCAGATCACAGGTATGTTATCTTATACATATGAAAGATTATTTTATAAGTTATTTTGTACATAAGGTTGTTGCATTAGTTATTTTTTACATAAGTAAGGTTATTTTGTACATAAGTAAGGTTACTTTGTAAGTTATCTTGTACATAAGTAAGGTTATTTTGTACATAAGTAAGGTTATTGTGTTAGTTATTTTGTACATAAGTAAGGTTATTTTGTACATAAGTAAGGTTACTTTGTAAGTTATCTTGTACATAAGTAAGGTTATCTTGTACATAAGTAAGGTTATCTTGTACATAAGTAAGGTTATTTTGTACATAAGTAAGGTTATTTTGTACATAAGTAAGGTTATCTTGTACAAAGGTAAGGTTATTTTGTACATAAGTTAGGTTATTTTGTACATAAGTAAGGTTACTTTGTAAGTTATCTTGTACATAAGTTAGGTTATTTTGTACATAAGTAAGGTTATTGTGTACATAAGTAAGGTTACTTTGTAAGTTATCTTGTACATAAGTAAGGTTATTTTGTACATAAGTAAGGTTATTTTGTAAGTTATCTTGTACATAAGTTAGGTTATTTTGTACATAAGTAAGGTTATTTTGTACATAAGTAAGGTTACTTTGTAAGTTATCTTGTACATAACTTAGGTTATTTTGTACATCAGTAAGGTTATTTTGTAAGTTATCTTGTACATAAGTAAGGTTATTTTGTACATAAGTAAGGTTACTTTGTAAGTTATCTTGTACATAAGTTAGGTTATTTTGTACATAAGTAAGGTTATTTTGTACATAAGTAAGGTTACTTTGTAAGTTATCTTGTAAATAAGTTAGGTTATTTTGTAAGTTATTTTGTATATAAGTAGTTTAATTTTATAAGTTATTCTGTAACATGAATATATAATGTGCTTTACTACATGTATTAAATGCTTGCATGTAATACCCATTGAATACTTGTTTCAAAAGTTTTGATATAAAAAGATGAAAAAGGTAAATAAAAAGTTTTTCATTGGAAAAAGAATATTTGACTTAAATCCAGGATTCAGTTCATGAATTTTTATTTCCCTAACTAGTAAATTCAAGGGGGCCATAGGTATTCTCTGCATCACAAAAGAATTTTTTAAAATGCGGAAGCGAAAAATGTGGGAAAGTTTGTAAAAGCTTCAATATTTATAAAATTCTTAATCTTCATATGTATCATCTGAAATTATTTTCTCCTTTCAGACCAGTTGTTGCAATTGTAGACATTGATATTTTGAGGATTAATGAAGATAAGAAAGAGAAAATGTTCCAGGAAGTGATCAGTCAACAAGGCCCACCAGATGGCACTGTCATTGTTTCTATGGAGACAGGAGAATTTGATGATGAAATGATTGATTCAATTGTAGAGACGTTTTCTGATATAGGGGACATTATTTTAGTAAGGTAAAATAGAAATTAATGCTTACTGAGAGAGAGAGAGAGAGTAGATATAAAATGTGCAAGCAGTTTTATATGTAAAACTAGATTTAACCCTTTAAGTGCTTATCGCGACTATTGTCGCGTTATACTGGCTGGCCCATCACTGCGTAACGCGACAATTGTCGTATCCGGGAATCCTTGTTTACCTGGTAAATTTCCATGACCTGTGCTAATATTAGCGTGACACGATTGCAATGCATGATCACTGTATATATCCAGCCAATCATACGTAAGGGGAATCCTAACGAGATCTCGTCGTATATGAGTAATTTAAATTCAAAACGAGGAGACTAAAAAGTAAACAGAAAATGGCGGACATTGAATTTGATTCAGAGTACGAGGACGAGATACGGCGAATTTTCGAGGATGATTCTGATGATAGTGACTTCGATGGATTTCATTTGCGTGATCTAATAACAGATGCACCAATTAGGGCTGAAATTAACATGGAGAATGCTCGTTATGACCAGCAATTTAAGTCGGACGTGGAGATGAATTGGGAACGAGAAGACCGCCAACCAACTCACCATCCGTTCACCAGAGAATCCAAATTAAATGTACAAATTGACGATGATGCGGAGCCACTAGACTTTTTTAATTTATTTTTTGAAGAAAGCATGTGGGACACAGTAATATTCGAGACAAATCGATATGCAGATAGGAAAATCGACATGGCAAATCTGAAGCCAAACAGCCGGCTGGCGAAGTGGATTCCTGTTACGGCGAGCGAGCTGAAATTTTTTTTTCACTTTGCATTATAATGGGGATCGTTCAAAAAGATGACATAGAAAGTTACTGGAGTACCCAGTTGGAAATATCAACACCTTATTTTGGCCAGAGGATGAGCAAAGACAGGTTCTTAGCGATTCTAAGTAATTTACACTTGTCGGATCAAGAAAACGAAATAAAGTATGGTGAAGATGGACATGATCCCTTGTACAAGTTGAGACATTTTATTTTCCATGTGTCAGACTAAATTCATGGACGTTTATACTCCTGAGAGGGATTTAAGTTTTGATGAGTCAACCTGCCCATGGAAAGGACGATTAAGATTTAGGGTGTACAACCCAGCTAAACCAGATAAATTTGGGATTAAGCTATACACACTGAGCGAGGCAAAATCGGGATATTGTGTTGGGTTTGATGTTTACGTGGGTAGTAGCCCAGTTGTGACCTATTCAGAACTTGTTGCTGTTAATCCAGAGTATTCAACCACAACAAAAATTGTTGTTGGCATGTTTGCTAAATGAGGTTTACTCAACAATGGCTACCATGTGTACATGGACAATTATTATACTTCTCCTGAGTTGTTTGATGAACTTGATTTCCATGACACATATGCCTGTGGTACAGTCCGTCAAAATAGAAAGGAAGTTCCAAATGCACTCAAACAAAAAAAACCTAAAATGAAACAAGGTGATGTGCTTTTTCGCAGGAGGGACAACCTACTTGCCATTAAATTTCATGACAAACGTGATGTTCGTATGCTGACTACAATCCATAAAGCTAAGATGGCCGTATTGGACAAAGCTGATGCTAATGGCGACCCTGTATTGAAACCATCTTGTGTTGTGGATTACTGCACATTTATGGGAGGTGTTGATCTTGGAGATCAATTTATGAAAAATTACTCCGTTCTGAGGAGAACTGTCAAATGGTGGAAGAAATTGTTTTTCTTTATGTTCAATTTGACATTGACAAACTCTTATGTACTGTACCGCAAATATGGTGCCAAAGGTATGACCCACCAGCAGTTTCGTTTGTCTATAGCTCGTCGGCTAATTTATTCGGCAACAGATGCACCTAAGCCACAAAAACGAGGAAGGAAAATCAGCACCTCAGATTTAAATGATAGACTTACACAACGACACTTTCCAGCGTACAACGTAGCAAAACCTGGTGCTAAGCGTCAACGTCCAGCGCGTGATTGTGTTGCATGTAATTCATCAGTGAACAATAGGGATGGCTTTAAAAGAAACCAATCAACATTTTATTGCCCAAAGTGCAATGTTGTTCTGTGTGTCCCAGGATGTTTTGAAGTATACCATACTTATAAAAATTACAAACAAGTTTTGAACAATGGAAACTCATGTAGTTCAAGTGATACTTCTGAGGACTGAAATTTTAAATGTACCAATGTTACCTGTGTCGATATACCTGTATTTATTTGTAAATAATTTTATGTACTAATTCAACATTAATGTTTTATAAAAAATTCATTATTTTCAAATAGAACATTAGTAATTTAGACTTTAACCTTGAATGTAAAACCTGTGGACTTTCAATTGAACTTGCTTACTATGTGGTGATATTCTTCGTGTATTTGTTGGATTGTAATGAGCATTCTGCATGGAATTATGGACTGCATTTGTGTTGTGTATGTACTTTATTTTATTTCACATGAAATACTTTCATTTACCAAGTAAATAATTGCCATTTTTAAGTTCTAAAACTTTTTTATGACAAATTTTTTTTTACCTGTAATTTTCTCACCTGTAATTTTGATATATTGATATGTACAATTTTTCTGTAACAGTCATCTGATAGAGTGATTCATTTAGAAACAGAAATCATATAGGTTTTATTGATGTATTTTCAATAATCAAAAAGATATACTTGTCTAATTAAAGGGTGTCAATTGTTCTTATTTACTTAATATTAATTCAGCAGTGCAGGGAGATAACTATGGGAATCAATGTAGCACTTAAAGGGTTAATACAGCATGTCAAGGAAAACACAGGGGCCATCATGTGTGAGTGGTCAAATCATCAAGCTTTAAACAACAAAGACTTGTACCTCATGTTGGTGCAGGTTCCAATCCCACTGAAACCTAATCTGATTTTGCCACAAAGTTTGCCAGTTTACTTGCAGAAGGCCCATGGGTTCTTCCCGGATACATTGTAACCAGGCTCTCTCCTCCACCATTAAAAACTGGCCACAATCATATATCTGAAATATTGTGACAGACTGGTTTGCAGTGTTATTAGTTCTTTAGCTTGTTGGCAAACAATGTTGTCAGTATAGAAATAATATTTACCAATGTGTTGAAGGCTTTTTATCTGGTTTGTTTATATTTGTTTTCTGTTTTCAGGTTTGTTGAGGAGGATATGTGGTTAATATTCCAGACAGGTCAGTTTGCACTGCAGGCATTAAAACATGACAAAACAGAGGTAAATATTAACTTATGATAGACGTAGTTAATATGAATATGTAAAAATGTAAGATATGAAAATAAACAACAGGTAAATGATAGCAATTTATGATATGACAAAACTGAGGTAAAATATCAATAATATGACAAAATTGAGGTAAATATATTCTTATGACAAAGCAGAGATTAATATCAATAATATCACAAGGGGGTAAATATCAACTTATGATTTGACAAAACTGAGGTGAATATCAGTTCATAAATTTTACAGAACTGAGGTTAATGTCAGCATATGATATAATTATTTATTTTCTCATTATCAGGTAAATGGAAAGACAATAAGAGTTCACCTGAAGACAGATAAGTGGGAGAAACAGATACAAAAGGAATTAACACTGTGTTCTGTCACTACTAATCCGCTGTACAACTCCATATCCAACACACTACTGGGGGATGATTTCAGTATACCAGCAATGGCATTTGATTCAGGTGATATATTTTGTCATTTTGTCTCCAACACTCTTGTATGTGACAGTTGCAATATACCCACAATGCAGTATGATTGCCCTCTTTGTTACTCTTTCTGCCTTGCAGTATGAAGTGAGGTTCTACTGATTCAAACTTTACTCATTTGGCAAAAAATAACACACAAGTTGTATAAGTATGTTAATTGGCTACTGTATAACTGAAAAAATTCCAGCCTTTTGTGACAGAAAACATATTTGCCCCATCTTAAATAGCCCATAAATATCAAGAGTCCAGTAGATAGCTTGTGTGTCTCCTATAAGGGCAAAAATGACAGAAATTTGCAGGTATTCAGTATCTTATGGATGATATATATAAACTGATCTTTATCAAAGTTTGGGAGGTTCAGGTGAAGGATTAAAAATTAGATACTTCTGAAATATACTAAAGAAATAAAGAATTTTTTTATTTACCCATAGGAATTATATTTACCCATAGGAATTTTTTTTTCCAATAGGATTTTTTTAATCCCTTAGGATTTACTTTCCTATAGGAGAAAAAAAATCCCTTAGGATGGTTATTATCCTGTAGGATTTTGTCTATTTCCTGTAAGAATTTTTATTTTCCTGCATGATTTTTTATTTTCCCATAGGATTTTTTACATTTACAGGTACATCCTGCCAAGTGAGATTGAGAAATAAAAATATTGAAAAAATACTGTGTTACAGTAGGCCTATCTTGTGGTGCAGTTATTTTTTTCTGCAGCTAAAATGAGTGTGAAAATGCAGTTTGGAGAACTGCATAATTAAAATATTATGAAAATAAATGTTACACATGATATTACAGGTTTCACCATCTTCTTAAGAGAGTAGAAGTAACCTTTGAAGCTTTAAGGTAACACCATGACCTTATTATCTCTGATGCTTTTATATTGCAGAGGAAGATGACGACCTTGACCTCATGGAAGAGACATTACCTGATCCACTCAGGCCAGCTAAATCTGGTTCCAATACGCCTACAGTTGACTCAGGTGAGGTATTAGATTGACAAATGATGAAGAAAATATTCAATGTTATAAAACATAGATTATATCTGATGCTATTTTACCAGAGGTTTGATTTTACCCCGCAAATTACTTGGACTTCAGTTAACATGGAAGGGTCTGCCAACCTGAATGTTGGATATAAAGGGTGTTCTTTCATCATATTTCATAAACTTATTTCTGTTTTTTGGTATCATTTCCCTGAGGAAAAAAACCATGATTCATTGAATTGCAATACTCCACTGCATGTACAGTAAGCTGTAGAATAACATCTTTCTTATCTTGTGGGGTCATGTGTCAGTATATATTTTCTATTTTAGAAATGTCTCAGAGTATTATTTATTTGAATTAAAGAGAAAAAGACCTGTAGTTTCACCACCAGCTGACACCACATGTATTACAAAGCTGAAAGTTGTGTATCATCACAGTTATTGCAACTAAAAATAATTTTTCAAAAAACAATTTTTTTCTTATGCTTTTTTTTTTTCAGGAAGAAGCAGTCCTGCTGGTTCTGATGATGGATTATTAGATGTTCCGTCAGCAGCACTTGGCAGACCAGTGCCACCTGGGCGACCAAGACCTCCATCACCACTGATCAATAAAAAATCAGACAACCTTTCAGATCTTATAACGCCCGAGGTAGTACCAAAACTTAGAGGAGCTCCAGCGGTAATTACAGGAAGTACAGGGGTTATAGAGGGTGAAAAAGAGGGTTAGGCTTAAGTTGTAATCCAGAGGTTATTACAGGAAGCACAGGGGTTATAGAGGGTAAAAAAGAGGGTTAGGCTTAAGTTGTAATCCAGAGGTTATTACAGGAAGTACAGGGGTTATAGAGGGTGAAAAAGAGGTTATTACAGGAAGCACAGGGGTTATAGAGGGTGAAAAAGAGGGTTAGACTTAAGTTGTAATCCAGAGGTTATTACAGGAAGTGCAGGGGTTATAGAGGGTGAAAAAGAGGGTTAGACTTAAGTTGTAATCCAGAGGTTATTACGGACTATAGGCAAGCTTTATAGAAGTGTTAGAGTTGAAAATGAGAGTTAGGCTAGGCAAGTGTAACATAATTGTTAGAAAGGTACTAAAGAAGGTTGGGATAGATGAGTCCTTTGTATCCAGAGATACAGGAAATAGGTAGTTGTTAGATTGTTGAAAAAGAAGGTTAGGCTAAAGTTGTTATATGTGTAATCCAGAAATAATTACAGGAAATAGACAGTTGTTAGTGAGGTGAAAAGGAGGGTTAGGCTAGAGGTGTTCTTTGTGTAATCCAGAAATAATTACAGGAAATAGGCAGTTGTTAGTGAGGTGCAAAAGAGGGTTGGGATAGATGTGTCCTCTGTGTAATCCAGTAGTAATTACAGGGATACTCAGATTTTTAGCAAAGTGCCCATGTAGATTAGTGTATAGGCCTTGTACATGTTGTCATAGGCAGAGGTTATTACAGGAGTCTACTTGGGTTGATAGTATAAATAGAGGTTAAGGTAACCATAGGTCCTCAAAGGGGATGATATTTCTAATCAAGTTCAATTCCCTTGTTTTAGAGATTATCTTAAGTACATGCATCGCTGAACTATATCTTAGATATGACAGGAAAGTAAATTATATATAGATCTATACAATAAGTTTCAGATTATTTTACAACTTATAAACCTCTAATCCAGTACTTCCCAAAACACCTCTTGAAACCTTCATACTGTTTATATTTTGAAAACAAAAACAATATCTATATTTCATTCTGTTAGTATGGTGACAAATTGTGATGTACTGCTGACTCCAGTAGCTGTACTGTTGTACACTGTATGTAATTTGATAGTCTTTGTTTTCAGGTACATGTACAATGTCATATCACATTCATTATTAAAACTGACCAACAGACATCATTAAACTGATGATTCTTGGTTTCCGCTAAAACACAGGAGTGTTTGTGGCAGAGTGGTTCTCCTCTAGTCAGCACAGGTTTGAGCCCTGCTGCTATGTGAAATTTGTGAGAAGTAGTGAGACATTTTGCCAGTTGTGACCATGTCAGGCTGGTGGTCTCTTCCTGGACCCAGTTGCACAATACATTGTTCAATTTAACCTATGGTTCGTCTATTATTTTAACATCGGTTATCTTCAAGTTAAATTTAACAGAAAACTCTGCAAGCCAGTCCTGGATACATTGTAACTAGGTTCTCTTTTCTGACATTAACTCATTCACCCCTAAATACACATTTGGACTGATCTAAGTCATTTATTTTCAGAAGAGTTCATTGCTTTTCAGGGGTTGATGAGTAAATAAGTATTGAACGAAGATTGTACAATTATGTAGAGTAACCTTAAGAATCTTAGTAATCTTGATCAGCAAAAAGGAAAAAAAATTTTTTACTTGTCTGGAAAAAGGATTTTAAATTATTATTTTATTCATTGTCAACAGCCTGTCAAAAAAGCACCTCCTCAGAGACCTACAGCTCCCCCTGTCAAACCTCCACCGCCACAACGGCCTCAAGCAGGACCAAGCCGACCAGCACCTACCACAAATCCCCCAACATCAGTTCAATCAAGCACACCAGGAGAGAGGGGCATCACAGGTAAATATACCATCACTGTAGCTGTTTTTTTGTGATATTTCAGAGATCTCTATACTGATAAAAATGCCACACACTTATCATATTAGTATGGTGATTATATACAAGACAAACCTCCAAAAAATAATAGATCCATGACTGATTTTAGTTTATACGTAACTGTAAAATCAGTCAGCAAATTAATACTTATACCTGTACAAAGAAATAAATCAATAATAAAGACTTCTGTTTGCTTGATGCTTTGCTGATTTCTAGGTTAATGGTCTTAAATATCTTATCTTGTGGAAGGCTGGTGGTCTCTTCCCGGGTACATTGTAACAGAATTCTCTCCTCCACCATTAAAAACTGGCCGCCACCATATAAGTGAAAAATTGTTGAGTGTGACGTTAAACACCATTCAAACGTCAAACATCAAAATGTCATGTTATTTAGATGAACACCGAATGACAACATTTTGCCTGCCTTTCATTTTGTTTTTAGATCCAAAGAAACCTCCTCAAATTGTTAGGAAACCTCTCAGCTCTCAGAGCATCAAAAAGATCAAATCCAACAAACAATCTAATACAGCCAAGGTAAGGAAGTCTATTTTATTTGAAATAAGTCAAATATAGATTCATTTTGTTCTCATTATAAATACAGTGTAATCTCGTTATCTTGAAATTCACAAAACCCTCCCATTATCTTCATGATATACGGAATTCTAGATTACCGAAATTTGCAATTCACATATTTCTATTCTTATTGGGCAGCGATTAGACCTACTCGGGCTACTGCTTGATTTAAATTGGATCAAAATGATTAATTATTTACCCTCTCATTTTAACTTGTTAATGGTAGTTGATTTTCAAGCGTTTTGCAAGTAAACAAGTAATTAATTACAATGTAAACAATCAAGATAACAGTTTTTTTATGTAAAATTTTTATACCTTGGACAAAAATATACTCTTTATATAAGCGAAATTTTTAGATAAAAATTCTGAAAAAAAAAAAAATTTGGAATTTCGAGTAATCTGAATAACAAGATTTCACTGTATATCATAATGCTAAGGTGTCATCAATTCTCTCAGTTTCACAGGAAGGGGACATGTATTGGTTCATCAATTCTCTCAGTTTCACAGGAAGGGGACATGTATTGGTTCATCAAATCTCTCAGTTTCACAGGAAGATGACATGTATTGGTTCATCAAATCTCTCAGTTTCACAGGAAGATGACATGTATTGGTTCATCAATTCTCTCAGTTTCACAGGAAGGGGACATGTATTGGTTCATCAAATCTCTCAGTTTCACAGGAAGGGGACATGTATTGGTTCATCAAATCTCTCAGTTTCACAGGAAGGGGACATGTATTGGTTCATCAAATCTCTCAGTTTCACAGGAAGATGACATGTATTGGTTCATCAATTCTCTCAATTTCACAGGAAGGGGACATGTATTGGTTCATCAAATCTTTCAGTTTCACAGGAATATGACATGTATTGGTTCATCAATTCTCTCAGTTTCACAGGAAGGGGACATGTATTGGTTCATCAAATCTCTCAGTTTCACAGGAAGATGACATGTATTGGTTCATCAATTCTCTCAGTTTCACAGGAAGGGGACATGTATTGGTTCATCAAATCTCTCAGTTTCACAGGAAGATGACATGTATTGGTTCATCAATTCTCTCAGTTTCACAGGAAGATGACATGTATTGGTTCATCAATTCTCTCAGTTTCACAGGAAGGGGACATGTATTGGTTCATCAATTCTCTCAGTTTCACAGGAAGGGGACATGTATTGGTTCATCAATTCTCTCAGTTTCACAGGAAGGGGACATGTATTGGTTCATCAATTCTCTCAGTTTCACAGGAAGGGGACATGTATTGGTTCATCAAATCTCTCAGTTTCACAGGAAAGGGACATGTATTGGTTCATCAATTCTCTCAGTTTCACAGGAAGGGGACATGTATTGGTTCATCAATTCTCTCAGTTTCACAGGAAGATGACATGTATTGGTTCATAAATTCTCTTAGTTTCACAGGAAGATGACATGTATTGGTTCATCAATTCTCTCAGTTTCACAGGAAGATGACATGTATTGCTTCATCAATTCTCTCAGTTTCACAGGAAGGGGATGTATTGGTTCATAATTTCTCTCAGTTTCACAGGAAGGGGACATGTATTGGTACATAATTTCTCTCAGTTTCACAGGAAGGGGACATGTATTGGTACATCAATTCGCTCAGTTTCACAGGCAGGGGACATGTATTGATTCATTAATTCTCTCAGAATGTTTGTAATTATTGTGTGCATCTTATTATAGGATGCATCTAAATACCTGACATTAGGACACTACAATATTGGTAATAGAACATAAGTCTTGTATGATGTACAGTAAACAAAATTTTTGTTTCTATTTAAACAGATTCATGACATCAGTGTACCGACTAACGTGACACACCATGGACACGCTACAAGTATAGAGGACGCACAGAAACTGATTGAGAAATTGATGACAGGTGCCCAACCTGGTCTTCAGTCACCGTTAATACCAGAATCAGGTAAACATTAAGTTTTATATTTGCTATACATAACATCACTACAGATTAGTCCAAGTAAAAAATAACTTCTGCTTCTCAGACACTGCCATGTGCAAAAAGAAAAACGCCGATGAAACCATTTATTCACATTTCATAAAAAATCACCGCCGTGCGGCAAGTAAAAATGTCAGTCATTTCAAAAGGCTTAAGTTTAAAAAATGATCCTTTTCCTTCTATTTGTAGTTCAAAATGCATTTCTAAAACCCAATTAGAAACAAAAATAATTATTTTTTTTACGATTCAACATTTAGATCTTTACCTCATGCCCGAAAATGTCACAGAACACATTGTGTGTTTTCTGCTGTTTCTTGCAGTTTATGGAGGAAGTGAAAATTGGGTTTTAAATGAAAGAACCGATACCGAACGGAACTGAATTTCAGGATGTGTTAAAATGATGATACATGTAACACTATATAGTGTATAAAAGTTTTAAAATCTGAATAAATGTAGGTGAATGATAAAAGTAAAATTAGTCACTGTAAATAAAAGTTTTAATGAAATACATAAAAATGGATAGTTATTGTTTTAAAAAATGAAAGGTTTGGAATTTGCATTGATTTTTAGACACATAGTAGTTACATTTTGTACAACTTTGTAAAATAGTGATGATAATGATTTATGATAATTATAATGATGCATTTTACAATTAATTTTCTTGTAGTTTCAAAACATTTTTATGTTTTGTTAAATATATAATCTTTTAGCTATTTTATATTTTTGTTGATATTTCAGTTTTAAAAGCAAGTGAACAAGACAATCACACAACTTTTTGTTACAATTTATTGAAGGTCTCAATAAAAGACATTTTTTTGTTACATAAAGTCTTCTTATTTTCTTGCCTTCACGGTATATAAACAATGTTTTGGAAATAAAAAATAAAAATAAAATTCCTACCTACCTTGCCCATTTTGGAAGGCTAATTGTCTTAGAACCAGAATATTTTTTTTACATGGCCTTACATATTTCTGATATATATATATATGTTTATATATACTGCTTACCTAGAAATTTTCACCCCCAGTTATTGTTGCTTTATACACCAGAAATCACATATACCCTGTCTTAAATCCAGCCTTGAACACCATAGTCTATTGAATGGCATGAATATCCATGCTTCAGTTTTTCGCCTCCATTTAAAATTTGCCCTCACATCTTAGGACGAAAATTAAACAGGCACCAAAATTTCCAGGTATACAGTAATCCTTGTGTCAATAATTTGCATATAGCGACCATTCTCTTTGGTCAGATCTCTAACTGTTCTAAGGAGAATGACGTAGACATTTGTTTTCCATATTATGATTTAAAACACAGTAATCAATTCTGTCAAATGCCAGAAAGAAGGAGCAGATATTTGGTGAAACCTGTCAACCCTACATGCCATAATAGACTGGTCTAAACATAAGCAAAGAGCATACCATCTAAATACATCGGGGTGACAAGGTTAATACAATCTGTCTCTATTTCTATAGTGATAAATATTATTTTTGCATAGCTTTTTTAGTTTATAGTGCCTCTGGTTCCAATCCCGCTAGGGTAATTTCTTTACCCAAATACAATTTTAAACCGGGGTCTGTATAAAAACATGTACGCCCATATGACTAAAAATTGCAATGATCTTACTTTATACAATTTTACTCTGAATGTAGTCTAAAAAGAAATAGCTTACTTGAATTGAAATAGCTAAGTTCAATATTATCTTTAGTTGAGAGTCAGTAAAACATTTTCCTTAGAAATGTGTTTAGGTCAGGGTCCGAAAGTCACCAAATTTACTCAATACTAAAGCTCAACAGTTATTTCATTATTTTGACAGCGTAATCGTTTGTATATTTTTTGGTTTGAGTAATTAGGAAACATATTATTATTTTTCATCATTCACATATACATTTTTGCATCACAATTATGATTTTCATGTAAAAAAAATGAATAAATATGTTGAGTATGGTACTCAAAATTTGAGTACATACACAAACTATTTTTAAATTTTTCTGAAAGTTTCCTTCAAATTAGCAATCATCATCGATCATTATTTACAAATGTATACTGTCAATATACAAACATGTCCAGTTACAGAATTAAATTTTTCGTGTTTTTACCTTTAAATCATGAAAAGTTAGTTGAGCTTGAGTACTGAGTAAATTTGATGACTTCGGGCCCTGACTATCTACATTACAAAATTTTACTATTCTGTATAAATTATGCTATATCATTGCAGATGCATCCATAAAAAGAAGCAAAAGTGCCAATACATTAGACGAAAATGAGGAAGATGAGAAATGCAATTTAGATGCACCAACACCAGTGCCAAGATTCCGCAGCTCCGGCAACATCGCTGGCATTGCTAATGACGATGGTGGACCTTCCAGGCCACCTAGATCCAGAGACAGTCCACCTCCAAGGGAATTGCCCACTGATGATCGACCGCAGCCACAGCCAAGACCCAGACCAGCTCCTAGAAAAGATATTCCTGATGACCCTGTTTCTAGGGACAACACATCGGGTCCGTCAAGCAGGACTAATAGAGGAATGCCTCCTCCTGTTCCTCCATCAAAACCATCACTAGGGAGAAAACAAAATGAGGATTCTAAAGTAACAGATGTTTATGCGTTACCAAACAAACCATCTAGTCATAAACAAAATATTTTAGATGCTCCATTGTCTCCGGGACATGCTGAAACCAAGGAAGTGGATCCATTTGATACTAGCAACATTCCATTACAGTTTATAAGTAGGCCTCCACCTGTGCCACAGAGACAAATGGATTTAACATCCACCTCTGCCACCAACACAGGACTCAAAAACTCTGACAATCAATTGTGGAACAATTTTGAAAGTCCTGGTAATGAGGATGATGTTTCTCCTCCAAGTCCAAACTTTAGCCCTCCAGATATCCCTCCCCCGTTTTACAAAGATTCTGAAATCTCATCAGGTTCCAGTCCTCCAAAAGAGCCACCCCCTCCTCCACCATCAGAGTTAGCATTTTGCAACTCCACTTATGGAGAAGTCATTGTAACTGATGATTCTAATGACTTTGATTTATCGCCCCCTAGACACAAGCCACCTCCACCTCCAAGGACAGTAGATGAAAGTCATCCTCTACCAACAGTACCTGCTAGACATATGACATCTGGTGACCAACACTTATCAAAAAATCTTCCTTCAGTCCCGGCAAGACCAAGTGTTTCACCTAATGGCTGTCCACCTGTACCTTCACGATCTGGCAACTTGCCACCCGTTCCACCTAGGAAATAAACAGTGTTAAAGGTTTTAGTTTACACAGTGGAACCTGTCTCAAGGGACCACCCTTTCTGATATGTGGTCTCTCAAGACAGGTGGTCTCTTAAGAGGTTTCATTTACAGAGATATTTAACTAAGTGGTTTTTAAAATGTGGTGTCAAAAGACAGGTGGCCTTTAATGACAATAGTCTCTCAAGACCGGCTTTAACTGTAGTAGGTATTATATATATATATATATATATATATATATATATGTACATGACATGTATGTACATTGTAAAATGCAGTCTTGTTTTACAATATTAATCTGAAAATTGAACTTTGAACTTTAATCTGAAAACTGATCTTTGAACTTTCTTTTTTCAAGTTCAGCCTAAATCATAATGACAGAGTTTTTTGTTTTCTTTTGGCAAGTCGAGATCTTGATAGGTGTCTGATGAAAATGAACTGTACGCATGAATTTTCATTCTTTGAAAATTAGTTAACTTGTTGTGCCAACCAGAATTTAAAAGGTAATATGCGTCTCATCTATATTGTCTGTGTCTTTTCCTACGGTACACATTTCATGAGGGAATAGTTTGGTCCCATCAGAAATCGACCCCTGAACCTTTTGCTTAAGAAACAACTGCTTTCCCACAACTTGCGACGCTTTCTTATAATTGTAATTTTTAGGAAATCTAAAATTCCTTCTCTTCTACAAATTCCAAGCTTTAGTGATACAGTTTTTGTGTGGTAGTGTTTTAATGCTTAAAACTTTCATAGCATAGTTCTGTAGTTGTTTTTGTTTATTTTAATTTATTGGCATTCTGCAGCATTATTTGTGTACAAGCTTGTTTTCTGTAATATTTACAGAAAGAGAGAAATCTGGGGCTGGCACCATAAAAGTTCAGAATTACTGAAGTCAAAAAGTTTTACTAAACTTTGGCTAATCCTAGGATAAGATTGGCTAAGCAGGCTAAGTTGGGAATATTATCAGACATGAGTGAATTCTTTTAACCCTTTCAACCCTAAGTATGTAGATAACATGATCTTTCCTATTGTCTAGACCAGCCTATTATGGCATGAAGGGTTTAAAGGGTTAAGAGTTTTATGGTGCAGGAACCTGGTTTTCTTACCAAGCTTTTTACTCTTGATCGGGACTATGTATAGTGAAATTCCATTTTGGTTTTTTTTTCAGTCATAAAACTTTTTTGGTAAATTTACTGACTTTTGACAAATGTAGACAACCATTTTATAGATAGTTGTTAGATAAATCATGGTAAAAAAGTATTGAAAAGATTTGAAGCAACAAAAATCAAACTATATGTACCATTTCTGTTGTGACCGACAGTAGCTTTCAAGTAACTTTAATCATGTGATCATAAATACATGTAGCATAGGCGTCAGAAGCAAATTGAAAGTGGGGGGGGGGGGGGGGGGCTAAACCAACTTAAAACACACAAACGCCAGAAACGTCTTGGGGGCTAAGCCTCAATTTTCAACACCTATGCCTATCTAGCTAAGCCCCCCCCTAGCCCCCCCGGCTCCGACGCCTATATGTAGTAAAGCAGACCGATTCATATTGTTAATTCATAAAAAGACACATTTTGTTTGTTTTGGAAAAAATTCAAAGGTCCCAAGTTCATTAACAAGTACAAAGGGGATAATTATTTTGTCTTTTAATGAGTACCGGCTTAAGTATTGTAATAAAAAAAGGTAAATAAATGAATAAGGAGTGTTGCCAGGTAATAATTGCATATTTATAAATATGTATATACTGTGGCTATTAGTATGGTATCATGAATATACAATGATTATAAATCTAATATATGATCATCATAACATAATATATATATATATATAGAAACAGAAGATTAGTGTATAATAATGAATTATTGTATAGATATAATGACAAGATTATTATTATAATATTCTTATTTTGTGAAAAATCCTTTGTTGCAAATAATTTATATGATGTATATTTGATTTGGGAACAAGGATATATTGACAAGGAGTCATAACAAACTGTGGGCATTTTGTCACTTTGATATATCTGTGTTATGTTTTTATAGATACTAAATGTACATACATTGTATATGCATGACAAAGATTTTTTTATACTCCATCTAGAAGCTAAATAATTTTGTTGATTATTATTTTCCAATTCACAGTGATGGTTCTCACTTTATTATGATAGATGTGCTTTCATATAAGCTGCTTTGAATGAATCTTCAACCCCAGAAAACTAACAAAAATAAACATTTTTATCACAAAGATACCAAAATACTCATGTGAAACCAAAAGAGCTTTGAGGTTTTCATTTGCATAATAATTGATTGTTTTGGAGGTTTTACATGAAATAAGTACCGGGTAATTATATGTAATTATTTTTCAATAGCTTTGTGAACAAAGTATAAATGAAAACGTGTAAACGGAACAGGTGTTTATACAATAGGGCCTATATATTTCAACCCATAAAAGACTGGTCTAAAACTACAAAATAGATCATAGCATACTAGTATTAAGAAAGATGGGGATGGAGGAATTAACCTGGGATCAGGATCACACAACGGTTTTGAGTTCCAATTTTCAATTAGAACTTTTCAGTCTTAAATTTAGTGAATATACACAAGTAAAACATTAAATACTTCTTTTGTAATTAACACCCAACAAATATGAACTGGAAATACCATTTCCGAGTATATAAATATAAACTGTTTATATGTCACGGTGGCTAACAACATAGCGATCCTGGGGTTTGATCAGTTCCGACATGCTGTTGATGTACTAAATAATGTCAGTGGTCAGTTTAAAAAGACACGCACATCTCTAGTGGTAATATTTTGATGTAAAGTAGCTTTAGAAGATTTCCGTGGAGGATAACAAATTGTTTTAGGCAGGTGCTTTGTCGAACTTTATACAAATGTACGTAGTATTTATTCAATTGCATGTGATGCATAATGATAATAGATGTGTATTAGGAATCTGTTTTAAATCGGACCAACTACAATATATAAACTTCATTTATTTAACGATTAACAAACAAGTTTATCATGTTTATGTAACTTATATAAATGTCTCTCAATGGCTCTGCTGTTGGTGTGAGGGGGTGCTTACTTTGTGGGGTAAAGTAATCAGACTACCAGGAGAAGACCCATGAGTCCGAACTGGCATCAACCTTGCCATACTTCATACTCCCCTTTCCAGTTCGAAGATTGAACTTGGGTGGCATTGGTGAAAAATTACTGCGCTACCTGGACCTAATACTTCGTTAAAGGTGTTATTTGTGCAATAAATATAATCAACCTGTAGGCTATCTGTTTTTGTTAAAAACTCAGTTGTGCAAAATATTGCTGAATGTACATTTAGTTATTTTGATATAGTTGTCACTTCATGTCAGTTGATATAGCTGTCACTTCATGTCAGTTGATATAGCTGTCACTTCATGTCAGTTGATATAGCTGTCACTTCATGTCAGTTGATATGACTTTCACTTCATGTCAGTATTTTACAGAATACAGAACTACTAGTATTTGATTGATTTCAAGTCCACGTGGGACCGAGTATTTAGAGCATCACGCTTTGAACCATGATGTCTCTCACCTCTAGTCATTGCAGGTTCGAACCCTGCTGGAACCTATACTGATTTAATGAGAACGCTTGCCAGTTTACTTAGGGAAGGCTGGTTATCTCTTCTCCCTTACATAGTAACCGAGTTCTCTCCTCCACCATTAAAAAATGGCCGTCATCATGGAATTAAAGAGTTGTTGAGTGGCATAAAACACCATTAAAACAGACAAATCAAGTTCATGTGTATATAATTCCTGTTAAACTGTGGCAAATACGATTTCGTAGAAATTGGATTTATTTAAGAATAATGGGACTGAAAAGAATTTATATAAAAAGTAACAAATTTACTGAATGAACTTAGCTACATGTAGTTTTAAATATTTTGCCATATGAAACGTTTGTTGTTGAGCTAGTCATTTTTTCCAGTGATGTTTTTTTAATTGATAGCATTTAAGATATTGTATTTTATACAATGACAGGTTATTAATATTTTTGTTCTGTAGATTACAGGTGCTCTCATATTTTGTCATACAAATACGTATTTTATATTTTGTCCTTTGTATTACCATGGTATTTGAACTTCAACTAACAATCATCCTGAGAGGATGGACATATAAATACATCTCCCATTCTTGTGAAATCATTATTAGGTGAATGGTGAGAAATTTCAAAACTTAAAGTAGGACTAACAGAGACCAAACTATACTTTCTCCACCCAGCCCCTAACCCCCAACCACACCCCTGTTTTTACCAGTAGGGGACTAATCGTGAAGTCTGCCAACTTCAAGAAATAAAAATGTGTTGTTATGGTTAACACAGAGAAGAATTAGTCCTGGTCTACTGACTTTTGTCCATGATATTTATATGTGATAATTTTCTCTATATTAATACGTTATTTATCCCATCAGTAATTGATAACCGATTGAGCCAAATGAAATAGAACATTGACAATTGAGCCACTTAGCATAAGAGAGAGATAGAAAGCGATAACTATAATAGTAAATCAACTCGGAGATTAGACTTGTGCTAAAATGAAATACTTATATACTTTATGCTGTAATATAATGAAGGAAAAATGATGATAAATGTAAAGTTTTGATTGGCTGATGATAAATGTTTAAGTTTTGATAGGCTGATCAAATAGTTTTTGTTTTTCATATACATGTATAATTAATTTCTTTTATTTAAATACAGAAATTAAGTAATGATATAAAACTATAATTTTTCATGAACAGAATTTCTGAAATTGAACAATACCCTTCCACATGCAAACTTTAGCTCACATTTTAAACCATTAACGATAATACAAGGTAATTATAGTTTTGATTGACTTCTAAATCATTCCTAACTCATGTAACTGTTAGTATGTACGACATTGTTTTATCTGAAGTATTTTTACAAGATAATTCCATGACTTCTAATTTTTGTTCCATGATCGTTTTATGTCTTGTTATAATTGTTATAATGTCACATTTTGCTTTTATCCTAATACCATATTTCCTTTGGGATAAAAAAAAGAGTTGTAATTCCAAAATGCACATCATTTTGCTTGCTTATCTCCCTTCCCAATCTTTAGGCTACGTTTCAAACTGACTTTATATTTTATGGGTTTTTTTTAATAATTCTATATACAATATTATTATGTCAAAAATACCAGCAACTTGTTCCTGTTAGGTATATATCCTCATTCTCTGGTGAAAATTTATCAAAATCATATTGATACAGTAGTACCATACATAAACTGTAATAACACACTGTACATGTGTGTATATCTGTATTAGCTACTGTATACCAGGACATTTTTCCTCCTGTTGAATTTTTTGTCATTTTCGCCCTTAGATGAGTGGGTGAATTAAAAATTTTTCAAGCTAAAAATTGAAGCACGAACATTAACGTCATCTATGAGACTATGGTGACTGAGGGCGAATTTAAGACTGAGCAAATATATTATCCGTCTTATAAGGGCAAAAATAACTGGGGGCGAAAAATCCCAGATATGCAGTAATGTATAAAATGTTGATGTTATTCAATACTTAGTATTTCACTTGTTTTATTTATCCTATTGACATTGTAGTATTGACTGTTATGTACATCTACAAGGTGAATTTCTAATACTGTACCGAGTGTTACCCTAGCACGAGTCATTATAATGATATTGTAACCATAATTATGAGTACTGTCAGGCGAAATGAATTTATTCTGTAATACTACCGTATACGAGGAAATTTGAGCAGGACACAAATTTAGCGCTTTGTCCAGGAAATATGGTACATGTTTATAATTTTAGCGAGAAATTATTTTCGTGATTTTATGATTAAAAAAGATAGCTCTTGCCCACTATGATGAATGAATTGTTAGCGTTATTCAATTTCAGCGATCTCAACAACCTTGCTAATAATGCCAAAACTGAATTCTCGCTAAAATTTCTGCTTATATGGTAGACATCTAGGAGGTAGATTATGAAACTGCTGTACTGTACTATTTTCATTGGTTATTTGCATGACTTGATAGATGCATTTTGTAATTCTGACTGCTGTCCATATCTGTAAGATGAACTATTGTTAATTTCATTTCTAATGTGTACTTGTTTTGGTTTTTGCCAAATTTGGAACTAAGTAATGCGTAGAATCTGAATGAAATAAGATGTAACCACATCATATTTCTTTTTTTTTTTTAAGTATTGTTTTTGGTTTTTGACTGAACCTGAGTATTCCATTTTATGTTGGTAGCACTGTATACTTTTTCTCACTGCAAAGTGTGAATCCACATTTTCAATGTACAGTGAAACTTGTATATAATGACCTCCTTAGGCACACAAGAAACCGTTATAGGGAGGTTGTCTTTCTATAGAGGTTGATTTGTACACAAATGGTACTATAGGGGACAGCAAAAAACAGTCTTTGTGACCAGGTGCTCTTTATACACAGGTGGTCATTAAAGCAGGTTTTACTGTAAGTTGTCAACAATCCCCCCAAAAAAGCAAACGCAAAAAAAAAAAAAAAAAAAAAAATAAAAAAAATAAAACTGGACTCAAACACCCATAAAATGCAAAGCTTTTCTGCAATTTCAGGATGATGGTATTATACAGGTAAAGGTATATTTGGTATATAGATGTACATGTGTATGCATAGTTAAAATGTTATGCTAAGCCGAACTGTTGGATTCACAGACATTTTTTCCATCATATTTAAAAGACAAGAAACTGAAACATTTACTTAAAAGTAAACAAAACACAATGCATTGCCATTTTCTTTCATTGAAAAATGGAATTTCTCTTTGCCTCGTTTTGATTTGTCATTACTGGATTATTTGTAAATTATTAATTATCATTTTGTGTCGAAGTCAGATGATTCAGGACCAATAATCTGAACTTTGACCATTACACATATTAACTTTGTTACTGTTTCACATATCGGTCATAAATCAGTGTTACTGTTTTGAGAGTGGTCTGTTTGATATAAAACACCTCACTCATGTTCTGTTGTACATGTAATTGTTAGCAATTGTTTCATTGAAAAATGGAATTTCTCTTTGCCTCATTTTGATTTGTCATTACTGGATTATTTGTAAATTATTAATTATCATTTTGTGTCGAAATCAGATGATTCAGGATCAATAATCTGAACTTTGACCATTACACATATTAACTTTGTTACTGTTTCACATATCGGTCATAAATCAATGTTACTGTTTTGAGAGTGGTCTGTTTGGTATAAAACACCTCACTCATGTTCTGTTGTACATGTAATTGTTAGCAATTGTTTTGTATGTGTATAAGAGTGTACTGTGATATTCATGTAGATTATCATCAAATAAACATCAAACTGGATTTGTTTGTCCTCATTCATTCTAGCGTTATATACTGTTCACCGAAGACTTTGAATTGTTTAATGTCACACTCAACAATTTTTCAGTTATATTGTGGCAGCCAGTTTTTAATGTTGGAGGAGAGAACTAAGTTACAATGTACCCGGGAACTAAGCTACAATGTACCCGGGAACTAAGCTACAATGTACCCGGGAACTAAGTTACAATGTACCCGAGAACTAAGTTACAATGTACCCGGGAACTAAGTTACAATGTACCCGGGAACTAAGCTACAATGTACCCGGGAACTAAGCTACAATGTACCCGGGAACTAAGTTACAATGTACCCGGGAACTAAGCTACAATGTACCCGGGAACTAAGTCACAATGTACCCGGGAACTAAGTCACAATGTACCCGGGAACTAAGCTACAATGTACCCGGAAAGAGACCACAGGCCTTCAGCAAGTAAACTGGCAAACTTTCTCACCAAAAAGAGAAGTACAGTGGAATCAATATTGTCTTACGAGACCACACAACAGGTGCCACTCGGTTAAAAAAACTACTTCTGAGAGACCACATTTCAGTGGCTGATATTTTGAGAAAAGTTTCACTGGTGTTAAAGGGCCATTAGCTGTTTTTTTTTTTTTTTTTTTTGAATTTTACCATTTACGTTGATATAAAATAACAAAATAGAGATATACACAGGAATAACAATTCTTAAATTCCTACATATTTTGTGAAAATTGCTTGAGAAATCCAGGCTTGACACTTTTTCAGTTGCAATTAAATAACACAACCTTGCTATCTCAGTATCTGTATGTACCACACTGGACCTGACCTTATTTTCACAAAGTATATACTGGTAGGAATATTATATTTTTTATGCCTGTATATAGCCCTTACTTGTTATTGTACATCAAGTACAAGTAGTAAAAGTAGAAAAATTCCAAATTAAATTGTTTTTTTTTTACAGCTAATGTCCCTGAAGTGATATTTTCTGATTATTTACTGTATATTTGCTTTTATTCATGGGGAATTTAATTTCGCTATATTCGCGGTCAATGACAATATTGCAAAATTAAATACCTGTGAATTTAATACCTTATACTTTTGAAGTATCAGGAAGACAGTTCGTAATTAATCTTGCCTGAAATTTAATACCCGTGAATAAGTTCCTTACAGAAAAAAAAAACGCGAAATTTTCTCCCAGCAAAATTAAACAACTATACAGTAGTTGTCTGTGACAATGACCTTTGTCCCTGAAACTTTTTCACAATTATTCTTATATAATTTCTAACAACTTTTTAATATATTTTTGTACACTTTTCCTCTTGAAGCATTCCCTTGTCGCTCATTTTAAGAGATTTGTTTTAATTTGCAAACTTTGTAGATATTGAGTTAAAAATCATGCACACCAAATTTGAATGTGATCTTATCATTGGCTTACGAGAAGATTTTTAACAAATTGCCAAGTTTTAGTCAACGTGATGGTATCACTGGCTCATGATAAGATTTTTAACAAATTGCCAAGTTTTGGTCTACGTGATCTTATCATTGGCTCATAATAAGATTTTTAACAAAAATCCAAGTTTTAGTCTATGTTATCTTATCATTGGCTCATGAGAAGATTTTTAACAAAGTGCCAAGTTTTAGTCCATCTTCAACTCCAGTTTCCTAACCACAAAAATTATGCAGGTTCACATGAGCATATATTATTTTTTTATTTTGATAAGATTGGCCCATTGCATTGGTTCTTTAAAAGCAGTCGAAAAATGTCTAACTCAAAAGTTTGATAAGAAAATTATATTTTCTGTTTACTAAGGTTTCTGTTACATTGACCTTTGACCTAATGACCTTGAATATTTACTGAATTTGACAATATTTGGTGGCCTAGATTTCAGGACCTCAATTTATAAAACCCTGAATATCTGACATTCTATTTACACACACTTAAGTACTGTAAAAAATAAGTTAAAATTGTCATACATATAATTGTTGCTTTTACTTAAATAAACCTCTTCCATCTACATTAGCCCAGTATCATTGTTAAAATTATATCCTTTAATACTAGATATATTGGAACCTTTCTTTCCAAACTTTTCTTTTACTTTTTCGCACGTTTTGGTGTGATGTTTCTTTTTCCAATCAAAACTGCAACCCTCTTCAAGCTTTTTTCCTGGTACACAATTTACAGATGAATCTACATTTTTGTCCGTTTCTTCAACTGTTTTGTCTGCACTAATTTCTGTATTGTCTTTAGACCTATCACTATTTTTCTCCTTTACAACCTTATCCTTTGATTTTTTTCTCCGTTTACAGCCAGGTTCACCGCACGGGCTGTCCGAATTATCCACATACGAATTTCCAGACTTATCACATGACTTCATGTCACTTTCAAGATCGTCATTGTTTTTCTTTCTTTTCTTACTCTTCTTTTTCTTAATACTGACAATATCTTCAGACTGCTTATTTTCACTTTCATCTTGGTTGCATTCAATCAAATCTGTTTTATTTTCCTTCACATCACTTCTGTTACTTTTAGCTGAACTAGTTGCATTACTTATATCATCATCGTCATTTTCATTATCTTCGTCCTTTTTTTTCTTTTTCTTGTTCTTCTTTTTCTTAGAAATAGCAATATCTGTGGGTTCTTCTGTTAGGGTATCAATGTTTTGCTCCGATTCGCTTTCTGGCGAACTAAGTACTTTATTACCCTGTTCTTCACTTCTCCTGTTCTCAGCCTTTGATTTTTCCTTCTTATCTTTTTTCTTCTTGCTCTTTTTAACAGAAGGATCTGTTTGACTATTTACCTCTTGTATTTGTTTTATCGTATCATCCGATTCATCCTGTTTTTTCTTTTTGGATTTTTTCGTAACAGTTTTGCTATCATCTGAATCTTTGGCTTTCCTTTTTATTGTTTTCTTTGTTTTTCTATTTTCTTCATCGTTTTCTGATGAACTACTGCTTTCAATTGAGAATTTCACTTTCTTGTTCATTTTATCAGTTGTACCATCATTCAAATTATTTAATTGGTTAGAATTTTCACATGACCTATCTTCAACAGCTCCTGGCTGGTTAGATCTAGATTTTTTCAATTCTGCCATTTTCTTTGCAAAATATTCCTGCACGCTATCAGCACTCTTGATTGTTTTCAGTTCAGACTGAGGCGTCTCCCTTTGATTTTCATCCAGTCCATCATCACAATCTGAATTTTCCTGGAAAGGAGTTTTATCTAGAAATTAATCATTTTGATATGCAGGTTCATAAAAAGGTTCCCACTTAAGATATGGTTCCTCATAAGCTTACATAATATCAAGTTTCATTAATATTTGGCATCTGTAGTCAGGTTATCATTTTGAAACCAGAATATAGCCATGTATATCTATATTTAGTAACGGTGTTGACTTTTTGACCCAGTACACAATCCCACTTTAGATTCCCTCATAATTTAACATTTTGAATCCATTGTCTTGACTATCCAGACAGCCAAGCCATGTGTTTAACCAGCTCTATATTTAGCCCTTTCAATAACTGTTGGTGTAGGAGATCTATTATTGACTTCATGTGTAGATAGAAATCCAGTAGACAATACACAACCAATTACTTTAGATTCCCTCCGCAAAATCAACGGTGGTCATATAAATCTTGCTCAATAAATTCGCCGCGAATACGCGAATATCAAGTTTCGATGAAAAAATCAACTTCATGCGTGGAAAGATATCGCCGAAATCAGCAGCAACTTAAAATTATATCTAGGAATTTGTTAACAAAGGAAAAATCCACATCAACCAATTACATTGACTTAAAAACAATTTTCGCTGAAACGAAAATGGCCTACAGACCATAAGTTTGTACAATGCTGAAGCACTGTATGTCATTAGCTTCTATAAGACTTTTTTCTTACGCAAAAGTCTCGCCTTCAACCTGAAAGTTACCAAACTGAACCTAGTTTTTCTAAATATTTATCAAAAAACTGTTCGTTTCAATCGCACAAATAAGTGACGCTCATTCCCTACAGTGAGGTGTGAGAGCTATTATACGAGTGTAAGGTCTGACATGTTCTTATTTTTGATTTTTCTTCTACCTCCTAAAATCATGATATTTGATATGGCTTTCATTACCTCCACTCGCGTCAGTTATGAGCGGATGTATCCTTTTGATATGCAAATTGGGAAAACCGCGCAGGCGCAAACAACATTCAAACTCAGAAGGGAAAATCAGAACAAATCTCTTATAAAGACTTATTTTGACAACTAGATTGATCGCTTTGTATCGTGAAAATGTTAAATTTGAGAGCAAGGAAATTTGTACTTTAAAACGTTTAGTTTTTAAGGAATATCCAAATAATGTAGAAAAATATTAGAAATTATTTTGCATAATTTTTAGATTTGGGATCTACTAAAGTAAATACTACAAGCCATATTTTTGATAATTTTCCCCTCTCAATTTTATTGGAATTTTCAAACCCGAAATAAAAGGGTCCTATAATCTTGTTTTTTACGTTTTTTGTGTATAATTTCCCAAAAAACAGCACTAAGGTGTGAAAATACATGGCACACCACTATTTAAACATCAAGGGGATTAGCTTTATCTGTTTCTGATAAAAGCGATGGTGTAGCAGTAAACACTGATGACACTCGTTTTGGGTGTTGAACCATTGCTGAGTTAAAAGCCTTGAGTGACAAATGCTCTCCACCCCTTTGCTTTACTTATAAAATCATGTTTTTTGCACAATTTGACATTTGAGTGGGGTGAAGGTACTGAAATATGTTAATCATAACTACATGTATATACTTCTATGCAAACATTTTTATATATAAATAATTTTTAGAAAATTTATTTAAATAGATCTATTAGACAATATCAGAATGGAAAAATATTGGAAAATATTTCTGTTCAAAATGGTGCTTAAGCTTGGTAAGCCTTTTAACTTTGAATATGATGTCAATTAACGATTTAGAAGTTAAACTGTATGTACAAACTGACAGTAAATCTGTGTATGTTTGGTTGAATTTGATTCATTACTGTGTGGATTAAGTGCATAATAAATAGTAAGGATTGGCACCATTTTTGCCTGATGATGTTGAACTTAGGATGAATTTCACAATATAATTTAATGCATGTCAAAAGATACCCAAAATTAATGAAAATCCCCATGTGACTTGGGCCTAATTTTGATATACAACATCCAGAATTACTTAAAAATACATTATTTTACTTTGACAAAATGAAGTTGAATTTTTCATGAAAAATGTACCACCTAAAACAAAATGTAATGGGATTTCTAACACAGCATGTGACTTCAACTCATGAATGGGAACCTAAGAATATATAGTGAAAATAAATCAAAAATTTATGAGTTCCAAAGGTTCTATGCAAATAAAGATGTATTGGATGAAAGAAACATGTTTGCATACTGAAATCAAACTCATTTGAGACATATACGGTCATTGGATAATTAAGATAAAATTATGTGCATACAAAGTTCAAACATAACTGTAACTTTCATCACTGCCATGATCCTTTTATTTTAACTTTTTCCCCTTGTCTGCACTGACAATTTTAAATAAAGTGTTTATTGAATTTACATGACAACTTTGTATCATCACATTTATTCCCTAATCTCATAAAATGTCGATTATAACTAAACATTAAAGTTCAGACACATGTTACATTTTGACTCTTGAACCCTGTAAACTATTATATGAAACTAACTAAGTGATTGCACTCTAAAAATTGTTTTATATATAGTAATTGGAAAATCCAAAACATTTTTGGTGCCTTCACTGATATAAGATTTGAATAATATTAAATTTGTAATGATAATCATGAAGCATTAATCCCGATTTTTTCACAATACTATTTTCAATAATTCAAAATCCTGTAAACTGTAATCAAATATGAATATTCCTATGTACTAAGTTAGTGTTCCAATAATCAATTACACAAATGAGAAAATCAGAAGTGTCAGTATTTGGTCTTATTTAAATACGGTTAAAAATAGCATTAAGACCTACATTTTTACAGCAAAATCTGCCAATAAGTTTTAAACCTTGTAAACTGCAATTAAATATGAATATGCCAAATTTTTCACTTATTTGGTAATTGAGAAAATCAGAGGTGATAATTATTCAAAATGGACGTTAAAATCCCTAAATTTTTAAAATATAAAAGAGAAAAAAGAAAAATATTAATAAAAAAAATGTAGGTTTATTTTATTATTCATGCGGATAAGTTCTAAATAAATGTTCGATTAATCACTTAAAAAAACATCGTAGTAAATTTCAAATCAATAAACAGAAAAAGCATATGTAAAAAATTAAGATCAAACTTTAATATGGGTGATTTTCTATGATTTTTAAATAAAAATCATCGAACTTTCTGCTTTAGAATAGCTCACTTCATAATAGTTATATTCTCGCAATTAAATAATTAGCATCTCATCCAAAGTGATTCAATAATTTTTCAATGCTTTTAGCTCTTCAATATGGTATGGTTCTTTTGACTCACCAATCACAATAAGTTCTATCGACATCGCCTATATGCGCGTTGCTCTATATAAAACCGCCGAGTCACCAATCCCTATTAGCTTTATATAATGACAATCTTGGGACCCATTTAATTGATGTTTTTATATTTGCTACTCTAGGAGAGTGAGATTGTTTGCCTTTGATGGAATTTTCCGTTTTAAAAATTAATTTTGCTTTATCCCCATGTAATCTAATTATAAAAACCAAAATGACCTTGATTAATTCTTGGAGTAAAAATAAAGATATGTCACCATAAACAAAACTAAAACTATGATAAACGAACTGTAGATTATTTCGAGTTCATTAACAAAAAAATTATCTCGGGTATTAAAATTCAAAGGATTCTATACCCACAATGACTGTTGTAAAATTTTACTTTACTGGGAGGAGGTAAATACAAAATGGCAGTTCTGTGATTTATATTTGATAAAATTATAACTTTTAAAGTATTTGACGAGTCATATTCGCAGTATATTAATCAGGAAAACGATCGCTGTGAAAACTGTGGCAATATTGTTAAAAAGATTCTTAACCCTTTTCAATATAGATTCCAAAACATGAGTAAGTACTTAAACAGAATCCACATTATTTGACCAAGTTACAAATATGGCTCCTCGATCAAGACCGCAGACCAAAGCTATTACAAAACAGGGACAAAATATCGATTCTGAGTGAACGGGGTATCCTTACTTGAACTTGGTTCTCGGATGATGTGAGACTGTATGCCTTCATTATCAGAGGGCATATCGAAAAAAAAACATTTTGGTAATCATAAAAAAATACTAAAAAGGATATATAGTCTTTCGTCAGTCACAGTAGGTGTCGGCATGTTAAAGAACCTTTACTGCTCCATAACGTCTCGATATGACTGAAATATTCTTTAGTGGGATGTTAAACAACGATAAACAAACGTAGCATCTGTGTGAAATATATTTACACACGTAAAAAAATTTTATGTACAAATGAAATAATAATCTAAAATTCTCCGTGATTCTCTGTTAAGAACTGTTTTAATTTATTTTCCCAAGCATAGCAATATATTGGTAAGATGAATACGCGTTAAAATGCATGAAAAACTCCTTTCATATTCGACCGGTAGTTCAAATGAGGTAGGGGCGTGCCATAATAGTCAATTCTTTCAGTCATCTTTCAACCAATCAGCATATTTCGTGTCACCTGATTTAGCTGACCTCTTAATCGTTTAAAATATTTTCGTTGAGAGCCCGATGAGGTATCCGTTTCTCCATGATGGTAAGATATAAAAGCCCACTTCACAGAGTTGCTTATCACATTTATTCCGGCCAAAGACACAGTTATAAGGCCTTACCGCAATGCATGTGGAGGATCATGGTAAATGAAGAACCCTCTAGGCCAACATTTTAGTTTAGCCTTTTTGTGACGTCTCCATCTGTAATTATGGTAACTGTTACGGTTGATCTTCGTGGTTTTTTCAACTTATATAAAGTGCAAGAAATTAAACTAAATATATCTCTATGTAATTTTCAGAGCTATAAAAAAGGGCTATCGCAACAAACAAAGGTCTGTGAGCATCTTAGCGTTTAAGACTAAATTTTAAAGTACGGTTAATCCAAATCTGGTGTGTTTTTAAAAAATCTATTGCCCCCCACCCCAAGAATCAAATCAGAGTCAATATTACTTGACCAACTTACAGTTATAATGGCTCCTCGTTGACGACCGCAGATCAAAGCAATTACATAACAGGGACAAAACATCAAGTCTGGGTGAACTCCATAGTGACGGGGTCATAAATCGCCTCAAGAGATAAAAAAAGAGTTATATATTTTATCAATTTTATAACAAAAAAAACATGTATACAGTTGTCGTTTGGAGAAATGCGCTACTATCGAACAAAATTTTATTTTTTGCATTACTAGCCGGAGGCTAGGGGCGCTAAGCCCCCCCCCCCCCCCCCCACTTTTTTTGGCTAGGTGACAAAAAACTTTTCTCGCGTGTGTGTTTTAATTTGGTTTAGCCCCCCCCCAAATTTGCTTGCGACGCCTAGTGGAAAAGTGGTCATTAAACGTCATTTACGATTTTAAATTATTTTTAAAGAGCGTAAAATATATTTAAGTACAGTATAATATATTTGCATAAAATTCAATATATCATTTGGCCATATACATATAGGGGGCTTAGCCCCCCCCCTTTTTTTTTTTAGACATAGGTGTTGAAAATTGGGGTATAGTCTGGTTTGTGTGTGTGTGTGTGTGTTTTTTTTTCCTCCACATTCATTTTGCTTCCGACGTCAGTCGATACTTTCAACCATCTTCCACCCAATCATTTGATTGTGTAAGCAGTATTATGCTGTCATTGCATAATTCGTGTCACCTGATATGATCTTAAATATGTATGTATTGGCGTGATTTGCAACAATCATGAATTACCGGTAAGAAATAGTCACCCCCCCCCAAAAAAAAAAAAATGCCTGTTAGACTGTAAATATCGCTTAGACTTTTCCTTTTCATAAAGTCGGTAGGTTATTTTAGTCGAGGGGCAACTATGTGCGAACAGACGTAGATAAAGTATGTTGAATATATTAAAATATACATTCAGAATCATCTTTATTAGGAAATCATATGATCATGTAGGTCAACAATAAACAGTATTCACAAATTTTATACTATGTCACGCTAGATGGAAAACACTAGCGACGGGGTCATAAATCGCTGTTCAGCTTCTTATGTACACAAAGTCATGAACTGTATCTAGTTCAATGGTGGTTATATATACGGCTAAATAAAAAAATTGATATCGAATTTGAAAACATCGGGGATATTAATGCTACATATATATTTTTACCAATTTTATGACAAAATACAAAAGATTATGCATATAGCTTGAATGACATTTAACTTAGTCACAAACAAGGGGAGGACGGTTACTTAGTCAGACGGTTTTCTTCCAGTTACGGTCCATTTTGCAGATGACATCAGTTTTGATCTTGAATCTTGCAGCAATCATGACTCACTTGCGATTGAAGATTTTCAAAAGAGGGGTTAATCTGATTTTTATTATTAATTGTATCGTTGTGTTGTATATTTTATTTAAGAAAAAAACACAGTCAGACTATTACCCCTGTGCGGTAGTTGACGATGAATCATAAATTGCATATGAAAAATCAGACACGACTTGTTCAATTTTGATCAGCTATAGCTTGTTACAGTACATGTTTGATCGATGTTGAAATCGATTTTCAAACGAAGGGTTTACTTGCGGGAGGCCTGTGGTCTCTCCCCGGGTACAAGGAAATCCCAACGATTGCTATTTTGAATGAATAGAATATCCCAACGATTGCTATTCCTCCAAACCTGTGTCGTAAAACAGAAATTTTGCTTATACATGTATATTATTTCGTACCACTTTTAATCTTAATTTAAAAAAAGTGTACACAAAGATAAAGGTATCGGCAACCCAAATTCAATTACATTAGCTTTAGACTCTAGACGTTAAAAATATTGGGGAAAAAAAATACATGTGTGGAGAGAGAGAGAGAGAGAGAGAGAGAGAGAGAGAGAGAGAGAGAGAGAGAGATTTCAGAACTTCGAATTTTTAAGGGCCGTCACAAATTTGGTCAGTTGTTGTTTGAAAAAGGACGTAGATACCATGATCAGCTTGGGGTTCAAATTCCGGACCCAAACTAATTATTTGGAATATGTGATTTTTATGTCAATCAATTTCTTCATGACGTAGAAGAAAGTTTGATTTTAGCTTTGAAAATCAATGAAGGTGGTACTATAGGAGATAAGCCAGTATTTTTTTTTATATTTAATCAATTTGACCTTGAAGGAGGAGAGAACCTGGCTACAATGTACCCAGGACAGAACCATCGGCCTTCTGCAAGTAAAATGGCAAACAAACTGATGAATCAATTCTCTCACAATATCAGCTAACTAGCTTTTAGCACTAGGTTATTTTTTGCATATTTTGGGGACAAGAAGTTTTTCAGAGACTTGGCAAGGAAAAACGGTTCAAAGCGAGATATTTCTAACCACTCAACCAGCCTGGAGAACTGTATGCCTGTTGGGAACATAAATTGATTGCACTGGGATTTTATTTGGTTAATCACCACCCTGTGTCACTTTAAAGAATTTCTACCCCTAAAACTCAACTCATGAATGGGAACCAAGAATCAAAGATTTTTTACGAAAGTCAGTCATTATAATTAAAATTCACATGAAATTTTTTTTGTTTATGAAGAGACTACAGACAAGTTTACAAATTATAAACATCTGCATAACAATAGAATCACTATAGTCTAAATATCTTCCCAAGTAACTCAGGTGACTGAAAAGTACTTGGTCTTTAGACAAATATGAAGCAATCAAATTATTCAAATACAGAGTTCTATAACACCATGTGGCCATGTTTTATTCTAACACAAAAATGTGTGTGATGGTGGCAGAGTTTTTGAGAGAGAAAGATGAGAGAACCATCGGCCTTCTGAGAATGGAGTTCTCACAAAATCAGCTTAGACAAGAAGTGAGAGAGAGAGAGAGAGCCCTTGAGAGTTAATCAGTCACTAAAGAGAAAGAAATTCAGAGAGAGAGACAGACAGACAGACAGACAGACAGAGACAGAGAAACAGACAGACATGTTATAAAATTTAGTTTGAGAGACTCTTGTTGCTTTTTGAAGACTATTCTCCTTGAAATGTAAACGGAGAATAAATAACAAGCAAACTGATAAAAGTCCCTGTTGTTCAAAGACAAATATTTTGTCAAGTAACTTACTGGACTCTGGCTCGAGATGTTTTGGATCTGGCTTCCAGACTGCTGACTTTGTCAGCACTATCATTTTTCCCAGTTTCTGCACTGGACTGGTTCAGATTGGCCAGTAATGCATTGAAATCATCTTGATGAGCTATCCAATTATCTGCGTGATTCTGACTACAGCCAACACCTTGAAAATAGAGAAAACACTTTGTTGTTGATTGGTTTTACTTTTGGATTAGAAAAGTGGAACCTGCCTTGAGAGACCACCCCATTTGCTACTGAAATGTGGTCTTACAAGACAGGTGGTCTCTAGTCAGACTTTACAATAATTTATGGAGTAGGAGACACATTATGTGATGCAGCCAACAAAAAGGTGTCAATGACCTCCACGAGTAGATAGAAATCACAGAGCAAGAAAAATATACTCCTCTACTTGTCTTGGATTAGTGAAAATGGCATGGGATAAGTAAATTTTCTTCTAGGTTTATAACATCTTGTCAAGTGTCAAGGGACAGGTAATTTAAAAAAAAAAGTTCTCACCCTGCAAATTGGCAATTTTATTCAAAATAAAGAAACAAGTTGCCAACAACTTGCCTGAACATAGCCAACATAATCTGTTGACTGTAGGCTTATATTGAAAGGTCTGCTTGTTAAACCACTGGCACACAGAAATATCAGGTGGTTCCAAGTCCTAGGTTAACAAGGGGCTTGGTAAAGAATCCTCCTACAGACATTTTGAAATGAGTGGTCGACCAGACCACTAAATAAAGGAATTTCACTGGTCAAAGAATTTTTTTTACTGGTCTGTACATATGCACAATTGAAATGAAATGGAAAATTACTGGTCATTTTTACCAGTTACCAGTTTCTGGTAAGACTGGTGAATTTCAAAAACTCTGCTCCTATCAAAAGTAAGATGTCATTTCTGAAATACTGTAGAATCAGACAATTTTGGGGGTTAAAAGTTTGTTGTTTTAAAAATTATGCAAATTCATTGGCATTAAATTTCATTGAAATAAAAAAACAACTGTTTGTAAAGAAACCTATTACTATTACTAGGTGTAATTTATGTATAATTTTGCTGTAATTTAATGTTTGTTTGTTTATTATTGTTTAACGTCCCACTCAAGAATCTTTCACTCATATGGAGACGTCACCAAATACTAGTGAAGGGCTTCAAATTTTGGCCTACGCTTGGCACTTATGACCATTGAGCAGTGAGGGTTCTTTAATTTGCCGATACCTGCTATGACACAGGACCCCGGTTTTCACTGTCTCAGTCCGAAGGACAGGAAACTAACCTGCTGCCGACTGGACTAGAACTCAAGACCTCACGATCAAGAGTCGAGCGCAATACATGTAAATATGAAGTACATGATGTATTTTTATTATGCAGTTTCTGACACACTCTTGAATGTTTTTGTAACTTAATAGACGATTAATTGTCACTTGGTTATGTACACAGTGCATTACGCTCAGTCACTAGTTCTATTATTTGTAATTACAAATGGGTTTTTGTGTAGGCCCCTAGATTATCCAATGACGATTAGGTAGCCTAATGGTAATTTTACTTTCCAGGACAAGTGGGCAGATTTTTACTCTCCTGATTGAAAATTTCACTTGGCACGGGTGATGGAAGATGTAAACCTAGAACACCGAGACCCTACCAAACAACTGTACTTCAACATGACTCCTAAACTGGACTTTAGCTGCAATGACATGCAAAAGATTTGTCTCTATCAACAACAATATCAATACTTGTCTTTGATATTCATGTGCATGTTGAAAGTAGATCCTATTGTGTGTTAAAATGTTTCGAGTGTATAGACGACTTTGAGCATCAAAATTATCATTTTAGTTGAATTTTCCTACTATTGTGATAACTGTTACGACAGATGTTATAACAAATGCATGAAATAAG
This sequence comes from Atrina japonica, assembly GCA_030159075.1. NCBI lineage: Eukaryota > Metazoa > Mollusca > Bivalvia > Pterioida > Pinnidae > Atrina > Atrina japonica. Next base: position 474,494 of record BROG01000002.1, read on the forward strand.
ACACACTGAAAAAGCCATAGTTATAGTACACTATATTGCTTCGAAACTGTAGAAATGGTATAAAGGGTAAGAACTCTGCATGATCCCTTTATATCACTGAACGTTAAAAAACGTTCAATGCTATAAAAAGTAGTTGCCCAACTCAAATTTCAAGGGTCCAGATTACTTTTTTCAATTTGAGATGGCTTCAGACAATTATTCCCAAAATCATCCACAGATAACAGAAATTAAAGAAAATGTGTCATACCATTCACGATTTTTTTTTTCACAGAGAACTGCAGCATTTTATGTCCAACACTAATGGCAGGATCTTTAAAATAATAAATCAATGACAGCTAGACAAAAATTTCTTTATTAACATTGCTTTTCACCTATTCTCTTCATCGTCAGGTTATTCTTTTAGAGAAGACATTGCATGTGAATAATTTGGAATTCGTGCTTTAGTTTCCACAATCAGAAAATATTTTGAAAAAAAAATGGTGACACTTTTTTCTGGAATAACCCTATGAGGAGGAAAAACTGATTTTTGGTACTTTTCCCTGCACAATTTATAAGTCACAGTCTACAAAATTTACATCTGGAAATATTTAATGTCTAATTCTGACATATTCATTTCACACATGGTCACAATGTATAGAAGGAAGTTTTTATGTTTCTTTTTTCGGCGATTAAAAATAATAAACAACAAAAACCCTTATTTTTATCCAAAATAATTTTCTTTCTTTTTCACATTTAACTTATGTAATTACAGGATAGTTATTTGTTTTAACACAACTGTACCAAGCATAATTTATTTGTTCCTACACAAAATGAATTTTATCAGTTTTTCCTATTTCAGAGTTTTTGAAATTCATCGTTATTGCCAGAAAAACCGGCAAATTTTACAAAAGTCTGGTGAAATCTATCTGTTAACTGGTCCAAATGACCAGTAATTTTCAATTTCATTTCAATTGTGTACGTATACACACACCAGTAAAAAAGTTTCTTTGACCAGTGAAATTCCTTTATTCACTGGTCTGGTTGACCAGTAATTTTTTTTTAATTTCAAAATGTCTGCTATTTTCAGCAATTTTTCAACAAAAACGCACATTTTACCCCAAATATTTCTCTTTCTCCTTCATATGTCTTTGGAAGATATTTTTGGAGATATTTCATCAACATATTATAAATCATGATTAATTTGTCTTCGTAGATAATAATATATACCAATATATACTAATTTTCAGCAATTTAAAAAAACCCAGGCTTTTTAACCAAAATATTTCTCTTTCTCCTTTATATGTCATTGGCAGATATGTTTTATCAAAGGCAAGTATTATTATATATGACTTATTTGTCTTCGTACATTACAAAATATACCAACTTTTCTAATTATCAGATATTTTTTTTTTTAACCAAAATGCAAATTTCACCCCAAATCTCAATTTTCTCTTCACATTTCAGTCTGATTGTTGAAGATGTGTTCCTGATGACACCTTCTTATTTCTGACAAAATTTTTTTTTATTGCAATTAGTTACGGGTTCGGCTATTTTTTAGATTACATTTACTGGACTAAGTCAATATTGGGCAAAGCTTTGGCCCAAGTGAGCTAATTAATGTTGTTTTCAAAATATTCTCCAGATTTATTATATTCTGAGACACTGGAGAAAATTCATTAGAAATATATAATATGCCAAATTGGCAACAAAGGAAATGCTTTTTGAGCTAGCCCTGACTGCAGCAAAATAAAAAAAACTTTCAGGAATCAGACTTTACCTTTGTGATCTGATTTTACTGAAACTTTCACATGTTCTGTTTTTCCATCTTCTTTAGCACCTAATCCTTTTCCTTTTTTCCATCCGAATTTCTCAAGAAGTTTTTGTCCAAACTTTGAATCATCTGAAAAATCAAGGCATGTCATTAATCTAAAACTACAGTTTTCTCGATATATCATCCCCAGTTATAACACCAAACTGCCATAACCACTATTTCTGGAAGAACTAATTTCCTCCCATATAATTCCCCCATCATAATACCATATGGTCATTATAAATACATGCTAAATCACTTGATCATATTGCCAGAAAATAATCAATCTTGAAGGGATGTGTTGCAATGTTTTCTTTATTCACAGTCTCTAGTCTACTTCAATTCATGCATTATAGATGCAAATTTTTAACTTTAAGTACATGTATACAAACATGTATTACTTTTACATTTCAAAGGGTATCAAACAACAGACCAAAATAAAAGCTATTTATTGCCAATCTCTGATGTCTATCAACATCAATTCAATGTGGGCCCAACAACCAGTTGCAAAAGTTTAGATAATGGATGTTAGTTGGCTAGCAATATATATTGAAGTCCAGCGTTGGTCCAACAATGAAAAAATACTTATACTCATAATACTGGACCAACGTTGCCTTGTATTTTTAATTGACTACCGTTTTTATACAGTACGTAATGATCAAAACCCCATTGAAAGAAACAAGTACCTGTGGGACACACCAATGCATGTTTTACCCAGCGTATCCACAGGAATTACCCCCCCCCCCCCACGGTTCCTACGCCTGAAGAACGACATGCGACACTGTCAATCACACAATGAGAACTTACTATATTTATTCAGTTACATATGTTAACTTTTTAGTTAGATAGATGAATTGTTAGTACCATTGCTCCAGTTTGACCCCCGAGGATCAACAGAATACTTCTGTTTTCGTCGTGGCTCTGCTAACATCGCCATGTGGTTTTCGAGATGTGTTAGCGAATTCTATTTCCGGGTGACATCCATCATCAATGTTACAACAATTGTCATTGGACATAATATCATATGTCAGCCAATAGAATCGCATTTGATAAAATACTTTGAAAAGCAACAGGAACGAACTTGTCCACCTAGCGGGGATTATTCAACCAATGAGATTTGACGAAATTATTGCAGCCAATCAATGTATTGTTGCTGTATACAATCTTCAAACTGCTAAATTTAAACTCTCATGAGCTGAGGAGTACCTGGGAGAGAAGAAAAGCGAAAAAGATATAGCTGAGTGGTCAATAACCACTACTTCGGACAGTTAACGTTACTAAATTTATTTATACTTTATTTTATGACGTGAACTAATTGTAAGAAAATTGTAAAAAATGTCGAGCGCAGTTAGAAGAGAGGAAATTCGCAAAGACATACCCGATATGGTCTTGGATAGGAGCACGGGTAAAAGATATTTGAAAGGCCGCTTTCTCGGAAAGGTAATCTGTTCGATATATTTTTGAAAGTTACATATTTTGTATGTTATTATTTGAAATTAATAGTAAGTTGTCAAAACTTGTTTAAATGTCCAGGTGAATTTAAATGAAACATGTCTACTGAGTACTGACAACAATGCAAGTTTGAACATGCCACGAATGTAAAGGACAACAATGGAGGAAAGAGTTTAAAGAGACAAGTGAATATATAACTACCAAAGAGAGTGCTTGTAGTAGACATTTATTACGGAATAATTAATTTTCATATAGTTTCAACTATCACATCGATAGATAATTTATCACTCTTTATTTCAAAAATTTAATTGAATCAATCTGACATTCATTAATTTGAATGTGTATTTCATTAACATGTGGGTGTCATTGGGAAATTCAAGATTTTGTTGTGAAAAAGTGCTATGCATTGTTTTGCATTAAATATCTATTTTTTAATTTACCAAAATGCACTCGCTTATTCATAATCTCATAGAAGAAATTTCTGGTATAAGTTTAAGAAGTGCATAGATTGATAGAATGAATTTGCCCTCTAACAAGTATCGGTATGGGTATATAAAATACCGAAAAAAGGTCAAATTGGAGGGTAAAACTATTAAAATGTATGTTATTTTGAGAATATAGACACGTTTTTAGCCTGGCATATTGCCAAAGGTGGATGCTGGCTATGGCAGTCATCGTTGTGTGCAGTTGTCTTTTTGCAAATGGTTTTGGTCTCTGCAGTACCACCAGAATAAATGAAACTGTGCACGATATGATAAAATGCATGTATTTGACAGGGAGTACAATTGGTTGTAGGGGCCAGCAGGGCCCTTAGAACAAAAAATATCTAGGGGCCCAGCTATTTCTTCAGATGCTTTTGTACCAAAAAAATAATAATAATAAACCAAATTTCTCAATTTAATTCAAACTCAATTTCTCTTTCTATATAGCTTTTATCGTGTTGCATGCAATCATGAATATGTCTCTTACATGCACAATGGTTTGTTGTAAATGTGGGCACCTAAGACTAATTTGGTCAAGCAATCACTATAAATAAACATTTTGAATTAATTCAATACATTTATTGAATACATCAAACATCAGGGAAAACAGTAACAATAACAAAACATTTTATTCAGTAATTGATTAACGGTAGCAAGATCGAAAGTAGACTCATCCCTGTGTTCAGTTAGTGTTCACCATCTTGTTGTAATTGTGCACATGCTCAACTATAGGTCTTTTCCCCATCTCTGTGTTTTCATCATGTTTGTGTGTTAAGCATTGTTTAGATAGTCTATGTGCTTTACGAAGGGCTCAATCATAGGTTGGGAGATTTTTTTATTGTGGTTAACAGTGGGCGAAGCTTTGTTTATGGAATTGACGTATTTTGTGCGCACAATTACAACAAGCAGCTGTACAAACCACTGACAATTTCCTGTCCATTTTGTCGAGGCGTGGTTCTTTTTAATATTATTGGTACACTTTAAAGTGTTTTATGGCTGGTTTCTTGCTGTGGTTTCAGCAATGTAACATCACATGACAAAGACCTACGAGTCCAAGGAATGGTTACAAGTCAAATACATACCCCACTTTGAAATCATTAGGTGTTGATGTGCATTAATTAAGTGCAGGTTTAACCATGTGCTGACCTAACTAGGATTCAAAGAAATCACAAAAGTTGACCCTCTTTTTGACATGTACACACGTGGTATTATTTGTGTATAAGTAATACGCTTGAACATGACGTTGTGACATGTAAAGCATCTCACAGACCCAGATTTACATAACAAAATTGATGCAGACTAAACAGAAAAAAGAAAAATTGACATACAGATATATATGGATACGACCGTACTCGCCATCTTGGCGATCAGCGGTGCAAATTTCGATCGCCCAGGCATAAAAATGGTCGCAAATGTGACTGGGCGAGTGTTAATTTTACTCCCTGTGTAATGTAAATAAAAGTGTATAAATGTTCGTGTTGTTCATACAGTTGTTTCAACACAAGCTAGACATTTATAGATACAGTATTTTCATCTTATCATAAATTATAGTAAATTTGAAGCTGTTTCTCTGCATACAAAGTGCCAGACAATTTAATAGTAGTACACAGAGTTGTCGTGTTACTGATTGAGATTGCTCAGCAGAACACAGTAAATTTAGACTTGTATGCCTGATTTTACCACAAAAAAATTGCTTAAAATCGGGATAGAAAGTTCGGCTCATGTTTTAACCTGCCATTTGGTTATGAAAATATGAATTTTTAATAGTAAAAAAAGAAATAATCGGTGAGTTAAACCTGTAACCTATATGACTGAAATGTAAACCCTACCTTTCTTATTCTTATACAGACTACAGTATGTAATTCTCGAGTAATGATGAATCAATAACACCAACAGAATGAAAATAGGCAATATTATTACTTGGGTATTTGTAGGCCCGGCTTTCGGTACTTTGATTATTTAGCTGAATTAATATCACATCCAAATATTTTCAAGAGTATAATAGCAGAAATATACCAAAATATACATGCATTTTACGTGGTATTGCCTGCATTTCACAGCCAAGTGTATGGTTGGTATTGGGTTTTTGCGCTAGTATAATCAAAGATTTGGCTTTTATTTAATTTAATCCAGCTGTGTAAAAACATGTTGGTTGTCTTAAAATAAGTTGAATTTCATCATTCTTATACCCTTACCTACAATACATTTCAGTATTTTATGTACATTTCGTTAGTTCATCATTCATGCACAAGTTGGTGTATTTCCACTATCGTACTCAAATAATTGGATTTGATATTAATTCATTTCAGCTTAATAAAAATGCGTGTATAGTCTCATAATAACATACATTTACATTTTAAAAGGTTTACCCTCAATTTAGACCCCTTTTGTGGTACATTCCAGTACATTTTGGTAAAAAATAAAAATGGATTTTGGCGATAGACTTCGAATAAATGGACTTCTCATTTTCTGGATGGGACTCCAAGGATTTTTACCCTGGGGTCTTGGGGACTCTCCAGAATTTTGCTCTACCGAGAGCCCTGAAAGCTATAGGTTATAAAATTATTTGAAGCGACTGATAACAGGTGATTGGAGATTGCGTAAAAAAAAATCTGTAACTAGTGTTACATACTTTTAAAAGGAACATTATCAACGTTTTTAAAGTTAGTTGCTAGCTTGAAAACAGTGAAGTACATTTAGTTTCGTACATTTACTTGTAAAATTCCTGCACACACCTAACAATACATATTTTCACACTGGTTGGTTTTAAATGCCATTGTAATGGTCACAAATAATTTATTTCTTCAAACTTTTTAATTACAAAGATCTACATTCTTCATAGTCCCTTCCCCAACCGAGTCCATTTACGTACATCATAAAATTCAAGCTCCAGGAGATTTTTTTCCCCGATTTGACACAAATTCACATTAAATTTAAAATTCTTAATTGTGTTATTATTAGGCAACTTAATTGGGAGGGACTGACACTTATATATCATAGATAATATAATAAAATAACTGGACAATTTATCCGATCTCCAATGTGAGTTACATGGACAGTAGCTTGGTTTTCAGTCACTCAAAATCCAATTCAAAATTTGTGGTCAGTATCTTCAGGCAATGCATGAAACCTGTTATTATCGTCAAAATCATTTGTATACAACCCAGAACACCTTGAAAATCAAGAATTTCATGGGTAATCAACAAAGTGGAAACGACTCATTTTAAATATTTATAACTATCATATTCAACCCATTAACCACCCATGTCCCTATAAGCACCCCTCCCTCTTTTTACATATGATCAAGAATCTTTTCTAGCTGGTTGACAATAAGATTAATTAATTAGAACAGAAAATTTTAATTTTTTGTTTGAAAATATTTTATTCTTTATTTGGAATTCCAAGTTTGGAAGTTTTTCATGTTTTTTTGGGGAAATATAAATTTGTAAGCTACTTTTGGACATTAGTCCAAAGCGCAGTTCAAATTTTGTGGTACTTCTCCTAAAACTGGTGACATCCATATAACTGAGAAAATATTGGGACTAACTCTGCACTTCAACTGAAAAAGACATTCTTGCGGCTGTTTGATAAATGATATGCTTAATATGTGTGTATGTAATACTCGTTTATATCATAAATTTGTTTCCATATGTTACAAAGTTTCACTATTATTCATCATACTCGTCCATGAGGATCTTGTTTTCATTCATTCTTTTCATTACAGGGAGGATTTGCAAGGTGTTATGAACTAACAGATGTTGAATCCAAAGAGATATTTGCTGGAAAAATTGTTTCAAAGTCGTTACTTGTCAAACAACATCAAAAGGACAAGGTCTGTATTGACATGTGTTTGTACTTTTGTAAATTGAATATTACCTACTTACAGAGATTCAGTAGTAGTTTATTAGTTATCACCCTATTTGAGCCATTTCATGAATTTATTGAAAAAATTATTATCCTTATTTCAATATCATTATGGAAATATTTTATTGGGTAAACATTTTATCTATGCCTGTGGAGTTAAGGTGTTTGGTTTAAGTGTTGTAATTGCTTGCCATTCACTATATAATTGTTTCATAGTTAGAGAACCTGTAAACATCAACACACTTAATACAATGCTTGTTTTTGTATATATTTTGATTTCTATTTCCTGTTATGAACTAAATTTAAAGGTCATTGTTCTTTATTCCACAGATGACACAGGAAATCAGCATTCACCGAAGTATAAGCCATAAACACATCGTCAAGTTTCACAGCTTCTTCGAGGATTCTGAAAATGTCTACATACTGTTAGAGTTATGTCGTAGACGAGTAAGTAAACAGGAGAAGGGGGTGGCTGTATTAACCCTTTCAATACTACAACATAACAGCTGCTGAGCAGCATAGTGATGTTATACACTGTAGCAGTTTACATTTTCTGCACTCTGGTTTTTAATTTATGGGTGTGGAATAAATAAATTTGTGAGAGAAATTTTAAGAATACGGTCTTAAGTTAAAAATGCACAAATAGAACTTTTGGATGAAACGCTTGAATAAATCAGTACGTTCTAAATTCATGTATAGATTTTATTGTATACACAATTTTCCTTTGCATTTCAAATAAAGAATTGCATGTATATTCGTCATAAAAAAGGAAATGAAAATATGCTAACTCACTTGTGACTTAATAAACTATCCAAATTGTAAGTTGGACAAACCTTTTCAGCTGTAAATGTGTTAGATTTAATGCTTTGATTTAAATTATTTGTCGACACATGTTCCTTGAAGGTGGTTTCTGCATTGAAATTTGTCCATAAAATCATTGTCATCGCTGACATCTTATTCAGAATTGATATCTACCTCAGATTCTGTGTCCGTACAAATGAGTTTACATATTGTTCACATGCAAAATCATCATTTAAATCAGATACTAAAAAGTCATTTTTAGAGTTGGAATCAGAGTTGAAAATATTTAAAACATCTTGGAGAAGTCTTTCATTCATCGATTTCAAAATAATGGCACTTTAATATTTGTCATAACTTGCTTATTTTCACTGGCATCCATTACATGTATGTGATAATATGGACTAAAGTCTCATCTAACTCTCATTATAATCATGATTTCTGGTCATAAACTTGAAGTGGGGAAAATCCTAATTGAAAGTGAAGACACTGAAGGAGAAACACGAGGTGGTTTACAACAATCTCGTAATCAGCAATTGTACTTCACCCTACAGTTGACTATCAATACCTCAGAGTCCACAGGAACACACACCCACATCCCACCCCCAACAAAAACAAAAAAAAAACCTTAAGAGATTCAAAAAGATCCAGAAATCAACACTTTGCCCAATGATTACAAACAACCTCTTATATATATCATTTGGGTGAGACACTTACTGGAAATCATAGTCTGAGGTGGCTATTAAATATGCAATAAATCAATAACTAATTAACAATCTTGTCAATTTTCTCATGATAATATATGGATTTTCCACCCTCCTGGGAATGGAGCCTGGGCCTTTTAAGTTGGGGTTATTGAAATTTGGAGGTCAAGAAATGCACAAAGCTATGCGAAAATACAAGAATCAATCACTTCAGATACATTGTCATTTGACTTCAGTTGGGAAAATTTTGCAGTTTGACTGCTAATTGTGAAAAAACAAATCATCAATTTTACTTTTGGAGTGAGGTCTTATTTCTGACTCATATGATAAGTTGGGAAATCCCTGTGTGGCTGTAATGTAATTTCAGGAGTTTGTCAAAACTTTTGTTTTATCTCACAGGTAAAGATCGTTGGCATTATTTCTTAATTTGTTTGGCTGCAAAAATATTTTCATGATAATTGAACTAGAACAATGGTTCTTTACTCATCTGTTTTCAGTGATATGTCAGGGGGGGGGGGGGGGGGTGGGGGGGGGGGGGGGGGGGGGGGGGGGGGGGGGGGGGGGGGGGCTTTTTCTATAGTATCCTTGTTTTACTCAGCTGTTTTCTATGCTGTGTCAGGGCTTTTTCTATAGTATCCTTGTTTTACTCAGCTGTTTTCTATGCTGTGTCAGGGCTTTTTCTATAGTATCCTTGTTTTACTCAGCTGTTTTCTATGATGTGTCAGGGCTTTTTCTATAGTGTCCTTGTTTTACTCAGCTGTTTTCTATGATGTGTCAGGGCTTTTTTCTATAGTATCCTTGTTTTACTCAGCTGTTTTCTATGATGTGTCAGGGCTTTTTCTATAGTGTCCTTGTTTTACTCAGCTGTTTTCTATGATGTGTCAGGGCTTTTTCTATAGTGTCCTTGTTTTACTCAGCTGTTTTCTATGATGTGTCAGGGCTTTTTCTATAGTGTCCTTGTTTTACTCAGCTGTTTTCTATGATGTGTCAGGGCTTTTTCTATAGTATCCTTGTTTTACTCAGCTGTTTTCTATGATGTGTCAGGGCTTTTTCTATAGTATCCTTGTTTTACTCAGCTGTTTTCTATGATGTGTCAGGGCTTTTTCTATAGTATCCTTGTTTTACTCAGCTGTTTTTTGTGATGTGTCAGGGCTTTTTCTATAGTATCCTTGTTTTACTCAGCTGTTTTCTATGATGTGTCAGGGCTTTTTCTATAGTATCCTTGTTTTACTCAGCTGTTTTCTATGATGTGTCAGGGCTTTTTCTATAGTATCCTTGTTTTACTCAGCTGTTTTCTGTCTATAGTATCCTTTTTTGTGATGTGTCAGGGCTTTTTCTATAGTATCCTTGTTTTACTTGTTTTTTTACTCAGCTGTTTTCTATGATGTGTCTATGATGTGTCAGGGCTTTTTCTATAGTATCCTTGTTTTACTCAGTTGTTTTCTATGAATTGTCAGGGCTTTTTCTATAGTATCCTTGTTTTACTTACTCAGCTGTTTTCTATGATGTGTCAGGGCTTTTTCTATAGTATCATTGAAGCTGAAATTCAGCCCCATTCCAGTTGAAAATGCATGTATTTTTTCCCAATTTGATGTTGAGCTCATGACCGTAATGAAAAAATGATAATGTAAGGGGAAATGGATTTAGATTTTCATGTGTGCACACAATTTTCCCAGTATAACACAAATTCACGTTAAAATTCCAAATCATGTTGCCAATGGCATTTTCCCAAAATTGACAGGATAAAGGCCTAGATGTTAGATTAATCCAGAGTCAAGTTTTATAAGATCATTGGTTCTTTGGATTGCTGTGAAGTAGAAAAATATTGCCATTCTAAAGAAACTGTTGATGGCAAGTTAAGTAATGCTTGCATGTAAAATAGATAGATAAGAGTACAGTAAACTTATTCATCTTCTACAGTCACTCATGGAATTGCACAAAAGAAGAAAGGCCATTACAGAACCGGAGACACGGTACTTTGTCAGACAGGTCATCTTGGCTTGCCAGCATCTTCACACAGGCAAAATCATACACAGGGATCTTAAACTAGGAAATCTTTTTATAAACGACGACATGGAGATCAAAATTGGTGATTTTGGTCTTGCGACACGAGTTGATTACGACGGTGAAAGAAAACGGTAAGATATCAAAAATGGTACAAGTTTTGTTAGCGGTGTGAGCATGTATTGATTTGGGGTCATGTTATTTGCTTCTCCAAAGCTTTAATAAAACTCATGTATTGACCTATCACTAAATGCCTGACATAACACCGTTTGGCAAACCTCACAATCGAATGACGTCAAAAAAGCACATGGACAACCATGTGTCAGACACTTGGCGATAGGTCAGTTTGTAGAAAAAATATTGTGGTAAAATAGATTTTTTTAGGACAGTATAAATGTTGGGCCTGATTTATTCACTTGTATTAAAGAGTTCCGGAGTTGGTGGTATGGAAAAGGAAAGATTAGCTCAATGGTAATGTTCATATTGAAATAGAATGTACAAAAATGCTCATTTAGTGGTTATAACTTTGTGACTTGCCGTCAGAACAGAAATTGGATGAGAGATTTTAATTGTTGATTTATAAAATTATCCATTTCAGAACACTATGTGGAACCCCAAACTACATAGCACCTGAGGTTTTAGGTAAAAAAGGACACAGTTTTGAGGTTGATGTGTGGTCACTTGGCTGTATAGTGTAAGTAATAATTTTATTTTTGATGAAGCACTCTGGTGATAACTTATCACTAGCTTTGACTAATCTTCATCCAGGGATTTGTCACTCTCTTTAGGGAATGGGGCCTGGGTCTTTTGAATTGGGAATTTTAGCAACATTTTATTGAAATTGGGAATTCTAGAAATACACAAAACTGTGTGAAGATACAAGAATCTCTTTATCATTTTACTTCATTTTGGTAAATGTTGCTTACTAATTTGGGGGAAATGCATTGGGGATGGGACCTTATTTCGGCCCTGTATAATGGGTTGGAAAAAACCTGTTATATAACAGGTCTGTGCTGTGTCTTACTGTAATTGTTGAAATTCACTGTCGGTGTGTGCATTGCAGGATTTTTCCTAGGTCATGTTTTGTCTGGTTACAGGACTCAATCCCAATACAAGAATGACTTGTATTTTCCAAAAAAAGTGTAAAAATTCCTAACTTAGAATTTAGAAATATTAAAGAATATTTAAAGTATTTCCAATCAAATGTCTCAAATTTATTTTTTCTGTTCTAGTTATAGATATAATTTTTTATATTTTTCCAAATTTACGGACCCTGGACCAAGAATTTAGGAGGTAGGAATATCCCTGTACATATATTCTGATTGTTGATCTCAAAATAGTATCAAAGAAATGATTTATTTCTATAAAAATCATTAAGTCAATCAGATTATATACACCGTCTAGCTAGTGAAATGTATGATTATGTCTTTGTATTTGATTGGATTACTAATGCTCTCTGCCTTGTTCATGTTGATCTGCCACACACAATTTTACAATACAAAACTACAGTATATAATGGCAATACATGGTTCACAAGTAACTTGTTATTGTGTAAAGAGTATATATAGTATAGTGAAATGGTACTTGGTCAAGTAGATTATCTATTACGTAATTATGAGAAGAAGAAAAAATACAAATAGGATTGATTGTATTTAAATCCAAAAATAGTTTGTTTGGGGTATGGTAATGTCAGTTATATCAACCATTTGTTTATGTACATTCTTATAAATATAGTGTTGAATCTAGGATCTGAAAAGGGCACACAAATCAGTGTGAAAGGGCACTTTTAATGCGTAAATTGATTTTGAAGGCACTCACACTATAACATGTGTATCCTCCATTAACAAATTTTAAATACTTTTCTTTAAATGGTTAATAAAAACAGAAGATATATATATAGTTTTTCTTAGAAATAAATTGAATTATTTGATAACTTTTAAGATGAAAAAAAAAAAAAGACACCGGGGCAAACCCTGGCCTTACATTTTTTTTTTTTTTTTTTTTTTTTTTTTTTTTTTTGCCAATTCAGAAAATTTGATACTTAGTCAGTGGGTGTTTTTTTGTTTTTGTTTTTGTTTTTTTTTTTTTTTTTTTCCAACAAAATTAAGGCAAAATGATATTTGTTAAGTTACTGTAGTGTGTTTAAGAATAGAAATCTTTAAAAAAAAAAATGTCTTACATATACCTTTTATATCAATAAATTTATTCTGACACTAATAAAATTTTGAAGTTTTAGCTTTAGGTATTATATAGTACAAATGTTATATAAAAATAGTTGTCAGACTAATCTGTTGATTAATTAAAACAAACTAGTAAAGGTCTCACATAGTGAAATATTTGATACATGATTTACACTTTGATATGTAACAAATATTTTCTAATCGATTGTTATGATTCAAGTATCTAAATAATTTCAAGATTAGATTTAGGTCCACTTGAATTTATCCTCACTGTATCACAGAGGAAAGGGAAAGTCCCAAGGAATTTGGAAGACGGGTGATACGAAGTCAATAAAGTCCAAGAACAAATTTGCTATAGGATTTGACAGAAGACTCAGCTGTTTATTCCTATTTACAGTATTTTCACTGCGATTATGGTTTTGAAAAGTCATTGGCGAATTCCTATGTATTTTAATTACTTAATGCGACATGCAACTACAAGCAGTTTGCTTGAATCGGTTTAAAATCCATGTGTCCGTGGGCGCAAACTGGAGCCTGCTTCAAACATAGAACATAGAAAAAAACTTGGAATGGCCTAATCGTACATTTATTTTCAGGGATTTTCCTTGTTAGTTTGGGTCTGGCTGAAGGACCCATTCCCAATGCAAAAATGACTTACATTTCCCCCATTGCAAAAATTCGGAATTTGAGTCTCAAAGTAAAGAAAGATTATTAAATGTCTCAAAGTTTTTCTGTTTTTGCTGAAGCTACATATATTTTCTAAATTTTTCTAACTTTAGACCAAGAATTAATATGCAGTACGTATGTAATTGTCATACTCAAAGTGCAGACAAATTTCAGCATGATCAGTGAAGTGCCCCTACCACCACTCACGAAAAAAATAAAAGGAAACATGAAACTTGTCTCCCTAGCTTTTCCTGGATATTTCCCAACTATGTCCTGTCATTTTCCATCATAAATATGTGCTAGGTAACACCCCAAAGAAAGACTGACTTTAATGTAGACACAGAATCTGAATTACTGTACTATATTCTTAGTGTAAATTTAGTATTTAACAAAATAGAAATAGATCACATAGAGCCAAAAAATATGATAACTTTAAATATCTAAAGTCTGTATCAAAAGAGCTCAAACCTTTAAATCAACAGCTTTAAATTTATGTATAGCTAAGGCCATGTGTGATCCAATGTTGTCCCTTTAAATCAAAGCAAAACAAGCATGAATGAGAATTGTTAATAAATGACTAACAGTTGGATTCAAAGTCAGTCATGTGTAACATTTAACATTAAGTTTTTAACTTGGTCAACAAACCTTTGACTTCAAAAGTCTACACGAAATTGATATGCGGTACTTTTAGTCGTCATTTTGATATTTTGTTTACACGTATATTGCTGTATCTTGTTGACTGTGTCAAAGTTAAACTTAAATGTACTCATAGAATAATCTTAAAGACCATTTTATGATGAAATACACATGCCAACATGTATCAGATGGAATTAAAACCTGTATTAAAGTAAATCTGATAAATTTATGGTTCATTGAAATTCATGGTTTCTGAACTTTGTTTTCAGATTTGAAAATAATTTACATGTATTATGACTGTTTCCATTGCTTTATATAAAACAAAGACAATGATAGGAACCATGTTAATTCATAGTAAATATTTCTTCTATTTATGAATCATTGTAAATGTAGTAAAAACACAGGCCTTTTTCTATAGTTTCCCTGGGACCAAAATTTGGCCCCACTTCCCAACTGCAAAATATGTGTTTGGGTTTGTTTTTTTCCCCTTTAATTTGATGACAATTATTCCCAATTTGGTGTTTTGAGGCCATGATCATAGGGAAATATAAATTATTGTAAGGGAAATTGCATTTAAAAATTGAGTTTCCATTACATTTAGATTTCCGTGAGTGCAAACTATTTTTCCCAATTTAACACAAATTAACGTTAAAATCACAATTGTGTCGCCAATTGCATTTTCCAAAAATTGACAGAAAAAGGCCTGAAACAGTGGGTAGCTAGCTGTAGGTTTGATTTAAGATTTCAATGTTCCCGCACATCCTTTGTGTTTAAAAACAGTATTGTGCTTTACATCCCTCCAAGAATATTTCACTTTTATAGAGAGGTCACAACTTCAGGTGAAGTACCACAGATTTTGACCTGTATGTTGGACTGAAGCCAATGCAGTGACTTTTTTGTACATGTGCCAGACTTTCCATGTTACTGACTGCTCAAATATATTTAAAACAAGGTCTTGATGTGGAGGGGAAAAAAAGAATTTGGAAGAAGAAAGAATTAAAAACATAACTGACCAATGAAATAGCGGTGAAAGGTGTTTTGCATTACTAAGCCATTACATGAAACAAGTTATGTTTCTCAATTTGTTGGGTATTTCCCCAATGGCTTGACTAGGAAAATCCATGGAGGGGGATAAAAATTCAGATCAGTAATAAATATCCTTGAAGCCTCATGCTTATATGCAAGATGTTCTATGTAATTGCAGGGTCAGTGTGTGGTGACTGGTGTTGTGGTCAGAGCATCATACTTTAAATCAAGAGATCTCTCACTTTTACTGACTTAAGAGTCGGATGAGGTTCAAACTCTGTCTGAACCTTAGCTGATTGTATGAGGAAGTTTGCCAATTTACATACTGAAGGCAGATGGTCTTTTCCCAGGTGTATTGGTAGTTTCCCCTTCAATCATTCTTACTGGCAGTTGCCATATAACTGAAATTTTATGATACATTCAGAATAAATTTTTTGTAATTTGATGTGTGTTTATTTCAGTTACACATTGTTAGTGGGGAAGCCGCCATTTGAAACGACCAGTTTGAAAGATACCTATATGAGAATCAAGAAGAATGAATACCATGTGCCATCAAGAGTTAGTGTCCCCGCTAAAAACTTAATAATGAAATTACTGAAATCAGACCCCACAGACAGACCAAACATGGATACCTTGCTTGAAGAGGAATTCTTTATTAATGGTAAGAACAGAGGATATAGTTCATATTTTTATCTGAAATATATTGTCATATCTTTCATGATGATCCATAACATTTTGCCATGATTTGGAATTTCCCTCTTTTGGCACAATATAATATGAAGTTTTGGTTTTATAAATATATAATGATCAGGGGCGGGGGCATCAGACATGTTAACTCTACCAATTTCAGCAAAAGTCTACCATTTTTTAGACCGATCATCTGCCTACTGCTTTTATGTCCAAAACTTCCGATTTCTTTACATTTCTACCAAAGCGCAGTAACTTTCTGAATACTTTTCTATTCTGCCGGGATACACTTAAAACCTCAAATTTATTTCACAGTTGCGCAATGTTTTGACAATACCCAAGCCTCCAGCGATATATAGACTAACTTGTTCTTCTCATCACTCCTAATTAACGTTGCCTAACAAAAGTAGTATTTACATGCATATGCAGCTCACAACAATTCATTGCTGCTTATATCGTTGATGAAAAATAGTTTATCAATATAAAATTCGTCTTGAAAATATTAAGTGCAATGGATAAAAGTAAAGTACGTAAATTTTATTGAAATTTTGCTTTAGTAAGAAAATGTTTTTGACAAGTTACTACTCTGTCTGTATATGTTCTTGTCATGTCTATTTAACTGAGCTAGTATTTTTAATTTTTGTTGTTTGCTTTTTTATATATAATTATTGATTAATTTGAAAAATGCATAAAACAGAAGAAAAAGCACTAATTACCTGTAATGATAATAACTAAATAAATAAGATATATATTTTTTTTTATGGTTTTTAATTTTGGCCAATGCATGAAGTTTGCCAATAATTTGAGCAATATATTTTCAAAACTAATTCTATTTGAATATTGTCAAAACATTATTTTGAAGAAATATAGTCTCCAAACTACTGCAAAAAATGCTGTGCACAGTGGTTCCGCTTTGGAGGTGTAAATCTGTCTCTGTTTGGTCATCAGAGGTTAACATATCTGGGGCATGTTATTAAAATTAGCCAGTCATTATCAAACCCTGTGCCTGCTCAAAAAGCAGTTGTTTTTAACACACCTGACAATCTGTGTCAGAGCACATTTTCTTTTAAAAAAAAATAAAAATCTGAAAATAAATCCTGCATCACCTATAACTGGTGTATTTTTATATCTACGACAAAAAAACACCCCAAATGTTAAAATGATGTGCCTCATCTTTAATTTGTGTATTTCATAGCTACAGTAAAATTTGGCTTAGTGGAGTGTCTTTCACCCTTTCTTGATGTGGACGTTTTAAATTTTAGTTAATTACAGGGCTCTACAACACTAAAAAAATTCATTCTTCATTTGGCCAGTGAACCAGAAATTTTACTAGACAGACAAGAACTTTTACTCGCCAATATATATATATATATATATATATATATATATATTTTTTATTTTTTTTTTTTATTTCTGGCTCGGGGAAAATACTGGTCGCAATGTGGCCACTGGATGAGGATAAACACTCGCCATAATCTAAAAAATTGTCGCATTTGCGAGTGATTTGGTCGCATTGTAGAGCGCTGAATTACATTCAAATTATGCTGGCAAGAGTAAGCGTTCCTACTTTTCATCAAACGTAGTTATATAGTTAGTAGTCTATGACGTGATTTTCTGTGCAGCCCGTTATAACTGAAAAGTGATCTTATGATAATCAAAAGGTTACTCTGCCCTGAAACATTATGTAAATCAGACAAACGGAATAAAAATCATACACATCATCTAAAAGTGGTGTATTGCTCTAGCACAATTCAAAGTGAGATAAATCTTGACCAACTTTAAAGATTATAAATGTTTTGTGATCCTTGGACAAAGCATAAGAAAAATACTTTGAGATTTATTGCATAGATAAGTGATCACAGCAGAGTGATTTAAAACAAATTACTGAAGAAAATGGCATTTGGATTATGTGTCTTTGACTAGATTTATTTGAATTTTGTTGTGCTAAATTCTTATGCTTGTACATTTCAGGATATCTACCAGCTCGACTACCAACCAGTTGCCTCACGATGGCTCCAAGATTTGACACGTTAGCAAAGTCGGAGGCTCTCTCCAGAAAGCCATTATTAGAAATCAACCGTGCAGGTACTTTAATAGGTCAGATGATTTCTGTGAAGTAGATGTGGTAGACATTTTACTGGAACAAACATCTGTATCATTTTGCTAGCTTTGTATGTATTGCAATCTGCAAATACATTGGATATTGTATACCTGGAAAATTTTCACCCAGAAAACACATTCAACCCATCTAATATTTGTATAAATCACCATAGTCTCATAGATAAATAAATGTCCATGTTTCAAGTTTTAGCTTGAAAATTTTGTTCTCTTTTTTAAATTCACCCTCTCATCTAAGGGCGAAAATGGTAAAACATTTCCAAGCATGCATAAAGAGGATCTGATGTTTTACCTTACACAGGTTTGTTATTAGCCTCTCATACGATGGCTATTCATTACTGCTGGTATTGTGATGGCGGTAGAATACATCTCTTGCATGCGCAAGGTCCTAGGTTATGATTCCCCAAGCCAAGTCATACCTCAAACTTTAAAAACAAGTACTTATTGTTCCCCCCTTGAAAAGCATTCATAATTAGAACTGAAACTCAAAAGTATTTCAGATTAGACTTCAAAACCCAAGGAGCCGGCCTGGCTCAGTCGGTAGCGCGCTCGACTCTTGATCATGGGGTCGTGAGTTTGAGCCCAGTCGGCGGCAGGTTGGTTTCCTGTCTGTTGGATGAGACAGTAAAAACTGTGGTCCCATGTCACAGTAGGTGTCGGCACGTTAAAGAACCCTCACTGCTCAATGGCCGTAAGTGCCGAGCATAGGCCAAAATTTGAAGCCCTTCACCAGCATTTGGTGATGTCTCCATATGAGTGAAATATTCTTGAGTGGGATGTTAAACAACACTAAACAAACATCAAAACCCAAGAACCTGCATCATGGCAGGTATAGCACACTAAAGAACCCTTGTTATCAACAATTCCATTATCCATAGAACAGGGTCCATCACCATAAACTTAAGAATTTACTTAAGTCTGAGAATACTCTCAACATTGTCTGCTTATCCAATCAGATATCAGGATTAGCCAAATCTGAGTAAAATATTTATACTAAAGTAATTCTCAAGTTTTATGGTGCCAGACCCTGATGTGAGACAAAAAGCATGTTGTTCTTTATACATGAAAAGAGGTTGACTAGAAAATTTAATTTGATTTCAGTTCTTGTAAATGTTGTTTTAGCTATTGGTGATGTAACCTTGGATAGAAAGGATTTCATTTCCCCAGACAATATTTTGAATGCTTCATTTGATCTGAATATGGAAATTAATATTCTTAATTTGTCTTTTACTTGTATACATATACATGAAATTGACTGTTGTTTTTTTTTTTTCTTTTGTAATAACAGATAGCAATTCCCGCCCTCAGACAGCACTGACAGATATGAAGAAAGATGAAAAGTACCTATCAGAACGAGGAGGAGACGGAGAATGTGATGAAGGACATCGAAAAGGAAGTACGTAAATAGTGGGGGAAAAAATATGTGGGTGTTCTTTATAACATAAAGTTTGTAATACTATAAGTCCAGAAGATCACATGATTGATGGCTGTAGTTTCTCTTGTGAAGAAAATTTGATTTTTTACTTGCTGTGCACCAAAAGAAATAGGGATCTTTTTCTTTTTTTCTTTTTTTTTGATAGAGTGGCAGTCTGGTTGCAATTCCTGCTTGACTGTTCATAGTAGTGATACAATTTATGGACAAAGAAAGATAACTCTTAATATCACAACATTAGGTTGTAAAGATAAGGTTTGGTGTTACAGATTATTGTTCCCTGGTAATAAGATAATGATTTTTTCTTTTTTTGTTGTTGTTGTTGTTTTAATAATTATGCATAAATCTTGGCATCATCAGCAGTTTTGAGTTATTATTTGTTTTTTAGGTGATGAACCAGCAGATTACTACCTGTCGGATCTCTTTGCTCAGTTGTCAGCTGTGATAGCTTCAAAACCATCGGAAAAAATGAACATTCAAGAAGGTAAATAACACAGCCAAATCGACTATCAGTTTGCAGGAAGATAACTCTTTGTGATGTAGTTGATATATCAGGTTTCTTGTTATCCTGTGTTATTTTCTGACAAAGTAGAATTTTTTCTAAAAATTTCATTTTTTTTTTCCTTTTCTCTCTTTTTTTTTAATATAAAAGTATACATAATTTGACCCAGAACTGTAGCTCTAACAGGTATTATGAAAACAGATTCAGATAGCATCAAATGTTGTTGATATAAACTTGAGGCTTGTGATTTGTATAGACATGAGCATACATAGAAGATAAGAGTTGATAGGGGTTAAATGCTCTGTCAAGAACTCCCAGGAAGTTAATTGTTTTGGATATCAAAGACTGGAAGAAGTCCAGATATTTTGTTTTTCTTTTCCTAAAATCTATCAGATTGAAGTAGGGCCTTTGTTTTCAAGTGGTTTTCAGCATCATACTTTAAAATCATGGAAGTCTCTCGGCTATAGTTAGTGCAGCCTCGCTGGAACATAAGCCATGTATGTGAAAAAGCTAGCTAGTTTACTGGCAGGCGGTCATTGAACCTTTTAGGGCCAAGTGGTTAGAGTAGTCCTATAATATAAGCTTTTTATCAGATATTTATTTTTGCTTTTAATGCTGCACCACAAAGTCTTATCGAAAGTTGCCATTTTCTCGTAGCAAGTTCCCAACGAATTTTTGTCGGAACTTTGAATGATTATTTGACTATGTTGGCAAGAGTCTTGAGTTTACTTCTGTCATTATTATTTCAGATAAAAGTCTAACATATTTACAAACATTGTTTACCAAGTCATATGGTGGAGATATATCCTATTTTGAAACAGTTTTCTAACTGTCACCCCTCCTGTTGGACTGTCAAGTGGGTCACAATCGAGACGTTCAGCAGTCTTTCAGAATGCTACAAGAAAAAGCAATTTCCAATAAGACTTCGTGGTTCAGCATTATCCGATATAAAACAACGTTGAAACCAAATAATTTGAACCAATGAAGGCATATATTATAGGACTGGTGGTTAGAGCATCACACTATAATCCATAAATTCTCTCACCATGCTTACTTCTAGCTAGCACAGGTTTATGTCCCACTGCAGTTGGTTTTGTGAGACAATTGGCCTATTTACTGTCCCATGGTTTTGCTGGGTACATTATATCTGGATTTTTCCTGCACTACAATATGACGGAAAATTTATTGAGTGTGTTGTAAAGCAACAATAATCAAAAGGTATCGTATTAACTAAATCCTTCTCCTCCATCATTAAAAACTGCTGTCATCTTTAAACTGATAAATTGAGTGTAACCGTAAACATCAGGAACCGGTTGCACAACACATTGTTAAATTTAACCTACAGTTAGCCCATTGGTTAACTTCACATTAAATTTAACCTACAGTTAGCCCATTGGTTAACTTCACATTAAATTTAACCTACTGTTAGCCCATTGGTTAACTTCACGTTAAATTTAACCTACAGTTAGCCCATTGGTTAACTTCACGTTAAATTTAACCTACTGTTAGCCCATTGGTTAACTTCACGTTAAATTTAACCTACAGTTAGCCCATTGGTTAACTTCACGTTAAATTTAACCTACTGTTAGCCCATTGGTTAACTTCACGTTAAATTTAACCTACAGTTAGCCCATTGGTTAACTTCACATTAGATTTAACAACTTATTGTATAACTGGGTCCAGGCCTTTTTTCTATAGTTTCCACAGGGCCAAAATACTTGTTTTTTCCCAATGTGGCGGGCATACAGACTGTGACCATAATGAAAAATATATTATTTCTGTGGGAAATGCTTTGAAAAAAAAGAATCCATTGCATGTGGATTTACATGGGTGCTACTGGTAGCCATTTTACCCAATTTGACACAAATTCCCAAAATTGGAAGAAAATGGCCTGAACACCTCTGAAACAAGTAAACCTATTATTGCAGTGATTTATATAATGCAGAATTTATCTTACAGAGGAAGCTGAAGACCCAGCACTTATACCCATATACTGGGTAAGCAAGTGGGTAGACTACTCGGACAAGTACGGACTGGGCTACCAGTTGTGTGACAACAGTGTTGGCGTGCTCTTCAATGACTCCACCAGACTCATTCTTTTAGCGAATGGAGAGTAAGTAATATGTGTACAAAGTGTAAGAGTTGATAATGGACCCTTCTCCTGCAATTGCAGTCCTATAACATTGGGTAGCAAAATGATACAAGATTTTTGGTGGGAGGGAGTAGGTCACTGACAATACGTATTGACTATGATAAAACATGAACTTGACCAACATATAGTTTGTTGGACCTACCCATTGTTTCAACATTAATGTTTTTCGTTTTAAAATATGTGTGACTGTCAACCAAACTCGATGATTCAACAGTTTTGGGCTGGAATTCATGTTTGTAAGTTCTCCAGTTTTATTATCCCCTCACTAATGAAGTTTGGAGGGGATATAGGATCAGGCTTGAATGTATGTATGTAATACTTGTCAGCACTCTAATAATTTTGTTTTCCAACAGAATTTCACGAAACTTGATACAAGGGTTTACTGTGGTAATATCGTAGACAAATTTTGTAACCCGTGCTCCCTTATTTACAGAGTTAATGCCTTTTAATTATTTCATTGAAATATTATCAGTGCTCTACAGGCATTATATAATATTTCCATTGCTAGAGGATTAGTATCACTTGTGATGCCTTGTTAATGTTAAAATCTTATTTGGTTTCATAGATTTAATTGTAACAAATAATTTAATTCTAAAATTAAAGTGGCGGAGTAGTTAGAGCCTTGCACTTTGTACCATAAAGTCTCTCACTTCTGGTCAGCGTAAGTTTGAGCCTGCTGTAATCTAAACCGATTTTTTGTGAGAAAGTTTGCCAGTTTACTTGCGGAAGGCTGGTGATATCGTTCCGGGTACATTGTAACCGAGTTCTATCCTCCATCATCAAAAACTGGCTGCCACCATAAAACTGAAAAATTGTTGAGTGTGGCGTAAAACAATATCAAAACAGAAAGCAGAGGTGAGTTAATTGTCTGCCTCAGCTCCCAGGTATAGTCATTGGGAGTAGGGAAGTAAATTTTTTATTAAAAAAATATTATAATCAGTGTATGCAGAAATGAATTCCTCTTCAGTTCTTGTAAATCTGTAAATTTATACTTTGGTACAGAGTTGACAGTAGATTTTTAATACTTTCAGGAATATACAGTACATTGAGAGAGATGGCACAGAACATTATCATACTTTGAAGGTTTTCCCCGAGACACTCACAAAGAAAGTTACATTACTCAAATATTTTAGGAATTACATGAATGAACATTTACTAAAGGTGAGTGACCCTCTAATCCTATATATCCAATTGTTATTATTCTGAGTTTGGAAGGGGGAGCAGTGTGGACTAACAGGTGCTCTCTGACAGAAATTCATAAGATAATATGTTTGTGCCTTTCTCAATAAAAAATATTTCAATTTGAAGAAGAAAAAATATGATTGATTGCATTGTTGTCAGAACTGTATCCCCAGTTAAAATAGCCATAAAGTTCAATCGTAAATAAATTTTTGACCCCACACGTGTGAATGGATACATTGAAACCCAGTGTCTTTCACCTCAGGTCAGTTTGGGTTAAAAAATGCTCAATGTTCGTTCCTGAATACATTGTTTCTATCCCCCACAATGGTTAACAATTTGTCAATTTAGAAACTCAGGTCGGGTAATTTTTTTTATTATTTTTTTTATTTTTATTTTTATTCATTTTTTGACAAAGAGGCAAGCTTGTCAAAACCAATACCAAATGAGATTTAGATTGCACACAGAAAGAATAGCACAAAACAACTACTGTGTAGTCTGTTTATTAGTGTTTCTCTCTCTCTCTCTCTCTCTCTCTCTCTCTCTATCTAACTTTCTCTTGATCTACTGTATTTACACTGTAAACAAACTGATCTAATTCCTATCCAGCATGACTGAATATTGATCGTTTATTTCTACTATTGCCTGGTGTTTTCTTTTTCCTATCCAGCATGACTGAATATTGATTGTATATTTCTATCATTGCCTGGTGTTTTCTTTTTCCTATCCAGCATGACTGAATATTGATTGTATATTTCTATCATTGCCTGGTGTTTTCTTTTTCCTATCCAGCATGACTGAATATTGATTGTATATTTCTATCATTGCCTGGTGTTTTCTTTTTCCTATCCATCATGACTGAATATTGATTGTATATTTCTATCATTGCCTGGTGTTTTCTATTTCCTATCCATCATGACTGAATATTGATTGTATATTTCTATCATTGCCTGGTGTTTTCTATTTCCTATCCAACATGACTGAATATTGATTGTATATTTCTATCATTGCCTGGTGTTTTCTTTTTCCTATCCAACATGTCCTTGCTGGTTAAGAACCTGGATATTTATATCATTTTCTGATGTTTATTTTTCCTTGACAACTGTATTTTTAGATAAGATTAATTTGACTCTCACTTTTGTATCCATAGGCTGGTGCTAATATGACCCCCAGAGAAGGTGATGACATGACCCGATTGCCTTTCCTTCGTCACTGGTTCAGGACACGCAGTGCTATAGTATTACATCTAAGCAATGGAACACTACAGGTTTGTATTGAGACTTTGAAATGTCCCTAACATTGTGGATGTTTGAAATTGGGAGTCACCAAAGGATTTTACTTGATAACATAGGACAAGTTTAAATTCACAGAGAAATGCACTGACATAACTGCACTTTTTATTAACTTAATTAACCCAACGAAACAGTAAATAAATGAATAAGAAATTTTTTTGTAAGATTTGGAGTTATATACTTAGCAGTTTTTTTTCATTGATTGCTTTCTTTTTTCTTTTTCTTTTTAACTGCAAAATGACCTATTGTTGCTGTCAACAATTCACTCAGCACGTCACTGATATAACTGGAGCCTGATGAGTGTCTTTATGATATATCGGAGCCCTGTTTGATTGGCAAAACTTTGATATTGTTTTGTTTTCTTTGCAGATAAACTTTTTCCAAGATCATACCAAAATCATTCTATGTCCACTGATGCAGGCATGTACATATATTGATGAAAAACGAGACTTCCATGTATTCAAGTGCACTGGACTAGAGAAGTACGGATGTTCCAAAGAACTGTGTAGTAGGGTTAGATATGCCAGAACAATGGTGGAGAGACTGATGGCATCAAAATCTGGCTCTGGAAGAGTGAAGTCTGCGGCTCCATCTACCTCATAGTGAAGCAATGATGACAATAAGTGGTTGTGCACTATTTCATATCTTCCTGGGATTTATTACGATTTCTTTACTCTTTCTCTCAACAACGCCAGAATTTCAGTCAAATAGTTGTCTCGTGTTACTCATCCTTGTACAAATTATTTGTAATAATACAATCATGTAAACAGGAATGTACAGGAAATGCCAGTTTGACTCGGAGACGTGAGAATATAAGTCACATAACTACAGATGACACAATGGTAGAAATGGACATCTGTCAGTCCATCTGTATCAGTTGAGGAATAAGATGCCATGGAGTGTAGGGGATAAAATGGACAGATTAATCAGTAGAGTGGTTTGCAATGTTGTTGTGATTTGTTGACATACCTAGAGCAGTTACACATTTTTCACAACAAAAACATTCATTTACACAATACACGAGATCATTCCATACATAGCATTTTGCAAATCAGAAATGAGAGTTATCTCCCTTTTTCTGTATTTTGTTGTCAGATTTATTTTTTTAATATTATGGCATCCAATTAATCTTAATCAAATTAATTGCTTAAGAATAGAAGAGAAACAAGTAGAATATGCAATGAAGTTTTTATAGTTAGGTGAACTTAGGTCATAGGTCCCAATTAGGTGACCCCTGTTTAAATGGGGTCATTTCAGAATCAGGTTATTTGGGTATGATTTTTTTTTTTTTTTTTTTTTTTAGTGCTGTCAATTTTATACCAGGCAAGGCAAGTTTGAGTCCTGTTATAGCACTGACAGACCAAAAAACATTCTCTCCCAAACCTCAAAATGGACCTGTATAGATTAATGATACAAAAAAAAAAATTCAAAATATTGATCTGTCTGTACAGTCAGCTGTATATACATGTCATTGTGATCTCAATTTAAAGTTATTTCATAAAATTAAAATTTATATTTTGATATTTAAAGCATGATATAAAATTTTTTTTTTTAATTCAAGTTTTTTTGTAAATTCTTGAAAGATTTTTTTCTTTTGCCTATCTACCTTTCTTTTACTAACTGAATCTCGCTTGAAATATATATTTTTTTCACTTGTATACTTCCATATCTGCTTATCTCTGTATCTTTTCTACCAGTCTATCTCCACCTACTGTTTCTACCACTCTGGAAACCTTCAAATGTGATTCAGGGAGAGAAAAATTCATACATTGTATCATGTAATTTATCAATATGATGCTCTGAATGAAAGCCACAAAGTTCTGCTGTTGATTGTGGAGTTACTTATAAATGACTCTGTACAAGTCATATTTGAATATTTTACACAAGGTTTTTTGTCATATTTTTCATACAAACATCAAATTTTAAACATCTGCATGGTTTTTTTTTTAATGTTTGTCTTAAAGAATTCAACTTTCAGTTGTATAATTATAAGAAACTGGGATATCTTTTGGGTTTTTTTCCTGAAGCTCCAATTATCTGATGGTATGTATATGCTATTGATTAAGTTTGATGCAAACTTATCAGACACTAGAGTGCATGTTAAGTTTTTTTTCCCCTTGTCATGTCTTTCAATCCCAAGTTGATAATGATTGGAGATCTTTAAACGGAAAAACATTATAGAGTTTGGCTCTGGTAGACCATGTAGTAGTTTAGTTGGATGTTTTTACAGAGAATTTACTTGTTTATTTTGTTTTGACACATGAGAATGTTTTCACTGAATCTTGTTTACGCAATTGTTTTCTTCACGTTTTTTAATTTATTCCTCAGAAGAAAAGAAGTTGTTGGTCATTTTTGCAACATGCAGTTTGGTTTTTTTTTTCTGAAGGTGCTTTAGCGTGTACAGTTTTGAATGAGGGTTTTCGTGTGGATTTACCAAACGCTCAGTTGACTATGATGGTGTTTTGATTGTTTGTTCTAGTGCGATTTCTCGGAAGTCTGTGTCTGTTAATTTTTTCATCTTTGTCCTTTCATTCACTAGGAATCTTTACACACTGTATGCAACCAAACATTTACAGTGCTTGGGCAGAGGAGAGGGGGGTTATGTTTATTTTTTGGGTTGCAATCAAATTGTTTCAAAATGTTGGGATATAATTTGTGTATGGTCTATTTTGTTGGCCAGATTGCAAAGTGAATACAGGTCTAAGAATTAGCGATGTCTGTCAGCAGTTTGGTTTAACTTGTCAAACTCTGAAAAACAATGGACTCTTCTCTGAATCAATGGAATAGTCCAGTCCAAATGTGTCTTTAGGGGTGTAGGAGTTAACTGTTTTTTAGAAAACCTTTATAAAGTATCATGTTGTAACTTAACACTTTGATTGTGACCTACATGATTGACCTTGACATTTAAAATTCATTGCTTCCTGATTTGGCCATTCCACCTTTAGAATTAGAGGTTTATTGTTTTTCTGATTATGCTTAAAGACATGACAAAGGTTCACGGTATATCTCCAATGATGAATTAATAGTAGTCACAGATAATGGCACTTTTATTTTTTTATTTATTTATTTTTTTTTTGTAGGGCAAGAGATAGCAAATGAATTATATTTTTATTTTAATCTGTTTCAATAGTTAAATGACTGGAATATTCAAAATCAGTGCTAGTGGGTATTTTTGTTGACATTGTGTTCAGGGCAGCATTTCACGAAAGGTCACAAGTTGATAAACTTTCAATTTGTATGTGTTAACAAGTTGATATGAAATACTATGGCTTACTATGATTAAAGACCTTTTGTGAATGTCGGCCTAGGTTAGGTGTACATAATTGTAGAGTACTAATTATTGGATCATCGTAGAAGAGGTCTGTTGTTGTTATACCATTGTTTACTAGAATATAATACACATCAACTTATTTCCTGGAGATTTCCAATTATAATCATGAATTAATAGAAAATGTTTAGTATTAACCAATGGTCGATTTTTTTTTTTAATTTTTTTATTATTATTTTTTTTTTAATACACAGAGGTTTACAACATGGCAGAGATGGGGAGTGTACAATGCAAATTAATGAAATGCCTAGTCATCCATTACTTCATATTTTCTCATTTTGTAGTGCTGGCTAAATTTTACTAAATATTTTAGTTACTTTTTCTATTGGATTAGTAAAGCTGGTGTTAACTTGAGTACATACTTGAAGTCAAGTGTGGGGAAAAATGTTTACAGGGTTGTTTAAATGTGTTTCCCTTAATTCTAAAACTAACATTATTTAAAATGTCTTTAGATACATGTATTATGTAGTTTGTTAAATAATTCCATTTCCCGAATTTATCACATGTTTGTGGTGAAATTGACTCATCCAAATCTTATTTAATTGTTAATTCACTAGCTTTTGAAAAACTAGATTGATTATTTTCTGTATTGAGAACTACATGTATATATATGTAATCAATGCAGTAAATGTTGCCGATAAGTGATGAAACTCTTCTATAATTGCTCATCTTTTCATACACAAATATTTAATTTGACTTTATTTTGAATTAACTTCCTAGTTTTCATTAACCATTATTTTGTATTAGATTCAGTTGCATGGTCCAGCTTCAGTAGCCTCTGATTGGTCGTGATTATTTATTTATTGATTTTATTTGAAACTTTTTTGTCAGTGCTTTTACCTGCATTATCTCCCTTGGACCGTATCTGCCATGTTGTTTACCTTGACATCATCATGATCAATGTGACAACATACATCACATGTACAAAAATCACAGTTCACTTGGTTATCAGAAGTCATATATGCATTAAACTTGAACAAGTATATTATATGTTGTCTTTTTTCATCTTTTTAATGGCCGAATTAAGAGTCTTGTATATAATAAAATCCATATAACCTGGATGGAGCCTGATGAACCCTTTCATGACCTGGACAAGTTCAAATTTTAGGTAATACAGCATAACATTAAAATTACACTGACTTGAGTAATTGTTCCTACTTGTCACCATACATAAGAGAGTATCCAATGAGGGACAAAATGTTTTTCCTTTGCAGCTTGTGCAAAAAAATTAAATATGAAATAAGGCAATGCCTTAAAAACAAGGTTTTACAAATGCACAAGGTTATGTCCAGTCGGGAAGAAAAGTCACCAACCACTTACTCAGGCTGAGTGGGATTTGTCAATGTCTGGTTGAAAGAGACTTTGTTGCTATATATGCTAGGCTTGCTAGTAAGTAATACATTACTGGGGAATACAGCTGAACCAAAATGTCTGTTGTACACATGTAGTCTTCATAAATTGAGGAAAAAAAAAAGATTTAATCCATTTCCTTTTGCTGGACTAGTAGTTGTATAACGTTGAAAAGTTAGTGGATGTGTTTATCTCACAAGAAGAACCTGATATTGGATAATATAAAGCATAACCAGGATTTTCCATACTTGTAATGACATTTGGGAAAGGGCCCTCGGCCTTTTTAATTGTTGAATTTTAGCAACATTTTATTGAAATTGGTAAATCTAAAAATACACAAAACTGTTTGGATATACAAGAATATCTTGATATTAATTGTCATTTGACTTCAGTTGCGGAATTTTGATTGGAAATTGGGTTGGGGATACTTTATTTATATATATATATATCAGGATTGGGGCTTTATTTCATCACCTGCTTTGATGTGGAAGATCCTTGTCAGATGAGATCAGGAACTGAGATAACAGGCTGCAAAGGTCAAACTTATGGCACTTCACCCATAGCTGGTGGCATTTCCAAATAACTGAAAAAAACCTTGATTGGATGTAAAACAAACTAAAGCGGAGATTTTAGCAATAAAAAAAATACAAATTTACATTTTGTAGATTTCAAAATTACTTCATAGGCACACAATATTCCATAAATTAAAACTAGGCTTTCATGTGTATCCTCCAGGTGATAAATTGTACACCAAACTTTTGTCACGATGGATCTTCCCGTTAGTCCGGCATACAATGATACATTCAGTTAGAACGGATACTAAAATATAAACTGATAAAATATCTTTGTTGTTTTACGTCCCCACTCATATGGAGACGTCACCAAATGCCGGTGAAAGGCTTCAAATTTTGGCCTATGCTCGGCAATTGTTTAACATTGCTGACACAGGACCAAGGTTTTTTACTGTCTCATCCGAAAGACGGGAAGATCCCTCCACCGAGGTTCAAACCCTCGACCCAACAAAACATCTAAAACCGTTTTAGAGTTTTATGTACATGTATTTGTCAAAAAGCAGTTTTCAGATTTTGGATCACAGGTCAATTCCGATACATAACTATACATTCCGTTAGAATGGAGACTAAAGATCTAAATTGACAAATATTTAAAACCGTCTTTGAATTTTACATTTTTGTCCAAAAATCTAAAATAAACAAATTCGTTTTGAAATTTTAGACTACAGACCCGATTGTAGGTTCCGTGTTCCCACTCACATCATACGTATCAGAGCTGGAAGCTGCCACCAGAGAAGAATGGGGAATTACGGGGCTGTCCCGTCTAAAACAAGCAGTGACACGACTCGCTCTGCTTCACAGCATCCTCGGTACATCCCTGGGAATTAGCACGAAGGTGACAGCGCAAGTCCCACCGTTTGTACCAAAGATAGCTTGGCAGCAGATTAAATGAGGATTGAAAACAATATATGGTGGCATGCTAAAGGATCTGTATTGACTAGCCCAAAGTCTGATACAGCATTTCGTTGACAGTGAAGTTAAGCTTCCATGTTAGTGAGCAATTCTTGTCTGAGTCAGTGTATGTAAAACAAGATTAAAACAAAACCCTTATGTTAAGTTAAATTTTGTTATCGTGTCGTAAAACAAAAGTGTTTGTTTTTGTAAACACACTTTGAAATTTATTAGTAGAGAAACGATTTATTAATCGTAAAACCCTTGTCATACAAATTTGGGAGATATGGACTGGGAATGGATTAACATGACATTTTGTTGATGCCAGACTGATAGATACAATGTTGTCATTGCCCTGGGGAAGGATTAACTTAATTCGTTTTCATCGATTACTTTTTAGATTATATTTACATTACAGGAGTAAAGGTCAGGTGTAAGATAAAAAAAGATTAATTTTCCTTAACAAAACCGAAATATACATAGAATGTTTATTAACTGTTAGGCTCTATTATATACCAGAGATCGAATGTTGGGGCCATATTTGCATTGCCCCCCACCCTGTATGCAACATTTTGGCATGTGGTTTCATAACACTGGGCTGAGTTGTTCGAGTATCGCGCTTTTAAATCATGAATAATAAATAATATCCTAGATCTACCTCTAGTCAGTGCATTCCACAGTGGAACCATAAAACTGGAAAATTATTGGGTGTAACGAAACATTCAAATACTTCATATAATAAGACCTATCTGCGACAATATTTACCCGGGTTATAGGACTTGAAACTCTAAAAATAGCTTATATTTAGTGGAGAGTAGGGACAGATCGTTTTTCTAACATCTTATGAAAACTAGGTTAACTTCATTTATACAATTTACCCTACACGAGCAACGCATGATGGGGTCAATAAAACGGGGTTGGGGGGGTATGCTCCTCAATTTTGGAAATTTAAAATTTGAAATCCAAAAGAGGTGTTTTTCTAGATTTCGGCCACACATCTAAATATGTTTCCCTATATTCTAAAACAATAATCAGTTTGCAAGCTCAAAGAGGCAATTATATATATAGCTCCCAGAAATTAAAAGAAACACACCTTTATCTCCAACGCATTTAATTGAATTGATTCCAGTTGCAGGAGCAATATATGACGGAAATATAAATTAAAAAGATTCTGAAAAGTCATTTTATGGCCCACTCGAAGAGAACTTTCATAAATTATATAGAAATAGTTTGAGTACATTGCCTTGTTGCATCCAATATAGAAAGAAACAACCAAATAGCATTTTGCTGACAGCCCGCCACAGCAAATGGAACCCAGTATATTCATTTGATTATCAAATACATTTTTTATGCAAAATTGTTTATTAAATACATTTTTATGAAAAATTGACAAAAATTAATTATTTCCATGACCATAATCAAATTCATGTTTTATAATATACCCTTACGCAATACCATCTTTGATAGTTTCACTCTTCTAACGCCCATGTCTTTTCCAGCGTCTTCACTTACTGACTTTGATGCACTTGCTATTTTAGTAGCAACCCAGAGCGCATAAAATGTAATCCCAAATTCTTGTCCCCTCCTACTAATTTAAGTTTATCTAAAATGCTCTACCTGGCAGTTGTATAAATAAGTTTTTTATGTATCAATGCGCATTTATCCTTTGACCTGTAAATAGGTTTGAACAAGAAGTGATTGGATTTCAAAATATGACAAAGCTATCTAGCATCCTTGACATGCAAGCCTTTTATTATCTCTTTCTACTGATCAAGTTTGCTTAAACTAAAATGTATAGATTTATACTCAATATTACTGCGCAACAAAGAACTTATTAAATCTGTAGCTAGAAGAAAATCTGTCGAATGTATTGACAAACAATACATTAATAGAATCATCATCCCCTAGTCTAAAGTCTATCAAATAAAAAATGAGTTTAAACATTCAACCGTTATAAATATACGTATGACCGACAAACTATGTCGACCCCTACCTTGAAAATGTATAATTTATTGTTTACATGTGAGTATGATGTGAATAACCATTTCCTTATACCTGTAGGAAATCATGCATTGCCTTACACCCGTTTGGTCTAACTATTCGACCCAGAATCACTAAATACAATATTTTTTCGCTTAACTAACGAATCGCGGGAAAATGAAGAAACAAACAAGCAAATAACATACATAGGCGTCGGAACCGGGGGGGGGCTTAGCCCCCCCACTTTTTTGCAAATATAGACATAGGACATAGACGTTTCTGGCGTGTGTATGTGTTTTAAGTTGGTTTAGCCCCCCACACTTTCAATTTGCTTCCGACGCTGATGACATATATATATACATTTCAAGATTGACATTAAAATTTCCTGTCAACTGTTTGTTGAAAAATAATCAAAGTTGAGACAGAGTACACTTTGAAGCATGATGTTGATTTGACGAAAAAAACACTATATGCCGTCGACGACATGCCATATTGCA
This sequence comes from Atrina japonica, assembly GCA_030159075.1. NCBI lineage: Eukaryota > Metazoa > Mollusca > Bivalvia > Pterioida > Pinnidae > Atrina > Atrina japonica. The sequence goes on from BROG01000002.1 coordinate 508,075, forward strand.
TTATTGACTGACAAATTTGGATGAAATGACAAAAAAGTTCCAGTTAACCTAGTTTCATTGTGTAAACGACAATTTAGAAATTAAAAATTTATATCTTTTTATTTTCCCGCTTACCGGTATATCAGTTACCTGTCTTTATTACACATGGTAGTGATAGGGATTGGGTAGGGATACATGCTGCAAAAATCTTTAAAATACCTTTTAAACATGTAACAGGCTTTGATACCTACAAGTATTATCCTTTCTTAACTTTCCAATAATACCAAATTTTCAACTAAATCATGAATTTCTATTTACTGTCACTTTCCCATGGGTGGATTTAATGGGAGCAAGTTGCAATCCCCTTTGAAAAAATTGAAAACGGCCCAGACCCCTCGCCTCTGAAGGCACGCTCTTTCGGCGCTGGCATTTCGTAATGATAACCCCCCCCCGATTAAAAAAAAATCCTGGATCCGCCCCTGCTTTCCGGTTTAGACTGCTGGGAGATAGAGGGTTCGACTCGCAAGCAGGTTCGATTTCTGATACCTATGTTGGCTGATTCGGAACATCGTAATATCGCATCGTTTATACAACTCTATATTACGATACGTTATAACGATATTACGATATCATTACTACCATGTTTAGGCATGCGTCGCTTCAAACCGAGGTTCATCCGTCATTTGCAAACGCTTAGCGTCAGAAGACACAACCTAGTGGTAGGTAGGTAATGTGTATAAAATGTAATAGAAAAACTCATTTCGGACAGAACGGATACTTCAGGAAGAAAAATTGGGTGTTATTAGAATATTTGTTTTAGAATTGATAACAGATTTATTTGAATTAAATATTTACGTAAATTATAATTTCAAATTAGTTCACTACTTGAAATCTCCCAGATACCGATAGTTAAAATGTTAATATTAAAATATATAATGTTGTTCTTGATTTATTTGTGATCGTAATAAAATCAGTGACAGCAAAGAGCACAGTAAAGATTAAGATATGTACATATAACCAAATAATAACTAACTCTTGCCAGAAATGCTGTCTTGTTATTGAATATCTGTTCAAATAATTTGTCATGCTACTATGTGGAGTTGTCACCAGAAGTGTCACAGTTGGTGTCGGAACGTTAAAGACCCTCACTACTCAATGGCCGTTAGTGCCGAGCATAGGCCAAAATTTGAAGCCCTTCACCGGCATTTGGTGACGTCTCCAAATGAGTGAAAGGATTCTTGAGTGGGACGTTAAACAACAATACAACCAAACAACAAGAAGTCTTTAGTACTAACAGCAATGTGTATCACATTTTCGAATGATAATTGCTGCAAGCTAATGTTAGAATTAACGAGTCTACAAATAGATCTACTTTAAATATTATCTGTTTCATCTTCAAAAAAAAAAAATATCTATCTGTTTATTTGTCAACAATCAGTCAGTATATATCAAACGTACGCTTCTTTCTACGATTGTGAAACTAGCACGCCCCTTCAGTTTCATTTATCATGTTATTCAGACCTCGCCATAATTATATCCATGGTGAACCTGAAATTAATAATACACAATAGGGTTCTACAATACATTGGTATATGTCGTGATTCGCCACGAGAAAAAAAAACTCTTTTAAAATATCCAATATAAATTTACACTTTTCCTTTCGGAAAATCTCAATTATTAAACGAATCAAACATATCTTTGCTTTAATGGGGCACTGGCTGTGTTTACAAAAAATATTTCGATTTGTTTTCCTACTACTTCTACTTGTATTTGATGTACAATAACAAATAAGAGCTGTACACAGTCATAAAAAATCTTATATTCCTATATATTTTGTGAAAATCGATCAGGTTCAGTGTGGTATCTATTTAAATCAATTGCAATTGCAGAAGTGCCAAACCTGGGCTTCTCAAGAATTGTTCACAAAATATATAGGAATTTCAGAATTTTTATACCTGTGTATTTGTCTTTTTTCTTATTGTATATCAATCTTAAAAATAAAAAAGGAAAAAAAAAAAGGAAAAAGCTTTTTAACATAGGTCTAAAATTAAGTAACATATTTTGAAAGGTACGGACCGATTATATCTTTATCACAAATGGCATTAGTCATATAAAATGTCCTGTGTACTTTGCTCACAACTACTTAAAGCTATTTAAAGTCGACAGGACATATTTAGAAACATCTAGATAACCATCACAACGATTTGTCTATTTGTATAAAATTTATAGGTTTCATACGTGTACGTTGTTCAGGCAATGTGAGTTTTGGCTGTCAAATTCGTCCAAGCAGTAAAAAAGATATAAAATACTGTTAATGATTCGTTTCTATTTGTGATACATGACTTTGTTATAAAATTAAAGTGAATTGCAGAGGTTATTTCCATATGAATATAATGTTTATTTGATCTCTTGATTCAAAATTAGACCACTTCTCAAATTTAGCTCCTTTCATTGTAAGAAATGCATATTTATTGTCCACCTATGCGAAAAAAAAAACATTAAACGGAAGTTATGTAGAACATATTTTTCTTTGAAGGTGCATAATATTATTACGGACCATGTCGGAACGGAATAGTTCGTTTGTTTAATGTCCCACACAAGGATTTTTCACTCATATGGAGATGTTACTAATGCCGACGAAGGGCTTCAAAGTTTGACCTATGCTCGGAACTTACGATAATTGAGCACTGAGGGTTCTTTAACGTGCCAACACCTACTGTGACATTGGACCTTGGTTTTTCACTGTCTCATCCGAAGGACAGGAATCCGACCTGTAGCCGGCTGGACTCGAACTCACAATCTAGAGGCAAGTGCGCTACCGACTGAGCCAGGCCGGCTCAAATATGATATACTAATATTTGTAATGGCATTTAATGTGTCGTATACAACATTTGGCAATTTAACGTATAAATGATTAAATCTGTATTACTATTTTTTTTGTATAATTATTTAAGTACCACACAGACATGCATGATGTTGTATTGACAGATAGGGGGAAATGTTATGATATATTAAAATTCATCTTTAGATTAACTCAAAATTAAACTTATTTAAAATAACAATAAGAAGAAAGTTTGGCAAAAATCGAGTCCTTTAAAACACGCCTGTAACACATCTACTCAAACCTAGTAACGAGACAAATGCAATACTGCAAATTTGAGTCAACATCCAGTTGGTCGTATCACAGGCTAATAGGCATTCTTTCAGTAGTCACTAGACTTTTAGAATATGGCATATGCAGGCACTATAGAGTCATATAATCTTCATTTTGAAAATCTGCTTTGTTTGCTCTTCAAATTGGCGGCACATAGGTGTGGAATGTTACCCAAGGTTCCGCATACACATGCACTGTCAAATGCACGTTGTAAGCAAAATGACACAAGTTTTCCTTATGCTCCGGGACTATTTAAATAGTTCGCCAAGCCTTGTAATTTATTTTATAAAATAGCACGATGACAGAGTGGTGAGAGTACCAGGAAATTTGATTAAATTTGCCATCAGCTTTGGTAATTCTCAGTAGTCAAGAACCCTCAATTTACTTCCCAAAATTGTAGTGTATCAACAACAACAAGAAGCACAACAAGAACAACAGTAGCAACAGCAGCAGCAAAATGAAAAACAGGACGATAAATATTGTTTCTATTTGATAGGTTTCAGTGCATAGAAACTGGACTCATCTATTGGTATTTCAAAAACAAAGTGTAAAAACATCAGTGAATATTGATTACTATAAAACGAATTGCTGCATTTAGTTGTAAAACATCATAATTTGATATATTTATCGTTTGTTTGTGTGTATTAAGTACCAGATGCTTTCTCTTGAAAATGCTTGTGGAATCGATCTTTGTCCGTTTTGCTACAATGGCTGACTTTTGGAGGTAATAAAGAATATTCGATTCTGGCTGACTTTCAGGTTCACCATGGCCACTTAAAATATCACAATAACCCTAACAAAAAAGGTGCTGAATATACGTTCAAAATATTTGGTGTTAAAAATCTATTATAGGTCTACCAAGGTTAAGGTGGCACATCCAGGTTCAGTAAAAAAACCAACACAATACTGTCTCTCACTTCTGTCATCGCAGGTTCGAGTCCCGCTGGAATCTAAGCTGATTTTTGTGAAACAATTTGTCAGTTACTTGTGGAAGGGCGGTGGTCTCTTCCCGGCTACATTGTAACCGGATTCTCTCCTCCACCATTAAAACTGGCTGACACCATGTAAGCGAAAAACTGTTGTGTGTGGAGTGAAAAAAAAAATGGCAAATTGACAAGTCAGATGACAAATGACGGCGTTTCAATATATCATATCCGGTTTCTGGAAATCTTAAACTACGAGACCGGAATATGGTTGTTTCGATTGCGGACATGGATATAAGGACAGCGGAAATATATGCACTCTCCAATTAGAACTAGAATCTCCCTTCTTCCTGTCCCTGTCCTTGAGAGATCAAGCTGACGTAACATTTGCTGTGGACCAGATTACAAATATGCTATATTTAACTTATTTTTATTTAATTTGCAGTATCAAATGATGACAGTAAATGTTAAGCAGTTTTAAATTATTTTTTATTTTACAAAAGTTCATAATAGAATAAAATCATAATTATCATGACATGATCAAACCAGAATTGTTTGTTTCAACACCTGTACATTGTGTATTATTAAAGTGATGTTTACTTACAGGGGCAATAGCCGTGTTTACCCCCACCCCCGAATAAGTATTTCAAGGTTTTCTACTTTTACTACTTGTACTTGATGTAAAATAACAATGAAGACCTTTACATATATACAGTAAAACCTGTATATAGGGGCCACCCAAGGGACTAGAGAATATTGACCTCTATGTGCAGGTGACCCTTATACACAGGTTCAATTTAGTTGAAGTATGCAGTCAAGGGACTTTTCAAAACTGGCCTTTATAGACAGGTGATCCTTATATAGAGGTGGCCACTATAGCAGGTTTTACTGTATAATATATCTTATATTTCTATATATTTTGTGAAATGGGGTCAGGTTCAGTGTGGTATTCATATACAAATCGCGAGGCTGAGTTTTTTTATTGCAAGTGAAAAAGTGCCAAACCTAAGTTTCTGAAGCCATTTTCACAAAATATATAGGAATGAAAGAATGTTTATGCCTGTGTATATCTTTTTTTGTTTTTGTATATTAATCTAAGTAGTAAAAAGGGGGAACACAAATTTTGAAAAAAACACAGCTAATGCCCCTTTCAGTTTAATACATAATATGTAATATATATATATATATATATATATATATATATATATATATATATATATATATATATATATATATATTATATATATATATATATATATGAATAGTCTGTTTGCTCTTCATCGGAAGTGGGGTTTGGTAATATATATATATATGTTATATATTTAGAATGATCATCATTGTTATTTTAAAGGTATATATAACTAAAACTTTTAACTTTTAATTTCAACAGACAATTCAAGGGAAAAGTTTTTCAATTACTAATAAAGATTTCTTTCAAATTTCAAGAAAAAGTACGTGGGTGTAAATCTTGAATATTGAACAGCCAACTGCATATATAAACAGTTTTCAAACTACATCGTTACCCTAAAAATAGTTGATGTGCATGCTACTTATAGCAATTTACCCCTCATGTATGAACATACATTTTGTATATAAATCCCGTGGTGCATTTTCTTTTTGTCATAATAATCTCCAAATGATGTTATTGAAATTATATATTTTAATTATATTTTCATAACACTCACGGCGGGTGTGACCGGTCGACAGGGGATGCTTACTCCTCAATGGCACCTGATCCCACCTCTTCCTTTCAAGAGGTCCGTGTTTGTCCATTTTTACCAGATTTGTACCTATATCCTGGTCATTCTAATGGTTTATACTTTGGTAACTGGGATTTCTTTTATAATTATATACATGTATGGGATCAACACATATTCTAATATAGAAGGATATGAAATTCACATTTGTTTTCACAGGGAAATAGGAATAGGTCTAACTTGTCACACTGGTCAATAAGGGATCATCTCACTTTTGCATGTCGCCATGAGTTTCAAATTAACAGTTTTGTTTGTTTGTTTTATGTTGTTTTAATCCAATGCCAAGAATAATAATCTAATAAGATGAAATTATTTCAGTAACATAGTGCTGAGCAGTATATTAAAATGATGCTGCGTTATAGTTCTGATTTTTTTTTTTCAGTTTATAAAACAATAATTATGATTCAACCCCATGTCAGTCTAACTGATTTGCATACGACCTACTTATATGCATACATCTGGCAGAAGTATAGGTGCTCTCTTATCAACTGTGCATTTGCCCACACAATCTTTTACAAAATTTTGTAATGCAGTAAACCGGTAAAATGTTTGTTAACAAACCGAAAATTTGTCTATTCACAATTCAGTTATGTGTTTTAAAATTAAAAGCATTGCTGTAAAATTAAAATTTGATAATTAAGTGTCATTAAGAAACGTAACAAAACCCAACTTTAACTGGAGAGGAAACAGACTATACATGTGCTTGCATTAATCAGATGTCAAATGATTTTACTCAGCTCGACTTCAAACTGAAATAGACTTCAAACTGAAATAGACTTTGCATGCATCTTATGTGGATTGAAATAAAATGTCCAATTTGAATCACAACCGTTGGCGTGGAAACATTATATTACGCAATACCGTAGCTGTTACAATATCACTTTAACTGTAAAACAACCCATGTTAAAAATCAAAGACGAATACTTCCAGTTTTTATGATATTTTGTCAACAACACTTTCTTAACTGGATCGGGAATGAATTAAGGACGGTGTTTGTGATATAAATATAAAAATCTCAGATACCAAAGTATAAATCAATAGGATGTCCAGGACATAGATACAAATCCGGTAAAAATGGACAAACACGGACCTCTGGAAACCAAGAGGATTGAATGTTGTTTTTCGGTTTTTGTTCATCCATTCGTTTCGCTTCATTTTTGTATGCATCATTATATCAAATTATATTGCATACAGTGGAATTTCGCCTAGAGACCATTCAGTCACCTGAAAATCTCTTAACAATTACTAGATACACCCATACCCTCAATCGAATGATCAACTCGCTAATCGGACCACTTTGAGTCAGACAATTAGGTAGTCTTAATACCAAGATTCAATGTATATTAATACTATAATCGGTATTGTTAATATATAATAGTTAATATATATATATATATATATATATATATATATATATATATATATATATATATATATATATATATATATTATATATATAACAGACGTTATCATTTACCTGATAACAGACGCTAACTTGATACCCATGTTAATATATATATATATATATATATATATAACACATCAAATTGGCGTTTGTTATCAGATAAAACTCCTTGTGCTTATTTAGACTTTGTTATCTGAGATTTTTTTTATATATACCTAATATATACCTATATATTTTAGTCGTGCTTATTTATGATTTTATCAAGCCGGCCATTGTCAGAACCAGATAAAACTGAACTCAACCTTATTTAATTTATCAATATTACCGATCTATTAGACATTTCCTGGGAGTTTGTTAAATCATGTTCTATCTGGTATAACCACTATACAGCAATCTACGACAGCAAGTGGCAGATCCGAAAATATTAAGACAGAACACAAGACAAAACATAACATCTGAAATAGCATTTTCCAATTAACTACAGTCCCACGGGAATTAAAGGAACAGAGAAGACAAATGTATGATTACTTTAATCTGGAAAAGAAGATGGGTCGTACTACTGCTTACATCTTATCATGCTCAAGGGGCAGATAAATTTGTCTTTTGTCAAGTTAAACAATATGCTTCAAATAGCAATGCTACATATATTAACCTTTCATAGTGCATTTGTTAGAAAATCTTTGATATATTGTTTTGCCTAAGGACTTTAGAGAGGTCCATAGTCCTTGGAGTTTTTGTGAATTAGTTTAGTAAAATATAAGTGAATATGTATGAAGATATTTTTAAATATTGGAAATGAATTTATTAGACAAAGTAAACACACTTTATTCGTTTAACAGATGACAAGATTACTCGAATACCCACAATTACCGGCATCAATTTCGCAACATTTCAAGTAGTACCTTTTTATCGAGTACTTAAGCCAATTTTGACGTCTTTGATGTAATGTAAATTTACAGACAAATAAAAACCTAGATGGATTGTACAGATCAAAATCAATGAGATTATTTTAGCAAAAAATTCACCATGAATTCTTGACTTCATCCTGAATTTATTGTAAATAATTACTCGGCTGATTGGCATGTATGTATTAAATATAGTTCGCAAAAAAGGTTGTAAGTTTGAAAATTTTACAAACAGTTTTATACAGTAAGCAACAGTTTTTATTCAATTAAATCCCGAAAATAGAAAAGGTCGTGGAGTTATATGCATGATCATCCAGAGCGAATATGCGAATATTCGTAGCGTGGCCAAAGTGTTTAATTACCACAGTGAACTGATATCATTTTTATGACCTATTCCATTTGATTTGGCTGTGTGACCGGTCAACAGGGGATGCTTACTCCTCCGTGGCACCTGATCCAACATCTGAATTTCCAGACGTCCGTGTTTGTGAAATATCACCAGATTTGTATATGTATTCTTACATCCTGAAGATTTATATTCTGGTACTTTACTCGCTTCGAAGAGAAAGGCGGGGGTTGCGCTGGGCTTCGCAAATATTGCAAATTACAATCTTATTTCAACTGGCAACAACAAAAAAGTTTCTAGCGCCTTCATTGGTTTGAAGTATTAAGCCATTCAGGTTACATGTCAGTTTAAATATATATCATCCAAATTGTCATTGGACGTGTACTGATAAAGTCTTCCTTAAAGCCATCAGAGCATACTGTGCAGCAGTCTTTATTTGCTGTTAAGGGGAATCCAGAAGAGCTAGGAGATAGAATAATAAGGATAATTTCGCTTTAGATAACGACTCGCCACGACTACTGTGAGATCCCCCGAGATCTAATATTTTTTTAGATTGTACAGCGGCCAATCAGTGTTAAAGGAGGTTTAACCTATTATTAAATATGAAATAAACGACTTGTTAATCAAGCTCAAATGCGATTTGTCCATTGGTAGACAGAACAAATAAACAAGATTAAAGTGTACTATCATATAAGATTTATTTATTGAAAATCCCCCTGCTATGCATCATAAATAGAAGGCACATAACGTCTGAATCAAACAACCATCAGGAATGTATCGTGTGAACAGACAAAACAACTACCATCCAATCTTATACTACAATTCAAATTCTCCAAAGCAATTGACATTGTTAGAATTATTCCGTTCCGCCACGGTTTGTCATACTATCATGCAGTTTCAATGAAATGTTGGGCAGCATCACTTCCGGTTAATATATGGATATTTTGCAGTGAAAAGTGCCATATTTGAAAAGCGGCATACAGGAAAGTGATGTCACGTGTCATCTTTACAAGAGATTAAAAACATTTACTACTATCTAATCTTATACCTAAATGATGGGACTAAAATAATATATCACTGAATGTTGTCTATGTAAATATAATGAAACCCGAAGTGGCCATGTCCGACTTTCTGTTAAAGTCATGTGGCCGAGTACAAACTCTTCCGACAGAAGTGAACGGAATGGAATAACTTGCAAATGGTTAATTGCTCATGTTCTGACGAAACCAAGAAAAATAAACAATCAATCATTAAGTGTATAACAAAACATCAGTATACATGCAACAGAAAGATGAAATCGAGGTTAAAAAGGTCACATATCAAACATAATGTATCAGACCTATTCTTAACTTGTCATATTTTAATCAACAGAAATAACACACACACACCAAAAAAATTACGAATTAATAATTGAAAATTTAGTTTAATATGTATTTTAAATGCATGTAAAGTAAATATAGCAAGTCCAGTGTATGTAGGTAACATAAGTATATAGAGTAAATTGTTTTATTTTACAATTATTTATTCCGGATAAAAATACGGTAAATTTGGTTTTACGAGACAAGGAAAGACGACTTATAGATATCCATTTGAATAAGCAGGTATCATCGGTGTGAATAAGCAGGTACCATCATTGTATACGCAACATAATTTCCCCATAGCTTTATCTTTATTAGTTTGCCTATTTTGCAAATGCCCTTTTTACAGAAGTGACATTTAGAGCTGGTTGTTTTGATATAGATTTTATGGAACTAATAAGAACATATGCATTTTCCATAAGGAATATCAATAATAGATTTGATTCCGTTTGTTAAAAGATAACATTGCATGTAATATCCAAAAATTTATTTAATTTCAAAACTAAATAACATATTTTAAACATTTATTTGTTTTGGTAATCATTACGATAGCATTCACTATGCTAATGATACAAAAAAGGAACCAAAGAATGTACAGAAAAATGTAAGCTATATATCCGACTGTTAGTATAAGAGGTAAAAAGTTATTTAGTTTTGAAATGTACAACTTGTAGTAATCACATGAAGTACAAGTATTACTTGTATTGATACTCCGATATTAAATCTGTTGTTAAGATTTACCCTAATTACAAAACGTTCATTTTTTGGAAAAACAGCAAAAGAGGGAAATACATACAAATATTTAATAGCCTTATACATTACATTGGTTTTTTTTTTTTCTATAAAGCAGCTCGTCTCACATCCAAAACATTTAGGTGAGTAATATTTAAAAAAATTGATCAAAGGCAATGGATACCAGATAAGAAAGAATGCGACCATAGAATAGTAAGAATGAAAAGAAAATAATGATACAAATGCCTAATAGTCAATACGGTTGATTGCACAGGTGTAGGGAACTTCTGCGACATTTTTGTAACCTTTTCATCCTTTAATTTGTGAATGGAATGTTTTCAGTATTATTTAGAAGTATATTTCGGTCTGTAGGCGTCAAACGTTACAGAATGTCAGAGGAAACATGAACTGTCCTAAAATATGCTATATGTGGGAAAGTGTTGTTGAAACGTTAAAAACAAAAAAATAATAATAACGACAAATAAAAAACAACAAAAAGAGCATAGACAAACATTAGTGTAAACAGACGGATTTTATAAGATTAAGATAAGATTTTTCACATTTCTTGAAACACAGACGCGCGCGCGAGTGGACATATAAGCATGGGGCAAACAACTGGATTTCTACATTCTAAAACTGAAGTACCAACATGGATGTTAAAGCTAAGAGGATGCTTAAGAAATGTGAAAAAGAAGTTTTGAAATAATAAAAAATAAAGATATGTAGATTAATAATTTGCTAACATTAAAGGTAGTGTAACCGTAAATACCCAAATAATTGTACATACCAACACAAAAGGTAGATAATGTATACAGAGGACAGTCGAACCTGGTTATACCAAAACTAAAGGGTGTGATTTTTTTCAAATAAATGGGGTTTTCAATATAACCTGCAAATTATGGAATTAAAAACATTTATTCTGGGAATTGAAACCATTTCAGAATAAAGTAGGATTTCAATGTAACAGGGTCCAGTATAAGTGGGTTCAACTGTAATTTAAAACGCATGGAATGTATCAAAACAACATATCAATTGATATGTGGGTTCCACTGTAATTTAAAACGCATGGAATGTATCAAACAACATATTAATTGATAAAGATATCGAAACAACTTTCATAAACCAATCAGATACAACTAAATATAATTAAATACATTTGTGCACATTCACATTTTACTTCATAAGAGACCAGTGCTGCTATTGTTATTTTATGATTCAATACATTGGATATAGCCGTGTAGCAAAGGGACGTAATCTGGTTATTGAATAGTGTCATTTCCTTTTAGTAACACATTATTTAATATTTTGGATATACAATTTAATGCTGTCGCGGCGACTATATTAAGTAACATCAACACTTTGAGAAAAAATGTAAATGTTGTTTGCACACTCATAAAAACATCATTTAAAGTGGAACAACAATCGAATAGTCACCTACTGAGCATAAATCCCAAGGGAACATAACTCTTGATACACGCACTTTTAAAGAGGCTGTCAGAAACATACTGAAACACCCCGTACAAGTAAGGAAAGTAGGTAAAGCTATGCATTTCATTTATCCACTAGACTTAGTTCTTATTTTAAGGCATCAACCCCCGAACAACAATGGACTCTTCTGTAAATCAATTACTTAGACCAGTCCAAATAAGCATTTAGGGGCGAAAGAGTTAATTCTTGTAATGAGCAAGATGAACATGTCATTAACAATCTGTTGACGCAGTGTCACCAAAAAAGCCTTATGCAACACTCGAAATATTCAGTGCATAAATAGATATTACTTTAAAATTGTTACTTAGTTATTTCCGTCCGGGTCTGTCAACATTGTATTCATATCTACATCACAGATTTCACATATTCCATACTTTCAAAAACCTTTCATTTTAAGAAATAATAAATTTATCTATCCTGTTTTCCAAGATAAAATAAAGATTATCTGCATTTTAATCCAATGTAAAACTACCCAGCAACTAGAATAATTCCACATCATTTCTAAACATTAATGGGGAAAATACTAGTAAACAATATGACTGAATATCATTAATAAGGATTTCGTCTTGTGATATAAATATTTTTTCACATTGATAACACCTATAACTGTAAATATTATGACCCATCTAAAGAAAACAGATGATAGTATATATACAAATGTGGATTTCATATCATTTTACACACACACACACACACACACACACACAAACAAACAGAAATATATAAAAACTTGGACATCTTGGGTGTTAAAATAAACAAAAAATAGTAAACGACAAACAACAACACATTTCTGAACCACACTGTCATTTGTAGAATAACTTCTTCAATCACGATCACAATAATACATAATACACAATTCATAAAAATATTAACAAATCAGCTTGGATTTCGTATTATACTAGTATATATGCGGCGGCATTATCTGCCATCATTTTGGCCCAGCGGAAAAATCCTACTGCAAGTGAACCTAGAGTACTATTCATACACAGACCACAAGTCCGTTACGACACAGAGACAGAAACTCTACAATCTGGAGAGCAATGAAATCTTTCAACCCTAAAGACCAGAATAAACTGGTCTGAGACAACGGTCTATTAAGAAACTCAAAGGAGAAAGGATTAATGGTAAACCAATCCAATGCAAATTCTCTGTGAGACAATAAATGCACGCTCACCCTACAGACCATTTTGAAAAATTAGAAAATAATCAATAGAGGAATACTAGAATTTAGAAGTCAATAAATATTTTCTGGTAATAAACGCTGGTGCACTTCTTATATAATAGAACTGCGCAAATATGTTATGCATCGAGTACAAATTAATGTCTGAAACGATTTGCCAGGTTTGAAATATTCATACACAAAGATCCATGGACTGTAAATATTTCATAAGTTACATGGTAGAGATCAAGTAGACTACGTCACAGTGATCCACCGTGTTAATTTGTTGTATTATGCTTCAGTGTCGAGCTGTGAAACACGGCGACGCTTTAGTTAGTTCCACACCGCAGTCAATATTCACCGATACAGGCACATTGAGATGTTGACACGACCTTGTAGTGTTGCGATCTTTCTTCTTGAGTTGAAGAAGGGGACATGGTTTTGAACTGCTAATTTGATTTAACCAAAGCACTGGAAGTTGACCAAATCCAAAATATGCTAATTATTTGCACAAAATAACAGGATTAATCGTCATCTGAGACATTGCCTGTGATAAGTAGCATAAAGCAATATGAGTTTACCTGATGTATAACCATTTACGCGGGTAAACCTGACCTTAATCGATATCTCTAATAGGGCGCCGATGGCAGGACGATAGCATATAACCCCTCCTCACACTGCGTAGAGGTGGCCTAGAAATTAGAGGCAAATTTACAGAGCTGGTTTCCTTTTTTATTACTATTTTTTTGGAGGGGGTCAAAATATTGTAACATTGTTCATTATGAATATGGTGGAATAACACTGAATAATATTGTGGTCGCAGTGAGATGAAAACATTTGATGGTGAGAGACGCAAGACATCATGGTACTTTTTCAGATATACTCCACGGCATGACTTCAAGAATTTTATAAATTACGATGATTTATCTGAGGAAAGATGGCATTCTATGATGTTTTTACCATCATGTCGATACAGATAAAGCTTTCCTGTTTGGTTCTCATTCCGGCTTAACTCCTCCCCTATCTCCCATTCCTTTGATTTTAGAATCACGTGAGCTATTGACAATCTCAGTAATTATCAATTATTATTTGTTTTCTTTCTTTCGGTCTATCCCGCCATCGTGCTTGTCCAATACAAACGCCGGGCCCTCGCCACCAACGTTCTAAATCTTTGTAAATGATTGGTTGATAATTTGGTGCCTCGTGCAGCATGGAACATATTCTGCACCAATATAATGTGTTTATATTTCCCCCCGTTCCTTTCCACCGGAAGTATTCGTTATAAAGGTCGTCATTTTTGTCGAGTTTATGTAAGTATGCAGCCAAGTCTTTGGGTGTTTCAAAGTCGTCGACGTGTATATGTGAATGAGGTGGCGAGGCTCGTATATAATCCTCTGGTGAAGCTCCCATTACAATTGGAAGGACGTCATTTCTGAAAAACGAAAGAAAAATTAGTTTATCTTTTGACGGCGAAACAAGAGTGGTCCAATGGTATAATAATGACAACGACAGACAACGGATTAACACAGACATGTTACCTGAACTGCCCAGACAGCTATTAACATTTAATTTGATATTGTAAATTAAATAAACTATAGGAAAGGCAAATCAGAGACTTTCATTTTTTTCAGGAATGTGTCTAAACTAGACTCTAAAATACGACAGGAAAAGCAAAGTTTCAAAATTTAAAAAATATTAGTCGTAGAAGGGACAAGTGGGTGATTAATAAGTCACAACCGAGGTGTTATTTTTCTTTCTGGGACTCATATGTGCTGATTGATTATTTATCACACAAATGGAAAGCTTGAAATCCTGTTTGTATAAATCAGTTTGACCTGTTTTAGTAGCCGCATCACTCATCAATTATTCATCGGCCGCTAATAAATATAGACCCGAAATATACATTTATTTCCCTTCAAATGAAATTGCTTTTATTTATATGTAACTGGCACAATTCGACATCATTTTACAGTGTATACTACTACCGAGTTAACATGAGCATTACTTTGAACCGTCATGTTTATAAACAATGCAGACGATACGCGTAGGGATACAACGTGTTCTAGATCAGCAGTTCCGGATAGACTCGGGATCAGTCTATTCCAAATGTGAGAAATCAATGTACAACCATTATAGAAAGGGAAAGTATATTTTGTTTCTTCAAAATTATTAATGATAAAAAAAAACATTTGGCTAGACCAATATGTAATTATTGAGACATATTCTGTCAGTTATGTGATCAAAGAGATAAATAGAATCTAGCTCCACTTTGAGTTCCAGATAGAAATATATCAGTCGAGGGTGGGGTGGATCAATAAGTCCAAACCGAGCCGTTTTCTATCTGAAACTCATATGTGGTGCTTATTTTTCACGCACGTGGGAAGCTTGTTTGTTTACATACTTGAATAAATCAGTTTAGCAACCGCGTCACTCCCCCTTTTTTCATCCACCGTCCGCAAATAAATATAAACCCGCATTATATATCTATAAATTTATTTCAATGTAAACTGTCAACACGAAAAGCTCTTTCATCCCCCAATGAGTACAACAATGCATCAGCATTTCCGGATAGAATTTTGCAGTACTGGTTAAAAACGAGATCCGTCTATCTCAGGTACGAGAAAAAGCATATACTAAATCCTTGTGTATATATTGGTGTCCTTCTGTTGTTTGTTTTAGCTGGTGTCCTTCTGTTGTTTGTTTTTAGCTATTTTGATCTCAATTTAAAAGCAAAAATACGTTTAGGTAACAAAATTAATATATATGTATACATAAATACTGTCAAATAGCGTTCAAATGTATGGAAATTTTAAGTCAAATGGATGTATGTACAAGATATGTTTCATACCACACCATATGTTGCCTCAAGGGTGTGACTTAATTTCTAGATAATCTTGTTTAAGATTTTCTTAACACAAAGATTTCATGTCTTAACAACTCTTGACCAAAATCAAAGTGTATTATTTGCTTTGAGGTGCACATTTAACGAGCATACACGGAGGTCGTGTCCCGCAGCGGGTGTGGTAACGTGTGCATGACGTCATTTTAGTCAAAACAACATTTAGATAAATGTCCGGCGATTGTCCTTTAAAGCAATTTGCTGTGATTTCACGTACTTCATCTAAATGACATCCATGTATACAATTTTGCATGAAATAATAGTAAAATAAGTAAAAAGCTATATAAACTGTAATTATTTCATTTACATGTATCAATTTACTATTTTCTATATTCTGTGCATTTTATCACCCGAAAATGACAAAATAAAAAAAAATGACATAACATTGATTTGTTCCAGAGACCATTTTAAAGTCCGGGGTGGTTGTAATTAAATTACTTTTCTGTATCAAATAATAAAAATAATGATTGCACTGTCAATTTAAGTAAAACCCAATATGAAACTGGTTTTATTACAATCTGATGTACTTTCGCTTATATGGGAAGTTATTTTGTTATTAAAGGATTCAGTATACTACATTGATATCATTGATTATATTTCATATTGGTTAGAAATGAAATATAATACTATGAAATATTATTGGTAAGGAATTGATCAAGTTTATTATACCTCAGTGTATTTTCTCGTAATTAAATTTTGAGGAATAAATTTACTATTTTAACGAAATTTTCTGTAAGACTATGCAGTTAATGTGTTCACGAGTTATTAACATTGCATCCACCTTTGAGAGCGAAATATATACTAAATGCCGGCGAGTTCCTACAAAAACTGCACCAAACACAGCCGCGAACCTGATAGACAAACATCCATAAATAACTACTTCTGTATAGCCATTCCAAGTTTTTTCTCGGTTAAGTGTCCGCTGATAAATGTTTTTTTTTCAATTATATGAAGATGTCACCAGCTTTAGATTAAGTGCTAAAAAATTTTGAGACTGACGCAAATACAGCTAGGGTTATTTTACGTACCACGCTTTCGCAACACGTTACCTCGGTATTACGTCTCATCCAGTCACTACCATATTTAAAAGTCCTTGTTACGACCGGTACCGGGAATTGAATCCGGGACCTCCCGCTTGGGACTCGAACGCTCTACCATTATACCACCGGAAGTGGTTTTCTTCTATTTATTTTCTACTACAGATATTATAGTTATAATGTATTTGATCAGTATGTTTGAAGGTATACTTATATGTACACTAAGGCCGAATAGATGAAAATCAATTTCCCACCAGAACGACCTATTCAAAAGTAGCCTACATCGTTGTTACGTAATTGAATTTTATCAATGCACATGTGTATAATAACCTTTCGTAGTTTCATTACAAAGTTTCTTGAGTGCTTGTTTATCTTTTTATCAGCCAGTTTAATTTACTTCAATGTTCCACAATAATGTAAGGAGTCTTGAAATGAAGAAAAGGTGAGCCTTGGTTTCATAAAAATTGTTTTACGCCACACTCTACATTTTTTTTTCAGTTATATGGTGGCGGCCAGGATTTAATGATTGAGGAGAGAACCCGTTAACAGTATAATCTACCCAGGAAGACACCACCAGCTTTCCGCAAGTATATACTGGCAAACATCCTCATAAAATCGGCTTAGGTTCCAGCGGGACTTGAGTAGTACTTGTTAGGGTCAATTGTGTACCGTGAGTGTTGTAGGGTGAAACCCATACGCCATAACCATGTTACCCCTGATCATCTTAGTGGTGTGTTCTTTTCTATTCTCTAACACCAATCTATTATGGTCTATAGAGTTGAAAAAGTTTTAAAAAGATTATAA
Source organism: Atrina japonica (assembly GCA_030159075.1). NCBI lineage: Eukaryota > Metazoa > Mollusca > Bivalvia > Pterioida > Pinnidae > Atrina > Atrina japonica. The sequence goes on from BROG01000002.1 coordinate 526,021, forward strand.
TTTTTAAAACCCCCAATTTCATGGCGAAAAGCATGACTAACATACAGCATAACAATTTCCCGTTCTTAACAGATGTCGCTTATATTTTTTATTTTTCTCAGGCGGTAATCCGTTCTGGGTTAGAATTTCCCCTTCTCGTTTCAGTGAAGTATAGGATATTGTAATCCTTTTTGTGTAATTTTATCTTCACGACACATATTTTGTGTATTGTATGTAAATTTAATCTGTGTACTGTAAATTTCGCAAAGCTACTAGTATTTATATCTGAACAGAAAATTCAACAATAATTACCCTATACACCCTTTTACAGTAACAGCTGCGGTCCTGTAACTTTGCCAGTCCGCGAAAACATAGATGTCGTTATAGTAACTGATTGTTTCTTGACGTCATTCTGTATCATTTAGCCAACCGGAAGACCGACAAAGTCACAGGACCGCAGAAACTGCTAAAGGGTTTATTGAAAACTACCATGTATCTTTCTTTTAAGCGACTTTTGTTTAAAAACTACCATATTTTCCTTATAACCGACTATTGTTTGAAAACTACCATATCTTCCTTATAACCGACTATTGTTTGAAAACTACCATATCTTCCTTATAACCGACTATTGTTTGAAAACTACCATAGGGCCTACCTTCCTTATAACCGACTATTGTTTGAAAACTACCATATCTTCCTTATAAGGGACTATTGTTTGAAAACTACCATATCTTCCTTATAAGGGACTATTGTTTGAGAACTACCATATCTTCCTTATAAGGGACTATTGTTTGAGAACTACCATATCTTCCTTATAACCGACTAATATCCCCGTCTAATAGAAAATGAGACTGAAACATGCGCATGATCTGGATCCGTTAATAACGAAAAAGTAGCTAAATCTCCATGACCCCTGATGTGCCAGGGAATTCCTTCAGTTCCCCAAAAGAAGAATGAAATTAATATTTAATAACAATTTTCTAAAATGCATCGATATGTACCTACTGACTTAATATGTCCCCATGAAATGTAACTTAACTCTTTCAACCTGCCTACAATATGTCACGCCTAAAACACATTTATTCAATGAGTTAAACCTAGTTTTTCTCATTTAAATCTAGTTGTTTTTCTCCAGTTTAACGGAGAAAAACTAGGTTTAACGCATTCATGTGATTTTGGCGTGCCATACTACAAAGCCCTGATAGACTGGTCAAAACAATAGAAAAGAGCATACCTTCTAGATACTAAGGGAATGCTTACATCTCTGCTATTGGATAAACTTTCAAAAAATTGTAAGTCGCATTTTCATTGGTCTAACAGTACACGCCTATAGTAAAATCCATATAACCTGGCGGGTCAAGTCTTGTGAAACCGTTCTTAACCCGGGCGAGTTTGAAATTTAGGTATTTTTTTTTTAATTAGATTGGTGTGGAATCTGACTCATTTACGTGTTGAACCCGTGACCTCTCGGTCAAAAGTCTAAGCACGATTTGTTAAACTTGCAGAAAGCGCTTGAAATAATTACATGGGGCGTAAATTAGTAAAACTTGGTGAATACTGAATGCGTTTTAAGTCATAATTTCAGCTTTGTTTCACGTGAAACTGATAAGAGCGGCATATGCACCTGCACACGGTAATAGAGAATTTTGTACAGAATTTTTAACTTACAAGTGATGGACTTTGTACCTGTTCTAGCAAGAATATCATAATTATATGCAAAATGTTTTAGCTACTATTAATCGATCTAGAGATATATTAATCCATTTAATTTGCACTTTCGGTTCCTTTTTATCATTTTTATCACGACAAAACTCCTTTCCCACCAAATTATCGTAGGTGTGATTAAAAAAAGTAAATAACATTATCTTCAAGCTGGTGATGGCATTATAGTTTTCAGTTGTAACTATAAATGCTCCCTGTGGAGCATTTCGTAATTATAATTGTGTGTTCCAATGCATTTCGTAGTGTTCCTACAATCTAATTGAAATGTTTTACCGCTTCCGTTTTCTTATATGTCGCGTACAGACCAAAAACCTTAAATATCAAAATCAAAATCGTTTTTTTTTAATTTTGGCTTCTTTGATTTCTTTTAGATTTTAAAGATCAGAGATCGTTTTTAAAACGGTTTTCATTTTTTTTATTTTTTAGTTTAAGATATTTGACGTTCAAAGTTACAAAAAAAAAAAAATAATAATAATAATAATAATAATAAACAAAAACAAATAAAGCATCTCATTATGATTGATCGATCATGGAAATAAACATGTTCCCACCTTTAAGGGTTTTACCAAAACGTGTGAACATCACATTTTGGTTAAAAAAATAACAAATAAAAACCAGGTAAATCTACAGATGAGAACAGGATAAAACGGAAAATAAACATACAACACGTAATATCATCATTAAGGCTATACAAATGATATATAGGGTTGCAATCGTGCAGCTGTGACCAACACACTGATAGTTGGGAAATGAGAATGGCTTGAACAAAAGGACAAGCCAGCTTCACCATAGATTTCTGCTGTACTAGTAATAACATCCGTATGGAAGCCCATTTTTGCCAGGTTGGAAATACATTCGATCAGAAAGCATCACGTATCTTTTTTTATCTGGTGACAGTCACTAAAACGTTAAGTGAAAGTTTCATCGGTGGAACACAGTGTGTGTGTGTGTGTGTGTGTGTGTGTGTGTGTGTGTGTGTGTGTGTGTGTGTGTGAAGAACTGTAAAATAAAATGTAGAATTACAGAGTTTCAGTTACCAGTAATTGTATCGTTTCAAGTTAATTTTATGTAGGACCTGTTATAAATTTACTAGGTAACATGATTAAAACCGATCTCTCTTAGCTACTGTTTTCTGATATGTCTGGTATAGCATCTAATGAAACCCACCATGAGGTCACATGCGAGTGACCTTGTAGATGTGTCATGTTTGACCAATGAAAATTTGGCTTACGCGATCTTGTAAGTTTATCAAATGGCAAAGGGATGGAAACATTAATATAAAGATCACTGAACACACACAATCCAGAAGTAGAAAATTCCTTTCATGACCTTCGATAGTACTGAATCAGGAAAGATGATCCTGATGAATTATGCAGACTGATTTCTTCCTTGTAAAAATGATTTACTATGATATGAACTAACAAGATAGCGTAAGCGCCATAACTAACTAGTTTTCGCCACAACAATATTGATAGATCAATTATGCGTGGACTCAAAGCAAAGTAAAATTTTTAAACATGTCAGCTCGTATGTATTAAAAAACACTTGTAATGCAAATACTTACGTTAAGGCATTTACGAAGTATTTCTCTGTTATATAGTCTCGGCAGTTGGAATTTTCAAATGATAGATAAAATTTATATTCTTTTGATAGCATTTTAAAACAGTTGTCAGCAGTGTGTCTCGGGCATTTAAAAGGTCCACAAGCCCCATAAATATCCACCTGAATGTGTTTTGCTAGTTCGTCAGCATATTGCCTGCGACCATTCCTTGCACCACAATTAGACACAAACCATGCCACCTTCTTATTTTTCCCTTCCGCATAATTTTTTGCTAGAGGGAGTGTTCGAACGGACTCGTTGTAGAAAGTAAAGCGTTCATACGGCGCTACTATCACAGAGTCGTGCCTGTAGGTGGCGGTCCAGTTAAAAATATTCCCAAATGATGATAGTCCTGGAGTATGATATGGTGATTCCAACATGAAAAGCAACCAAATTTGATTTGGCGGTCTGGGCGACCATGGACGGGAAGGAGAATGATGAAACATCACCATATCGGCTTCTGAAATTTTCCGTCGGTCGTCCGTAACTTCGCAGTAATTCACGGGACACTTATCACTTATGAATTGCTGTTGTCCTCGCTTGATATTCCACCCTCCTATACCATGGTACAACAAGATTTTTTTTAAAGGCACTTTTTCTCCTTTTTGTTCTTTTTCTATCACAGATTTTGGCCGATGTTTCATTTGAGCTACAATTCGATCGTCGTCGTATCGATCCAAATTCGGCCATAGATATTTATCTGAATTTTCAGTCTTGTGTTCGACTTTTTTATAACTTTCATCCGAGATGAAAATCAAATCAGGTGCATGAGACTTCGATGTTGTCTTATTTCTGAACTCTAATCGAACGTGCTCGTGTATTTTTTCATCCACGAATTTAATTTGTCTTTTTCCTTCCACGTCAAAGTTCGGACCCCATGGCGTCTCGTTGCCATTGTTGGTCCACAAATTCTGATTATAAAGGTTAATCAGGATAAATATTAGTAGTATCAAAAGACCATATGTCAAGACTTTACGTGGATGGACTCTCATTGTCCGGAGTGTTCGATTGTGTCCTATCTGCGTCTGAAAAATACATCAAATCAGTGCTGTTAGAAATGGATTAATAATTACTCATCATAATTGTTTTTTTGTGTAAAGTTATGTGGTGGCGCCTGATTTACAATGTAACGGGGAAGAGATCAATCTCTTACACAGAGTTGTCGATCCTTGCACTCCTCAACAATCCCTGTCAACGTCTAAAAAGAAGTCCCCAAAACACGTAAATTACACAGAGTAAGGAAACTCCGCAAAAATATAGTCCCTATATTTATATCCTTTAAAAAAAGTATTTTCACTTCAAATAGTATTTTTTCTATGTCAGTACTAAAAACATATGCAAAAAAGACCTATAGTAGATTTATTCATTTTGCCAGAAATAAATTATTGACAAAAGAGGAGACGTTGACAGAGATTGATCAGGAGTGCATCGACCGACAACTCTGTGTAAGAGATTGGAAAGGGACCATAAAAAACGGTCAAACTTTCTCTAAAGGTCAGATTCGGATCCAGTGGAGCTCCAACCCGCGCAGACTAGAGGTTAGACTTCATGGTTGTTTGTTTTTATGGATGGTGTTTTACGCCACACTCAACAACGGTGGCGGCCATTTTTAATGGTGGAGGAGAGAACCCGTTTACATTGTATACGGAGGGAGACCACCGGCCTTCCGCATGTAAACTGGCAATTATGGTGGCTGATTTATGCCATCTCGTCTTTTCTACTTTTCGCATGGAGAGGCGAAAAGTCGAAAACTCGCTTATTAGCGACTAGCTGATTTTTCGCAGCGAGTTTACGACTCGCCAACCGAAAAGTAGCTAATTAGCAAGTTTCGGGGCTAAAAGTCGTTAATTCGCGGGTTTTCGGACGAACACTCTCAGATTAGGGACTTTTCGCCTCGACAACTCGCTAATTGGCGAGTTTCGACTTTTCGCCTCACCAAGCGAAAGGTCGCTAATTTGCGAGTTTTCGGGGTGAAAAGTCGAGATGGAACAAATCAGCCACCATAGGCAATACAAACTTCCTAACCAAATCAGAGCTTAGGTTCCAACGGTGGCTCGAACCTATGCTAACAAGATGTGAGAGATTTCGTGATTTAAAAAATCGTGCTCTAACCACTCGGGCACGGAGACCAAAATAATTACGAACAATTTTAAAACTAACATAAACAAAATTATGATTAACATAATCTTATTTTAGGCATTCCATTAAAGAAAATAAAATAAATGTTTTACATTTGTCATTTTATATATCTATTATCTTGAATAAAAGACAAATGTTAATGCTACATAAAATTTAGATTAACACCACTAAATTGAGGTTTTGAACGACGCGATTCATCCATTCATATATGCACGAATGCATTCGGTGATAAAAAATTTTTGTCCCGATTACATGTATTTGATTAAAATTGTATTTTCATATGTATCTCTAAAATATTTTATTTCTGGGGAAAATCTGCTTTTAACACAATATGTAGTTTAAATGTGCAATTTTTTATCAGGATTTTATTTCATTTTTTTATTATTTTTTTGTTAAATGCTGTCAGAAAATAAAGATACAGATCTGTAACTAGGTAACTTACACTTTAATCGTCGAGGCATGCACTAATGAACATTTGATAAAAGTTCGTTTTTATGAACCCGGACGTTTAAAGTCACTACCAGAATAATGTTGTTTTGATTCAATCAAGAATAAAAAGTCAGGTATAAAAAATAGCAAATAAAAGATAAAAGCATGAATCTCGTCAAGTATTTGAGATTTCGTTAATTTGGCATTATTTCCAAATGTTTCAAAACATCAATATAGATATGTTACATCCCAGAAAACTCTCTCTCTCTCTCTCTCTCTCTCTCTAAAAGGCACTTCCTCCAATACTACAGAAATACCCAATTTATTAATCACTACAATTTACGAAATGCCCACCTTATATGACAATATAATCAGCTATAGACCTACTGACCAAGGTCCGAAACAGTCCACTCCATACTATTAAAATGTACAGAAACTACTGACATGCGCCAAACTCGTATCACCGAGACAAATGAATATTTCATTTGCAAAAGTCATGAAAACCTTTCATTGGAGTTGATGACCTTTTAACCGAACTCGAGAGGCTTCAATGGAGCATTTGCGACAGGTAAAAGGGGACCTTACGAACACCTGGCCCCGCCCTGTTAAGGATGATTTGCAATAATTGTTTTCGTGTTGAGAACGATGTCGTAACTTTATATGTAAGTCGAGTTACGATTTTTATTTCCGTGAGCGTAATTGTCAGTTTCACAAAAGGTCGTAAACATATGCACCGATAGTTATAACACCCTTGTCGGCCCGTGTGTCGGGCCCTGAACTTGGTTTGTCGTTATCTTCAAAAGAATATTCTCAGTGATTCGGAAATCGTCCATATTTCATTTATTAGATCTATATCATCTATGACACTCCTTTCCATTAGAAAGAAAGTTCATGTAATAAATAAATATAGCGCTCAATTTTCGATTTTTAAAACCAACACTCGAATATTCCCAGATATAATTTTGGGGAAACGGTTTTCCAATTTCCGAAGTGAGCCGCGCGGACATTGGTGTCCAGGAAAATCCTGAAAGTGTTGGGTTTTTTTTATATATATTCATATAAATTTCGTTAAAAAGTTAACGTTCAGTCAGTGGCTCCATGCGGCCATTATTAGATCAGTTTTAACTTGATTTTGGTCTACATGTATTTTGAAATTTCAAGAAACTATACTCAGTAGGCGTAGATCTTGAATTGTCAACTTACAACATTGAACTTTCGGGTTTGAATATACTTGATCTAGATCTAAATTTGTAAGAAACTAGCTAAGTTGAAAATTCAAGAAACTCAAAATTTCAAGATAATAATTTGAAAATTCAAGTTAGAATCTTAAACATTCAAGATAGAGCCTACATTAATTAAGAATGATAATAATGTGGCCACATTGCGTCACCGTGCAATCGTAGTTTGTTGTATCTAAAACAACATTTAGTCTAAACAAATAAATAAACAAACTAGATCTAGCCATCTAGGCCTTATCGATATATTCTAACAAATATCTTATTTTGAACTTACTTCAAGTTTGACTCTTAATTGGGCAATCTGATCAATTCTTTTCAGTGCAACAACCATTCATGAAAACCCCGAAATAACTACTTACTTATATACAAGTTATAGTCTCAGAAACGGTTATAAAACAGTTTTGTAAGCCCACAACCATGTTGATGACAATAAAAATGTGTGTGACGTAATAGCCTAGTGTAAACGGAATCCTTGTAGAGAGTGCAAAGAACCGACAACTCTGGGTGATTGCGCATGTTTATTGTTGTTTAACGTTCCAACGGATTTGTCATGAGTTGTCAGCGACGATACTGTGTAATCAAAGATATCTCTGAACATGAAATTACTTTCATCTATCGTGATTTAAACCCGTAAATTTACAGCTATTTGCCAAAAGTTTATAGACATTATCATTTTTTACTATATATTTCATATGAAACCATTTTTTTTTCAAAGAAATATTGTGAAGTCATTTCTTATTGCATTTCAAACAAATAAGAAATGGACACATCCCCAACAATTTTAGAAAACAAGAAAATCCTTACATTTCCACACAAATGTGCAAATACTGATATTTACAAGATTCTTTGAATATACAAACCGGGCTAATTATTTTAGAGAGAAGGGTTAACATCGAAACTAAAGGTTAATTGTGTTAGTCGACATATTACGGCACCTGTGTATGCGTGTAGGCCTATATTTGTACATTGTATTTCTGTACCAATAAGTTATCATCAAAGCGAAAGAAACATCCTATTAAGCAGAGTGTTTCATTTAAATTAATACATATACATAATCGCGTTCGTTTAATATACGAGATAAGATTACAAGCACGGCTTGTTTGTTTTGGGGATAAGAAATATACAAACCTTCCGAGATTAGAATAGAAACATATTAATATTTGTCTACTTCGCGTTGATAAAAATCCTGGTCAAATTTACAGTCAATATTATATGGGACCCCTCACAGATATCAAATTCTGTGCATACAAAAATTAAAATGAAGACTGACTGCGATGTTGGCATGTTGTCATTTTTATACCTGAATTACCTCGTGTCCTGAAATGCAGCAGATATAAACAACAGGATTATCATGTTTTCACTTTTTGTTAAAATCTCTGATAAATCATAAAGTGAAAACGTGATAGGGTTACAACTTTTCAACTGTATCAACTTTTTGCATAATTTGAAATATCTGTCACAGTTTAGGGTGAGGGGCGTATTGGTTGTGAGGGGCGTACTGGTAATAGTCTTAATAGGCCGCTCTGTATCCGGGTCCAATCCGGTTCTCTTCCAGGACGAAATTCTGCCCTGATTTTCCTCCTGATTTACCCCGCTCCCCCCCAAAAAAGAAAGAAAGTAACTTAAATCGGAGAAGAATTTCGGTGTTGTTCTCGGGATCCGCGATAAACACGGACATCTACATGTTTATGTCGCTGGTGACATGTATTATACTCTATCCCGGACGTTTATGCAACTGACAACCAATAACGTAGCTTGCTGGTCCTTTACCGACATTTATTGAAATATAACTTAATTTTTATCTCCTTTTTACATCAAGATACATATTGACTCAGAAAACATTTTAAAAACCTCTTTCAATATCTTGGTCCTCATAATCCTTTCTATTTATAAATTTATGTAAATGTGACCGGATAGAACTTGAGCACTTGCATGTACAGGTACATGAACATGCTGACGTGTGTTAATAGTCTATACGGCAGGTTATTGAGGGCTATTTCATATTTAGAAATAGGAAATGACCCCAGTCGCACGTTTGAGCTTCAATCGTTTTACGATGTGGTTCTCGCTAAATCCTTTCAAAAAATTTAATATATATTGGACATTCAACCGAACAATTTTCTGATCAAATAATTGAATGTAATCATGCACAAAAGAATCAGTGGCAAAGAGACCTTGATCTATTATCGATAAACGATTTCCCCGCAGGGAACCTCGTCAATATTTACGTACACATTTGATTCAGGTATTCTATTGCAAACATGTCTATTACTAATTCATTGCAAGTTATTAGCAAAACTGGTAAATAAAGATAAAACCGACTCATTCTTACTGCCCTAACACGCTTAATATTATAAATACATGAACACGAGTACATTCTCCCGGAAAGAGCAAAAATGATAGGGTTAAATCGAATATACGTACCTGCGGAAACCAATCACGTCCATACCCGTATCATACCCGAAATTCACTCCTTGTTTGTTCCTGTAATCCAATAGTTTTCCTGTTTAGTGTTATAGTAACATTCACATAAACGTGTTATCTCCCCCGGTACGATGGGAACCTGTTTTCCGCTGGTAAAAATAAACTGAGCGGTGTAAACCATGGGTACATGTAACGCCTAGCCGCATTCGCCACTTTGATCAGAATTTCCTAACCGTGAAATGTTCTATTCATTGTGAATCACGTGTTGTATAAACTCGGTTTACAGTACTCCAAATAGCAATATTGCCTTTGTTATTTATTTGATCATTTTAAAATTGCCAACGTTGACAGAACGATCAACACATCGTTATTATAAATCCATAGGCTACGGCAAACAGAAAACATCATTGGGCTTCCTTCGTTTATGATATGGTTTTCGGAATAAAATCAATATCTATTTATGGATTCTAAACAGGTAAATTTTCATAACAACGCCGACAAGAATTTTGTTTACAGCCAGTGCACAGTGGATTACAGGCTTACTATGGGTGTACGCCACTGACCTATGCTGTTTCGGGATTTTGTAGGATTTTTGTGTATGTGTAACTTGAAATCCTTTCATCAGTATTTTGCCGAGGGTGAAGCGATGTCAATTTATCGTAGAAGTTCATCACCAGTGCCCATGGCGTGCTGACTGTTTCTTCGTTTTATAGATGGCCCGAGTTAAATGTACGCTAACTTGAATTTCTAATGCCGAATTTACGTCATTATTTATAAATATTATATAATTTTTATTTTAAGGCATTTTTTATTTTACATAATTCAATATAGCTTACATGAATAATTTTTCTTGGATTTTAGCTATATATTTACTTCAAAAACGATTTTATAGGCAGTTTTATTTTACCAGCTGTACATGTATGGGATAGCTTCAAAAACGATTTTATGCATTCATCCGTGAATTTTCACCTGGAAATAGAAAAGAAAGCACGTTATTTTGTGTAAACTTTGAAAAGGTATAATAGCTAATAGTTAAATATAGTGCATAATTAAACTTTTATTTTAAATACTTTGTCATTCAGTTAAATATCGCTACTATACCATCAAATAGGCTAAGAGGTGCATAATTATGTATATAATATATCGGGCGTAACATACAGTGGCTTAGGAAACAAATCAAAAGTGCGTGGGGAATTTTTTATGCAAATTACTGTTTCCATAGGCGTCGGAAGCAAATTGAAAGTGTGTGTGTGGGGGGGGGGGTAACCAACTTGCAACACACACATGCCAGAAACGTCTGGGGTCCAAGCCCCAATTTTCAACACCTATGCCTATCTTTGCAAAAAAAAGGGGGCTAAGCCTATCTCTCTCTCTCTCTCTCTCTATATATATATATATCTGTGTGTGTGTCTGTCACCGAGTGTGTATTTTACTCGAAGTTAAATATGTGTAAATAAAATTTATCATGTCCGCCCAAAATAGATCAACGTGTTTATGAATAATCAATGTATTGTATCTATATTATCCATTGTCCGTGAAAAGCGTGTCTGAAAACGTATTGTCCAGTCTTATGTCCAGTGTATTGATCACGAGGAAAGCTTGAGTACGTAAAAGGACGTATTATAATTGGCTGAAAGTTTGGATATTCTTTTATATAAGGAAAGATACGAAAGGTGACTTTTATAGAATCGAACCTTTAACCATCACCTTCATACTCATTCTAACCAAATCTCACGTCTGGACAAGATCTAACATTATACATACTAAAATCATATACATGTACATCTTGGTGCGTAACTTTTACTTCAAATTTCAAATATTTTAAATGAATTTAAACATAAAAACGAAGTACATGCGTATCCTGTGTAGTAAACATAGTAAATGCTTTTCAGGTGCGTAGTAGTATTGACGTGATGGTTTTATATATTTGCATAGGCGTCGGAGCCGGGGGGGGGGGGGGGGGGGGCGTGTGTGTGTTTTAAGTTGGTTTAGCCCCCCCCACTTCTGGCGTGTGTGTGTTTTAAGTTGGTTTAGCCCCCCCCCCCCACTTTCAATTTGCTTCCGACGCCTATGTTTGTAAACTGTATTTGTAGATTATTAAATAAATACATACATAAAACTTTGCTATAATACAAAACTTAATTTTCAGAAAATGAAATTTATCAGGATTGTAGTCATCTGTCGACATGCTTACAGTGGCCTTTTATAGTTCACTTTTTATACACAAAACCAATTAAACAAACACGACTTCCGGAAAGTAAAGAAACACTCATTTTCCTGTTGCAAAGATAACATCTATGGGACTTCATTCAAATAATGAATATCTTATCCGTACCCCAAAATCTGCACATATACTGATAACTATAGCCTCAAACCGGCTCGAACACTGATAAAATACCACATGTGTATGTTCAAAAGATACATATATCGGTAACAAATATTTGTGTAGTGTGTGTGTGTGTGTGTGTGTGTGTGTACATACAAGCACCGGTCGGCAGGTGGGCGGTATAGTTTGGCGAAAAAAAAAACAACAACAGAAAATGAAATAACATCGAAATTTGATAACGCAAGTTGACAGTCATCAGGAAAGGAATTTTGCGGCCATTTTAGCGGCGAAATGTATATTCCCCTATTGTTTACATGAAACAGTATATCGGCGATGTTAAAAGCACCACAGAAATTTGAAATTGATTCCGGATTCCTCAGAGATCGATTATAACCTAAAATTATAAAGGATCTCGGCCAGAATTTTAACATTTATTCGCCACACACATCGACTCGGCTAGGAAACACCTGACTTGCGGAAGGCCGGTGGTCTCTTCCCAGGTTCACTGCAACCGAGTTATTTCCTCCACCATTAAAAACCGGCAGCCACTAAATACATGTTGTTGAAAAATTGTGTGGGGGTAAAACACAAACAAAACAATAAGTATTTGTATTTATTATTGATTAAAAAACGCACAGACTTCATCAATACCCCGGCCTTTCACAGTACATGTACAGTGGAAAGTTTTATATCCTGTTTCAGTCTTTTTTAAACCTGGGACGGATCCAGGATTTCAAGTATAACGGGGTGCAAGAGTATAAAATTTTCATCGAGCGTAGCGAGACTCGAAGATTTTTGGTAATTTGGTATAAAATTTTCCACTTCTTTTTACAGAAAAAAAAAGTTTTATTCATTTCTCAGCAGCTTTTTTTTTGGGGGGGGGGAGGGCCCACTGCATCCCTGAATCCACCCTGGTTTTATTTAGATATTATCTTTTGAGTAAAAAGCACGAGTTTTATCATAAAGAAGCATCTGCTATTAATATATACCGGTATGTGGTAAACGACATGTATGATAAAACAAAAATGTGTTTTATGCTCTACCGGAGTTAAAATAAAATATCAATCGATTCTGCGTAATCCGTCGTACAACGTCTTTTACCATGAAATGTGATTGGTTTATATTTGCTAGGGTTTTATGTGTTTCGCAGAAAATGCCATTAATACTAAAAGTTCGATAACTATTTCCATCTGTCACCACGAACCGATCCATGCTCAATTACATGTGTATAATAAATACATGCGCTATTTCTGGTCACTAACTTCTATTTAATATTCACCCGAGTGTGAACTTACTTGATGCCTCCAAGGTCCGAGTGGTTAGAACAATGCGCTTCAAACCATAAACTCTTATCAATGTGGGTTCGATGGGTTCGAGCCATGTTTCCAATAAGACCAGCTTCACTAGAGGTCGTTTGTTTGTTTGTTTATTGTTGTTTAACGTCCCACTCAAGAAATATTTCACTCATATGGAGACGTCACCAAATGCCGGTGAAGGGCTTCAAATTTTGGCCTATGCTCGGCACTTACGGCCATTGAGCAGTGAGGGTTCTTTAACGTGCCGACACCTACTGTGACACGGGACCTCCAGTTTTTACTGTCTCATCCGAAAGACAGGAAACCAACCAGTCGCCGGCGGGACTCGAACTCACGATCCAGAGTCGAGCGCGCTACCGACTGAGCCAGGCCGGCTCACTAGAGGTCGTAACGTTACGTGTAAACGTGAATGTAGACAACTCATAACTTACGTCTAAAATGAGTTTCACCAAAGGTCAACGTCTGTTCTAAAGTACTGCTAATGTCTCACGGAGCTTACGTTGACGTGTAGACTTTCTATAGACTTAGTCACAACCGGACGCACGAGTGCCAGCAAAAAAGTAACTGTCACTTCGTGAGTTGGGAATAAGAACGGCGTATTTTATTGGGAAATCGAAGAGTTTGTTGGACATGTGCATACGGGCAGTCTGTGCGCTCGAAATTCCGCAAGAATGCCACACGAGGCCCGTGCCTTCCTTGGCGTTTTTTTTTGCACGGTTGATACCCGGTAGAGTGGGAGGACGGCCCGTTGTGACTGAGGCTGAAGCATACGTTCACGATCTCTAGTGACACTGGAACTGCGTAAATAAAATGATTATCGTAACTTACACTTTCGTCTAGACCCAATCCTATAAAAAAGCGTTCTGAGAGCATTGGTGAATGAATACAATGTCTCATGTCCATACAACCATTATTAAGCGAATGGTGAGAAATAAACCATTTTCGAGCTGTTCCATTCCGTTCAGTTTTGGTGGAATCTTTTGTACTCAGATCACGTGACTTCAACAGAAAGTCGACAAAGTCAACATGCAGTGGTATATCGTTACAGTTCACCCGCAAGGAAAAAAGTTTAGAGATATATCACTTTTCGGCATCTATCACTGCAAAAATATATATCCCAGGTCGGATATACGATAAATTGCTTAACCGGAAATGATGCTGCCCTACTTCTTACTTTGTGAGTACATACTATTATGACGAGCCAAGACGGATTTGAACATCTGGATAATGGTTTATTACAAAATCTAATAACCAAACTATGGTGGCATATTTTTCTACCGTCGAGTCGCCGACTTTCGACTTCATGATGTCGGCATAATTTTGTGATTTATATAGATATAGTAACCAGAAGATGTCGACATTTAATCTGGAAACCGGAGGACTCATGGAGAAAACATGCAAGTGTCAAGAGCACGTGCGTGGTTAACTATGCTCTTAGACAAAGAGCGCAGGTGCCGACTCGTTTCTTCCGGTTTTAGATTAAATAACTGATAAGTAGATGTCACAGCCGAGCATGAACACGATATAAATCCGAGTATCTGACTTGCTAGATAATTATCTAGCGTTATTATCTCGGCAAGTTTAATAAAAAAGTTGACATCTTTTTCTATGATGTCGACATCTTCCCATATTATGTCGACATAATCACACAATTATGTCGACATCATTAAGTCGTAAGTCAGCAACTCAGAAATATGCCACCATACTAAACCTAACCCGGACGGAGTCAACATTTTTTCAACTATGAATATGAAAGCACTGGAGTAAAACCCAGTGGTAGCTTACAAGTGACCAAACGGTCACCAGAGACACCGTATGACGTTTGTAAATATCAAATATGCAATAGTAATCTCCCCCCTGTTCGACAGGGACACACCCATGTCACACGGAAGTTAATTTGGTTAATCTTAGGACTGCACTGAAACGTTGACAGAGATTGAAGAGAGAATACAAGGCCCGATAAGTGTTGACGTGTACGATAATCAACGACTTGAATGTGACCAAAGCACTTCAAATATACGCTTCTTTAATTCAATACATCATTGGCCCAACTCTCCTGTTGTCATGAATTAACATTATACATGTATATTATTATTATTATTATTAATATTTACAACTCTTATCCAGTGCACTTTTAAATTCTGTACTTCTCACAAACAAGCTTCAGCTCGCTACAAAACAAACGCCAAACAATAAAAGTAGAAGCCGGTAGAACAAAGTTGGGATTGCATTGTTAAAACACCGGATTTTCCGAGTATGCTGCCAACTCACTGGCGGAAGGAAGAACTAAATCAGAAACACAAGGGTCCCTTGTGACCATCAACGTTCGAGTTAAACACACTAACAGCCTGTTTGACGGTAATTTGATACTGACATCTGAGAAACGTAATTGTCGATAACTAACGCGCGTGTGTGTGCGTGTGTGTGTAGGTGTGTGTGTGTGTGTGTGTGTGTGTGTGTGTGTGTGTGTGTGTGTGTGTGTGTGTGTGTGTGTGTGTGTGTGTGTGTGTGTGTGTGTAGGGGGGGTCTCGATGGCCTAGTGGATAGAGTATGGATAAACCATGAAGTCTATCACGGTAGTCGCGGAGTCGAGTCCAGCTGGAACCTTATCTGACTTTGTGAGAAAATTTGCCAGTTTACTTTGCGAAAGGCCGGCGGTAGCCGGGTTCTCTCCTCGGCCATTGAAAACTGACCGCCAAAATAATATTGACGGAAAAATTGCTAAGTGTGGCGTTCAACAACATTCAAACAAAAAATAGAAAAAAAGTGGGAAATACACAGAACTAAAGTTGTTGAAGAACGACCGAACGGCAGTACTTCGGTTTTGATAGAAGCTGAATTTTAAAGTTTTGGGGTGGAAACAATTTTGCAGTGTCATCTATTTCTGTTGACAATGTTCTCTATTTCCAGCTGTGAATAGTGCAATTTTTTGTCTCACTTTCAACCTATTTCCGACGAAATGGTGGCGATGGTTTGTAGGTTGAGATTCCACTTTATAATAGAAAGTCGAGGGTTTGAACCATGGGCGAGTTCGAATACTGTAATAGGGGCATACCGTTAGTGGCTGTTCCTCTGAGTCTCGGGAGACACCAATCTAATTAAAACCCGATCTCTCACCGTTCCCGTTTTCTGATATGTCGCGTAGAGGCGCTATGGGGTCACATGCGGATGACCTGTAGTAGCTCTGTAATGTTCGACCAATGAAAATGCGTACTTTATTTTATAAAAAGGAAACAGTCAATCCGCAAAATTTCATCGTGATATCTTTGATGACTCGAACCTATCCAAGGTTATGAAAATAAATCTACTTCCAGATTTTGTGTGCTCAGTGTTGTTTATAATGTTAAAATTTTACATCTCTTTGCCATTCGGTCGTTTATAATATTCTGTAAGTCGCTTTTTCATTGGTAAAAAAAGACACACCTACGAGGTCATCCGCACATGACCCCGATAAATGATTCACACACGGATTGCATAACATCGGCAAATATTGCTGAATTGCTGGCAAATAATGCCGAATCCCTGGCGATTTTTGCCAAATGCAAGAGAACAGTGCCGAATCAGTGGCAGGTATTGCAAAATGCTGGCAAATGTTGCCAAATTGCTGGCAAACAGTGCCGAATCGCTGGCAGGTATTGCCGAACGCTGACGCATAATAGGGCCAATAAAGGTCTCGGGGAGGGTGGAGGGGGCATATCAAAACCCCCTTTGCATTGACATAGCAAAACAGGGGCAGCGTTATGACGTCGGCACATTAAGCGAGCAACCAAATTTTTGCAATATTAACAATGACATACAAGTGATATAAACCAGAAATTTTCGCTTCCGTTTTATTTTCGCCCATAGATGATATGGACGGACAGACACACCAACCACGAGACAATGGTTATTAAGGGCAAATTTAAGATTGGGACGGTCAATGTCTTATTTGTCGCAAAACGGCGAAAATAACCAGGGAATGAAATTTCCCGGTATATAGCAATTGTGTGTGTGTGTGTGTGTGTGTGTGTGTGTGTGTGTGTATGTGTATAGGCCCACGTGCATTAAATAGCATATAAAGCTTATAAATACAACGGCGTGTTAGAATAAACGTTAAAAACAACAGCTTGTGTTTTGTATGATTAATCACATAGCACACGTATCTGTTTCAGATGTGCATGTGTGAACAACAATAGTTCAAAATGGAACTAGGCCTACATTATTACACTCATAATCGCAATCATTTAAGGTGACGGATTTAAAATAAAATGAAAATGAAAATCTGAAACCAATCCCTTCTCTCTGAATGACAAACCAGTTTATCACTAACTGTCCAATTCTTACTCGTTAAACATATTAAATAATGAGATAGATCTTTCCAATGGTTTAATATCCTTAATCGTGTCATATTCAATCAATATGATATACACTGTAACAAGTTCCAGTAGTTTTATTCCCGTATAATAATAATGCACACTTAGATTATCTCCCCCTCACAAACCAAGTCACAATCAAGAGGATCGACAAGACTTTATATGTTTATTGGAAACGTAAGATAGACTACAAACAGGGTAATTAATAGATAAACTAAATGTGCTATTTCACGCTTTAATGTTTTAACAATTCTGTTATGGGCATACAAACGCTTTTAACATCCATCTGTCAAGGTGTTATGGAGGATCCGCAGAGCGAATAACATTAAACAAGTATAAATAGACCTATACTTACCCGCGAGTTTGGGATGACTATATCCTTCAATATGCGTGGATGAAAGTGATTTTATCCAATGCGGAAGTATGCATATATACTTTAATGCGGCTTTTCATCACCACATTCAGGTCAAATCTTAGTGAAAAATTTCATTTGAGTTCATGAATATTTAATTGCGCGCCCATTCATCATCTTTACTTTTCAGGAAAAGGCACTTAAATTAATAACGACGGCTGCGTGTCAATCTATGTGTACAAGTACATACAAAATTTGTTTCAGGTTGAAGTTTGCTACGGTATTTGTTTGCCCCCCCCCCCCCCCGCCTCCCATTTACGCGCATGGCGTCATGATATCCATCGTGGCTGCACTAGTTGGTTTTGTGAGTACCGGTTGGACTGACGAGCGAGTTCTGTCTCAAGATCTGCAGGGGCCCGTTTTACGAAAGGTCGTAAGTCATAAATCCAAAGTCTTATTCCTAATTGTCATGAAACTGACCAATCAGCGATGTGTTGGCATGGTAGTAAGAACTAAAAGTTAGGATTTAGGACTCACTACCTTTCGTAAAACGGACACACGCAAATATTTTAATTCAAAAATTTCTGAGAGGTCATTTTATGGCTTCCAGACACTAAATCCACCAATTGTTAAACACTAGAGAGTTCCGTTTTACTATTATTACAGAGGGTAACTTTCGATCAACTTAGTATTCCTGTATGACGCTTACTCGAATAATTCAAGCCCGCTCCGTTTCCGATTCTCTCCATACTACGCAGTGAAATAATAAATAGGTAAACCTATGGAGAG
Source organism: Atrina japonica (assembly GCA_030159075.1). Taxonomy (NCBI): domain Eukaryota; kingdom Metazoa; phylum Mollusca; class Bivalvia; order Pterioida; family Pinnidae; genus Atrina; species Atrina japonica. The sequence continues at coordinate 544,687 of BROG01000002.1, forward strand.
GGCGAAGGCATTCATCAACAGTTTTACATGTTCAGTTAATCCCTTTGGGGATTCCGTGGTGCCCCCTGCTGAGGGCAACACGACAGAATCCCCAAAGGGATTAATATTCAATGTATTTATCACGTAAATGTCCCGGTCATTCACTCATTGTTTTTAACAAAATATTGAGTGGCTGACTGTTTCCTTGGTGCTAAAACTAAAATTGAATATATGTGGTATTTATTAGTCATGAATTAAATGCACAGACATGTTTTTATGCTATATATTTTTATCTATTCCAGCGTATCCACCATTTCGTGCAGTTCACATTACCAGAATAATGGAGGCGCTTCGTGGTCGGATTCGATGTACAACCCTAGTCGTTATGGCCTTGTCTCGGTCTACAAAACGTTTTTTAGTGTGGTAGTTTATTACTTCGTTTGCAATGCGCTTTTTAGTAATGACTTTGCATATATGAGGGCTTCGCCCTCTATAAATAATACATAGGTAAACCTATGGAGAGGGCGAAGGCATTCATCAACAGTTTACATGTTCAGTTAACCCCTTTGGACATTCCGTCGTGTTGCCCCCTGCCGGGGACAACACGACAGAATCACCAAAGAGATTAATATTCAGTGACAATGTTTTTATCTCGTAAATGTCCCAGTCATTCACTCATTGTTTTATTACTTTTAAATAAAATATTGAGTGGCTGACTGTTTCCTTCGTGCTCAAACTTAAATAGAATCTATGTGGTATTAGTCATGAATTTAATGCACAAACATGTTTTTATGCTATATATTTTTCTCTATCCCAGCGTATCCATCATTTCGTGCAGTTCAAACTACCAGAATAATGGAGACGCTTCCTGATCGGGTTCGATGTACAACCCTAGTCGATATGGGAAAGTCTCGGTCTACAAAACGTTTCTTAGTGTGGTAGTTTATTACTTCGTTTGCAATGCGCTTTTAAGTAATGACTTCGCATTTCCGACATTTTGTTTATGTCAAGCGCAAATTCCCGATGTGAGCAGAATTTTTACCATTAGTAGTACGGGTCCCCGGATGTAGTAGGAATAAAAAATGTGAGCTTCTCTTCTCTGAATATTAATCTCTTTGGTGATTCTGTCGTGTTGCCCCCTGCCGGGGACAACACGACTGAATGTCCAAAGGGATTAACTGAACATGTAAACTGTTGATGAATGTCTTCGCCCTCTCCATAGGTTTACCTATGTATTATTTATAGTAAGTAGAACTACACGTAAACGGATCGTAAAATGATACGATGATAGTAAGTTAACGATGCTTTGTGAAACGGTAACCTGGAGCGCAAGATATAGAACATCAGTGGACAGCACTCGCCAGTCTAACTACCGGAAATAACAAAATACGTCGTTCCCGAGATCCCTCCACAGACCACTCTCTGTCATGTGACTTTCATCATCACGTGACAAAATTTAGGGCATATTTTGGACAAAATGGCGGACACACTACAGTAGTCTTCGTATCAGCTGATAAATGAGAAGTTCAAATTGATAATGAAAGTCCTACAATAAATATTTTAGCTTATAAACATTCTCCTATATCTTAGAGTTACTGTATCAGTAGGTGTATACTCCTGATTTGACTCACAGTGTACATCAGTGTCAGTGACGCTTCAGTTGTACAGAAAATTTGTTTTAAAAATGAAATGTCGTCCATCCATGGATATTTGTCTGATTTATGTTTCTCTCTGGAATCCGACTTGCAACATGGCACCACATATCAGCACTCGCTTTTTATTTATATTGATTACCTCTGCTCTCCATGGTTAATTTGTATTCACCGCGACCAAAGTGCCCTAAATTATCAGTGTGTTGTAATTTCTGAACCGTTCCGGTCTCGGAAACGACGTATTGTTAACGCAATAACGGATCCGTTCAATAGTGGAGGCTTTGTGAAAACGGTACAATTGGGGAATTTATATATGGATGCGATCAACAGGAAAAGCAGAAGTTGACTCATTGTTGGGATGTTTTCTCTCACAAGCGAGAGACATTGGGTTCGATTCACTGGCCAGGGGCTCTCAAAACATTTAGTGATTGTTTCCGGCTTTATTAAGCGACAAAGAACAATCGCTGAATGGAAATAAACCAATAGCATACACCAAAATTTGTTACTGCTCACCTAGGCTATAGGCTTTTGGTGTCTCCGTGTATTCGAGGAATTATTTACAGGGCATTAATAAGCCTACAAAAAGCACCAATTTGACGTCACAAGGCTTAGCAACTGAACTACTGCACAAGCTTACATTTCTTCACATGTATCTATAATGAGATACAATTAAGACACGTAACTCTTTTATTTCAAGTTTACTATCGAAGATGTAACAATCAACTGTCGATGTTCCATATCATCGACTGTCGACATTTTGCATTAATATACTATCGACAGTCTGTATTATCGACTCTCGATTGGTCCATATTATAAATATGAGTTGTGATAAAAAAAGAGGTTTCCAAGATTATAGAAAATCTGTATATTATAATCATTTAGTAGTTTCCACGCTTCCAAAGAATACAATTTTTCACTGTTGAAACACGACAGATGAAATTGAATTATCCATCCGGCTAACTTTTTTACTCTGAGCATACTGAAATGGCGATAATAGACATTGATGCAATTTTCTTTAACTGACTCTGAAACATTTCCCAGAACATTAATCAATGGGAATGAATCATTCAGATTCTGATAATGTAATTGGAATTATTTTACCTGAAACTATAGAATTAAAATTTATAGGTCACCTGTTCAGGGTGACCTATTGCGATCGTCTTTTGCCTGTTGCCGTCCGTCGTTCGTCGTCCATCGTTAATATTTACACATTTTCGACTTCTTCTCAAGAACCAGTGGACCAATTTTAACCAAACTTGGCATGTATCATCCCCATGTAAAGCTGCATAAATTTTGCGAATGAAAAGTGGCTAGCACCAATAGGGACCCCAAAGGGGCCAAAAAGGACCAAAACTTGGTACATCTTTAAAAATCTTCTTCTCATAATCCAATGATCAGATGACTTTCAAAATTTCTTTGCATGATCGTTAAGAAAATATCTACAAAGTTTGCGAATTAGAATGAAATCTGTTCATAAACGAGCCACTAGGGGGCGCTTCAGTAATGCAGGGTACAATTGTATAACAAATTGTTTAATAACTCAAAACTTCTCCACATTTTTGTATACAAAGTTAAATGAGAAAGTTGTTAGGAATTATCATTTTGATAAAATTTCAAGGTTATGGGATCAAAGGTCAAGGTCACAGACACCTATGTAAATGGAAATTGGGGGGGGGGGGTTGTGTAAAATTTTCAATATTTTTGACTACTTCTCCAGAACCATTGGGTCAATTTGAACCAAACTTGACAGAAAGTATAACCATGTAAAGTTGCATAACGTTTGTGGATAAAAAGGGGCTAGGACCAAACAGTTTTCATGGCTAAACATTGAACAAATGAGCCAGCAGATATTTTTTTTATTTAATACATGTATCTCCAACATTATTAAAGCTAGAGAAAAAAAAAATGAGCGACTTGCAAAAATCTACAAATATTTTATTTAGGTTGAAATTTTCGGGTCGACACTTATGTGAATTATTCCCCCTTTTTGTGAATTTTTCATGTTTTTGGATGTTTTTTGACATTATCTTGAAAAGTATAGTAGCTAGAGTAAAAGTGAAAGAAGCAAAAATGTTCAGCACACAAAGATCTACAAAAGTCAATATGACGGAAATTGTCAGGTCACCTCTTAAGGGAGTTATTTCCCCCTTGAAAAGGATTTTTTTTTATCTTTTTGGATTTTTTGACATTATCTTGAAAAGTATCATAGGTAGAGTAAAAGTGAAAGAAGCAAAAATGTTCAGCATGCAAAGATCTACAAAAAACGTCAATAGGTCCGAAATTGCCAGATCACCCCTTATTATTTAACCTTTTAATAGGATTTTTTTTATGTTTTTGGATGCTTATTTTTTACATTATTTTTAAAAGCATAACAGCAAAAATGTTCAGCACGCAAATATCTACAATAAAGTCCGGAGGGCCGAAATTGTAAGGTCACACTTTAAGGGAGTTATTTCCCCTTTTTAAATGGATTTTTCATATTTTTAAATGTTTATTGACATTATCTTGAAAAGTATAATAGCTAAAGTAAAAGTGAAAGAAGCAAAAATGTTCCGTAAGCAAAAATGATCTACAAAAAAGTCCACTGGCCCGAAATTGTCAGATCACCCCCTTATGTGAGTCTTTTTCTCCTTTAAGTGGATTTTTCATGTTTTTAGATGTTTTTTTGACATAGTCTTGAAAAGTATAGTTGCTAAAGTAAAAGTGAAAGAAGCTAAAATGGTCAGCACGCAAAGATCTACAATAAAGTCCAGAGGACCGAAATTGTAAGGTCACACTTTAAGGGAGTTACTTCCCCTTTTAAATGGAATTTTCATGTTTTTTGATGTTTTTTGACGTTATCTTGAAAAGTATAATAGCTAGTGTAAAATCGAAAGAAGCAAAAATATTCAGCATGCAAAATTCTACAAAAAAGTCAGCAGGCCAGAAATTATCAAATCACCCCTTTTAATTGGATTTTTCAGGTTTTTAGATGTTCTTTGACATCATCTTGAAAAGTTTAATGGCAAGACTAAAAGTCAAAGCAGGAAAAATGTTCAACACGCTAAGATCTACAAAAAAGTCACTAGGGGTGAAATTGTCAGGTTGATTCCTATGTGAATTATTTCCCCTTTTTGTGGATTTTTCATGTTTTTGGATGTTTTTTGACATTATCTTGAAAAGTATAATAGCTAGAGTAAAGTGAAAGAAGCAAAAATGTTCAGCACGCAAAGTCATTTGGGCCCGAAATTGTCAGATCACCCCTTATGGGAGTTATATTCCCTTTTAAGTGGATTTTCATATTTTTAGATTTTTTTGACATTATCTTGAAGAGTTTAATGAGCCGACCTGGCTCAGTCGGTAGCACACTCAACTCTTGATCGTGAGGTCTTGAGTTCAAGTCCAGCCAGCGGCAGATTGGTTCCCTGTCCTTTGGATGAGAGAGTAAATAAAACTCGAGGTCCCGTGTCACAATAGGTGTCGGCACGTTAAAGAACCCTCACTGCTCAATGGTTGTAAGTGCCAAAATTTGAAGCACTTCACCGGCATTTGGTGACGTCTCCATATTAGTTAAAGATTCTTGAGTGGGACGTTAAACAACAATAAACAAACAAATAATTGATAAGTATAATAGGTAGAGTAAAAGTGAAAGAAGCAAAACAGTTCAACTCGCAAAGGTCTACAAAAAAGTCAATAGGACCGGAATTGTCGGGTCACGCCTTATGTAAATCATTTCCCCTTTTAAGTGGATTTTTGATATTTTTGGATGTTTTTGACATCATCTTGAAAAGTATAATATCTAGAGTAAAATTGAAAGAAGCAAAAATGTTTAGCATGCAAAGATCTACAAAAAAGTCGGTAGGGCCAAAATTGTCAGGTCACCCCTTATGGGGGTTATTTCACTTTTAAGTGAATTTTTCATGATTTTGGATTTTTTTATATTATCTTGAAAAGTATAAAAGCAAGAGTAAAATTGAAAGAAGAAAAGTTGTTCAGCACGCAAAGATCTACAAAAAAGTCAAAGGGTCAAAATCGTCAGGTCACCAATTATGGGAGTAATTTCTCATTTTAAGTGAATTTTTCTTGTTTTTAGATTTTTTTTACATTATCTTGAAAAGTATTATGGCTAGAGTAAAAGTGAAGAAGCAAAAATGTTCATCATGCAAAGATCTACAAAAAAAGTCAATAGTGCCGGGTCACGCCTTATGGGATTTATTTCCCCCTTTAAGTGGATTTTTCATGTTTTTGGATGTTTATGACATTAGCTTGAAAAGTATAATAGGTAGGGTGAAAGTGAAAGAAGCAAAAAATGTTCAGCATGCAGAGATCTACAAAAAAGTGTTCTGCTCAGGTGACTGTCAAGGCCCACTGGGCCTCTTGTTAGAGTTACAAGGTTGTTGTTGCTAGTATTCATTAACACTCTTCTAATGCTAGAAAGCAATAACATGTTGAGATACAGATGTTATCATATCCTCACTCTTTCATTTACCAGGGGTTTTTACCAAAAAGTGAGAGTAACTTTGTCGAAAAGCCTCTGGTAACTAAAAAGTAAGAACTATATATACATATATGTATGAGGGAAGGATTTTAACTTTTGCACCAATAAGACACGATAAACCTCCTTATTATGTGGTGGAAACACATGTGGCTTGAATATAAAACTTCTCTATCAATTGGCCTTCAAAGTCATGTATGCATTTAGTTTTTCAGGAATAACTGTTATGATGTCATTTAAGAAATACAAGTTTTCGAATACAAATTTTCGTCAGGACGAGTACTCAATCTTTGGTAGGTACTGTACTGTCAACCGGAACTCGTTTTCAAGGGGTATATACCATTGATTCGTGTTAGACAGATGTTACGTGAAAAAGCAACCCATAGAAACCCACTTCTGTTACATGTCTTCTCTCCTCAAATAAGTGCGAGTTCCAGGCTCACTAGCTGACACAGGGACAATCTCTTACACAGAGTTGTCGGCCCTTGCAATCTCTTTCTCTGTCAATCTCTGCCAACGTCTCGATTTTACAAGATTCTTGTAAATTCTATACATATACTCTAGATTGTAGTCTTTATATGCTATTTGACTTTTTGCATAAATTTTTAGTTTTGACATGAAATAATATTATTTGAGGCAAAATTACTTTTTAATAATTGCTTTAAATATAAGGACTACATTTAGCTGAAAAGTATCCATGTTCTGAGTAATTTGGTTTATCGATTCATGACCACATGTTTTGGGTGCAGTGCAATTCTCAGATTGGACAGGGGAGTATGTGAGATGGTATGGCGGTCGCCAGGTCGGACACTTGGGTTTTCTCTGGGTACTCCGGATTCCTCCCACAGCAAGCATCCCATAACGCCAACATCAAATCCATCGAGAGACTTTTATGTAAGTAGTTTAAACTTGTTCTTTACGGATCGTTGTTAAATAAATAATTAAACTATAAATTAAAGGTTAAATATGCTAAAGTTTCACCATTTTAAATTGAATGGAAAATACACCCTATCATATTGGATCAAAAAAGGCCCCATGTCGATTTCTCGGATTACATTATTGACTGTTTAAATCTTTTATTTGAACATGCACTCGGTACATCGAACGTGTTTCTGTTTTTCTTTCTTAATACAAAGTTACCTAGACTTGACTGTGTTATCTTTGTACTTCATAACTGACAAGTACAAGATCATTTGATACATCGTTTGGAGCGCCTGTTTAGAATTTAATGGAGGCATCTTAACGACTGGACAGCAGACGTATATTCAGACATAAAGAAATGCAGAGCAAAACAGGGAATTGGCCAATAAATAAAGATCGTAAATTATTTTAAATATACATTTACAGGGGAAGAACAATCTCGTCGTCTGCTAGATACATCGACCATTACGTATTATTGAAGACCATTATTATCACTGATGCTACAAAAAGAATACATTTAGTTTGTATTTTTGCCAAAAAATGTCAACTCGTCTTGTAAGGAGGTGAGAAATTTTCAGATTTATGATTCTTAAGTTTGGTAAGTAGGAAATCGAATTACTTCGATTAGTCACATGCTAGGTAAATTACTTTTTTTTACGCGACATCGGAATATTTCGCTGGTCGTGTTCCTCTAATTCTTAAAATATGTTACAGCCATATGAGCTGTCATCGGCGATAAACTTGCCAAACGTGACCCGTTGTAATCGTTAGTTTAAATCCGCCATCGCAAATTTTAACGAAGGTAACCGAGTGTCACGGAAGCACATGATTCGAAGACAGTCGTAAGTCCTCGTTTTTTTTTTTTCATATTCCTAAGTAAAAACCGAGGTACCGTGTCGGCACGTTAAAGAACCCTCGCTGCTCAATGGCCGTAATTGCCGAGCATAGGTCAAAATTTAAAGTCTTTCACCGCCATTTGGTGACGTCTCCATATGAATGAAATATTCTTGAGTGGGACGAAACAACAATAAAACAAAACAAACAAAATACACATTTGATCATTTTTGAAGACATAGGTACATTTGCACTTAATAAAGGTCCTCCCTTGACGTGTAACGTAAATAATATTGTAGTCCAATGGGTACCCAGAAAGAAAATATTGGTATATTATCAGTGTTCAGTCTTTTTCGATAAAGCGAAAAATTATTAGCTATTGGTAAGTCATGACGACACCGCTGTGTGTTAATATGAATGGTTTGATTTCACCCCAGATATTTACATATCTGGACCAAGATACACAATAATTTGTTGAATTTAACGCATGGTTAGCATATTGGATTAACATTGGTTAACTGCAAGTTAATTTGGACAACATATTGGGTATAGGAATGCAACGCTAGTACAATTACGACGTCAAAGGATATCTGGTTTGGCGATTTTGCCTCGTGTGTGTAAGTGTATTTGTAGGCGAGAGAGAGAGAGAGAGATGAAATATTCAGTAAGCATTTCTCTAAAAACTGACAATCCCTCATTTCCGGTTTGAATATTGGCGGGCCTTATGTAGGTTACAATTTTCATATCACGTACCGGTATATCTAAGAAATATGCTAGAGTTCCGAATGCCTGCACTGTGCAGTGTCCCGAAAAAAGACCCGGCTACGGTTCTTGCAAAGGTCTGTTTCAAAGTAAGAGATTGTTCTCGAAATGTATTGTTTTTCATTTTTAGAAACAAATTGCAACTGATAACGATCTAAAAGTATCCTATTCAAACTCTTTTATGTCACAATTCGTCTATTTCCTGTCACTCATATTCTATATGAAATACAACGGTTGCTAAATCAAACAATTTCGACATCAGCGAGGATGTTTGAACAGAGATGTATGGGCAATGTTTAAATAAAAATCGAATATGAATACTACGCATTAGTTGTCGGATGAAAGCTAGCTTTACTTCAAAAGCAAAGTTAAATGATACGAAATAAAATCAGCGTGGACGTATTATTTAAGCACAGTCACACAACTAGACATGTTTTAAATTCGACTCTGGATAATGAGACTACTCGAAGAATACATTAACACGGATTGCAACACACTTTCGTTGAATAAAAGCAATGATGGAAGTGACAGTATAAATAAACTAATGATAGTAAAACCCCCAAAACTAAGATCTTTTTACAGTGGCTACTCTTAGATGGATTGAGGTATACATTCAGGTTATTTTTTGGCATTGCATGATACCACCTTTTGTTTCGCCTTTCGGAACTCTACATTTGGAATTCTTTTTTGAATTGGAGATCAACTGATGACAAAAACATTCGTCATGGGCATTTGTTTTGTCCCTCTTCTTTTTATCCATTATACAACACAAATATTTTAAAAGAAAAATTTAGTACAACTGCATCCGTAGATATGTTATCAAAACAGGGTTTGGATGTACAGAATTTATTATAAGTATGATTGATGATATTATATTGAATAAAGTAAATAATCCAAACACAGTTTCTCTTAATTGTAAATGCATTTCTGACATAATCAATAAAACTAAATGTTTTGATATTTGAAAGGTTCATAAGTTTCATCTGCACTTTGTTCGAAGTCGGGGTTTTTAGTGTCAAACATGTTCTGCATTTTTCGTCTGTCATCATCATATTTTGGACATTCAATAAAACTGAGTTTCAGTTTCCACGTTATCACAGTGTTGGCACAATCTGTGTTCCTTTACAATTTTAGGTCCATTATAACCCTTACAACCCTAGAAACTACAATGGACTGGTCGAAACAATAGAAAAAGTTGAAATGAAGAAGTACCAATGGATAATCGAAACTCAAGTCCATTAGAACACCACAAATTAGATCATATGTTAATGACATCAACATGAAGAACAGTTGCGAATCTCAAACGGGATAGGACAGGTGCCCGGAAGGAATCAACATCCTCTGCCAGCATGCCACAACCGTCGTACATGTTACATGAAAACCTCTTGAGTTCCATGAATAGGTCAAGTTCGGTGAAATTGTCATCAGCTACTTTTATATATGATTGGCAATAGGGAGTCACTGTCTGTGGTCGTGCTCCAGATTACTATCTAATATTACTAAGAGGGGGATTTCATAATGTTGAACAAGATCCCCGTATCGACCATAAAACTTCTTTAACGATGATTTCAAGCGTGCAACAAGTTAACCTTGTCTCAGTAGTTTATTGGCGAGTCATTTCGCTCTCGGAATAAAACATTCATAAGAGATGCATGCCCTGACATAACGTATAAGCTGTGAAACGAAAACGCCATAGGCAGAAGATGGAATATTCCTACTTAGGAACGGGAAGTTCGTCATAAGGAAATTGAAATCATCGCGTTTTTCATAAAGGAGGTGTGAAGTTGACCGTCCTTTTCAATCGACAGGAGTAAATCTAGGTAAGAAGCAGATATGTTGCTCTCTGGCATCTCATTGAAATCAAGCTCAACAGGATATATCTGGCCGAGGTAATTCAGAAATAATTGGCACGACGTCATCGAAATACCTGTAAGTAAAATTGAAGCGAGATGCTAACTGTTTACATTGTAATTCCTTTGGAGAACAGAGATTGTATTCCACTTCATATGAATACAAAAAATGTCAGCCAAGACAGTTGCACACTTGGTATACAATGGAATGCCGGCTGATTGTTGGAAAATCTTTCCCACAGAAAAAAAAAACAAAACAAAACACGATGATGTTGTCTACTATAAACCTCAGCATCTTGATGCTATTGTCTTCAGTATACTTGTTATAGGAATTAGTGTTCGTTGACAAAATAAGGTAATTCATAACCTAACACTGAATAGTTATATCTGCGATTTGTATTCTTGTATACAAGTTTTGTATAAAAGATGTTAATCTGTTTTTGAGTTTCTGATAAAGGGTCTAAAATCAAAAGACTTGATGCTTGTAATATGTTTGAAATTTTGCTTTAAATGTTCCAATTCTTTTGAATTATTTGGATCCACATCTGATTGACTCCGATTCCTTAGTAGGCCGTTGTAGAGTACTTTTGAAGACCTTGTTTAATATATGTAAGAAGTTTGGTGAGTAAAAAAGATAAAGGCTTAGTGGCCGAGCATTTAGATGACCCCGCAATGAATCGGTGTTTATATGGATTTTCCTGCATCTTCGGAATCTATTAAATGTATGGCAATTCAAGCTCCGCGTCACTTGTCGGTAATCCAAACAAAATGAGAACGGATTTATAATTATTCAATATTTCAGAGGCAGAGAATTCGGAAAGAGTGTATGTGGGGTTAAACAAAGAAAGGTTTTCTGGAGGGCATGACCGTTATAAAAACCATGCTATTACATAAAATAAATCATTATAAGGTAAAGTCAGGGCCTGGCACCACATAATAATTAATTAAGTCTAAAACATTACTCAACTTCGGTTAATTCTATAATCTGATTGGTTGATTAGGCCAAGTTTAGAATATTCTCAGATTTGAGTAAATTGTCATGGTTTATGGCGCCGGGCCAAGAGAAGGTTTAGAGCATGCATTTTGTTTGAAATTATACTGTGATTATGACAAATATTATATAAGCGAGGTCGATAGAATAAACTTTTTAGGCGTGATGTCATGTAAACATGATTATTTAATGATAGAAAAATAAAGTCAAAATCGTTTATTCCCGTTTACCAGTTTTGTATTTGAAACTCGTCGTTCATAAAGAAATGTCTGATTTCGTCCTCGATTTTCCAGAGCTCCAGCGATTTCCAATAAGTTGGCAATGTGTATATTTCGAAGCTTGAAGCGATCTTGTCGACTGTCTGTTGAACTCACGTGATCTGAGTACAAACTATTCCGACGAATCTGGACGGATCATGGCTTAAAGTGCGATGTTCTAATCACATGGGCACGGAGCCCCAGTTCTGATGTAAAATAGCTTGTAACTGTGCACACGATACAGTTCCATTGATTTTAAACAAAACCACAAGGGTTATATAAAAAAGAACTGACATAAAACATATCTGCACAGGGATTGAATTGCTATCGATAATATCAACAATGCTTCAGTATAAACTACTTACTAGATACATTACATGTACATGGGAACATGTAATAGTTACACAAATACTCAAGTTCAGTATTGTACACTATATGTACTACACGTACTATAATGTATGCATATCACATGACTATAAGTACTGTCAAGACCTTGTAGTCGAGTCTGAAGGTGGTAAAAACTAATTAAATTCTGTAAACATATAATGACAGGGGGTTCATTCAATTTACATGTGTATTGTATACCAAAATATGTTGAGTATCTGTCAAACGAAACGAGAGAAAGGTGAACGGGAGGAATTCAGACATTTTTTACAGCGTAATTTAATACAACTGGACAATATTGATTTTTTTATATATACAATGTAAATATACTACTGTTCGACAATTATAGATCCAATTATATCAGATATTCCTATGGCAATATTTCACACGATATCAATTTGTAATAGATATACATGTACATATACACACATAAAAAGTGTATACATTCATATACATTATTATAGTACTGACATTAATTATATATTAATAAAATATTTTCATAGCAAGATACAAAACAACTTTATCTGTATCTATACATCTGTATTATTAAAAAGGTTTCTTTTCGATTTACATGGTATATTGTAAGTACAATTACAGTGGTTATATGATCGTGATAATAGGGAGCAACAAAGTAAAGTACCGAAAAGGGATGGTTGCAGTGAAAAGAGGTGCAAATAGATTTACTGTATGTATGTCATGGAGGGTTAGATGTGTGTATGTGTTAGTCAAGGTCATGTGGAGCCGGCCTGGCTCAGTCGGTAGCGCGCTCGACTCTGGATCGTGAGGTCGTGAGTTCGAGTCCCGCCGGCGGCAAGTTGGTTTCCTGTCTTTCGGATGAGACAGTAAAAATTGGAGGTCTCGTGTCACAGTAAGTGTCGGCACGTTAAAGAATCCTCACTGCTCAATGGCCGTAAGTGCCGGGCATAGGCCTTCACCGGCATTTGGTGATGTCTCCATATGAGTGAAATATTCTTGAATGGGACGTTAAACAACAATAAACAAACAAACAAGGGTCAAGAAAGGCTTCATGACACTCCAACCCGCCAGGTTATATATATTTTACTATATGAATGATAAAAAAGACCAGAACTTTGATTTTATTACGAATGAGTTTAAATAGCATCTTTGAATGCATAATGTTTGTGATTTTAACATTGAATTGATTATATATTTGTAACTTAAACAGTACTTTAATGTTTTACATTTAATTATTATTTTTGTTTATTTAATGTTTATGATTATTTTGATTATATTTGTGATTTACACATTCCCGTGTACAATAATAATGTGTTAAATAATGTTTAAGTGGTATTAGCTTTGTTTTTAATATTTGTACTTGATGTACAATAACATAAAAATCTTACATTCTTATGCATTCTGAGAAGATAAGGACAGGTACAGTGTGATATGCATATAAAATGCAGTTAGTTTGAATCAAATGCAGGTGAACAATTGCCAAACTGGGTTTCTCAAGCAATTTTTACAAAATATACAGGGACGTTTATGAATTTTTAAGCCTGGAGTATATCTCACTTTTTGTTATTATATATGAATCTAACATATGGTCATGTGATTTTAAACAATGTGGTACCTTGACGTTTTCATCGTGCCAGTACGTTATCAAGTTGTAATTTTATCTAGTACATCAGAGTTGCGATTACAAAATATCACTTTCACTCACGGAATCCGTCACTTCTAGTCACATACAAATTGCTACAATAGTGTTACGTAAATAAGGTCTATCGTGATATTTCTTTGACAACAAAATGTCTAAATATGGACAATTTCGAATGATGTAAATTATGGGGAAAAGTTGACACATCCGGATTAAGCGATACAACTTGTATATCAAGCAGTTAAAAAAAATCCCTGTAAGTGTTCGGTACACTTCAAAGACATATGTTATTTTTGTTATTCAGTTATATTGTTTTAATGCTGTGTTACTTCACGCGTCAAACATTGACATATGATGGCAATACAGTTTAATAGAGGAGAAGTAAAACCTGTTAATATGCACAACTAACTCATGGGGAGCGTTCCTGTCAAATTTCAAGGACAAAGTAATCGGAACAAAATCTTGCCATGCGCAATGTTCACCGCATAATCAACTCTGGGGTACATTTCCTTTACCAGAATATGATACACATTTCGGTAGTGGGTTTTTTTTTAAACAGAATAACGATTTCAGTGGTTTTATTTAAATATGTTTCGAGATAACTCAGACATCTTTCTGTTTCGGAATTTTTTGTTTTGTTTTAGGACAACAAGATGGCTTCCAAAGAGCACGTAGTACTGATGTAGCTTATTTCTTTTTAGAGCTACAGAAGGCATGCTCTGCAAAATTGATAACAATTAGTGAGGCTTTAAGTCCAAAACCATTCCCAACTACTATCTTTATATTACCACTGGTAATGAACAGACGTGAAGATGCAAAGAGATGTGGTAACTATGTAGAACTGGTTGTTCCAAACCACAGTTTCAATGAATTTCGCCAGCATTCGACATACTAGAGGGACTTTTGATCGATATCCTGTTACATGGGCAGCCTCCGGACACACAAAGTCACATTTCCAGCTTTGAAGTAAAATACTAATTTCTGGATCACTTTCGTTTATATTCAGGTTAGAGACGCCTTTAGAAAGCACACTTCTTTAAATACATGGCTACTAAAACTAAAATTCCAATAATATATAATTGGGATTTAGAAGGTGAAACAAAAATGATTTTGCTTTGAACAAATTCGGTAACAATGCCTTATAGTTCTTGAACACAGTTCACATAAGGATTCAGTATGCAAATTGACATCAGCGTTTCCTGTTAGAACCAATGTTGGTACTTCTGTACATTTTGTATGTATGTTGTAATAAGGGTTAGCCTACATGAAGCGTCTCGTTTGATTTGACGATTCACGCCTGTCGACGCGACGTGATCCGGCTCCTCGAATAAAAAAACTGTAATGATGATAAATTTATTATCAACCTATTTATTATTAGCTACAAATAACCAAAAAAATATTTTGAATCAATTTTACATCGTTAATTTATTGGACAATACATTTTCGATGGATTTTTGTTTTGTTGAAAAAGTAGTCCGCGCAAGAAAAAAAGCAGTTCTGTACTGTGTTCTACGTCATTAGTTTCCGACAGTGGTGATATGGATTAAGACAGAAAACACAGTGTGGTGATCCAGAAAGGCGAGTCACACTCTATGAAATCTACAGTATCAAACTCGGAATATTGGTATATGATAAAGCACGTGTTCGACTAGCCAGTCGTTAAAACATCTAAATACTTAAATACTATCTGTTACACACCACCGTGGTAATTCAAGGCCTAGGAGTTTTATTTTATTTCCAAAACTGGGAAAGAAGTCTCGGTAATCCAACACATTAGTCGATCATGACAGAATAGGATTTGAGTGGTTGGCACACCATCAGAGAAGAATAGAAAAAAATACATTAGACTATCAAGGAAAGGTAAATGCATGTATAATTTACAAAACGAAACAAATTATAAATGATATTTTCAAATATCAAGCAAACGATACAAGTCATAAAGAGAACTTATCTGAAAGTTAGTATGTTTCATCTTTGTTCCTCGCAATGATAAACAATTTGAGTATCGAATTTTCAGTGTATGCTTTCATTATTGATGAAGAGCCATCATGAATCAGAATTACAACATCGACGTAAAACAGATTGCTGTCATTTAAATATCAGAAGAATATTTTTCATGCAACATCAATCACTTTACAACTTAATAGAGTATAAAAACTTTACACCTCTGGGGACGAAGGCATGCGCTGTACAAAGAGAAATTGAATATTAGATATAAGTTACCGTAAGTAACATGACATGCATTCAAATCAAAAACACGTACTTTATTTTCTGGGGTTATTTAATTGCATATTGGCGTCTGATCCTCGCTAAAAGCTAACACTTTTTGTATGGCGTGATGATACTGTAGACAGCTTTCTGTATATCAGAATGTTATGAAGGTTGCAAGGGGCCAACAAGGTTTTATTGTCCTCACATATGTACCTGCCCTATCTATATACCTCCCGCTTAATGCTCTCGTATAGAGATGCAAAACGTCAAATTTGAAAAAAAGATGAGGTCTAGAGGTTTTTGAATATTTAAAGGTGCTCTTTTGTTGACAGTGCATAAAATTTTATCTATCAAATGTTATTTCTTTCTGAAGATGAACCGAAATAAATACAGTGGTACCTTGCTATAAGGACCACCTAACTGACTGACTCAAAGTGGTCGAAATAGTGAGGTGGTCTTTTTAATGAGGGTTTGGATTTGTTTGAAAATATTTTAAAACTTTTGTAAAACATGTTCAGAAGACGTTCTAAAATGTGAGGTGGTCTTCTAAGAGTGGTGGTCTTTTGGCGAGGTTCCACTGTAATAATTGATTGCTTTATAAAACTGCATCCCCAATCAAGACTCACTGGAATGGAAAAGAGTGATACCGCATTAGACTCATTATGAGTTCATTATATACGCTATGTAAAGTCCAAACAGAAAAATGTCGGTTTGGTGAAACACGCACATGACGCACCAAAAACAATGCACAGATCAGATAAGTATATAAAAATCTCAGATACCAAAGTACAGATCATTAAGATGCCCAAGGCTATCGGTACAAATCTGGTAAAAATGGACAAACACGGACCTAAGAATTACTTAAAATTACTATACATCTTTACTGCGTAATGAAATTCAATACATTTTGCAAGTTTTTACAGCTATCAGATTTTCAAAAATGCTGTTTTCAGACTTTCCTACTCTCGTAATCAATGCTGTACAAGGTCAGACTTATGATTGCACACACGGTTTGCTGGTCTTTATTTATAAAATAGGAGACTATAAAAATACAGATACTCAAGTATTAATCTTCAGGATGTCCAGGATACAATACACAAAGCTGGTGAATATTGGACAAACACGGATCTCTAGAAATATAGAAGTGGAATAAGGAGCCATGGTGTAGAAAAATTCCCTTCTGATCTACAAAACCTGTTCTATGTCAATTGTTCCTTTCTCTATGGATTCAAGAATATGTATAAATACGCGGAATAAAGTCGTTGCAAAATATAGCTTTCACAGTAGTCCTTTTTACCATGAGCAAACTATTTTTAAAGAAACCGTTTTGTTTTTGCAAATAAAAAAATTCCACACCTCTTATTCTGTAATTCTCACGCGATGAGGTATACATAAACTACTTTTCTTTAAAAGTAAAAAAACAAGTGTTATATGAAATAATACATGGATAAAACAATTATCTTTGATTCTGTGTACATGTATTTGTTTAACAAAGTAACTTCTAGATAAATTCTAGATCTGCAACGTGATATTACAAGTTTCCTTTCTGTGTTTTATTTACATGTTTTCTGTAAGTTTTTCACTAGTCACTAGTATGACATTGACATTGTGAACCAAAGGTATCACTCCATCTCCATTATCATCATCATCATCATCATCATCATCATCATCTAGCGTGATTTATTATTACACACACACACACACACGTACATATTAAGTTTAGGAAGCGAAATAAAGTCATTAGAACATGTTGTTCACTGTAGTTATATTTCAGTTATTGATCATGAATGTACAACATTAATACAGGAAAACTAGTATATCATTTATAATAATTATGCATGTGTGTATATTCATCTGTGTGAGCCCTTCAACTCCCTTTTTGTTGGCTGAGGGCAATATTATATTTGTAATTTTTCTTCTTTTTCATTGTCATGATTAGTGTTATTAGTATTTGTTCCTTGTGCATTTGCGTAGCTCTATAATGTGTGTTTGATGTTTTTGATTATTGGGGCTCCCTCTCCCTCTCTCTCTCTCTCTCTCTCTCTCTCTCTCTCTCTCTCTCTCTCTCTCTCTCTCTCTCTCTCTCTCTCTCTCTCTCTCTGGTATTTGGTCACTCAGACATATCCCCGTACTCCCTAGCCAGGTGGAGTTGTAGGGGTTGATGTCAAAACCCTGGCCATGTACCATAATGAAATTTATTTAAAAAAAAAATAATAGATTAAAAAAAAAAAATGTACAACATCTAATCAACAATAAGGACACATAAAATATGTCTACACTGTAATTCCTGTTTGTTTCAAGGGTATGTTTAATTTTTGTGGATATGAAAAAATAACAATGTTGTCACAGTGAGAATGAAAGAAAGTGGTAGTAGAAACAGTCGCACCATAATTGCTGGCTACAAAACAATGAGTCTGAATTTGGCAGTATTTCGGTCAATTTTGTCCCACGTGCAAATCAATATGGCCATTGTCATTTTCAGTAACACCCCGAGGAGTGCATTTCATTGCTATTGGCATAATGATCGCCTGATATAGTTTATTATGGTGTTGCAAGTAAAAGAATGATTTGACGTGTACAAATGTCTTACATGGTGCTTCTGTATTTTATGCGCGTATCTACAATATTTCCCAAAGTATTTCAATCACAATTTACATGAATTTCCAATAATCAACCGATGCAGAGAAATAAAATGACACGACATTGATTTTCTTAAGTATGTATTGGTCTTGTTAAAAGTCTATTCATATGTTATAATGGAGGCAGTTTTTAGTTTTGTTTGTATTTAACTTTACTAATTGATTATTCTTTTGTCAAGGTCCAGATATATTCTATGGAAGTAGTTTTAATAATTCAATTTCATTTTAATTTGTCGATAGAGTTTTGGAAGGGTTACATTGTAGCTTTCTTTTCGTCACGGCTCATCTACGCCCACCACAATAACATTGAAATAATTTAAATACTTATGTCGAGTAGAGTCCATTAGTGAAGAACAATAGTTTGTTTGATTGTTGTTTTAATTCCAGCCTGGAATTATTCACTTATATGGAGACGTCACCAGCTTTAGGTGAAGTGCTACAAATTTTGGTCTGTGCTATGGACTGACAGTGCAATACAGCGAGGGTATATTAGTGCACGTGACCCCTGAGTCTTCGTGACTTTCACTTCGTTTGCGAGCGTTTGGTGAAGGAACAATCACTACCACATTTAAAATCTTTGGTTTGACCCGGTACCGGAAATCGAACCCGGGACCTTCCACTTGCGGGTGTAACGCTTCAATACTAAAGCAACTCAAGCGTCTAGTGGAGAACGATAAAACCAGTGTCAATATATGTGGGCACAATGACGTTTACGAATAAGTATGTTTTTTTGACATAATAAATAAACAGACAGAAAGACAGACAGACAGGTAAATAGGAAGATATATTAAGAAATAAACGGAAAATAAAACAGCAAAGTGTTACCTTTCTGAAAGATTCGGTAAATTCTTGATATAGTATTGTTCATATCCATTATTTCATATCATTATAGATGCACTTAATTAAAGGGGCATTAGCTGTGTTTTCAAAAAACAAATATTTAGATTTTTCCACTTTTACTCCTTGTACAATAACAATAAGTGCTATACACAGGCATAAAAATGCTTCCTTTCCTATATATTTGGTGAAAATAAGGTCAGGTCCAGTGTGGTATTCATACAACTAGTACGACTGAGTTAAGCAAACGCAAGTGAAAACGTACCATACCTGGGTTTCTCAAGCAATTTTCACAAAATATTTAGGAATTTAAGAATTTGTATGCCTATGTATATCCCCTTTTGATACTGTATATTAGTCTAAGTAGTAAAAACAAGAAAAAAATGGGGAAAAAACCACAGCTAATGCCCCTTTAAGTATTTGATCCGTACGTTTGATAACCTTTACGTTCATTTTATTGTGTTCTGATGTATTTATCGAGTCGTAACATCTGGGTAACACACTGAATGCTTGTTGTACTGTTGATAAGCATGTAGTGTCACTTATTGATTAAGCAATTGAAATTAACAATAATATTATTGAGGGATACCGTCAACATTGCGTCTCAAAATTGACGGGAATAAATGCCACTTCAAACCATGACCTACTCTAATTTGCGGCTGTTCCACGTTATAGATTAAAGAGATACATTGCAGTTAAGAATTGGAAACCAGATTAATAATATCTATTTCTCCTGAACATCCTGGGACACTGTTGTAAAATAAAAACAGATCAAAGTATTGAAAGTACTGTTACGAGTTGATGGTAAAACCACATTCCATGGAGTAACAATAATAATAATCTTTACTGTTATCTCTTAATGCGTATTCGCATGAACTTTCATCGTATTTTAAAAGTCCTATTCCAACTCATCATTTAATTAATCTTGGGAAGCACTCGACACATCGATCTATTCATAAACTCTTTAAAATATAACATGATAGTGACGCGAATTCGAAAACTTGAAAAACAAAAACTCTTCACATGGCGATTTCCAACAAAGCAACGTATTGTTATTCACTTATCATTACTCGCTGAATTATGCACAGCTTATATATCAGTAAGCTAAAAACCCTATACAGACTATCAGAATCAAGTGAGCGACTGTAGATGCAAAAATTGTATTATATTATCAAAATGTGGATGGCCACGTGGAAGTATCAACGGCGTCGACGCACTTACGAGTGATCGAGTACGATGGTTGCCAATTTCATGTCAGATTTCAAATTCAGCTCCGACCTTACGAGTTCTCCATCTATTGTGTTCTGTCCCATGTGTAATTGCTTTATGCTCCTTTGCATACTGCTATTTCCCGTGCTTTTTTCCGTGTCACTTAAGGTTTTTCCTCACAACAATTGTATGTGTTTTTGATTTGCTTGCCATTTTGCTGCTGAATATCGGGTCATGTCGGTGGTCACGTGGTGGCGCTCTTCAATAACTAGGGCGAAAGTTGCATGTTTCTACACCAGAGTAAATTAAAGAATTCTAAAGAATTTCTACGGAATCCCCCTAATAACTCTATTAATACATTGAAATTTTTGAAAATGTTTACATTTTCGTCGGTTAGGAATGGTTTTCTAAAGAAGATGTCAAAAATTACAATAACGTCTAAAACATTACAATAACTTCATCGGAATGTGACTAAGTTTTTATAGGAGGTATAATAAGAGACATAAATAACTGTATGTCTCTGGTATAATACACTCAGTATACTGAAAATATAGTTACATAGTGTACATATGCTTGAACGATAATGCAGGTTGAGTTCAATAAAGGGGACCTACCCTTTTACTGGGGAAATGCATGTTATTTCAAGAGTTTACGAAAAATTTGCGCGTAGGCCTATTCACGCAAGTTTATTTCAGAATAAGCACATTTATTCACATCCGTTAACATTTATATCACATGTGAATATTGATGATGCATTTTCAATGCTGTTATACCAAACTACATAGATCAGTGATCTATATTAAATTTTCTATGCAACAGGACATTAATGTATTCTTATACTGTATTTACCCTAAGTAGCACTTTAAAAATCTCTAGGTCAGTACGTGTGCATGTAATGATTTGATTTGATTTTGATTTTTTGTTATACGCCATACTCAACAATCTTTCAGTCATATGATGGCGTTCAGTTTTTATTGGTGGTGGTGGTGGTTGGGGGGGGGGGTTACCCGGGTAAAAACCACCGGCCTTCCGCAAGTAAACTGGCAAACTTTCCCACATAATTCGAAACGACCATAGCGGGATTCGAACCAGAGGTGAGAGACCTTGTGATTTAAAGCGCAATGCTCTAACCACACGGCCACGGAGGTCCCACGTGAACATGTAAAACAATTTACCAACATCAAAGACTTCTGCGAGTTTCTCATCAGTCAAGATCATGTGAACGAGACAGTGTTAAATGTCCAACTTCATAGCGAGATGCCAATTTACAGTAAGGGAATGACGCGCAACTCGACCAATATTAGTTGTAAATAGTCCGGTCAATCGCTTTTAACGATTTTTTTTGTCAATATTGGTAAATAATAATTGAAAAGTAACATTTAAAAGCAGATCTAAAATATCTTAAAACTTACAAATCACACCAGACTTACCTTTTATAGCATATGTTTCGACAAGTCTTCTATACCTATATTTTCAGCGAATTGAAACATTTCTCTTCAATTCAAATATTTACGAATAAAATAGTGGTTTGGGAATTTCAACATTGAAGTTGAGTTTGTGTTAATTGAATGCACATTGTGTAATTTCACACCAAAATAATATGCTAATAACCCCATACTACAAAACGTGCTTTGACTTGATTCCAAGAAATCAATTTACGACAACATAAGTTGTATGTACAAAACTAAATTAAGTGCTTAAAACGCGGTTAGCGCTCATTTTTATTTGATACATACATTGATCAATATCATTTACATAAATATTGCAACTTTTTCTCTGAAAAATATGTATTTTAAATACATTATCAACTATCGTTTTTTTTTTTTGAAAAAGCAGTGTACACCTAGTTCCTGAATCTAATTTCCTTGCCGAGCTCTAACTCGTCGAATAACAAAGCACCCGAGAAATACCCGTAATTACCATGTCATTCGAAATAAACGCCTCCGACAACGTCTTTAGTAACAGGAGAAATTTATTTATTATTCACTTATTTATCATTCACGCCGTTTAATATGCCGTTTCACAGACAAATGTAATCTGCGCCATTTCCAGGTAAGGCATAAATCATATAGACGACCATCAATATGAATTACATACGATAGAAGGAGTCAGATTTGAAAAAACAGTCTACATGAAAGGCATGGTACTTGTCATTTTAAAAGAAAGAATATTTAGTTTAACATTTTTCTCTGTCAAATTATCAGGAATAATATATCATCGAGTGTCATCAATGTAAACATTACGAAACCGAAAGCTATCAAGGGCACAGTTCTGTTGACGTCACGTGATCTGAGTACAAACTATTTTGAAAAAACTGAACGGAACAACAAGGAAAAGGCCTATTATAATTCTTTTGTAGCTGTTAATGGGCTGTCAAATCTGGATTGTTTATGACCGTTATTGTATTGTAATTTATGGTAAAAAATGTTTTAAGTTATTGTTAAAAGTGATTAAAGTCAAATTATAAGGAATTATTGCAATATTTTACTTACAGTAAACCGGAACATATTTGAATATGTTTGTAAAATGGGGATATTGAATTCAAAATACTGCTTAGAGTGTAAGGTATAAAGTATTTAAATTTTGATGTTAATACAATCGGAAAATTGTTTAAGCCGCATGACCGCCTTGTACATTAGTCATAATGTCAATTTCGTTGTAAGTGATTATGTACCATACATCACGTGTATAAAAACAAAATGACCTAATAAATTAGATTTGTTACTTTGTTTGCGAGTCAAACGAATGTGAAAAATTCAGTGGGATCTCCACTTTCACTCTCGTGTTACTGGCAAACAAAGCAATGTACAGAGGCGTAATTTATAGAAACGTTTTATCTTTGTATGTGTATGATGTAGAGAACATGGTCAGTTAAAACAAAGTCGAAACTCTAACTGAGCGTAAATGGCGAAACATTCTATTTTAAGAAAATATTTTTGTTTTTGCGATGTTTTTTAGTAACTAATGCGGATATACTCATATCTATTTATATGATATAAAATGATGGTGATGATGATGATGATGATGATGATTATGATGACGACGACGACGATGGTGATGACAATGATGATGACGATGACGATGATATTTACACTAAAGAGTCCCTTTTATAAAAGGTTGTATAAACCCTGTAGATACTATAGTAATCCTTTGCAATACTGTATTATACTGTACTGGAAACGATATGAAGTGACAGGTTCAGTAATATCATTTATCTTACAAAAGCGATAGTCTTTTTAGTAAAACTAACTTTGGTATTGTTAATAATATATAAGCAAAGACATACCAGCATATATAAGCACTTTTGATTTCAACATGATCGTAATGTAGTGTTAACGTAGGCTGATATACAATTAAATTCTTTTATTTTGATAAATAAATGTATTAAACGAATATATCATGGCTCCTTACACTTCATGCTTCATGTGTTTAAAAAAAAGTGAAATTGATGTATACAAAAAGGTGACGCGGTATTTAACCTCATCAATCACTAATATATTTATTTTTAGGTTTAACATTTATCAACTAAATACAGCTACTTGCAGTGATATAGTAATAGACGTTCGAATCGCAGGCAAAAGATCCCAGGTTCAATTACCTATACCGTGTTGTACAAAACTCTTGGTTGAAATTGCTCCTTCGCCAAGGGGTTGACATTCGGAGTGAATGTTACTAGATTTTACATGTGACTTAAACCCGAGGTTCCCTGTCATGGTAGGCGTGGCTCGTAAATGGTGACATCATATCAGTGGAAATTATTGGTGGGATATAATACAAGAACAATAAATCATGATCTAAAGGCCAAATCGTACTGGTAGATAACGGGGAATTAAAGATTTGCCGCTTTGTATACTCGGAAATGAAAACAACAAACATTTGTTTAATAGACTAAAAAGCCAGGGACAAGTATTTCAAGAAGACAGTGTTTAAGCCTCATGGCGTAATTCGTTAGAAAGAAATAATATTGGATTAAAAATGACCGATTTCAAAATACAAATTCCTAGCAGATGTGCTAAATTAAATACCACATTTTTATCATGTACCAGGAGTGGTGTAATAAAAATGTGATAAGTCATCGCAACAATTTTGCAACAATTTGCAGATAACGCCTTTGGTAAATTCTAAAGCAATATGGCGCTTTTGAAAGAGTTAGTTTGTGTTGTTGAAATTTTGGATCATACAGATAACCTATTTATTAATGAACAAGTACTCTTGAGGACACTTTAATTATTTCTTACTGAATGGCAAGAAATGTGCTCTTAACCAGAATTAATATTCATCGATACATGAATCTCATTTCTTTGCAGATTAAGACCCCTCTGCTCCCATAGCATCGAGAAACCTATTTAATCACTGATTTCCAGCAAATCTATAGAACATGACCATTTTGTGTATATAGATGAGGGAGGCCATACAAATGATTAAATGGATCTGTCATCAGTTTTAATCAAGACGATATTGACTGTGGTTCATGGCTGTGTTTTGTTGCTGCCATGTTGGACTGCACAGATAAACTATTCATCAAGGTACAATCTACTATTAAGCAAATCATACTACCTCTCTATAGTAAAATCCACACAACCTGGCGGGGTGGTCTTAAACCATTTCCTGATCCGGACAAGTTCAACTTTTAGGTAATAAAATATAACATTAAATTACACTGAGTAGACTAATCGTTCCAACTTCTTACCATACATAAAAAGTATCCAGTGAGAAATAAAACGTTTTTCCCGTGCGGCTTGCCATAACCGAAAAGGTTACTCCGACCCGCCGTCTCTTGTGAATCGGACAATGGCTAGCGACAGGTCAATTAGTTTTATCCAAAAGACTCATGAATGCTGTTATTGCAGACTAGGACAGCAAGTCTCCCATGCCGTAAAGTATCTATTCAACAAGTGGTTTTAATCTAGGAATATTCAAGGAAACCTGTCTTCGCAGATTAAAATTAAAAATTATACCAAACAAGTTTTACTCCAAAAGGACTCATGACATTTGACAGTAGTCTCCCCGTAAATATCTATTCTTTCCTAGGATTTCAAGGAAACTGTCCTCGCAGATTAAAATATAACACGATGACATTGTGAGTAATTCCTGATTTAAAAATTTAAGACTATAGTATTGGTTAAATGATTCAATTAAACAGACACACACATTGGTTAAACATTCAGTTAACACACACACACACACACACACACACACACACACACACACACACACACACACACACACACACACACGAAAGAGTTGCCGATGTTGAGGCGACTGTGGTAGATTTCAAAACAATTGGTGACATCGATAGGCTCGCTTTATGTTGCTACTTTGTTGGACCATATATATTACCTAGCTATGAATGTACTTATACTTTACCTATATTTGTTTGGTCTCTGTTCTGATCAACGTAGCAGGAAAAGCAGTTTTATCCAGGGACATTCAACGACACACGAAAACCATTAATCATAGATTACGACAGTGATAACCTCATAGCACTAGCGTACCTCTTCACATCTTTGACGTTGTAGAGATTTTTCTCTTATAACTACAAGAACAAAACCTCGAACATGTTATTAACAATAAAACACAGAAGCTAGGGTAATTTAATGCTATTAATTTCACGCACACAGCAAATACTAAATGTCAATTGGTGACTAGACAATTAATCAACTTTATTGTTTAAATCAAGGACATATTTCTATTGGGAGATATGTATTTACTTTATATCAAAGACAGCCGGCAAATTGCGTAGATGTATTCTTAAATTTGCAAATGCGCGACAGAAAATCAATTCGTCTTTAGAACGACTATTATCTTGGTGTCGTTAATGGATGCACTGACGTTAAACAAGTGAAAAGACTTGATTTGATTGGGAATTCAGCATATTACGTGCCAATCTATGACCCGAGATTTTAAAGAGAAGAGACGTATAATTTGTTTAATTTGTACTAAAATGTAGAAAATGTAAACTTGGTAGATTTAGTAGGAATACATTGATATTGCCTATGTAGCAAACCTATTTATGTTTCTGAATATAGGAACTATAAATCTAGCAAGAGTTTGGGTATGGACGTTAATTATTTAGTTGAAAGTTTTATTAAAAATTAATCTGCCATTCCTATTTAACAATCGACCCATATGTAAATTATAGAAGCTAGATCCACTATGGGTTCTAGATCGAAAACTATCAGTTGAGGAAGGGATGGATCAATAACGCCTCCGGTAGGATGTTGATCTACCCATGCGCGTAGGGATACAGAGTGTTCCGGATAGAACTAGTATAAACGGTCTCAGTCTACCTCGGGTACCACGTGTAGATAGCCGATAATCTAAAACTCTTAGAAGTAAATATTCTTGGCAATTGTTTTCCAATTCAGCTTAGCATTTATTGTCGTTTTGGAAGTAAATATTCTTTTGATCGCACAGCAATATATTGGTTGAAAAGTGTAAATCACTTTTACTTTCAGGAAAGATTAACTTTTGCATAAAATCGCGAAGTGACCTCTTCGCGATTTCAAATATCTTTTATCTATATTACTGTTAATTATAAGTGTTTGTCGTAAAATATATGAACAGTATATTTCTACCAAATAATCAGAATATACAGCCCTGCAAGCTGATTTCTTTAGTCAAAGATAGCATTACATATACTTATGACATGAGAACAATGTGATGCAGGTGGTATGTATACCTACGTCTGCATAAATATTCAACATTACCGCTTGCGACTTGTGAAAATCATTTTGAATCTTTAAAATTGCAAAAATGTAAAATAAACCAAACTTAAGATAGTAATATATTAAGCGTAGTACCATTTTTCTGAGTGGTCGATGATACAAAGGATCTCACTTAGGACAACACCTCGCATTTTAGACCACGAGTTTTCAGTCTCTTGTTAAAAATCTAATAAATACAAAACCAGTCACCTCACTAATTGAACTACTTTGAGAGAGTCAATTAGTTTGTCTCAATTACGGAAGCGGATTAGAGCCACCTTAATTTTTGTTATTTCTCGTTTTGCCAACTTTAAAATTGGTTTTACTAACTTTTTTCTTGAAATTTTCAACTTTAAAGTTGGCTTTTCCAAACAATATGTATATATCTGTATATGTAATGGAGCATTCATCATATGTCTGCTATTTTTCCCTTAGTTAATTAATAATTATTTGTCAATAGAATATTTTGAAAGAATAAAGATGCCACAATTTAATGTCTGCAAGGCAAAACCAACCTTTCATGCATGCATTGCAAAATAATAATAAAAAAGATTTAAAAACATTTATTTCATATGCATTACGTTTGCTGAGATAATAAATGTGATATATTAGCAGTTAGAGGCAAAGTTTCATTTTTGGGTGCTGATAAAACAACTAAAAGTTGCGTGTTAATCAATCTCAAGTGCAGTAACCATGTTTTGAATAGTATAAATTTATGTTGATCCCTTGAACATGTCTAGATCTGCCACTACGTTATACTCCAATCTTAATCAGAAAGGCAAAGGAACTGAAAAACCCTGTCCCTAAAAGATTAAAAATGAATATTCTGCCTTGTGACTTATTGAAAATATATAATTTGACTTGATAGAATTTGCAGTTTTCTCCCCAATACGTCGTTTGCTAAAGTTAAAGAATCTTATCGAAAAGAAACTTAAAAAGCATCTATTTAATAAACTACGGTTTTAAATAATTCATTCTGTTCCGAACGTTACCAATTTCTGGTAATGAGTCACTACCATAGCCTCTCAGTGTAGTTTCGATGTAGATGTGACACCATTTTTCTTTTAACTCCACCATTTTAACGAAGAATCGCCTGATTGCTAAGCAGTAATTGTACTGTTTCATGATATTTTACACGGTGTCCTAAAATTGAAAACTACGTTATAGATATTCAAATTTATTCAATACACGCTGTCAGAGCGCCTGTTTATAAATGTTAAAGTTGGAAATTCCAAGAAAAGAGTTGTAAAAGCCAACTTAACAGTTGGCAAAACGGGAAATAAAATTAAGATGATCCTCAGACAATTAGCGGATAATTTTAGAAATTAAACGGAAATACATTTCGTTACAAATCTTGCTTTCAAGACCTGTTCTGTACATTTGTTTATGTAAAATATAAAATGATTATAAGTATAGATGCAATTGTTTATCTATATGATTTTGTATATTCTAGTGTGTAGATATATATAATCAGTATTTTGATCATAATTTGCTTATAAACGGCGCCACTTGTACCATGAGTGTATTGTCGGCATTTTCTGCATATATACCTTGAGCATTATATAAATGTACAAATCTTCATGTCGATACGCAGTGGCCACTCTCGACAAAACTGCACCAGGAATCTATATATAATAGCATGTATTGGTTAATTTTGCAACAGTGTAATTTTCTCTATATTAGGAATGAAATCATTACGCAAAACTAAAACACACTATATTATAACCCTCCTCCCCCGTGTACGCGAAATATAGATTTCGCCGAAAAACCTTTACACACACACACACACACACACACACACACACACACACATACACACACACATATATATATATATATATATATATATATATATATATATATATATATATATATATATATATATATATATATATATATATATATATATATATATATATAAGGGAATGGGTAATAAGTTTGAACATAGTGCCGCGATTGAAAACAAAATCAATAAAAAGACATTAAATAAAGTCGTACACGAATATATATTGAAACCGAATGGGAATTGATTTTTCTTTCGAATAATCAGGAGTTTCAAAATAACATGGTTATAATGGTAAAAAAGATATTTGATCAAAATCAATTCAAATAAAGCGGGGCTTCAACGTAACAGGGTTCAGTATAAGTGGGTTTGACTGTATTTCGAAGAAATTTACAAAGCCTTTTAACTAGTTAAATCTTTTTGGCCATGCATCTTAATTGGGGCGCCATTAAGAAAAAAAAACTGCATGATATTGGAATTGTGTAACCGTCTGAAGCAGTGAATAAAAATAAGTCATGACAGAAAAAACATAAACAATTTCGGAAAATAAGATATGTAAAATCAATTTTTGTAAAAGACATAGTAAGTTGGTGAATTATTTGTGTTAAGCAGTAGCATATACATTTTGTGTATTATAGAAGTATCGACTGAAATCTGGATAAATATTTGTCATACTGATAGAAATTCAAAACACAGAAAGCATGTCAACGAATAAATCTTGATAGCAATAATTTATTAAGTAGTAAAACACAGGGGAATGTACGCACTGAACTGATTTGAGTTATCGACAGCGGTATAGTGATTCGAGCATTTGCACTTTCGATCGAAACGAAGATGAAATGAACAATATTTTGCTGTTCGTGTATGTTACTCTAAGCACACAGTGAATGTGTGTGTGTGTGTGTGTGAGTGAGAGAGAGAGTGAGAGAGAGAGAGATATGAAATATTCAGTAAGCATTAACAATCATCATTAAAGTCTCTCTCTGTCTCTCTCTGTCTCTGTCTCTCTCTGTCTCTGTCTCTCTCTCTGTCTCTCTCTCTCTCTCTTTCTCTCTCTCATTAATTCAAATTATTGTATAAAATATATTATTATTTGAACTCCTTGAACACCAAACTCTACGTATCCAGTAAATGATTGGCGTTGGATGACGAACAAATTGTTAACCATCGATTACTTAGAATGACATGCCAAGCTAATGGACAGAACTTGGACTCGCGTTTATACACGAATTGTATTTCATATAGTCATTAGGAAAAAGCCGCCTCATACATACTTAACGCTACATGCTTACAGCTATAAAATCTGTGATATTGGGAATCAAAATGATATTTATTTCCTCATTGTCGAAATGTACATCGATAAATATGCTGAATACTTTGGATTGCATGGTTTATAGTTTATTAAGTGAATAATAAATGTAAGCTACCGTGTATTTACAATAAAATTGTTTCACGCAATGAAATGGTGATTTGCCTAGTATTCGTTAGCGGTTGTTGAAATGTCTGTACCGATTATGACAAGGATTCAGTCCTCAGTAATTTTCTTCAAATTCAAACCGTGGACTCACGGCGGTTTGGACCGGTCGACGGATTATGCTTACTCCTCGAAGACACCTGATCTCACTTCTGGATTTCCATAGGTCTGTAAGAATCCAATTATCATCTGATTTGTATATTGTCTTGAGATTTTTACATTTTTTCATTGCTGTCCTATCACCGATATACCTCATAAAGCTCGACAGAGTGGATAAAGTCTATCATTACTGGGATCTCGTTTTAAATACAAGTAGATCTCACTAAAAATTAAAATTTTGCGATACCAATGTTGAATTGTCTAAATTAGCATGTTATTTCTGAATAGTTTCTTAAAGCTATATAAACTAACTAATGTATAGTTGTTTAATTTCACGGAGAGAAAATTTGGCGTTTTGTGAAAGGAACCTATTCACTGGTATTAATTTTCGCGCAAGATTTGTTGCGAATTGTTTTTCTGATACTTCATCAGTGTAAGGTATTATATTCACGGGTATTTTATTTGGCGGAGATTTGTTGGACCGTGAATGTAGCGAAATTAAATCCCCGCGAATAAAAACAACTATCTCTCTCTGCATATATATATATATCATAATTATGCAATTCGAAGGTATACATTTTCATAACTATTTTTATCTTATTGAATTGAACCAATTAGATTATGCCAATATGAAGAACCTAAAACCATTTGCAGCATACCGACAATTGGTGTCACTACGACTACGTATACGACTTACTCCTCCATGGCACCTGATCCCACCTCAGAGGTCCGTGTTTGTCCATTTTTACCGGATTTGTATTTATGTCCTGGACATTCTATTGATTTATGCTTTGGTATCTGAGGTTTTTATATATTCTTATTGGAAGACACATTGTCCCTACAAATCATTCTCCCTCAGAATACATTGATAAATTATTATTGATTCACCACAAAATGGTTAACTGACTGAATTTAAAGAGTTGAGAATCATCTAGATAGTTTGATTCTATTCAGAATTCCTAACGACCTCAATTTGTAGCTGATAATTTTTCTTGTAGAAATTGTGCGATTTGAATAATAGCATCTGTAAATTGGGGAAATTAAAGTAATGTATTATGCTGACATACTTACATTACTAAAAGATATGTCTACCAAGGTAAAATAGCACACGTTTACAAACACAAGTCTTAATCTAA
This sequence comes from Atrina japonica, assembly GCA_030159075.1. Lineage (NCBI taxonomy): Eukaryota > Metazoa > Mollusca > Bivalvia > Pterioida > Pinnidae > Atrina > Atrina japonica. The sequence continues at coordinate 576,501 of BROG01000002.1, forward strand.
TCAAAACATGAGTGACAGGCTACTTGCCGACATAAAAATATTAGAGCTTCAATAATACATGAAATTCATGCAAGACAATATGTTTTATCTGTACACTGTATTGTGTTGGTATTTGACGTAGCCCGAGTGTGACACTTTACTTTGATAGACCTGTACATTATATTTGTATCAGTGGTTATATTGTGTTCTTACTAGTTTTCCCTACAGGGGTTAACACTTTAGATTATTTGATAGAGCACCTGTTACACTGTAGATCGTAGTTACCCCGAAAAAAGTCGGGCGTCCCTTTTAATCTCATAAATAGAGCGGATTATGTAGCAGTGGTTATATGTTGTTCATGCTTGCTTGATGTTTTGGGGATACCTACGTCCCAGGTTTGAATCAAGTCAGTGACACATTGGTGTAAATTGAATAGTTCATTTGTTATATTCCCCGAACTACAATCGCTTCATTAACAACTGAATGCATTCACACTCAAAATGCGTCAGACCGGAAATTACTGCGTGTTACATCGTGTAATTTTTGTACAGTTTTGCAGCTGGTGGGAAAAATACGATGGGGTCATAGTAAAATGTAAATTAAGCTGACTAGATACATGTATAGCCTCTCCAATTTTAAGTATTTTCAAAATAGTTTGATGTAAACAACTTGAAGGCGAAACGAAGACGAAATGGTACCCATGTTTTGAGTTTGCTGGATATGCTTATTGTGCATATTCAAAATAATACGACGCCGCTGTGATTGGTTTCCTGTGACAAGGACCTACTGACGCTATATTATCGTAAACAAATTCAAGCCCCCGAAAGAAGGAGAAAATCGAAAACGTAGATGCCTTGGATTATTCGAGCTGACAATGCAAAAGTGACATAATTTTTCTGAATTGTACAGAACGATTTGCAATGGACAATTGCTTCCGGCTGAAACTCTCAAGTATAACCTGGGACAAAGACTATAAAAAAGGAAAATTCTGAGAAAAATTTTATTCTCAGAAGTAAAGAATTTACTCATCTGAGTGAAATGCGAAAACTCGCGGACCATAAATATAAAAATTTCAGATACCAAAGTATAAATCAATAGGATGTCCAGCACAAAAATACAAATCCGGTAAAAATAGACAAACACGGACCTCTGGAAACCAAGAGGTGGGATCAGGTGCCATGGAGGAGTAATCATCCCCTGTCGACCGGTCACACCCGCCGTGAATCCACAGTCAAGTCCAATGAAACAAGTGAGGAGTGTATCCTCGTCACAATTGGTACAGACGTCTCAACAACCGCCAACAAAAAGGCAACTTAACATTTCACTTAGTGAAACAGAGTAGTCGCAAACAAGACTATTATATCGACCGTAAAATTTTGCGGAACGTTGACAGTAAACGCGGTTTTCGATATCCCTGTGTCAATAATTTGTCAGTGAGTAGTTTACCTCTGTATATGAAATCTTCATATGTTGTGCACGCCCTGGCATATCGGATCATTTGTGAAATATAAACTCCATATGCGGGTGACTTAGGGATATTACTACTTAAATGTACAAAAATTTACGATCGGAAAGCCGAAATCCTCGCGTTTTTCGTATAGCTTAGTTGGTAATTTCCCGTCTGTGTTTATATTAAGTAAAATGTCTAAGTATGAAGCGTGTGTGCTTGATTCTGTTGTATCTTTAATTTCTAGTTCGCTGGAATATATCGCATTGACATATGTATGAAAATTGTCATTATTAATTGACAAAACGTCGTCGATATATCTAAATGTCAAATTAACGGACACCACTAGTTTTTTCTTCTTTTGATTCAGCAGTTTCTGAATGAAGTCTGCTTCGTATGAATAAAGGAACAGGTCGGCCAATAAAGGAGCACAATTGGTTCCCATAGGAGTGCCGACGGTTTGTTGAAAGACCACGTCTCCGAACATTACAATTATATTGTCTATTAGAAATTCCAGCATGTTTTTTATATCAACTTCAGTATATTTATGTGTAGAATCAGAGTGGTGTTTGACAAAATAAGTATCCTGATAGCCAATCACTAGATATTTAAATTTTCGGGTACCACCTTTAGTGAAAAAACAGTTGTCTATGATGCTGAAAAGTCTTTCTTTTAATTTTTTATGTGGAGAAGTAGTGTAAAGAGTAGAGAAGACATTAGTTTTGATACTGTGAATTCGAGAAAAATTGTGTGCCTTCAAATTTTCTAAAAGCTGTTTAGAATTTTTAAGTATCCACATCTGATTTACACCGCTTCTGGAATAAGGAACTGTACAGTATTGTTGAAGTTTCCCCTTAATGGCTGTCAATATCTTGGTAAGGAGTAAAGATAAAAGTTTGGTAGAACATTTGCTGGATCCTGCTATGTATCTTTGCTTATATGGGGTTATATGAAGTTTAGGTATCCAGTATAAATGTGGTAGCTCGAAATCGGTATCCGTTGTAGGTATATCAAATGAGCGTAATACGGACACGTGATTTTGAAGGATCTCGTTCTTTGAAAGTGAGCTACGTGTGTATGTAGGATTTCCAGAATTCGTATTAAACCCAAGTTCTTATAATAAACAATTATAGTAATGTGCTTTACAAATAAAAACTATATTATTTGAGGCTTTGTCTGCTGGTACCAGTACATATTGGTCATGTAACCTATGCAGTTCAGTTACTACTTCTGGATCATTAAATACAGAGGGATAACGTGTTTTCATAGTCCCTTTAAGTTTTCTCGAATATCGTATGGAGATTTAATCAACCATCGTATGGCTTTCAGCCATTTAGACAAAGTGTATTCTGGTTCTACGTCTTCATGTTTGTGGCCCATCGTCTGGCATAATCTTGACTCGACAGAATCCATAACTAAACTGAAATTCTAGACGCCAATTAAAGGAACGGGATTCCCGGTATTTAGGGCCCCTTAAAATAAGATAATTTTTGAGGCTTTCATTTTCAACACTTAGAAACGTCACAGGTAATGACAATGTAAAATTGCCCGATAGGTATTGTATTTGAAAGGAGATGACGATAAGCACATGAACATGTGACAGTGTTGTGTAGAAGATGGTTGATGTCTAGGCACTGCAAAACCTGTTTGTAATTGAATAGCTTGGATGCGATGCTAGGTGTATAGCTGTATGACAAATGCAAGACGTGGTCTTCAGTTTAAAATGGAGAATGGTGGAATACAGGACTGAACTTTTTTGTGATTTAGAACATTGCCAATGTATTTAAAGCGTCTATGCCTTTATTTGTGAATTTAAGATGTTTAAGGAAAAGACGTTTCTGTTCAGAACAGTCATCGTTTGTGACGCGTGCACTCTGCTTCAAAACAGTCTGTGATACAAAAGCGATGTCCATTATATTTGGAGTTCAGTATGTATTAACCAAACTCAAGCGGGTTGAAGAATCCGTACTTAGGGGTTACGCATTCTTGCTTCTTGAAAAAGTTTATTGAGATTTGTAAAAGGAACAGAATAGAGAATCTAAAGCTTTTTGCTGCGAATGTAATGAAGACCCAATTTTTTATTAACGTAAGGTAAAAGAGATAAAAAAGTGACATTACGTATGTAGGGTCGGACATTACGTATGTAGGGTCGGTTGTATGAACGATGTCCGTGACTTCGTTTACGTCTTACGTTAGAATTAAAAAGTTCCATCACATTAACCACCATTACACAGTGGGCTTGATAGATTGCCTATACTTTGGATATTTATCGTTACATCTGATAGGGATATGCAACGTATAATCAGTGCCAAGCTGTTACTATTTTCCAAAATTCTTCACCAAGCTGTTTAATCCAAATTTCTTCACTCATCGTTGTCTACGGAAGATACGGGGTACATCAAGGTTGGATTGTTGGTCCACCCGTTGTGGTATATTTTTTCAAATTATACGCACTCTCATAGACAAGATGGAATGATGGTCAGGAGAGTTTTGAAATGCTTTGATGCTAGAGTATCTGGATACCCCCATTATTAATCTCGAAAAGATGAACAGATAGCGTCTCTTTTATTTAAGTTTAAGGGCCCCTTAGTTTCGCCAACAGGCTTAAATCAAACCACACAAGGAATCCGTACACTCAATTCCGTAAACAACGTTAGATGATTTGCAGTCTAGATGATCCCAGCTTCTTGTGTTATAAAAATGCTTATTTGTCAGATTGCTGGTGATTAACACTTGATCCCTGTTTTAATTAATATATGACATGTTTTTACAATTTTTGACAGCACATTTAGATTTCAGGAGAGTTGTTGGTATATTATAATTGAAAAATGATACTATCAAAAATGTCGTCAAGTGGAATCTGATCCCACAATGCTTTTTATGGGAACATAAGCATGTTTTACAATTTTTGACAGCACATTTATGGTATATTTGAAAATACCATAACTGGTCATCTTTTGACGGTACAAATGTTAAATTATTAATGTCCCGAAGGACAGCCCGGGGAGCACCAAACAATCTCTGCGAGTCTGTGCTCCCGATAGACTTCACATTTTTATACTGGGCGCCGTGTCATCCAGTATGCAATGTTTTGGTACTTGTTTATCCATTAAATGCATATTACCGAGTGACAAATTTCCTCGGAGACAATATGTCCACCAGCAGTGACACATACTCGGTGGTAAAAATATAAAAATTTCAGATACCAAAGTATAAATCAATAGAATGTCCAGCACAAATTTACAAATCCGGTAAAAATGGACAAACACGGACCTCTAGAAACCAAGAGGTGGGATCAGGTGCCATGGAGGAGTAAGCATCCCCTGTCGACCGGTCACAACCGCCGTGAGTTCACAGTCAAGTCCAATGAAACAAGTGAGGAGTGTATCCTCGTCACAATTGGTACAGACGTCTCAACAACCGCCAACGAAAAGGAAACTCAACATTTCACTTAGTGAAACAGAGTAGTCGTAAACAAGACTATTATATCTACCGTAAAATTTGCGGAACGTTGACATTAAACGCGGTTTTCGATATCCCTGTGAAACGACTTTAGAATTTTCTTAACTGAGGTAAGATTGTCAATGGGTTGTGTCCCGATTTACTTAACTTCGATGTTTAAACATTATTCGGACCATAATCTATAATTAATTATTTAATAACCAACCAAGATGTATAAAACGCGTTAAATATCAAATACGTTTTGTGGCATAAAAACGGGAATAGATATATACCTCTTCAAAAAAGATATAAAACGTCTTGTAAAATACCAATACATGACAAAAGTCAGTAATTTATATAATGTGTACAATGTACATGTATATGATTAACGATATTTAATATACAAATAAAGAAGTATAAGTACGTCAGATAAGATAAATGACTCGGGACATACACTGGGGCACATATACCGGACTAAATTTACACCGTCCCTATTGTTAATGCAAACAAACGTCGTATGGCCAAAACAAGCCAACAAAGAAAGAAGTGTTGTCTCCTAAACCGATTTAGCTAAAATAACAAGTTGTTTTTGAAAGCCAAAGGTTTAACATGTCCCGAAATACTCTAGAGCGACGTAGACAATGAAATTATCGTCTATTTACCCCGAGGCGAACATAAGGGCCGCCATTTTCGCTGTTAAAAATTAGTTAAGTCAGCTACAGATTGTACTTAAGTATTTCATCACTTGAGAAAGAAAATTTGTCTTAGAATTTCTTCATGGTCCACAACTTTAACGAAGTTGAGAAAATTCTCAAGATTTGAGTAAAATCTTGAAGTTGAGTAAACCAATTGTATGAGAATAGTTTTATGACCCCGAACCCTGAACTTGGAAATCAAACTGGCTTTCAACTTGAGATGCGAATGCCATACCCAAAGAATCGTCTATGAGATGGAATGTACTTGACTTGGGGCCAATAAAAATCAATTGAACCAATCAGACTATGTCAATACAAAGAACCTAAAACCATTTGCAGCATACAGAAATTTGGTGCCACTAGGAGTACGTATATTCTTACTGGAAAATGCACTGTCCCTTCACATCATGCTGTAGCAGAATATATTGATAATTTTTTATTGATTAACCACAAAATGGTTAACTGACTGATTTATAGAGTTGAGAATCATCTAAATAGAGTTTGATTCTATTCGGAACTCCTAATGACCTCAATTTGTAGCTGATAATATTTCGAGAAGAAATTGAGCGATTTGAATAATAGCATCTATAAATTGGGGATATTAAAATAATGTATTATGTTCGCATACTTACATTACTAAAATATAGGTCTGCTTAGGTAAATTAGCACATGTTTACAAACACAACGAGTCTAAATCTAATCATAACAAGGGTAACAGTTTACTTGTAGGCACAACAATTTTAGAGCTTCAACAATGCATGAATCCATGCATGGCAATGTTTTATCTACTCACCCTATTTTTCGAAAGTTGACCGTATTTTTTTGGCTTTTGACAGAACCCGGATTTGACACTTTGCTTTGTTAGACCTGTAAATTATATTTGCAGCAGTGGTTATGTTACGTTACTACTAGCTTTCCTTAGAGGGGTTTCCCCATTAGCTCATTTGATAGAACACCAGGACATATGTTCTTGATAGTGTGAGGTAGACCATCAATTCCACAATAGATGATAGTCACCCCAACGGAAAAAACGGGATGTTTCTTAAAATCTCATAGAAATGGAGGGGATGTAGCAATGGTTATATTGTGTTCCTACTAGCTTTCCCTAGAGGTGTTGCCTTTTTATCTCCAACGATAGAGCACCAGGACATGTGTTCTACTTGGTGTTAAAATAATAAGCTATCATCTATTTAACAATAGATGATAGTTGCCCCCGAAGGAAAAGTCAGGAAGTCTCTTTAAATGGACATAAGATGGGTTTCCCCCTAAATAATATTTGTCTTTTTTCTGCTTTTACTACTTGATGTACAATAACAAATAAGAGCAATACACAGGCAAAAAAAATCTTATATTCCTATATATTTTGTGAAAATAAGGTCAGGTCCAGTGTGGTATTCATATACAAATAGTAAGGATGAGTTAATCATTTGCAATTGAAAAAGTGCCAAACCTGGGTTTCTCAAACAATTTCACAAAATGTATAGGGAATTTTAAAAGAATGTCTATGCTCTATATTTCTTATTCGTTATTGTATATCAATCTAAGTAGTAAAAAATGGAGAATTTGTTTTGTAAAAATACAGCTAATGCCCCTTCAAACCTCATCGTCGTAAAACCACGGTCCGAAGTCACTACGCTATATCCTCCCCGTGGTCTCTTGCGACCAAAATCTCTCGTAGCTCATGAATATTATTTATAAAGCATCAGTCAATTCGAGTAAATTGTACTCGCATCGACCCACCAATCAGATGGAGGCTTTTAACAACAACTACACCTTATAAATATTCATTAGCTATGAGAGATTTCGGTCGCCTGAGGCCACGGGTAGGAAAGATCATAGTGCTAGTCTGAGTTATTGGGGATACCTAGGTCCCAGATTCTTATCAAGTCAGTGACACATTAGTTTAACTTGAATAATTCAGTTGTTTTATTCCGAGCATTACGATCACTTCATTATCGGCTGTATGAATTCATCCGCATCAGACCGGAAATAAATGAATGTTGTATTGTAGGATTTTTGTACAGTTTTACAACTGGCGGGAAAAATATGATGGGGCCATAGGATAATGTAAAAAAAAAGCTGACCTACATTTGAAATGGCGCAATGTAAGCATTTTCAGAATAGTTTGATGTAAAGAACTTGAAGGCGGAACGACGTGTGATTGGTTTCCTGTGACAAGGACCAAATAACGCGATATTATCGTGAAAAGAATTTAAGCTCGAAAGGAGGAGAAACTCGTAAACGTAGAAGGCTTTGGTTTGCTTAAGTGACACAACTGATGTAATGAACGATTTGCAAAGAACAATCGGTCCCGGTAAACAGGAACTTGGAAATCAAACTGACTTTCAACGTGAAATGCGAATCCCGGACCAGATGAACCCCGATGGATCATCAAGAGATGACATGCATTTGAATTAAGGTCAATAAAAAATCTCCATATTTATAGAGGATAAATGTTGTAAGCCAGCACACAAAAACTCATTTCTGTTTGACATTTATTATTCTGGTTTGGAAAGTAAATATAAGATAATATCTGTATTTTTGGTTACATACATTTGACGACCATTTCTTAACGAGCTGGCGTTGCCTTTGCGACAGCTTAATACTATTTTATCTCCAATGTCTCGTCAGTTCTAAATCAATTAGCTCAACCGACCGATTATGGGCACCCGGTGGACATGTATTAAAGGAGAACAGTCTCGAAACGGCTATCAAAGCGGAGTTCGTGTTGTGTTTATAACACTGTGCCATTTTGCTAACATTTCAATGGGAGATATGTCGGATGTTGATTCTTATCAGAAATCTCTTTGAACATTAATCTGCTAATATATAATTCATAATATCCTATTGATGCAGGTCTGAATTATTTATTGGGTGCGCTAATTTTGTGATGCAAAAACGTCCACAAAACAATTACCAACAATTTTTTAGATCGCTAGGAAAAGATATATTTAGAAAGTTTGATGTATTTTAAGTGAAGACTAAAATGGTAATGAAAAAATCAACAAAACTTGGGAAGCCAAGGTATTGAAATGAATTGTTATGACAAATTTACATGCACACCTACAAATCACACCACACAATTATTATTATTGATCTTGTGGTCAAAATGAATCGAAATATAGAAGCTCATTCTTTATCATACATACATACATACATACATACATACATACATACACACATACATACATGCGTGCATACATAATACATACATACACATACATACATTCATACATACATACATACATACATACATACATACATACATACATACATACATACATACATACATACATACATACATACATACATACATACATGCATGCATGCATGCATGCATACATACATACATACATACATACATACATACATACATACATACATACATACATACTTACATACATGCATGCATACATACATACATACATACATACATACTTACATACATACATACATACATACATACATACATACATACATACATACATACATACATACTTACTTACATACATACATACATACATACATACATACATACATACATACATACATACCATACATACATGTTGTAGATGCACGTTATTCCTCGACTCCGTTCGAAAATGTTGTCTTGTTCCAAGTAAATAAATAATTTGATTAATATATATACAATCCTCAATTTTCTGCCTTACCAAACATCAAACGCACGTGGTTTTACTCAAGATTATAAAATCCGATGGTCTACTTCATTTATGTTATATTTGCATTTTTGATATGATTGAAGAGGTTTGGAAAATCAATACCAACATTTGATAAAGCCAGTATAATTAAAACATTATTTAATGCTCCTACCACGGAATCCTTAATTCGACGGTGTATGATTTAAAAGATTTTATATAAGATAGGAAAATCTTGGTATAAAACTTTGTTTTATTTTAATCATAACAAATACTTCTGGGCTGACATGAAACTGTTGACTCGGTGCTTATCTATAACTCGTAGGTTCCACGGTCTGATGTGTTTTGTCTATTGAATGGCAAAACCGAGTTACGCAAAATGAAATATCTGAACATTAATCAAAGTATTATTACGCAAGAAATGAATTCCGTATTTTATGTCCAAAAACCAACGAAATTTATATCTGACTGACTACGACGAATGTCATTAGAATTAAAATAGTTTTTAAAAACATATTAGATGATAGGGAAAGTAATAAAATTTGCTATTGAAATATGGTTAATAATTTCGTGGGAAAACCATTGGTCGCTATTTATTTGGTTTTATTTTGATTTGATGTATTTTTACGACAATCAATACACGTTGACAATGAACAACATACATGTAGACAGACAGACAGATATGCAAACAGACAGAGAGACATCCATTCATCCATCCATCCATCCATTCATACATACATACACACATACATACATACATACATACATATACATACATACATGCATACATACATACATACATACATACATACATACATACATACATACATACATACATGCATACATACATACATACATACATACACACATACATATACATACATACATACATACATACATACATACATACATACATACATACATACATACATACATACATACATACACACACATACATACATACATACATACACACACATACATACATAAATACATACAATAGAAAAGAGCACCTGTCATCTCCAGATAAACCTGGAAACTTCCCCATTTGATAAACTGAGGGTCCAATTAACCTGCGGTTAGTATTCTTTAGCGACATCGTGGTTTTAAATGCTCTGCTCTAACCAGTTGGTACTGAGACCCAGTCTAATTATATACATAATACATACATACATACATACATACATACATACATACATACATACATACATACACATACATACATACATACATACATACATACATACATACATACATACATACATACATACATACAAACATACATACAATAGAAAAGAGCACCTGCCATCTCCAGATAAACCTGGAAATGTCCCCATTTGATAAACTGAGGGTCCAATGAACCTGCGGTTAGTATTTTTTAGCGACATCGTGGTTTTAAATGCTCTGCTCTAACCAGTTGGTACTGAGACCCAGTCTAATTATATAAATAATATACAATGTAACTGGTTAATATGATAAATGATTATATACTCAATATTAAATTTACTAATGTTATATTATCAGGCAGAGGAAACATTAGATTAGCTTTATTTTATGACAATAAATACATTCGAATAGCACTATACTATACCATTTACAGCCAGCTATCCAGTTTCACAGTTTCCACATAATACGAAGGAGGAAATCAGATTAGGAGAAAGTGATCTATATCTTTTGATATGAGAATGAAAAACATAAGAATACCATCGGGAATATAGACGGCAGTAGCCATGGGGATGTATCTAATTTGTGAATCAATTTACACGGATAATGAGGATTTTACAGTTCAAATATTTACGAATTGATCAAAAAGAAAAAAAAAGAAAAAAGGAACTGGAAGGGAAAATAAAATTTGGTCATATATGCGATAACTTTATGATACACTTTTATGGTAAATGCAAGCTTTATTAAATAATCTTCATGTGATAAAGTGCTTGCTCGATAACATTAATATCAAACGTTTGCCTTAACGTAGCATTCCCAATGCAGGCATGTCTAAGATACTATGGCTGTTGAATGTAAACGTAAATAATGGCATTATTGAACTTAATATAGCAGATGCATGGTGTCAAATCCATTCATTTGTCTGTCTGACGATAAAAGTGCTCACACGTCAATGTTGAAGGTTAGTTTCATATTTCTGTATCGATTTAATGTGGTCAACTGTCTACTGAAAACAGTGACCTAATAACTCCAGCGAGAAGCTGTATACATTCTCTCCATCTTGTAGTAGTAATAACAGGATTTACAATAGTATCCCTGTTATACTACAACTGTGGATGCTATATGAATAGATATTGAAAAATCTCGAAGTCAATGAATAATTTCGTGGTTATCATTTAGGATTACAAAAAATATGTCTTTACCTGTAAGGAAATCCCATACTAATCCGTGTATCGATCAGAAAATTCCTCATCAAACGTAAATAAATTTGAAGAAGAGCAAGTCCAACTCAACTCACCGATGTCAATTATTATCGGATTGGATTATTTGCATATTCGGCTTCATCGGTTGCCATGGGGACACGACCATTCTAAATATACTACATACTCTTAAACTGTTTGCATATTTTCTATCTGATTTTTACCACAATTGTGAAATTCCTCGTGAACTAGTTGACGTGGTGGTATTCAAATTATCCATCAATGTTTCATTGGCCAATTTTATGCCAAACGTTACGCGGGAGATATTGCTTGTTGACTTAAAGAACTGATATTTAGATAGGCGTCATAATAATGATAATTATTCTTCTGTTGAGTATGATTGATTTTACTTAACAATGTCAAGTCCAAATCTGAAAATATTTTTTTAAGATAACAGAACATCAATAATGGTATCTGCTGTTGGATCAATGATCCTGTTTAAAACGAGCAGGTGTATTGCTGAAATAATTACTTTGGTTTGGAACATGAAGCTTGTGTTGGGAAAGATAAAATAGATTTACCATTTTTCTTGTCTTTTATACTATTAACGGTTTTATTCGATTATCCTGACGCAGAATATATTACAAAACCTTGAAACGGTCATGATACTTTTAATATTATCATGTTTTCACTCTTTGATTTACCAGGGGGTTTACCAAAAGAAATGTTAAAACCCTTGGTAAATTAAAATGTGAAAAAATAATACTAGCGTTTGGATTTTGGGAAGTTGGTACTTATGCATTCAACAAAGTCGCGCTATTTTACATTTTATACTGTAAATCCGGTTTTATTCGCGAGGAATCTATTTACGCACAATTTAGCGAGGTATTTTGCTCACAAAAATAAAATTATAGCTTGATGTTGTTTGATAATAGTAATAGTAAAATGGGTGTACAAATTCGCGGAAATATCATCTCGAGAGAAAATGTTCCTAATACAGTTAAGTAACATGCTAAATGAATTCACAATGGGTACAAGTTACATTAAATTTAGATATTTTTACTATGACAATCAAGCCTGTCCTTACTGATGACAACGACAGTGTACAGACACCAATGAATTGTTTGACAGTTGTAAAGTTAAAACACTGAAAAATTAAATATCCTAAAAGATGGTTGGTCATAAAAGTTTTTTGTCACATGACTTAAGGGGAAGAAGGACACCTCTTTATCCAACATTCTCTAACAAAAAGCATAAAACACATTGATACCATGGCGTTTGATCAAAGTTCTACTGTCCTACTGTGACACGGGACCCGTATTTTTACTGTCGCATCCGAAGAACAGAATCCGACCTCCCGCCGGCCGGACTCGAACTCATGATCTCACGATCAAGAGTCGAGCACGCTACCGACGTTTCAGGTCGTCTCTCAACAAGCGCTATCGAACAGGTAACTTAGTGAAACAGAGTAATTGCAAACAAGGTTATTATACCGACCGTAAATTTTACGGAATATTGACATCAAAAGCAATTTTCAATATATCTGTGTCAATAACTTGTCAATAAGTAGTTTACCTCTGTATATGAAAAGTTCATATGTTGAATCCGCCAAGATGTTTAAAAAAAATTTAGATTGTAGTAATGGGCATAACTAAAACGCATCTACATGTTCAAAACATCTACAGCTACAAACAACCTACAGGTACAAACCATCTGCAGGTATAAACCATCTACAGGTATAAACCATCTACAGGTATAACGTTGATGTGAACAAAATGAACCGCTTTTCTGGATGATTTTTTTTATCAATAAGCATCATATAACAACCCCGTTTTGTTTGGTTTAACAAGTACGTCAGAAACGTCAAAATAGTAAATGAATATAATAAGAAATCTGTTCGTTGGGGACAATAGTGAGATATAGAGGTCGCTAAAATGCTTCGTAAAGCAATATCTTATCCAGCACATTTAGTAACAGATGGTGTTATAAAGACAACTGAAGGGTAACAACTGTGTAATTTTATTTCTAAGCTTTATTTTAGTATATATATATATATATATATATATATATTTATATATATATATATATATATATATATATATATATATATATATATTATATATATATATATATATATGTATATATATATATATAGAACTATTACCTTCAAATTAAATTTCTTGCATTGTGAACTATAAAATCAAACATATCAGAATCAGTAACATATTTGTGAAACATCAAGATAGTTGATATATGAATAATAAGATTTATGATTTTGTTTATCGTAAGATTTTGGAAATATGTTCTTTATTCATCACATTTGGTCACAGATGGCGTCATAAAGGAAATAAAGGGTAACGGTTGTGACATTTTATTTCTACCGTATCATTGCTGTACTTATTTCTTCAATACACACTCTGATTAAGCGCATGAATGTCAAAGTATATTATAACCATTTATTAAGAGTGCAAACAGGTGACTTTCATACTTTGTCTTTTGTTAGATCAAAATTGTGTTTTCACGTGAACTTATGTTTTGGTAAATATATAAAAATAAGATTCCAAATTATTAATCTAAAGGAAGTATATGAGATAATATGCAAATCAGGTGAAAATTTAACACGTATGGACCTATGAATGTTCGGAAGTGGGACCAGGTTCCATGGAGGAGTAAGTATCCCCTGTCGACCAGTCACACCCACTGTGAGTCCTTAGTTAGATACAAAGGAAATAATTGAGGATTGAATTCACGTCATAATCGCTAAAGACGACAGGTAATTCAACATTTCACTTAATGCAACATTGTTATTGGAAACAAGGTATTTATACCGACCATATAAATTGCGAAATGTCGACATTAAACGCTGATTTGTTAACATATATAAATCGATTTAAAGCAACCTTTCCTTTTGTGGACTACCTCAATCTCTCTTTGATGACCAGCGTTGACACAAATTGTAAACATGACCTCTCATTTGTATTCATGGGCAAATTTTAAAAGTATCATGCAAAAATATTAAATATATCTAGACGTGTTTAACGGAGACATGGGATGTAAAATGTTATTAATAATCCTGTAAAGATATATCCGATTAAATTATTATTTTAAAGTGGTTCTTACGCAGCAAAAAAGTAAGACGTCGATATATATAAATATATATATATATATATATATATATATATATATATATATATATATATATATATATATTTATATATATATATATATATATAATATATGACTGTGTGTGTGTTCTTTTTTGTACCCCAATACGACGTATAAAGACGCATGGGCTTCTCATACGCTTAGTGCGTCCCTGATGTATTTTGTTTGCTTTTTGGTGTTTACGCCACACTCAACATTTTTATGGTGGGGTCCATTTTTTACTGTTGTAAACCCGAGTACAATGTATCCGGGAAAAGACAATTCATCATCCACAGTCAAGCTGTCATACTATCGTCTTCCACAGTCACGCTGTCAAACTTTCCCACAAAATCAATTTAAGTTCCAGTAAGCTCAAAACCACACAGCGCGATGCTATAACCAATCGAACCCCCCAAAATAAAAACAACACTCGTCATTTACCCTTTTTATGATCATTAATGCAATATTGAACTTGTGCCATATCGAATACCATATTGCCCATAGATATCATCAGCTATAGATGAAGTGCAACATTTTAACCCGTGCTATGGACTTACACCGATAAAGTAAGGAAAAGTTTTAATTTTACCACCTCAGCCATAGGATCTCGTTTTTAGGGTCACATTCGGAAGCCTGTTGACTTGTATGACTTGCTTGGCGAAGGAACAGTCACAGCCTTTATTAAAGTCGTCGAAGGTATGACCCAGACCCGACTGAGAATTGAACCAGGGAGATTTGCATCTGTGAGTCGAATAGCACTGCCACTAAAGATATGATAAATCATAATTTGGACCAATAAATGGATTCATGACTTTTTGGGGGATGGAGGTATTGTTGTGTAGTATTTTTAGTAATCTGGTTCTAGGTACAAATATGCATCAAAATAATTTGAACTGCTGTATGTCATTACACTTCATAGGTAATATTTCTATCTGAAGCAATTTGTATGCAATTTGGTGGCTCAAGGGTAAAATGAACAGTAAATAACATATTTGTACCTGTTGCTATACTTATTACAAATGTAAACAATATAATTTGCTAAAGAAAATTTGCATTCGCTCTCTGGTTTGTATTGGAAAATAAGAGTTTGAGCTATGTTTCCTCCTTTCTTATCGAAATTGACAAAAAATTGCAGTAGTGAAAATACCAAATGAATCAAATTGACAATTTGCAAAATACATGTACAAAAATAGATCTACGCAAGAATAAATTTTTATAAAACTCGTTCTGAGACCTTTGCTTGAACGGTTTTTATCACAATGAAAGGAATAAGTTATTTAGGGCATATATGAAGTAATCCACATAATGGTAATAAAGTGATAACTCGCAGTAAGTAATGAATGAATAAAATATTATAAACATAATACCAAAGTTATAATACTCCAGACGATATCGTTTCTGTCAATTAGACTTCATCAGTTGAGCTCCAATTTAAAAGTTATGTGTATGTTCTAATGAGAAAGTGGTAAATCAACAAGACGGCAACAAACATAGATAGCATTGCCTTAGCTATGTATAACGAAGTACATAAATATAATATGTATATATATTTTAATAAAAGATAAAAATGCGAAAGGTCCCGGGTTCGATTTCCGGGGGACATGCCAAAATCTTTTAAAATGTTTGTGATTGTTCTTTTGCAATGGGTTTTGCATACGAAATGATAGTGACGGTTCTTTCGGGTGAGACTTAAAACCAAGGTCCCGTGTCACGGAAAGCGTCACACATAATAGAGCCGTTACTGCGTCATTCCATAGCAAAAGTTAAAATTGGAAGCACACGGGCTAGTGACATCCCAATCCCCAAGTGAAAAATTATTGGCAGGATATATAAAACACTAAATTGCAAGAATATAAAGAATTGCATTGTAAGTCATCATTTAGCGAATTTCAGGATCGTTAATAAAGAATTCATGTATCATCCGACCATCTATTATCACGCACATCAATAATTACGCATTCCGGTATCCTTTTCGCGATATTCTACGGTATTTTTACTATTTCTAGATGGTGGACAGGTGACGCTGATTCCTCCTTGACACTTGATCCCAACTCTGTATTCTTTACATTAAGCACGGTAAATGACGACTCAAGGTGAAAACTAGTTATCGAGTATCTACTTGGGATGATTTTCGCATCTGATGATTCTCTACCAGTGAAATATTACCGTTAAGCAGAAATCGAAACGTAAAAATGCTGTTTGTACATTAGGTATAAATGATGGTTTTATTCTTCATTACAACATTTTAGCATGAATAAAGATTTCTGCAAGATATGTCCAAAATATTTTTCGCAAAATTCAACAAATTGAAAATGTTTTTCTTCTTTTCAAATTTGACTACATACAAACCATAAATGTAGCACTTAAGTCCTGAAGTCTCACCTCAAAGCAAACAGTGGAAATTTTCAGGACTATCAAGAACTAAACAGAAGCTATTAGGTAAGGAGATGACATGACTTTACTAGCGATGTCGTCCTGTTATCGTAGTAGAACATCTTGAGAGATGTTTAACCGGAAAGGAAAGCTTTAAAAAGGAAAGATTTAATAGATATAGTCCATTCAGTTCATGAAAGCTCCCCTTTAGACGACAATGAATACGCAGTCATTTCAATTTATGGATATGGCTTTCGACTGAATCCATGGTTTCTATGTTGTAGTAATTGCTGTTATGAACTGATGTTTTTCGTTTATCATCAGACCAAAAAACAAAAAAAAACGAAAACAAAAAGAAAAAAACAAAACAAAACAAAGAGAACAAAAAAAAAGAAAAAAAGAACAACACCAAAAAACAAAAATAAAAAAAATAAAAACATTGATGCAGCATTAAATCAAATTACATGAATTTTCTTAAGGCAAATTAATTGCCAATAAACAGGTTCTGTTTTATAAATAGTTTGGTAAACCTTTCATTGCGGTAATTTTTAGACGGGATTAGGAATACATTTTTTGGCCTTGTATGATGGTACGTTCGGTTCGGAACTACATTAATTTAAAATTTGATCACAATTGATGAAGTCGTGTTGACAGAAACGTTCATCTTTAGCATTTGTTTTGGCCTGCCTTGTGAACGTTGGTATAATGTTATAATATACTCACAAAAATCAAACCAGTTCCGGAAATTACCAGTGGAGGTGATGCAAAGATATGCAAAGATGGCGTCAAATGCCAACAATTGTCCTCCCTCTGTGAATTCACATAGGCTTGTAATTTCAAAATCCAATAATCATGGATTGATCTTAGTCACCCAGAATAAACATCAATGAAATATATATTGGCATCAAAGACTGTCTAATTATGTTAAGACATTGTACAACATAACAAGATAGAGCAAGTATTAATATGTCAGCCATTTTTAAAATGCAAATATGCCATTAATAGCATAATGCAAACGTAATGAAACTAGTTTCAAGCCACTTTGAAAACCAAAAACAAACCAAACGTCTTTATCAATTGCATTTCAAGTATCTTTTGCATGTGATATAAAACACAGATTCCAAAGTATTAACTGTCAGGTAGTCTACGAGACGGTATACATATCTGGTGAATATAAAACATAACCGATTTCATATCTTGGCTGCCCGGTGGTAATGGATTATCACAATTATGCAAATCATATTGAGTCATATTGCGATCAGTTTGCTCATCATAAATAAATTTGGAAATAGAGTATTTTTTAGGAATCAATTCAAACTATAATTTTTTTTCTTAAAAATTCCTCTTCATTAAAGGAAAACCTTTGGGGAAATAAGAAATCCAACTTTTAAATTCAGTCTTCCTTAAACCTCAAATGAATTATTCAAACTTTTATAAATCGTGGTTATTGATATTGTTTATCGACATGTTATAGGACTGAGGTGCACAATACTTTGTGAAATTTGAAGTTAGCTGATGTTAAACCAATGGACTAACTATAGATTAAATTTAACAATGTATTGCGCAACTGGGTCTTGGTGTGTATCTAAAATTAACACTAATATAAAAACCTCAGATACCAAAGCATAAATCAATAGAATGTCCAGGACATAGATACAAATCCGGTAAAAATGGACAAACACGGACCTCTGGAAACCAAGATGTGGGATCAGGTGCCATGGAGGAGTAAGCATCCCCTGTCGACCGGTCACACACGCCGTGAGTCCACAGTCAAGTCCAATGAAACACGTGAGGAGTGTATCCTCGTCACAATTGGTACAGACGTCTCAACAACCGCCAACGAAAAGGCAACTCAACATTTCACTTAGTGAAAAGAGTAGTCGCAAACAAGACTATTATACCGACCGTAAAACTTCCGGAACGTTGACATTAAACGAGTGAAAATATGTATCCATGATCATATGGAGTACAAAGTATAATGTCTAAAATTTGACAGTTTTCCAATTTTCAGTATAAATTTACAACAACAATGTCCATGACTAATCGATTGCAGTAATAAATACAATTTAAGCGTTTTGTTCATAAAAGCAATAATGTCGTGTTAGCGGATACTCTATATGTTGCAATATCGGCTATAAATTAGATTTATATTAATGTTTAATCGGACGTGGGTCATATGTTTGTTCTCATTATTGATATTATAATATGTGCTGCATATTTTCATTTCTACACGAATGAGAATTTGAAATAAACAGTTTTCTCTTTTCTTTCCTTCACCATAAGAAACTGGCCACTACTATATGATTTAAAATTGCTGAGGTCCACCCTCAGATATGAAGATAGAATCGGAAATCTATTAAATTTTCTTTGCCCATGATGTCATATAAAGTAAAATTAGAACATTAACCCTTGATTGTCAAGGTCAGGTCAAATGGGATACATTGTGTTAGTGAAGATCCACACTCGGCAGTATTTGACCGAGTTATGGGATGCTTTGTTTTAGTGAAGATCAACATTTGACAGTACTTGACCGAAATATGGGATACATTGTGTTAGTGAAGACCATCACTCGGTAGTATTTGATCGACCTGGGAATCATGCCATTTGGTACTACTTTGTATCAGTACTCGATGAATTTTGTGAAATTTTTTTAATTTCGATTTTATGTTTATTTCAAGGTTCTGAAATACTTAAATCAGAGATTATTGATTCTGTGGCGGACGAAAGACAATTACAACGTGTTGTAAGATGCATCAAGGTCATAGCATAGATTTATTTTAATCTCTCTCTCTCTGTGTTAAGATTACATCACTGACTGGAAGTCAGATATATATGATATATATAGGATATATATATATATATATATATATATATATATATATATATATATATATATATATATATATATATATATATATATATATATATATATATATATATATATATATATATATATATATATATATATTTAGCAAATTAAAACAACTAAACCCAAATGTCTAGTGATTTTCATTAGGACGCATTTTATACATCTCCGTCAAAACATTTTCCTGCTTGAGAAAATCAACATCATCCGGAGACTTTGATGTATATCATACTGATGCAGTGTAAAATTACAATTTATCAATGAAGTCCATAATCTGACTTTATAAGAAAACATCGCACTAGTTATTTACTTTCACTTTTGATATACTTTATTCCAATCGCATACTGAGAAGAAGTGTAAACAAACTTTGAAAATATGACAGAATTATGTATTGATTCTTTACGTATCAATCTTAAATGAAATATAAGAAATAAGTGCTATGGACCATTGAAGGCTATTTTTTGTGATGTGGCAAGGTACCTCTGCATCAATACTTATCGTAAGGGCAAGCGACCTTTACTTCTTATTCCGTGTCATTGTGCAAGGACAGACGTTTTGGAGGGATTTTGCTCGAAATATGAAATAATCGTATGCTGATCAAGCCGCGGCATATTTTATCATTTGGGAAATAGAAAGATTATATGTAGGCGTTAAAAGGGATATTAATATTTTTAAAATACCGAAGGTTGGCGGTAGAAAAGCCGAAATCATCACGTTTATTGAAGTTTTGTTGTCAATTTCCTGACCGGGTCAATAGAAAATGATATGCTAGAGTAGAAGCGAGGGTGTTATTCTGTGGTGTTGTTTGTTTTCACGTCAGAATGGAAATTATCATTAGTAATAGAGACAGAACGTCGTCGATATATATCATTTTCGTCAAAGGACACAACTGGTTCCAATAGGAACACTGACGGGATAGTAACAGACATGGTATGAATGACAAAAGACACTGATATGAATTGTCAACTGTTTCACTGAGCAACACAATTTAAATATTTATGTTTTAAGCACATGTTTAAGTCACTGATTTCGAGTGTTACTGAGAAAATGTAAATCTATGATTTGCAATTGTTGGAACCATTTCTTAGCTATGTTCATGACATAATAATCGAAAAAACCGCTGATGTTTCCATTTCAAGTGAGCTTGATTGCTTAAATTTTTACCCTCTTTCAATTTATAGTCAGCACATTGTAACAGATGTAAATCCGAGGTTTGTTTGACTAGATCTCACAGCATGTGTCTAAATTTGCGGTTTCGTATAGACATTTCTGAATGAATGATGGATTCTCACTGGGACAACAATACATAGTAACACATTAAAATACAATATGCATTATGTTATACAATATGTAGGGTAACGATGTAAAGATGATCTCGTATGACTCTAACCCCAATCACAAATGAAGTATTGGTTAGGCCCTTTGATTTATTCATGTTCCCCACTGTGACAACACCAAAGTAATCTGTATCACAGAACGATGCCATTCACTTTATGAATTGGCTTAATCTAGCATCACATTTATTATTGCGAGCAAAAAGCTTGAATAATTGAAAGTAATTCATATGAAGGTCTCGCGCTATTGTAGCATCAGCCACAAGCATAATTTGTTTGATTGTGTTCAGTCGTTTCCTATCAACAACAGCAAGGGACCACTGCGATAACACGATGATGTATTATTCAAAATGTCGCAGTTATTGATATATCATTATCTCTTAGGATCATAGGCAATATTTGCAATTTGACGAACACTTGATTGGTTTTTTTTCTGAAATATTAAATTTTTTACATAGTGGGTAATATAGAAATTCTATTCCCAGCAGATTTTGTCGGTCGACAATTAGAAAAGATATTCAACTAGATTTGTCGTGTTGTTTATGCGAGCCTGGCTCTGACGTTTGCAAAATCCTTTTGAATTAATTAAATTACCTTTACGCCATGTTTTGCTGAAATTATATCTCTAATATTGATGGCCACATGTACATTTGTGTAAAACAGTTTCCTCGCGATCCTGAGATTTAATCATGCTAATTACAAGCTATGGAATCCAATGTAACCGTATTGACGTCCATATTGATTCAGAAAGGAATGGTCTTAATTTAATCTTAAGAATATATACTATAAGTGATGAAAATGTCGCAACATATTTATCAGTTTAAGATAACATTTTAAAGATTTGCTAGCTATAGTCAAAACCTAGGTAATTTATACCGTTTAAAAGTTTTTTACAAAATTTTATTTATTTTTTATCATAAAATGTGAATTTTGTTAACCGAACTGTATCTTTCCTTATCCTTTGTTTTTAAAATGTCATCTTAAGGGTAGATGTATTGGGGGAAAAGAAATACATAGTTAGGTGAAATACAATAAACACAACATGGTATACATCTATTTTGTTACAATAATGAACAAAACAAATCTTAAAATAAATCGTTTCTTTGTTACCAAAATGAATGATTTATAGATTGCCTAAGGTTTTTGTAACACATGTAGCAATTTACAGGAATCTTTGCTACGCACTTGTGAATAAGATATGCATAATTGCATTTTTACATGCATTTTCAGTATAAAGACTGTCTTGGATTTTCCCCTTGTGATATGAATATTGAATGACCTGATTTTCAATGTAAAACCAATACAGAGACGGATCATACACATTAAAATTGTTTTTGTACACGCCAATTTTGTTCTGGAGTCGGGTGAAATAAGTATCTTTTCAAGTTTAGCCAAACGATGAAGTTTTACTTCAGCATTACAATATACGATCTACCCTTTTGTTCATATGAAGCATATTTCATTCAGAGGCGTCTGGCGTATGTTTAGCGTCCACCATAAAAATAATATGAAATTATATCTCTAATATTGATGGCCACATGTACATTTGTGTAAAACAGTTTCCTCGCGATCCTGAGATTTAATCATACTAATTACAAGCTATGGAATCCAATGTAACCGTATTGACGTCCATATTGATTCAGAAAGGAATGGTCTTAATTTAATCTTAAGAATATATACTATAAGGGATGAAAATGTCGCAACATTTAATTATCAGTTTAAGATAACATTTTAAAGATTTGCTAGCTATAGTCAAAACTTAGGTAATTTATACCGTTTAAATGTTTTTTACAAAATTTTATTTATTTTTTATCATAAAATGTGAATTTTGTTAACCGAACTGTATCTTTTCAAGTTTAGCCAAACGATGAAGTTTTACTTCAGCATTACAATATACGATCTACCCTTTTGTTCATATGAAGCATATTTCATTCAGAGGCGTCTGGCGTATGTTTAGCGTCCACCGTAAAAAATAATATGACAACCAAACACACCACTAAAATTATGATTTTGACTTTCTTCTTGTCAACTTTTCATATTCAATTATTACCATCTCGTTATCATCTATCAGTTAACCTGGATACGATGCTTGATTTGTCCAAGATGATCCGATATGTAAGCTCCTGTTCCGATTAGATCATGTCATACACAGAGACAATTTATCTGATGTTGTTGTCACAAATATATGAGGATTTGCGTCAACTATTTCTCGTCGCCCCGTTTTCTGATACACCGCCTAGTGTGTCTAACGAAAACTGTGAACAACATCTCATAGGTGTGTCAGCAACATTTCATTGGTGTGTCATTATCATTAATTGGAATCTGTACTTCCGGATTGTGTGTGTTAAGTGTACTATCTACCTAACTACGTATCTACGTATCTATCTATCTATCTATCTATCTATCTATCTATCTATCTATCTATCTATGTTTATCCCTCTTTCCTACCTTTTATCTGAAATTAAAATTATTTTGTATCTTCACTCATGTGTATTATGTTGTAGGGTGTAACTGTGTTAAATCTTGAGTTCTTCAAATTACACGAAAATTACATCTGATCCACTTCAGATTTTCCAGAAATTTATTCTTGTCCAACAATCACTATCAAAATAATCTACAAGCAAAAGTGTCCACCATCTCAGGACGACTACGTGAGTGGTAATTGAAGTCATTGAGTGGGAGAATATCAAGATTACAGCAGAGCTAAATCACGTTACCGTATAGGACAGAATAGCACATCAATAGTTTACTTATAAATCATTCAAAATGTAACTTTAGTTTGAAGATGACTTAATTAATAATTCAGCAATCTTTGATGAGTCTCAAAGGACCACAGAATAGTGTCTGAATCAATTATCTTCAGATAATGTATTGCTACACAAAAGAGAACAATTTTACCAAGATTTTGTCTCATTTGATTTAACATTCCTTGTTGCTGCATTTACTGATTATATATCTCTATTAACTACACAGGAATAAGAAAAACAATTCCCGGGGATACTGAGAATTATGCCTTCCATGAGATGATGGTCGAAAGGAATGAATAAAAGGGAAGTAACTCGGATGATGTATTCTTTGAAATCTCCCAGACGATCGACTAGTATTTCTTTCATATGTATGTTATCTCATTCACCCCTAAAGACACATTGGACTGGTCTAAGTCAATGATTTACAGAAGAGTCCATTGTTTTTCAAGGTTTGATGAGTTAACAGAGAAGAAGCGAATGAATTGGTATTGGAATATAAAAATACCATTCGACTTCTCTGCGACATGTCTGATATACAGCATTTCTTAAAATTAAACTTTATTTTACAAAAATAAACAAACAAGTTCATCAACTTATATCAATATCTCTTACTGGCACTGATGTTGGCATGAGGGATAATTAATGTGGAAGGAAACCGGGAGAAAACCCAAGTATCGGAACTACACCATACACAGTATTACGCTGTGTAGCATCATTTCGCCATCATTACCCGAAATGGAAACGTTAAATGTGGTATGGGAAAATTTCTCTTTAGAGGTACTCTTTCACAGATTGTCAAACAGGAAGGTCAAATTTAATTTTCGTATAAATTCATGTCTTTATCCTCAATTTCTAAATCTTTCATGTTCAAATGCAAACCTGCTTACCTGAGAGCAAATAAACAGTATTTGGTATATGTTTGTTTGTTTACAGGATATCAAAAACACAAAGGGTAATTCAAGGAAAATATACACGAATATTCGACATAAATCAAAAAGTATTTACGAATATCCGAATGCTGATTTTGGTTTTCGTTTCGGCTGTTCTATTAAATTAGTTACAACAAAAAGAATTAGTCATTATAAAGTTAATGGAACGAAATTCTAATATAATTTTATTGATCCATCACAGATATATAATAGAAAAAAAATGCACTGAACGAAAATATTCTCAGACTAAGAGGGTAGTTGAACATTTCATTGAACGGCATATCGGTATTCACTTAAGCGTATTACGATTAATGTCACATATCTAGACGATGCTACATCTCACTAGTACAAACATATCAATTACATGTAACAACATATTTGCATATTCCACAGGGATATATGAATTTAATGACCATAAAATAATGGAAGAAAACCAATATTTTGAATAGTCGTGATGAGGTAATAGAGTGTACATTTTACGAATTGTACAATAGGGTTTGCGTTAATCGAATGTTTGTCCAGATCTGGGACCTAGTGATCCTTGCCTCTTTAAAAGCATTTGAGTGACATAAAATTTTGTGTTGTTGTTGTTGTTGTTGATGAAGATGATGATGGTACTGAGAATGATGATCATGATGATTGGCATCAGAAGTGAAAACCTTGGGTTTATCGATATTGATTGAAAATACAGGTGCTGTATCACAGGCAATCTGATACGAATACAGGTGCTATACCGCAGGCAATCTGATACGAATACAGGTGCTGTATCATAGGCAGTCTGATACGAATACAGGTGCTGTATCATAGGTAGTCTGATACGAATACAGGTGCTGTATCACAGGTAGTCTGATACGAATACAGGTGCTGTATCACAGGCAATCTGATACGAATACAGGTGCTCTATCACAGGCAGTCTGATACGAAAACAGGCGCTGTATCACAGGTAGTCTGATACGAATACAGGTGCTGTATCACAGGCAATCTGATACGAATACAGGTGCTCTATCACAGGTAGTCTGATACGAATACAGGTTCTGTGTTACATGCAGTCTGATACGAATACAGGTTCTGTGTCACAGGCAATCTGATACGAATACAGGTGCTCTATCACAGGTAGTCTGATACGAATACAGGTTCTGTGTTACATGCAGTCTGATACGAATACAGGTTCTGTGTCACAGGCAATCTGATACGAATACAGGTGCTGTCTTACATGCAGTCTGATACGAATACAGGTTCTGTGTCACAGGCAATCTGATACGAATACAGGTGCTGTATCACAGGTAGTCTGATACGAATACAGGTGCTGTGTTACATGCAGTCTGATACGAATACAGGTTCTGTGTCACAGGCAATCTGATACGAATACAGGTGCTGTATCACAGGTAGTCTGATACGAATACGGTGCTGTGTTACATGCAGTCTGATACGAATACAGGTTCTGTGTCACAGGCAATCTGATACGAATACAGGTGCTGTATCACAGGCAGTCTGATACAAATTAAAATGAGAGAGAGAGAGAGAGAGAGAGAGAGAGAGAGAGAGAGAGAGAGAGAGAGAGAGAGAGAGAGAGAGAGATTTGAAATAATTGTTGAACCTGAAGTAATGTAAGAAGACGCGGCCATTAATATTCACATATACAATCTAACAATTCTTTTCCACATGAATATGAAATAATACAAACACGTGCCGTGCGTTCGATGCAGTCTGTTCCATGGCATTCGGTTATCTTCGTTAAGATATCGAAAGTTAATATAAGATACATATTCAAACTTACAGTTACAACAGCGTTCTTATAACCACAAGGTGATCTCTTTTCTGGTGTATACGAGATAATATACTGCAAAAAACATGCATGTAAAATTAAATAACCATTTTGTACACGACAAATACATTCAAGATTTGTATTCAACTAGGCGTGAACAATTTATTCCTTTATGTTTCTGAATCATTTTAAAATACAACCAAATATTGGAGATATAATATACAGATCCCCAGCTAATTATTAAATGTCGACAATTTGTTTTGACTTTGGATACTTCTATAACTTCTATAACTCATCTTTCTAACTGTGTTGCATTTGATTGTGCATTGTATTACCCAACAATTTCAATATTTCTATGAATAATTAAACCGCTGATTGCAAAGTGACAGTAAAACACGTGATCAGGATGCTGAGGCAGATAACGTAAATGTTACGGAATCTGATCCCACGCTTTATTCTATATCGAATAATTCAATTGGTACCAGATCAAATGAAAACATTACACCTAACATTACATTATAAAGTTGAGGCTTCCATTTACGAGGGGACGTGACAAATTGGGAATATATATTCAACTCTTGTTATAACGGCACTTGATATAACAGCATTTTTGGTTAATGGCAGAAATTTCATAGGAACAAATTTACATCCATGTTAGTTTGTATGATATAACAGCATATTTGCTTTCCACCACCAGCTGTGATTTTTGGCAACAAACATGCATTTTACCTTTATAATTGACTTGTTGTAATAGCAAAACATATAAAAAATGAAAAGTTGTTGCCATAATTTGTTAAATTGATAGACTGAAAATAACAATAAAAACAATTTTATTTATTGAAGTCATTTTATTTTATTCAAACTGAATTAAGGTTTAGCATTTAATAGGGGTTTAAAACAAATCATGTTCATGCAGTCTTAATTTGGCGCCAAGTCAAAATTTGATAAAACAGCATATTTGATATAACGACAATTTTACAGGATCCCAACCTGGCCGTTATAACAAGAGTTGACTATATATATATATATATATATAGTCAAACCCACCTATACTGAACCTCGTTTTTTATCCCGCTTTATTTGAAATGATTAAGATTCCCCGGCCAAATACATGTATCTTTATTACTATTATTTTATTACCCTTTATTTTGAAAACTTGTTCATTTGAAAGTAAATTTCATTCCCTTTTCGAATTCTTATATATATATATATACTATATCAGGGTTTTAGTTTCAGTTTCTCTGACAATGAAAAATAAAAGCGGTACGTAAGTTACTTTGTTCAGTTGGCGTTTAGCTCTATACACAATACAAGTATTCATGTAGTCTCTTTTACTCAGAAAAAAACAATAAATCTATATGAATGTTGTGTAAGTTAATGTTTATACTATGTAGGGGTTTTCGTTATTCTAACGATGAAAACACAAAAGCGTAGCGTCAATTCCATATGAGTTGGGTATTTTGAGATCAGGAAAAACCATTTGTGCATGGGAATTGTTTAGGACATGAATCAGTGACGTTTTTAAATCTAACTACCTTAGTAACGGAACTAATCTGTAATTTGACAATAGAGATCATCATGTAATTTGATTACATGAACAGTATTGTAATTTGAACGTTCTTAACTTACTGTTATTTAATTTGAATACCCCGACTTCGATGCAACTGAAATTTCCAAGGCATTCAATACTAAATCGAATTAATTCTTAGCTTCTAAACGTCGTGTTTTTAGAATTTTACAATGAATAGCAATGATTTGTTCAGCAGTATCATGACAATTACAAACTTTTTCCTATCAGTTGATATTTTCGTGTGAATTTTGTTTGTTATATAGATCTGCTAGTGGAATTAGTTCGGTTTTGGTTAGCACACACGCTATTGATCCGATTCAGAAATAACTGGGGCTGTCTACGTTGAAATGTCAACGTAGACATGCTTACTGAATAATGATGATTTTTTTTATTAGAAATTGATCAAAATTGTTCAAAGCACACATACGTTCATATTTCTGATCGAAATCAATTGAACATTTCTGGAATTTTATTTCAAAAGAAAACTTGAATATTGTATTTTAGTTAGAAATTGTTGTTTAACATCCTACCATGAATTTTTCACATGTATGAGAATGTCGCCAGTCAAGTACATTTTTATCACACATGTATGTAGCATATTTTTTTTTCAGATGAACTGAAATCAAAGCTCAGTATTTCAATCAAGAAATGATAATGCAAGTCTGTGAAAAATGCTGACTCACTCATTCGGCTTTTTTTTTATATCGCTGTTTGAATTACATGAAGAAGTTTTTCACGAAACAAGACTATTCTATCTAGCAAGGTAATTTTGTTTCTCATGAATAACTGAATTAGTCTTCCTTTTCAACTTAGAATTTCAGATGTTTTGGCGAGATAATTATGTATTGTTTTTCAGCGTGTTTCTATTTACAGATAATTGATATATGTCCCTTCTTAAGCCTGAGAATATATCGCCATAGATATTATGCAAACCTATTTTGTGGACTTCGCGTTTGACAGTGTACATATAGTAATTACCCTTTTCTGTTATTTTGATGTCTGAATACAATGTTTTCATCAGAATGAGATTAGGGTGGCAACAATGTCTATTTTTTTACGAATATGAATAAAATTTATCCATGATATATATCATGTATAGCCACCATGGCTTCCTATATAGATCGGGATTAGGTCAAATCGCATTGGCTTACGACAAGGATACATTCCTCAATTACTTGATATGAATTTCCCTGAGGGAAGCTTACTCCTCCAATGCACCTAATGCCACCTCTGTAATTTCAGAGGTTAGTGTCTGTCCTATTGTTACTTGATTTGTTTTTGTCTCATGAACCTTCGTACGATTAATACATTGGTATACTCCGATTCGCATAAGAAGGCGGGGCGGAATAACCATTTGATAATCATACGAGTGATTCTACTCACTTTCCGGTTATGACAAAGTACACTGGGAGAAGGTTTTATACCTCACTGGATACTATCTTGTGTACAGTGACAAGCAGGAACGATTACCTCTTCTCAGTATAATTAATGTTATGGTTTATTACAAAAAAGTTAACCTCGTCCAGGTCAAAAAATGTTTTCACGAGACTCCTACCGCGCAGGAGTTTTATATTCATTGCAGCCTCTGGTTGGAGTATTTTATCTGCTGTATGTAATTCTAAAATATATGTATGAAATTCTCTATATATGCAATTTATGTTTGATGACACTATGAATGCTAGAGTTAAACGTATTTCTTTTTGAAAGGATATATAAAGTTCATTCAAAATTTTAAATTGATATATATCGTATCGTCTATATATACATGTCTGTTTGTCTTTAACTATAGTCACTGTAGTTTTACTTTAACAATTTCGATTTTGTTTCTACTTTTACTTGATGTGTAATTACAAATAAGTGCTGAATACAGGCATAAAACTAGTATATTCCTATATATTTTTGTGGAAACCAGACTGCCAGGTTCAGTGTGGTATGCATATACAAACAGTCTCAAGCAATTTTCACAAAATATGTAAGAATTTAAGAATGCCTGCCGTAAAGTGAGTAGAATGATCAATAACAGCATGAAAAGGTTATCCCACTATGTTAAGGGAATCGGAGCAAAGCATTTCGAACAGAGGGTGATACTGACTTCATTTAATGTTCCCAAAAGCTAAGATATTTATTTTTTCAATGGTACTCTTAGACGGATTTACCAACACATTTAGATTTATTACTAGGCCTTGTATAATGCCACTTTTTCTTTCGGGAAATGTATCTCATATTATAGTCGAGCTCAAAGCAACTGATGAAGACTTATTGACAGAAACGATCGTCTTGGGCATTTGTTTTGGTGTCTTTTGTAAAATTTTAACTTTGGTATTGTATATATTACTATTCTAGGGAACCCGTATACAACTATATTTTCCGACTTTATTGGTAGTTCTAACGTAATGCAGAAACTGATTGCAGAGTTAATAATTTCAAAATAAATCAACATAGCAACTCCTTTCAACATCAATTTCAAAATTCTAAATCACATACTTTTGCAGTATATCAAAGAAAAAAAGAAAAAGAAAACGCAAATGCCATTTAAAACAAAATCAATACCACAATGTAATATGTCCTCTATGCAACCTAGAACTGTAGTTCTTTGTAAAATAATTCCTGAATGAGAAACGTTGGCAGCTAAATACGGTCTATTTACACGATATTTTTAAAATAACTATTTATAATAAATATATTATACTTTTTACATAATGGATGGTTTGACAACTTTTACAAGTCTTAAGGGGAGCATTTATTCCATAACATTTTGTGAACTATATGTATTATATTTGAATCAGAAAACTAGCAAACATATTCAAAGTTTTAAATCATGATTGAATAATAAACAACAGTGTTGACAGTATGGGAGTAAAACAAAATTTGACAACAGAAAAACAACACTCGGGAATTAGTCACTAATATCAAATACACATAAACTTTTGGAATCTGTAATGTTCTGATATCCTAAAGATTAACTTTTATTGAAGATGAAATATTTTGTTCTGTGAAAAAGGACCTCCGTGGCCAAGTGACTAGAACATCTGGACTTGAATCACGAAGTCTCTCACTTCTGGTCAGTGCAGGTCCGCTGGAACCTAAGCTGATTTTGTAGAGAATGTTTGTCAGTTTACTTGCTCTTTACTTGGTCTCTTCCAAGGTACATTGTAACCGGGTTCTTTCCTCCACCAATAAAAAGTGGCCGCCACCAAATAACTGAAAATTTTTTGAGTGTGGCATAAAACAATATTCAAAATTCACAAAAAAATCTAACAATATCCTTGTAATTATGAAATGTAATTGGATTTATTACCGTTTTTTGTGGGAAGTAAAGTAGCTTTTTCAAAGCGTCTTTGCAAAAATATGGGTACTAGTTATATGCATCAGGATTCTAGATATTGTAGAATTTTCAAAAATCCACCGATCCCGAAAAAAGTTGTATTATTTGATATCGTCAGAGAGCTTTCCCGTCTCCATGAAAATGCTATCATCGTTCCTGCTGATATAGCATCTAACAACTTCACATTTGTCTGCAGACGATACTACTTCAGCATTCTAAAAGAGGAACTTGGACTCTACACATTTCCTGGAAACCCTACAAACACTCTCACTGATTTCTCTACTTCAGAAATATTAGATAATCATAAATCCGTTCTCACTTCGTTTGGAATACCGACAAGTGACGCGGAGCTTAAATTGCCATACATTTATTGGATTCCGAAGATATAAAAAACTATATAAACACCGATTCATTGCGGGATTATCTATGTGCTCCACCAAGCCTCTATCTATTTTACTCGCCAAACTTCTCTTACATATTAAACAAGGTCTTCAGAAGTACTGTACAACAGCCTTCTCAAGAAGCGGAGTCAATCAGATTTGGATCCTAAAGAATTCAAAAGAATTGTTGGAACATTTAAAGTCTCCATTCAAACATATTACAAACATCATGTCTTTTAATTTTTCGACCCTTTACACAATAATTCCTCATCAAAAACTCAAAAACAGATTAATATCTATTATACAAAACTCCTTTGTATACAAAAATGGAAATCGCTGATAAAAATATTTAGTGTCAGGTCATGAAGAAATTTATTTTGTTAAGGAACTCTCTGATTCCAAGAAAGAGTACACTGAAGACGATATCATCAAGATGCTGGAGTTTCTAATAAAAAGTTCTAATAATTCAGAATTCAGATTTACCTCGTCCAGATGTATCCTGTTGAGCTTGAGATCAATGAGACAACAAAGAACAACACATCTGCTTCTTACCTAGATTTACTCCTGTTGATTGAAATATAAAAAAAGTCTCAGATACCAAAGTATAAATCACTGGGATGCCCAGAATATAGGTACAAATATGGTAAAAAAAATGGACAAACACGGACCTCTTGAAATCAAGATGTGGGATCAAGTGCCACGAAGGAGTAAGCATCCCCCTGTCGACCGGTCACACCCGTCCTGAGTCTACAGTCAAATTAAAATGAAATACACGAGGAACAAATCCTCGTCATAATTGGTACAGACGTCTGAACAACCGCCATCGAACAGGTAACTTAACATTGCACTTAGTGAAATAGGGCAGTCGCAAACAAGACTATTATACCAACCGTAAAATTCGCGGAACGTTGACATCAAACGTGGTTTTCGATATCCCTGTGTCAATAATTTGTCAGTGAGTAGTTTACCTCTGCATATGAAATGTTCATATATTGAACATGTCTGGCATATCTGATCATTTGTGAAATATTAACTCCATATGCGGGTGATTTTGGGATATTACTACTTAAAGTGGAGTATTAATGATGGGAAAGTCGAAATCGTCGCGTTTGTCGAATAGCTTAGTAGTTAATTTCTTGTCTGTGTCTAAAGTACGTAAAATGTCTAAGTATGAAGCGTGTGTGCTTGATTCTGTTGTATCCTTATTTACTAGTTCGCCGGGATATATCGCATTGACAAATGAAAAATGTCGTTATTAATTGACAAAACGTCGTCGATATATCTAAATGTCAAATTAAAGGACACCGCAAACTTTTTCTTCTTTTGAACCTCACACCTCCTCTTATGACCAACGCGACGATTTCAATTTTCATATCACGAACTTCTCGTTTCTAAGTAGTAATATCCCATCTTCTCCTGCCAATGACGCTTTCATTTCACAACTTATACATTATGTCAGGGCATGTTCTTCTTATGAATGTTTTATTATGAGAACGAACGAAACGACTCGCCAATAAACTACTTACCCAAGGTTACGATATTGAACTCTTGAAATCGTCGTTTAATAAGTTTTATGGTCGATACATAGATCTTGTTAAACATTATGAAGCCCACCTCTCAGGAATGATAGATAGTATTCTGGGGCACGGCCACAGACAGTGACTACCTTTCGCCAATTGTCCTTTTCATTGAACTTGACCTTTTCATCGAGCTGGATAGGTTTCCATGGAACATTTTCGACGGGAACTCTGACTCCCTCCGGACGCCTTGTCCTATCTCGCTTGGGATTCACAATTATTCTTCATGTTGTGACCATTTACACATCTAATTTGTTCTAATGGACTTGAGTTTCGATTATGAATTGTACTTCTTCATTTTTACTCTATTCATTTATTTGTACAGGGAATCACTAATAGAGGAAAGCTTCCCGTATCATATCCAAATCTTATATATGTGAAAAATAAGTCATGATTTCTAGAAGTGAAGTAAATCCTGCTTCATAAATGTGTTACCACAGTGTTACATTTTGAAATTACGTGTGAATGTCAAGTATATATTTCTGCCTTAACAACAATAATTATAAAATACATAAACCCGGAATTAAGGAAAGTAAACATAATCAAATGTATTGGAACAAAATTGCTCTATAATTATTTTGGAAATCACAAAAATAATTGCAAAATTATAAAGTCAACAACAAGATATAATAATATATATATATATATATATATATATATATATATATATATATATATATATATATATATATATATATATATATATCTGTGTGTGTGTATATATATATATATATATCTGAGTGTGCGTATGTGTGTGTGTCTGTGTGTGTGTGTGTGTGTGTGTGTGTGTGTGTGTGTGTGTGTGTGTGTGTGTGTGTGTGTGTGTGTGTGTGTGTGTGTTGTATTTCATTGTAACTTTTGCATTTGTGTGTTTGTTGAAGTCTATGTACTATCTTCTAAATTGGTTTGGAATGTGTCAATTTATTTTCATGGAAAGACGAGCGAAATTTACAACGTCAATATCTTCTTTATTCACAGTAAGTGGCGTCAACAAAATAATGATTGCAAAGAAAATGTGTTGCTTCTGAGATAAATAAATAAATAGATAGATAGATAGATAGATAGACAGACAAACAGACAGACAGATAGATTGATCCATCGATCGACCTATTGATCGATAGATATTGTATTGATGTCAGTCAAGAAAAATCCAGAAGTATTCCTGAGAACTTGACACGTTATAATGAACAGGAATATCGCAGTCAATTGTTGAAACCTGTAGGAGCCAAGAATATTGAGTACTTACAGCCAATAGGATCAATATTCTATCACTGGTTGACACTCGTAATTTACTTAGTCTGGGTGTAATGAATGATAAATCTGATTACTTCTGTTATTTACGACTATAAAAGTGTTGCTGTCGTTAAAAAGAAATCTAGCAATGACTGTACTATTTTGAATAATTCTTCATATATATGGTTGTGATCGGTAATGGTGCCAAACACATCGTGCCAATGGATTTTGAGAGAGAGAGAGAGAGAGAGAGAGAGAGAGAGAGAGAGAGAGAGAGAGAGAGAGAGAGAGAGAGAGAGAGAGAGAGAGAGAGAGAGAGAGAAGGAGAGAGAGAGAGAGAGGTAGGTATCCATCGTATAAAGTAGTACATTAAATTGATATATTTCCGTCGAGATCTTGTTAAATTTCGGGGAAAAAAGTTAATTTCATTGACATATTATGTTAAAATGGGTATTGTTTAGACGAAATTCTTAACATTGATATTTATAGAATGAAAATAATTATGAACAGAAATCAACAAACAAAAACAACAACTATTTTTATTTGATGTGCAAGATTCATTCTCGCTTTTGATATTTGGTCCCTGAAAGCTTGGTATGTATACGGGGCATACCTATACATCAAAAGGTATAATCATTACCTTACCAGACATTAAATTTTGACCTATTATACAATGGATACCTGGGTCGGCCCGACTCAGTCGGTAGCCCATTCGACTCTTGATCGTGAGGTCATCAGTTCGAGTCCAGCCGGCGGCAGGTTGCTTTCCTGTCCTTTGAATTGAAACAGTAAAAACCGAGGTCCCGTGTCACAGTAGGTGTCGGTACGTTAGAGGACCTTCACTGCTCAATGGTCGTAAGTGCCGAGAATAGGCCAAAATTTGAAGCACTTCATCGGCATTTGGTGACGTCTCCATATGAGTGAAAGATTCTTAAGTGGGAGATTAAACAACATTAAACAAACAATGGATACCTCAAACTCTGAATTTTCTATGATTACTAAAATCTTAAATATGTACTACGCGGCGTGGTATATGACGGTTAAGATGTTTTATCGATCTGGTGGCTAAGTTTGTAGCTTCAAAATACGGCCATGTGAATAACTGATTAACAGACAATGGCAGGTTGGCGTGGTAATTAACAAATGTAAAATGAAACTAATTTACAACATCGGTTTTCTAAGCTTTCTCCATGAATATTTTATAAGCTTTTTCTCTATGACCGGCAAGTGGTAATATTGGACACCTACATGGGAAAAATAACTCTTCAAAAAGCGTTGATTGCCAGTAAAGGTTACTTCCGGTATAACAACTTAACGGAGAAAATAGACAACTTTTTTATAAACAATGTCTTATATCGAGTGAATGTTGTG
The DNA here is from genome assembly GCA_030159075.1 of Atrina japonica. Taxonomy (NCBI): domain Eukaryota; kingdom Metazoa; phylum Mollusca; class Bivalvia; order Pterioida; family Pinnidae; genus Atrina; species Atrina japonica. Next base: position 612,696 of record BROG01000002.1, read on the forward strand.
TTGCTGGTAGCGGGAGTAAAATCGGACATATTGAATGTGTGAGGCAAATATTTAAGACACGCTATTAAATTATTTCAACGACATCTCCGGTTTTTACTTTTGATCAAAATGAGATTTAAGTCTTCATGCCGTTTATAAAAATCAACAAAATATAAAATTTTGAAAATATGAATCTGCCGTGATAAGGCTGTGTTTGGTTAGCATTTGGAATGATTTTATTCTATTGAGACAGATTAAGCTATATACTTAAGTTATAAGCTGGAAACAAACAGCATGTGTTTTAAGCTTTTATAGAATAACAATACCTAAAACGAACATTGATGCTTTTTATTGTAAAACAACATTCTTAGAAACAAAATACAATCTTTACGATGATTTATTGTAATATTCCACGACAAATGTCACTGTAACAGACACCAGTTACAATGTATTTCCATCAAAACATTACGTAACATTCAAAAACATAAATCGATTCATTTTAGTGTCACCACTATTTAATGTAACGACATAACAAAATTGTAGAAATGTTTTATTACCATTTATTAACAATTGCAACATGTTATAAAAGATTTCATCACGTTTTTGCGTTATTACATACTTTAAGAAAACGAACCGCAAATTATTTCACTGTAACAGTTAAATGAAACATTACATTATAAGAAGGTTGCAGTATTTGTCATTATAGAAGACTGAAGCTATCTTAATTTTCATGGAAGTTTTTATGTGAAATTATTTCCATTACATGAAAAGAAACACACATCATTTTATCGATGTATCTTAACGTGAATATCGGAAGTTTAGTTACCAAAACGTCTGGGGTGTCCGGGTAGCGCAGTGGTTAGCGCACTCGCTTTTCACCAATGCGACCCGGGTTCGATCCTCGGATTGGGCAGGGAAGTATGTGAAATGGTTACCAACCCGGATACGCTCCTGTCCTTCGGACTGAGACAGTAAAAAAACCGAGGTCCCCGTGTCACAGTGAGTGTCGGCACGTTAAAGAACCCTCACTGCTCAATGGCCATAGGTGTCGAGCATAGGCCAAAATTTGAAGCCCTTCACCGGCATTGGTGACGTCTCCATATGAGTGAAAGATTCTTGAGTGGGACGTTAAACAACAATAAACAAACAATAAACAAACAAACCAAAACGTCTGCGTCTACGTCAGATTATTTCATATCGTTGGACGGTCTACAATATGAGTTAGGGAGCAAACATTTGTGAACTGTTCAGATGCAGTAATGTTATGCATTACAAAAACATATACAAGTCATGTACTTATCTGGTAATGACATACAATGTTAAAAATATCTTAAACTGTCATTGGTAACCTTGTTATATTGGGAAAAACAGTTCGATCAGAAACTATGACAAAATCAACAGTATGATACTGTGTCCCAGCAAGCCTCGAAAGTGTTTACATCAAAGAAAATATCAAATCGTCAATGAAATTGCTATTATATGTAAATAATTCATAGTTGTAAAATAGTTTAATCTTTTTATGATCTTCTTATCTCGATTAGCGATAATGGCAGCGGCCATTGATATTGCTGAATTTCATTGAGACTGCCTATTTTTTATCGGGGTGTATACATCTCATCACTCAACACATACACTGCAATGAAAATACTGGTGAAACACACCTGTACGTGAATTGACTCCTCCGTTAACAGGCGAACAATAACGTTGTTTGTAAACATCAGGTTTCATTTCCAAGAACGATAATGAATACAATCGAGCAGTTCGCGATTATTTAAGATTTATAATTCATATTGAAAAATGTAATCAATGAGGGCAAGGGCTTATGACTGGTCATATTTAATGACTGTATGGATAATGTTCCCATACCACGACATTCTCACCAAATATTTACAAAAAAAAAAAAAAAAAAAAACAACAACAACAAAAAAAACATTTTATTTTAGGAAATGTAATCAATTGCCATTGCAAGCAAATTGTGAGGGTTTCATCTGTCATTAGGTTTTTACTACTGAATCACGGAAAGCAGTCACGTGATTCTATACCCAATCAAATGACGACATTTAAGTCCAAGGCAATGTGATATCTAAACACAGTGAATATAGGACAATCACTAACCATGGAAATCGCATAGGTGTGATCAGATTTCATGGACAAGGTAAATACACTGATATACAAGGGTATCTACTTGAAATGCGGACCCTTTGTGATGGTCCAGTGGTAAACGTTCGCCTCGCAAACGGATTGTCCCGAATTCGATTCCCGTTACCGGGTCATACCAAAGAGTTTAAAATCATCATCATCATCATAGCATACCTTATATCTTATTATTTTATTATAATAGTCTGTTTTACATAATGAAATGTTGAGTTGCCTGTTCCATTACAATTGTTGAGACGTCTTTACAAATTGTGACAAGAATTGGTTCCTCACTTATTTCATTTGGATTTGAATTTGGACTTACGGCGGGTGTGACCGGTCAACAGGGGGGGGGGGGTGTGCTTACTACCCCATGGCAGCAGATGCCACATCTGGATTTCCAGGAGTCCATTTTTTCATATTTGAATCTTTATCCTGGACATCCTAAAGATTTATACTTTGGTATCTGAGATTTTTCATATCTTAGTATGTTAATATCACAGTCAACTCATCAAATTTGTTTTTTTTTTTTGTTTTTTTTTTTTGTTTATTGTTGTTTAACGTCCCACTCAAGAATCTTTTACTCATATGAAGACGTCACCAAATGCCGGTGAAGGGCTTCAAAGTTTGGCCCATGCTCGGCACTTACGGCCATCGAGCAGTGAGGGTTCTTTAACGTGCCGACACCTACTGTGAAACGGGACCTCCGTTTTTACTGTATCAGACCTGACCTGCCGCCGACTAGACTCGAACTCATGACCTCACGATCGAGCGCCCTACCGACTGAGCGAGGAACCCATTGGCGAAAGTACATCTATTAAAGATGTAAAGTAGTAAACAGAATCTTAGTATCCTATTACCTTATCATATAAAATCATTGATATCAAAGTATTTTAAAATGATCAGGATGTCCAGGAGACAAATCTGGTGAACATTTGACAGACACAGACGTCTGAAAATCCAGATTTGGGATCAAGTGTCATGGAGGAGTAAGCTTATAGCTAATAAATCAAAACATGATAATCTTCTTCGTGTATTTTGAGGTATCCATGACCTTGTAGTAAGATATACGAGCTTGTTACCTCATGATAGAACAGACTCAAACGCTGATTATCTGGAGAACGGTCAGTTTAACTGAGGAAGGTTGGTGATCTTTAAACAAAATGACCGTTACCTAAAAGTTATTAAATGGTGCTCTTTCAAAGATTATAGGGACCGAGTGGTTACAGCATAACGCTTTGATCCATGAAGTCTCTCACTTCACTTCTGCTCAGCCCAGGTCCAAGGCCCGCTAAAACCTAAGCTGATATTTGTGAGAATGTTTGCCAGTTTACATGCGGAAGGCCGGTGGTGTCTTCCCGGGTACATTGTAACCGGCTTCTCTCCTGCACCATTAAAAACTGGCCGCCACCATATAGCTAAAAAAATTGTTGATCGTGACGTGAAACACTATTAAAATCTAAAGATTTTATGAAAATTTATTTATCATAACATAAATGGTTCTGTTACCTAATAAAGCAATAGTATCTTATCTAAGATGTTTTGTGAATTATTAATACAAATGCAAGAATGTCTTGACTTAGAATCTGTAAAAAAAAGTACTTTTAAAGCAGACATCATGAAAATAAGACAAATGCTTTGTCAAGGTCCTGTTTAGTTTGCGTTTATAAACATCTTACACAATAACAATCATTTAATTGACGGCCCATAAGTAGAAATGAGGGGAATCACTTGATAGCATATTAACACAGCTCCCATTGTTGAAACATTGCAACTTAAGTTTTTTTCATTCTTACGTATTAATACACAGTTGCTACAAAGCAATGCCAACTTAGAGCACAGGGGATATAGACCATGCCAATCTCACATGTGATAGGCCTACTTTCATTCCTTGTTACTCAAATTATATCCATTTATATTTTATCGTACGCTAGAGACTTGCTAACTTTTAAGACACTGAGCCAAGCAAATATTTCATTTAAGATCAGACTTACAATGGTAAAGTTTGAATGTTGTTTGACTACATATAAGTGAGTTTAGGAAATCTGATGGCAAAACCTTCCATAGAATTGTGATAAATGACAATGGATTGTATTCATCTATCTCAAATTTCTAAATCGCTGACGGTCTTGATTGGAAACCGTTCGCCAGGACCACATGATTGGTTTAGAAAAGGCAATGCCATTGGTCTGTCAATTCTATGACAACCAACAATTTCTAAACGTTTAATGGCGTTTCTTCACCAGCAGATTGAGCTGAAGACTTAACCTAAAGCAGTGACGGTTCCATTAATATGAACATCACTGATACCAAAGTATTTATCGAAAGAAGATTCATGAGATAATGTACAAATCAAGTAAAATTGGTCACACACGGACTTCTGAACATAGAGAGATGGGATCAGAAGAGGTTTCAAATTAGTATTTTACCTTGTCCATGCCAATTATTTTCTTTCGGAACCACGCAAAGATAACAATTCGAGCTCAAATGATGAAGTTTTATTGGCATAAATGATCGGTATCTTTTTTTTCGTTTGGCAAATAGAAACTCTCAGATCCGCATCTCGAGTGGGCCAGGACAGAGACGCATGTAGCGAATGTCAACATGGAAAAGTGGGTATTTCGAATTAGAGATAAAACTTCATTCCATGTTAGTTTATTAACAAAACTATTAAACGACTTATTGCATATGTCGTCCTATAAGATATTTCTGATAACATCTCTCCATGGTGGACAGTGAATAGACAAACGATTTAAAATAAAGAAAAACAGACGACTGAAGAATCGAAAATTGTAATAATCAAAACAGTCAACAGTATATATATATATATATATATATGAGGTCAAACATTATAGTTTTGTATTTCTTCCAAGAGTGATGTAAACTACTCTAGATCTATATCTCTCGGACATTTTTTTTATTTGAAGCGGTACAAAACAGTACACACAAATTACAAAACAGGAACTTTTCAAATCGTTCCATTCCTGTTAGTACACATGTTGGTACTTCACATTTATTGCAGTTGAAATTTGATTACACAATATTGCTCTCCATATAATAATACCAAAGGGACAAATGTTACCATTATCCACCATTTTAGTATTCAGTTATAATTTTAACTTTTTTTCGATGTATAAGGGTACGTACAATGTGTATCATAATTATGTTTATGTTTACGAGGAAGAATAACAACATTTTTTTTCTGGAAAAGACTTGATGACTAATTTTTGGCAATATATTTTACATACATGAAATAATCAAGAAAATCGTAATCCCTGAAACAGAGTTGTTTTTACAGAAACCAAAATATACTCAAGTATAGACAATTTTCACTTAACTGCCATCCTCTAACTTTCGTGACAAAATGATACATTTCCCCGATATAATTGGCAACTTTGTCACATTAACTCATATGCCCCTCGACATTTTTGCATAGTCTGTATAATTTTGATGTCCAATGTTTCGGGAACACATTTAAATGAGAGGTGTCTACCGGAAGTTATAACCGAATTTGATTTTTGATTTTTGAACAGCGTTTTATGCAACACTCAACAAATTTTCAGATGTATGGTGGCGGTCAAGTTTTAATGGTGGAGGAGAAAACTGGGTTACAGTGTGCTCGGGAAGGGACCACCAACCTTCCGCAAGAAACCTGGCAAATTTTCTCACTTTCCGGCTGACCAGATATAAGAGACATTATGTTCAAAGTTTGATGCTCTAACCTATTGGTCATATCTATTGATATTGAAGTTATACTGACAACATAGTGTAGTCTATTCTAGAAAAAAATGTTGATATACTTCCTCGTAACCATAAACAAACAAGCATATGATTCACATTGTATACCCTTATACATCGAAAAGACGTTAAGATTATAACTGAATACTAATCGTATAATAAGTACAACGAGCCAATCTATAACGTTTAACGGAAATAGGCCTTTAAGCTCTGTTCCTTCCCTAAACATTGACTGAAATAAAAAAAAAAGAAAATTCGGTATCCACGAGTATTTCTAATTATATGTATCAAGGCAAATTTTGTGTCTAAAATAGTCCCCTTAGACTCATGTTCGTTTCCCTGTCCTTCATAAAAAAAATTAAGGAAGTGATATGCGCATCTATATGCAACGACATGCGAAACATAACGTTTTTAGAGTATTTTCATCAACCATCTCTAAGTATGAAAACTATGAATCGAAAATCTAAATCTTCTTGCCACTCTTCGGTACATTAGTTAAACTTGAATATAAAGACCACCTTTGGGACACAACAAAACTAGTCTTTATTGGAAGGTGGCCTTTATATAGAGATTGATTTGTACACAAATGCTTCTATTGGGGAGAGCAAAACACAGTCTTCATGATGAGGTGGTCTTCATACACAGGTGGTCGCTAAAGCAGGAATTACTGTATTATAATGGAAGAGAGTTTTGACTATTAAACTAACTTTAAAGATTTGTCTTACTCCAAGTAGCAGACTTATAAACCTGAAGGTATGTTGTGTGTAGGGAGTTTTTAGGACAGTTACTAATGTATTACAACACATCTCAGTCATTTGAGATTTATTCTTGCTGCATTCAATAACCTATTGAAATGTGAATGTATCAAATATGTCAAAATAGATCACTAGAAATTTGAACCACTCTGGAAAAACGAACGGAGGATAAAACGAAAACAAATGTAAGACAGAAATACATATACATATATAACCAAGGAGTTTCGTTTTTACTTGCTTTACGCATCACTCAACAATTGTCAGTATATGGTGGAGGATATCTGGTTGTAAGATATTCTGGAAAAGGTCAACAGCCTTCCGCAAGTACTCTGGTAGACTTCGTCAAATGATCAGCTAAGGATAGAGAAAGGATGACTAGAGGAGGATAAAGTGGGTTAAAGCTTCATCTCCTAACTAGAGGGTAAAGTGGGGTAAAACGTCGTGTTCTAACCACTCAGCTATAGACAGATAAATAGAAAGATTGAGGGAGTGTACACAAGAATAATGACAAAAGATTAGATAATTAGTTTCAGTTTATTTTGGTCTATGTCAAAAATATTTAATGCAATAACTAGCGTAGCTGACATATATAATGAGCATTGTTCATTACAGTTGTTTACACATTGACAAAGTACACAGTTTGATTGTATCTAATTACATGCCAATTTGGCAATGAACTTTACAGTGTTGTAACACATCAAGTTAAACCATTTCAGATAATTGTTATTTGATTTAACGAAATGAAACTAATATTAGAATCAGCATTTTAATATATATACAGTGTATACGATTTAGAATCTTTTCATAGTCCAAGTATATGCTATTTTCATATAGCACCATATCACATGGTTATATAAATGTACAACGGTAAAATTTTAGAGGTTAAATCACTAACCATTATATATACAGAAGTAAAAATACAGATGCTAAAACACCAACAGTTTATGGTTATAATGAATGGAAATAAAAATCTAGAGGCTAAAGCACTAACCGTTTATGGTTATAATGTAGGCCTACAAAGGTAAATATCTTGAGGCTAAAGCACCAAGTAAGGTTATAATGTACAGAGGTAAAAACCTAGACATCAACCGGTAATGGTTATAATGTACAGAGGTAAAAATCTAGAGGCTAAATCACTAACCGTTTAAGGTTATAATGTACAGAGGTAAAAATCTAGAGGCTAAAGCACTAACCGTTTAAGGTTATAATGTACAAAAGTAAAAATCTAGAGGGCGTTTATGGTTATAATATAGAGGTAAAAATTTAGAGGCTAAATCACTACCAAACAATACCATTAGTAATATTATGTTTGAGCATTTTAATGTGCTCTTTTACAGAATTTCACAATTTCTATTTAATAACGTTTTGTATTTTGAAACGATTCTATTAACTAAGAAATTATCGTTGATCTTATACATAGGGACCCCAATTAAGTCGCAGAGAGTTGAAAAAATAGCTATACTGGCAACTACACATTTAGAACTCCCGATTTAATACAAACCAACCTGGATCAAAATGCTGAAATACATATTTTTTCGTCAACAGGAGATGCTTACTCCTCCATGACACCTGATCCCACCTCAGGATTTTCTGTGTTCGTCCAATGTCCACCAAATCTGTATACTGCGTCTTGGGCCTCCTAACGGTGAATAATTTTGTATTTGAGTATAACATCGTTTTTTAATTAATGTAGTTATTTACAACCCATCATATACCGAATAATTAATTTAATGCAACATTTAAACCCTTTCACATGGTAATGACTGATCTACAGTTAATTATCTGCTAATTAACAATTCTCTTATTGAAACTCGACTTTTTCCCTAGTTATGCTGAATCCAGGTTTTACTTAGCACCATCAAAACACAATAGAACTTTCCCGTGTTATATCTACATTAACGACAATCAGTGATATTTTGCTTCCATTCATCTGTGAAAGACCACGTCTCCGAACATTACAAATATATTTTCTATTAGAAATTCCAGCATGTTTTATATCAACTTCAGTATATTTATGTGTAGAACCAGAGTGGTGTTTGACGAAATAAGTATCCTGATAGCCAATCACTAGATATCTAAATTTTCGGGTACCACCTTTAGTGAAAAAGCAGTTGTCTATGATGCTGAAAAGTCTTTCTTTTAATTTTTGTTGTTGGAATAGTAGTGTAAAGAGTAGAGAAGTCATAAGTTTTGATACCGTGAATTCAAGAAAAATTGTGTGCCTTCAAATTTTCTAAAAGCTGTTTAGAATTTTTAAGTATCCACATCTGATTTACACCGCTTCTGGAATACAATTAGAGGTTCCAAATACAATATTCAAATATGATTAGAGAAACTAAAGTTCCTAGTTGCAATAAATGTATAATCTGTGAAAAGAAAGGCTTGGTCCAAATGTATAGTGTTGGCAATAGATGAATGAATACTGGAATGTGTAGTCACTTTAAACATCAGATGTTTTTGTTTCAGGAAGTTTGCCAGTAAACTTAAATAGGGCAAGTGGTCTCTTTCCAGGTACATTGTAACTGAGTTCTCTACTCCAATATTTAAAACAGGTTGACATCATTGTAATTATGTTTAAAGTGAAGTAATCACCATTTGAATTTAAAAAAAAACATACAAAGACTTTACACAAAAATATTACTCTATGTTGCTGAAATTTATCTGCAAAATAAAAAAAATATTACATGTATTAACCTCAGAAATTCTGAATATTTGTGGTCAGAAAATAATAGAAATTATAAATAAAACCAGAAATCATCTGATAGGCCTGTTTTGTCAAAGCAGGTGATATATTGTAATAATAAACTCCGGGTAAGATAAGGCAGAAAACTGAAAATGGATAGCCACTGTAATATTCAGGGCAGCTGAAAAGGAAGAAATTCAATAGAAAAACCAATGATGACAAATACAAGGAAATTTAATACAGTCTAAATATACAACTTGAGTTAACATGTATAAAATTTATCAAGAGTTTTTGATCTGTTAGGAAGTACATACTTGAGTATCAAGTATCTAAATATCAATCAAGTACAAATAAGTGTAACAAATATAGTATTTATCAATTTTTATGTATTTTGGTTTTGGGTATGTATTTCTTTACAAATATCATTTTATGTACCTTTAACCTGCACAAAGCCACTGAGCTAGCTTTTCAAAAGTTGTAATATAACCATATACTTCTGAATTGTACAGAATGCTCCTTATGAAACACGACAGATGCAAGGCTGTATAACACTAGTTTCAACAATGAATGATATATAAGAGCCATGATAAACATAATATGTACGAACTGCTTTATATCTAATCTTAAAGAGTCTGTGTGAATTTTCAGATGTCGTGAAAGAGAACAGGTGACATGTACATATTTATGTTTTGGTTATTGTCAATAAAAGTTTACAATTTACTTAATCGTATACACGACATGCTCAGTGTAATTGCCTACAAAGCATTTAATTTGTAGGTAAAATCAGCAAAAGTCCAACCATAAATGCATAATGATTTATTTTCTTTGTGGCAAGATGCAATAAAGCATCTTTTGTTTAATCCAATATCAGACTCTATGTAGTAAAAAGTAAAACGAACATCTGTAATTCCCGCTCAGGTAAAATGTGACTTCGCTGACAGCTGCTTTCAGTGTTTGACCTTATTTTCTATATTTCTAAATTTAGTGCCTGTGAGGCACGGAAAGGGAATGCTTCAAAAATGTTATTACCCTGAGTAAAAACAGTAAAATAAAACTAAAACAAATCACTCTGTGTCATTTATCTATTTAGATACACCATTTTAATATGACTTAAAATTACATAGATTGTATAATAGGTGTACAACAGGCAATTATAATAATCATAAAAATAACCTTCAATGAGCCCCGTAATCCTTGTGTCTGAAGATCAGAGACTATTACAGAGGTACAGTAACTTAATTTTATGAATAAATACAGTAAAATAAAGAGAATAAAGTTTATATTATTTATTTTTAATATATCATTTCATGATGATGAATAAACATATATATTGAACAAACGTATGATAGGTTTCAATGTGTGATATTATAAAAACCCTCATTGGGCCTCCTGCTTGTAAGTTTCTACTTCTGAAAACATAAGTGGATGCCTTGCTATGCATGCTTTTAATCGGATGCCATGTAACTTTCGGTTGATACATCACATTTGCAGCGTGGTAAAGTTTTAGCAATGATATATTTTATAAATAGAGTTTAAAATATAAAAAAAATCACAGAATTTTGTGTGATGTATCAGAAACTGATAAATGTATAAAATGCAAATCAAAAGTGAAACGAGATTATATTTAACTTTGCCACATTGAAACTTCGCTAAGGCATATAGCCTACCTATCAGAGTTCATGAATATTGGAAACTTATTAGCCACAGGGCTCCATGCGATGTTTGTATTCTGAAAACATCGCTCTACGGTAACAAACTGTCAGCCTTGGTTTATTATGATTATGACCTATGACTGAGGTAGTCCAGTATGACAGTACACAGTAGTCCTGTATACGGTTACACGTTTACATTTCGATTACCAAGTATCGTGTAAACGTTTACAGATTTTAGTAAACGTTGCAGCCTTACAGGTGACCACTCTTTCCTGTCACTGCTCTAACTGTCCTCAATCTACACTTGACACAACATCAGTGTACAAAGATGTCAGGGAACAGAAACAATTTTTTTCTTTTGTTTGATTTATTCATTGCTTTTTTTTTTTCAAAAATTATGTCCTTATTACAAACAGCTGTCTGTATTATATCATATACCTTTAATGAGCCTAAGTGAGCTAATGTTATAGGAAAATTATTACTGAATTACATTATTACAATACACAATTCATAATTTAATAAGTGGCCAAAAGGTCCAATATGTATAGAACTGACTTATCTGAACTGCCCTATTTATAGAACTGTAACATCTATAGAACCAGTCTATCTATACAGCCAGTCTATATACAGAACCAGTCTATCTACAGAACCAGTCTATCTACAGAACCTGTCTATCTATAGAACCAGTCTACCTATACAGCCAGTCTATCTACAGAACCAGTCTATCTACAGAACCTGTCTATCTATAGAACCAGTCTACCTATAGAACCGGTCTAATTACAGAAGCAATCTACCTATAGAACCAGTCTAACTATAGAACCGGTCTATTTACAGAAGCAATCTACCTATAGAACCAGTCTATTTACAGAAGCAATCTACTTATAGAACCAGTCTAACTATAGAACCGGTCTATTTACAGAAGCAATCTACCTATAGAACCAGTCTACCTATAGAACCAGTCTATCTACAGAACCGGTCAATGGATAGAACCAGTCTACATATAACACAATTCAATTAGGGTCTGCTAGGACACATGGTATATACAATTATTGCACTTCACCCATAAATTACACAAGATTACTACATACTTGCCAACATTTGAACATTTTTTATGGGGGAGACAACGCGCGACAAAAATTTCCAGTGGTTAGCCAGACTGTGCGCGACCAGTGTTCAAAGGTTCCTTTTTTCACTAAGTGTCTATTTCTTACAATTTATTATAAAGATTTTTTTTTAATTTATTACTTGTATAAATATAAAAATTAAAATATTTTATAAATATAAAAATTAAAATATCTCAATTAGTTGTTTTTAATTCAATATGGATCTCAATTGTGAATTTTATTATTAACCTATTATATAGATGAATCTTTGTTTTGTTTGCTTTTTTTTAAAAAAAAGGAAAAAATATATTTTACATATATTACTTGTACACTATTGAAGACGAAATCACAGAATATTCTTTGTTGTCAAGCATTTCAATGGAATCAATGAATTTACTGTGAATTAATTTCTGTTTTTGTTCATTTTACTGACATCATTTTAAAATTTTCAAGGCATATTTAGAGATAATATATCTTTCAGTAACAGCAGACCCTTCCTTACAATGAGGCATTTCAAGTGGAACTTAATCAATATACTGTAAATACTTTGTGTTTTTGTTCTCTTAAAATTGATATCAATTCCAAAAATTATTGTTTGATAACTTAGTTCCCCACTTGTGGCATCGTGGCTGCCCTTGTTATTCCATGAAAGCATTTAGTCACTCCCACAACACATTGTTAAAACCAATAAAACAATGACAAGGGGTACAAACCAGCCTCTGATTGGTTACAAAACTGTTTTGAAAATTAGTGTATTGTTTCATGCGGTGGAAATCTTGCATGTCATTTTTCAAATTTTGGGACATTTATCATTTTTGGAAATATTAAAAAATTAGGAGAAAGAAGCGGTTTTTAAAAGAATGATCGGGAGGTCGGAAAACAGGGCCAAAATCGGAAATCTCCCGTGGAAATCGGGAGAGTTGGCAAGTATACTACTATGACAAATATCATGTATGTGTATAGATACTTCTTAACAAATACAAAATGTATCATCAATGTGTAGCCTATAGATACTTCTTAACAAATACAAAATGTATCATCAATGTGTAGCCTATAGATACTTCTTAACAAATACAAAATGTATCATCAATGTGTAGCCTATAGATACTTCTTAACAAATACAGAATGTATCATCAATGTGTAGCCTATAGATACTTCTTAACAAATACAGAATGTATCATCAATGTGTAGCCTATAGATACTTCTTAACAAATACAGAATGTATCATCAATGTGTAGCCTATAGATACTTCTTAACAAATACAAAATGTATCATCAATGTGTAGCCTATAGATAATTCTTAATAAATACAAAATGTATCATCAATGTGTAGCCTATAGATACTTCTTAACAAATACAAAATGTATCATCAATGTGTAGCCTATAGATACTTCTTAACAAATACAAAATGTATCATCAATGTGTAGCCTATAGATACTTCTTAATAAATACAAAATGTATCATCAATGTGTAGCCTATTGATAATTCTTAACAAATACAAAATGTATCATCAATGTGTAGCCTATAGATACTTCTTAACAAATACAAAATGTATCATCAATGTGTAGCCTATAGATACTTCTTAACAAATACAAAATGTATCATCAATGTGTAGCCTATAGATACTTCTTAACAAATACAAAATGTATCATCAATGTGTAGCCTATAGATACTTCTTAACAAATACAGAATGTATCATCAATGTGTAGCCTATAGATACTTCTTAACAAATACAGAATGTATCATCAATGTGTAGCCTATAGATAATTCTTAACAAATACAAAATGTATCATCAATGTGTAGCCTATAGATAATTCTTAACAAATACAAAATGTATCATCAATGTGTAGCCTATAGATACTTCTTAACAAATACAAAATGTATCATCAATGTGTAGCCTATAGATACTTCTTAACAAATACAAAATGTATCATCAATGTGTAGCCTATAGATACTTCTTAACAAATACAAAATGTATCATCAATGTGTAGCCTATAGATACTTCTTAACAAATACAAAATGTATCATCAATGTGTAGCCTATAGATAATTCTTAACAAATACAAAATGTATCATCAATGTGTAGCCTATAGATACTTCTTAACAAATACAAAATGTATCATCAATGTGTAGCCTATAGATACTTCTTAACAAATACAAAATGTATCATCAATGTGTAGCCTATAGATACTTCTTAACAAATACAAAATGTATCATCTATGTGTAGCCTATCGATACTTCTTAACAAATACAAAATGTATCATCAATGTGTAGCCTATCGATAATTCTTAAGAAATACAAAATGTATCGTCAATGTGTAGCCTATCGATAATTCTTAACAAATACAAAATGTATCGTCAATGTGTAGCCTATATATAATTCTTAACAAATACAAAATGTATCGTCTATGTGTAGCCTATAGATAATTTTCAACAAACACAAAATGTATCATTAATATAAATCATTTTTAACAAATTCAAAATGTATCATGTATGTGCACAGATAGTTTTTAACAAGTACATAATGTATCCTTTATATATAGCAAACATTTTATATTTAACAAAATACAAAATTATCATGTATGTGCATAGACAGTTTTTAACAAATACAAAATTTATCATTTATATGCATAAATAGTTTTTAACAATAACATAAAAAAATCTTGAATAAAGATATGTCTTATGTGGGATCACTTTATATTGGCAAGAAAATACAAAACTTAAATAGAATACCTGTAATCAATGGTCACCTGTCTCCTATGGCTGCTATTTTTGTCCAGAGCTCTAAGCATAAATCTTGAGAATTTATTCAGTGTGAGAATTCAACATGTTCTATAAAAAATATTTTCCTGATCAAATTGGAATCAAAGTCATTTCAATGGAGTAAAATTCTTAAACATCAGTAAATTTTAATTTCTATATGGTAATGAGGATTGAAATTGCTTTCTTAAAATTAAATTTACAGTTCATAACAATGTGTATGTAGCATGGGAGCAATTGAATAATTTGATTAAAAAAAATAAATTAACACCAAGAAAATTTGTTTTGCCAAAATACAAAATAAATCAAGTGAAATATTCAAACAATGAATATACAATGTAAAAAATTACACAATCCATTTAAAATTAAATAAAAAAATGATGATGATAATAAAAATAATTATGATAATAATCATTTTAATAATAATAATAACAATAATAATAATAATGACAATAATAATAAATTTAAAAGCATAAATGCCCCTGAGTGTGATTAAATTCATTAAATCTGCTAAATTGACATACACAACATAACATAATTTAATTTGGCAAAGTCAATATCAAAAGATGTGATAGCTGCAAGAGTTATCACAGATTAGAACCTGTCTTTGGAACATTATAACTGGGAACTCGAGTACTAGTGTTAATTTTCACTTGCCATTTTTAGGGCAAATAAAAATTCAGCATGTTTGCGTTTTTGTGCGAAAATGGCGGAAATTAAATGTGGGCTAAAATTTCTTGTATTACAGTATGAGGTTTCTTACCAACTTGAGTTCAAATTCATTTTTTCACATTTTTTTTTGTTTTTTTTTAAAAAAAAAAGATGAACTTTAAATAGAAAAATTATCAGTTCCTTATTATTTTTCCTTTGATTTTGTGACACTAAAATAATCAACAACAATAGAATGGTAAAAAATGACAAAAACAGGAATGGATCATAAATAACAAGGGTACAAAACAAAAACATGAGCATGTTAATTATAGTAAGACACATCTGTACCTATCACACTTATGTATATGAGACTGTCACATACATGGAATGTCCTGAATACAATGGCATCATATCACATAAATATCTTAGTGATCTGCTTCATATGAATTCTATAAAAGTCCATTTTCAACTTTTGACATAATATAAATAAAAAAAAGTCTTTTTGAAATAGATTACTCATTAAGAGGTGACTTTAAATGTTCATCAGTCATCCTTTAGCACTGTGTTGAATAAAATGGTTTCCAAACCAGTTCCTAGGATAATGCCTGCAATATAAAAACATCTTCAGATTTAACCACAATCAACATAAGGGAGTTAACTCTCTCAAAAATATCCAAATATAAACATAAGATAAGCAATTTTAATGCACTCTGTTTGCTTCACATTATTTCATTATTTTACACAAAGTTCTGCTGACCGATTTACGATTTACATATTATGTAATACAATACATATCGAAACATTTTTCACTGTCTAGAGTTCCTTGTTTAAAATACAAAACATAATCAAAGTACTGAATTTAGAACTGAAATGGGTTGTAATTTTGGCAAAATAGCCATGAGCATTTATGTCCACTGAAATTGAGCAGTCGCTGGTTATGTAAGGCAGATGGTAATCATATAGGGTGTATAAACAAAGAAAACACGGGGAATCTCTTTAAAACAGGTTATGTAAAACAATTCGTTGACATTAAACATGTCAATTTGATAGTTTTCAAATTTATGGAACCTACTTAAATTTAAACCAAACATGACACTGGGAACAGGTTAAAAAAAAATTTTCATTGCAAAAAATGGCTGTGATTTAAAACAAATTTTAGGGCTTGTAGGGAATGTAATCCTATTTAGGGCTATTACCGTGGTACATGAACATATACTCTGCCTAGACTAAATAAACAACCAAACAATGTTCTCTATCTTGTATTAACTAATATAAATAACTGTACAGGGTGAAAAAGACAGTTTACCCAATGTCTAATGTTAAAGAAATAATTTTTCATCAACATAATTTGGACCTAAAGTCGCAATGTAGCAAAACGATCACATTGAATACATTGTTTCTGTTTGAAATCCATTATGAACAGATCCATTGCACAAAAAAATTAGGTTTATACACCCCAATCTAATTGGAAATATCTTCAAAAGTTGTGATAAATGTCGTGTAAACACCCGACAATGGACATGGCAATTTCTCCTGACTTCCGCGGAAACGAAAATTGGAAATTGTATCATTCAATGTTCGAGTTACCTCCTTTTGCAATAGCTATACACGCAGTATACAAGTGACTGTCCACTGAAATTGAGCAGTCGCTGGTTATGTAAGGCAGGTGGTCATCATATAGGGTGTATAAACAAAGAAAATATGCACAGGGAATCTCATTAAAACAGGTTATGTAAAACGATTAGTTGACAAACATGTCAATTTGATAGTTTTCAAATTGACGTATTCATAATGAATTTCACGCGCCATTTGCATAACAAGCACCTCCTACTCGATGCTATCCCCTCTATTCTGCTTTTATTTTCATTTTTCTGTGGACTAGAAAACATACATGCTCTTGAGAGTTTAACAGAAATTTATTTAGCTTCATGTTGCTATCAGTGATATGTTATTACTTCTATTTACATCGCTGTATGCTTGTATCGATATGATGAATGGCGGAGTAATACTGCAGTTTTTCAAGGTAGGCTCAACATCACTGGAATCTCATATAGTGGAATTCCATATTTATAAATAGATCGATGACGTTTTGTTTAAACTAACTACAAATCATATTGTATAATTTCGAGAGGCAGAAGTAAGTAGAATTATGTGGTATTTCATTTAATGATTATTCAAACTAGATTTAATTTCATTTGCACCAAAATATTTGACTTTTCTGTAAAAGTTGAATTCTTGAGTTGGACTATATTTTACAAATGCAATCTCCATGACCTCTTCACTGCTAACAGGATAGCCCTTGATGAAAAGTCAAAGTAAACCCATAACAGGTTGTTATTACATAACAACCCATAAAAACTCTATCATATCACTAAATCGGTATTGAAATTAACAAATCCATATGATAAATCAGTAACTATTGTTAAGCATATCAGTATACTGAACAAACTTTACAAAGTCATTTGGTCATAGATAAAGGTAGGAGTCACCATATGTCAATGTTTCAGTCATTAAAATGCTAATTTAAAATGTGCAGGCATTAGAATAGGGTTACCATGTGATTGTTTTACAAAAACTGACAGGGTATTGGTGATTCCCCTGTCAGAAATATCTGTTTCTGACAGGGGAATTGCTGATACTCTGTCAGTTTTTGTAAAACAGTCACATGGTAACCCATAATTATTGTGCAAGTATTGACTACTGTACTTGATATACTTTACATGAAATCTACACTCACCCACTTTTATAAAAACAGCTGTTATTTGAAGAGTAAAATGTACTAAATAGAAATTTATACTCACTTGCTGTCTTATAAACAGGTCCGTTACTTGTAGAGTAATAATGTACCTAATCCTTTGTCCCTGAAGTATCTAATTGGTATGCTATTTTATATTGTTTTAGACAAGTCTTTTATGGTCTGTAGGATTCAATTAGGCTTAACCTGAGATCTACAATCACCTACTGTTCTATAAATAGTGCCATTATTTAAAGATTAATAATGTACTACTTGAAATCTACATATAAACAAGGCTGTTATTCCCGTACAAAAATATAAGACAGATTTTACCCGGATTCCAGGCGGAGTCCGCCTTAAACTAGGCAGACTTTAGGCGGACACAGAAAAAACTAACATTCCACCTAAAACATTAGGCAGAACTTTTACAAGACTCCTGCTACTGAATTATTCTAAAGCAGAATGGTTAGGCGGATTCCAGTTAAGACATACTTTAAGAGGGAATTTAAGGAAGTCTTCACTCAAGAAAAGAACAAGGCGGGGAAATGTAACTATTTTCGACAGAATGAGGGACTTAGAATTTTTCAGAATGTACTTAATATAGCTTAAGCTGGATTTGAATTTTTTCAGACTTAGAATCTCTAAGGCGGACACCAGACTTGGGTCATTTTTCTGATAATTTATCATAAATTAAATATTTCAAGCCACAGAATATCTTCCATTTCAAAATAGAAGTTTAATGAATATATTACAGATTATTTAGACAATTTTAACTTAGATTTTACACAAAAACATGTCAGAATTCATTTTTTAAAAATCAAACTCATCAAAAGCAATTGTA
The DNA here is from genome assembly GCA_030159075.1 of Atrina japonica. Classification (NCBI taxonomy): domain Eukaryota; kingdom Metazoa; phylum Mollusca; class Bivalvia; order Pterioida; family Pinnidae; genus Atrina; species Atrina japonica. The sequence continues at coordinate 631,725 of BROG01000002.1, forward strand.
TTATTAAAAGTTAATTTATTGTGCGACCATTAAAAAAAAATCAAAGGCAGTAACTTCATTAGACTGAACCATTGATGATTCTTTGTTAAATATCAAACAAACACAAAGTGAAACTGTTAGGTGATGGTATGAACTCCTTTTGTCATTGTCCAGATTGGCTAAAAAGTCACTAATATATTTTTTTAACAACTAGTAATAGAATTTCAGCATTTTTTATAACTTTGTTTTGTTGTGGTAAGTTAAATTTTGTGGCATCATCTAATCCTACCATATATATTTGACCTCTATCCATATGATCCTCTTATATCTTCTACTTAGTCAGTGTTTAGTAGTGCTGTCCTGCATTATTCCTTAATTATCTCAATATCACTTTTTTAACTCGTAGGGAGCCATATGGTTAATTTTACAAATAAAAGCTTACATATTTCTATCATTACACAAAAAAAATTAAATTTCTGGAAATTAAAAATTAAGAATATTTCAGTCTTATTCATAAAATACTAGTCAAATTATTTAGATTTTCATCAGATTACTTTCTGTGCTCCCCCTTTTACCTCTGATTTCCTTGTATCAATAGATATTTTTGGATTTTAAAGATTTCCATGCATACTTCAAGAAGTCCCCAACAGGGATGCTTTGCAACTAATAGTGAAATACATAGCTCTTATATACTTCTTTTGAATGCTTAAAATGGCCTACACATGGTAGTTTATATAGGTACATATATATGTGTCTTAAATGCTGTTATTGCCAAGTTTAGTAAATGCATTATTCATAAATTCAATCCTCTTAGTTATAGTTATCCTTAGATGTACCTCCCATGATTTCAGCCTCTGGACAGATTGACCAATAAAATATCATATAACTAAGATCTGCAATCAGTTTGAAATTTGTAGCAAACTGCCATTTCCTGTTTGTGTGATTTGTTTTGTGTGTATTTACATTGATGAAGACGGACACTTTGGGATTTTGTCCAAACATGATGATAAACTTAAATGCAGTGACTTTCAAGTCAGAAGTAACATACAAAGAAGAATTATTAATACACTGGAATATCAGAACTACATGTATAATGGTAAGTTTCAACAAATTTTATACAACCTAAGTTAATGTCACTGGCACTTGTTTCTATATATGGGGGGGGGGGGGGGGGGTGGTGAGGATAATTATGTATTGTGTAAGTGTTGTAATCTTAATTAACTTTAAACTGTATAGTTTATAGTTACATGTAGTTTGCTCATCACAAACATCATTTACACCTTCCATATCTTTTAAAGTAAATGTAGGTTCACATACCTATGTAATTCTCTTTTTTTGTGACTGAATGTTTTCCTTAATTTCTGAGTAACATGAATTATGTACTATTATTTTTTGAAAAATGTTGAAATGTATAACAGAAAAGCCACAAAGGTGACAACTGAAAAAGAACAAAACAAGTCAGTGAAGTGCCCAAGAAGGTGAAGTAGCATCTTCCACTTTCATTTATAAATGAAATTCTGTCAAAAAGTAAGCAACACACAATAATGACTTCACCTGCAATATACTAGGAGTAAATCCTTAGACCTTAAAATGGCACTGATGTTTAGTAGCCAATCAAATTAAAAAAATAAGTTTTAACTTCTTTTTCTTTTTCAGTTTTAATGTCACAGTATAGGGCTAAAAGAATAACAGAGATTACATTGATGAAGATGTTAATGTTACCATGACTAAACAAGTTTGCTATGCCAAACAACAAACTGAAAAAGCAGGAAAGCCATTATATTGAATGTGTTAATTTTTTTAAGAAATAAAAAATTATAAATGGTTTGATGTTGTAACTATAATTTTAGCCTACTTGGACCAATTGGAGTCTAGTGATTATTTGCCATCACTATTATCAGTGTTGACTTTTTCCCCAAAACATTGGAATGGATGTTCATGGGGGTATGCCTACAGACATTCCGCCTAAAGGAATTCCACCTAAAGAATTTCCACATTATATTATATCCGCCTTAAGAATCCGTCTAACATTATTCCGCCTACAGCAATTCCATCTAGCAGGATTCCGCCTAAAGAAAGTCCGCCTTAGCATAAGGCGGACTAATTTACATATTTCGCCCTGATTCCGCCCGGAATCCACCTATTATATTCACTATTGTAATATTTGCAAATTAAGATGGAATCTGTCTTAATTGTCCACCTGGAATCCGCTTTAAATCAGGGCGGACAATTTCGTACAGGTTTGAAGAGTAATAATGTACTAACCTGAAGTCTACACTCACCTGCTGTTATAAAGAAGGCTGCTATTTGATGACTAATAATGTACATAACCTGAAAACTACACTCACCTGCTGTTATAAACAGCGCTGTTAAATTAATACACAGTTCTCTATCTTTCTCTGGAAACTTGTCATCATGAAGAAGATGGTAAAATATGTTGACATACGATGCTCCGCCCAGAAGACCAACATATATCATCAGAGCTGGAAGTAGGTATACGGGTATGAATTTGTACTATAAGTAAACAAAAAATACATAATTAGTGTCTTTGCATAATCTGAAACATGTGGAAGCTGATATTATATTTGTGAAAACACTGACTTGGAAAATCATTGGAGTACTGGGACAAATATTAATGTGTAAATTACCATTAAAAGGATAATGATAATGTTTGAAAGCATTGTGCATGTGACTAGCACAATACACACACAGAAAAAAATCTTCTGTGATAATTGTAGATGTCATTTCCAACATGGATATTGTAAGGGTATAATTACCATATAAAGGTAGCTATTGCATGTAAAATTACCAACATGGATATTGTGTGGAAATAATTACCATACAAATATAGATATCACATGTAAAATTACCAACATGGATATTGTGTGGATATAATTACCATAAAAACATAGATATCACATGTAAAATTACCAATGTGGATATTGTGTGGATATAATTACCAAATAAACATAGATATCACATGTAAAATTACCAACATAGATATCGTGTGGGTATAATTACCATATAAATGTAGCTATTGCATGTAAAATTATCAATATGGATATTACGTGGATATAATTACCATATTAATATAGATATCACATGTAAAATTACCAACATAGATATAATGTGGATATAATTACCATATAAATGTTGATATCGCATGTAAAATAACCAACAGGAATATTGTGTGGATATAATTACCATATAAACATAGATATCAAATAGATATGACATGTAAAATTACCAACATGGATATTATATGGATATAATTACCATATAAATGTAGATATCACATGTAAAATTACCAACATGGATATTGTGTGGATATAATTACCATATGAATATAGAATCACATGTCAAATTACCAACATGGATATAATTACCATATAAATGTTGATATCGCATGTAAAATAACCAACAGGAATATTGTGTGGATATAATTACCATATAAACATAGATATCAAATAGATATGACATGTAAAATTACCAACATGGATATTGTATGGATATAATTACCATATAAATGTAGATATCACATGTAAAATTACCAACATAGATATTGTGTGGAAATGATTACCATATAAATGTAGATATCACATGTAAAATCACCAACATGGATATTGTGTGGATATAATTACTATATGAATATAGAATCACATGTCAAATTACCAACATGGATATTGTGTGGATATAATTACCATATAAATGTTGATATCGCATGCAAAATTACCAACAGGGATATTGTGTGGATATAAATACTGTATAAATGTAGATATCACATGTAAAATTACCAATTTGGATATTATGGATATAATTACCATATAAATGTAGATATCACATGTTAAATAACCAATATGGATATTGTATGGATATAATTACCATATAAATGTAGATATCAGATTAAAATTACAAACATGGATATTGTGTTAATATAATTACCATATAAATGTAGAAATCACATGAAACTTTACCAACACAGATAACGTGTGGATATAATAAGTACACTGTGTTCTTGAAGTGGATCAAGGATAACTTAATTGGAACATAAACTAAATATTCAACTGAAATGCTAGATAATTTAAAATCAAAATCAACATGTATGTGTGTGCATGTATGTATGTGTGTATATATGTGCATGTATGTGTGTATGTATGTGTTTGCATGTGTGTATGTTTGTATTTATCTGTGTATGTGTGTGTATGTGTTTGTATGTGTGTTTGTATGAGTGTTTGTATGTGTGTATGTAAGTGTGTATTTATGTGTATGTATGTGTGTATATATGTGTGTGTGTATGTATGTATGTGTATGTATGCATATGTGTATATGAGAGAGAGAGTTTGTAGTTTGTATGCAGAAATTTGCCATAGACCCTTTCAGGATAACTGCGGTCCCGTAACTTTGAGGGAATAAATGATACAGATACCAGCAAAAATATAGACATCGTTATGGTAACTGTATGTTTCTTGACGTCATTTTCCAGGAATCTGTATCATTTATTCCCTCAAAGTTACAGGACCGCAGTTATCGTGAAAGGGTCTACTTGATGTATTGCTTCACAATAATTTGAACCAATTCCGATTATCACAAAGCAATGATAGAAAGAATGAAATACACACGTGTACATCGATGACCCACAATATCATATTAATCAACTGTAAAATGGTCAGAACTTCCACTCTGTTGATTTGGTAAAGCTGCACAGATGACCTTGACACAAAAACGCCTGCCTGTAAATGAAACAATCATATTTTGAAAAAAGTAACAATTTATTTACAAAGTTTGTATGATTTAGACCCTCAGAAGGTGCTACTGTGGTACAGATATACTGTACGTGTACTTATTTTAGCGCTATTCTAATATTAGCGCCTTTCGTGCTCAAGACAGTGCCCTAATTCCTGTCATTCTTTATACACGATTCCTCTAATGAAATTGATTGCACAAATTCAAGATTGCACTAATGAATCTATGACCCTGAGATTATGATTTATTCAGATACATATATCATGTATATATATTGCATGCATCAGTACGAGTTCTGTACAAGTTTTTCATTTTATTTAAACGAATTAAACACACACACACAAATTATTACTTTGACTGCCTAATATAAAATGCAATGAATCTCTATCGAAAGTGAATAGGAATTGTCCTTAGCATGGAGATTTCATTTCAATTTCAGCATTATAAAAAAAAAAACAACTTAGTTATGCTCTGTAATAATAAGCATTCAAAAAAATCAATACATGACGTCCCGTATCTAGGAACAATTAAACAATTAATGAGCAATTAAACCACTAAAACCATAACCTGACAGACTTAGGGAAGGACTGACTTGTGGACAGTTTTACTAGAAGAGGACTTATAATCTACGGATACAGAAACTAATATTAAAATTTAGTACTTCACAGTCTTACAGACAGTTTTACTAGAAGAGGGCTGATAAGCTACAGATACAGAGACTAATATTAAAATTTAGTACTTCACAGTCTTACAGACAGTTTTACTAGAAGAGGGCTGATAATCTACAGATACAGAGGCTAATATCAAGATTTAGTATATCACTGACTTACGGACAGTTTTACTAGAAGAGGGCTTATAATCTACAGTAAATATTCACATTTAGTACTTAGTCTTAGACAGTTTTACTAGAAGAGGACTTATAATCTACAGATACAGAGGCAAAGATTAAAGATTAAGTACTATCAAAATCTTATGACAGTTTTACTAGAAGAGGGCTGATAAGCTACAGATACAGAGGCTAATACTTCAAAGTCTTAAACGGACAGTTTTACTAGAAGAGGGCTTATAATCTACAGATACAGAGGCTAATATCAAGATTTAGTATATCACAGACTTACAGACAGTTTTACTAGAAGAGGGCTGATAAGCTACAGATACAGAGGCAAATATCAAGATTAAGTATATCACTGACTTACAGACAGTTTTACTAGAAGAGGGCTGATAATACAGAGGCTACAGAGTACAGAGTCTTAAAGACAGTTTTACTAGAAGAGGGCTTATAATCTACAGATACAGAGGCAAAGATCAAGATTAAGTATATCACTGACTTACGGACAGTTTTACTAGAAGAGGGCTGATAAGCTAGAGATACAGAGGCAAAGATCAAGATTAAGTATATCACTGACTTACAGACAGTTTTACTAGAAGAGGGCTTATAATCTATGGATACAGAGGCTAATATCAAGATTAAGTATATCACTGACTTACGGACAGTTTTACTAGAAGAGGGCTTATACCGTAATCGGCCGTGTATAATCCGCACTCTTTTCACTCTAAAATTTGTCTCATGGATGGGGATGCGGATAATACAGTACAACAGGTTATTCAGGCATTTTTTTTACATGGGACTATAGTATAATAAAAAAAGGTGCAGAAGATTTGACGTTGGATGGTAAATCAAGATTTGGACAAGTACATCACTGATATTCGTTTCACTCTATTGCTTTCTGTATGTTTTTATTGTCTACGGTGATGGTGAAATAAATGTCTGATAGATGAATCTTGTCTTCAGTGTGTGTGTGCAGTGTATTTCAAAAATAGATTGCAAGTTGGTCAAGTAAGTGACACTCACTGTCAGACTTGACGGTACAGGCATGGCTTTAATCATAGAATATCCATGGGAAACAGGTACAGTACCTGTGTGTGCTGTTAACAGAGTTTTACATTAGGCTGAAAGAACAATCTCAAGATTATAGTGATATTCACTGAGTTGAAGAAGCGAAACACCATACGTAACTGTAAATAAGGGAGTTACTACGAACAGCATATGTATAATCTTGTAGTTCGTACTTCAGATTCCCATTTTGTAGTTTTACATTTATTTAAGATTTCATAGATTCATATATTCTTTTATTATATAAATATTTCTTTAATTCTGTCAACACCAATCTTACATATTTAAAGTTAGGCTTATTTTCGTCATACTTATGCCCAAGTAATGGCCATCTATAAATCCCAGATCGGGTTAGGCTCTAAGCAATTTTTTTCTCAGATGATGCTGAAATGGGGGGTGCCGATAATACATAAATGCTGATTATACAATCTACAGTAATCTACAGAGGCAAATATCAAGATTTAGTATTTCACAGTCTTACAGACAGTTTTACTAGAAGACGAATTATAATTTACAGAGGCTAAAGATTTAGTACTTCAGTCTTACAGACAGTTTTACTACAAGAGGGCTTATAATCTACAGAGGCAAATATCAAGATTTAGTATTTCACAGTCTTACAGACAGTTTTACTAGAAGACAAATTATAATCTACAGAGGCTAATATCAAGATTTAGTACTTCAGTCTTACAGACAGTTTTACTACAAGAGGGCTTATAATCTACAGAGGCAAATATCAAGATTTAGTATTTCACAGTCTACAGTGAGTGGTGAAGACAAATTATGATAAGAGGCTAATATCAAGATTTAGTACTTCAGTCTTACAGACAGTTTTACTACAAGAGGGCTTATAATCTACAGAGGCAAATATCAAGATTTAGTATTTCACAGTCTGCAAACAGTTTTACTAGAAGTGAAATTATAATCTCAGAGGCTAATATCAGATTTAGTACTGATTGGTACCCAGTTTTATACAAGAGGCTTATAATACATAGATTTAGTACTTCCATCTTACAGTTTTACTAGAAGAGGGCTTACAATCTACAGTACAGAGGCAAATTAACCTTTTGACATCACTGACTATGGGCAGTTTTACTAGAAGAGGGCTATTAATTGAAAACAGAGGCAAATATCAAGATTTTGACAATGACTCAGTTTTTACTACAAGAGGGCTTATAATCTACAGAAACAGAGGCAAATATCATTTCGTGCTTGTGGGCAGTTTTAAGAAGAGGGCTTATAATCTACAGATACAGAGGTAAATATCAAAATTTGACTCACTGACTTATGGGCAATAGAAGGGACTTATAATCACAGATACAGCAAATGTCAAGTACATCACTGACTTGTAGTTTTACTAGAAGAGGGGCAGATTACAGATACAGAGGCAAATATTTGTAGTTCACTGACTTACATTTTACTACAAATTATCTACAGATACAGAGGCAAATATCAAGATTTTCATCACTGACTTATTAGTTTTACTACAAGAGGGCTTATAATCTACAGATACAGTCAAATACCAATTTTGACATCACTGATTGTGGGCATATTTACTAAAGTTATCTACAGATTTTCAAGATTTTGACATCACTAACTGCCCAAGGGGCTTAATGGCAAATACAGAGGCAATATCAAGATTTTGACATCACTGACTTATGGGTTTTACTACAAGAAAGCCTATAAGCTACAGAACAGAGGCTTATTTTCATCACTAGATGGGCAGTTTTACTACAAGAGGGATAATCTACAGATACATAGGCATATATCAAGATTATACACGGCTGTGGGCATTTTACTAGAAGAGGGCTTATAATCTACAGATACAGAGGCAAATATCAAGATTTTGATTTCACAGTTATGGGCAGTTTTACTAGAGGGCAGTTTTATCTACAGATACAGAGGCAAATATCAAGATTTTGACATCACTGACTTAAGTCTACAAGAGGGCAATAATATACAAGCAAAATATCAAGACTTTGACATCACTGACTTACGGACAGTTTTACTAGAAGAGGGCTTATAATCTACAGAGGCAAATATCAAGATTTAGTACTTCAGTCTTACAGACAGTTTTACTACAAGAGGGCTTATAATCTACAGATACAGAGGCAAATATCAAGATTTTGACATCACTGACTTATGGGCAGTTTTACTACAAGAGGGCTTATAATCTACAGATACAGAGGCAAATATCAAGATTTTGACATCACTGACTTGTGGGCAGTTTTACTAGAAGAGGGCTTATAATCTACAGATACAGAGGCAAATATCAAGATTTTGACATCACTGACTTATGGGCAGTTTTACTGGAAGAGGGCTTATTATCTACAGATACAGAGGCAAATATCAAGATTTTGACATCACTGACTTATGGGCAGTTTTACTGGAAGAGGGCTTATAATCTACAGATACAGAGGCAACGAGAAATTGTCTTGATTTAGCACAGCTAAATCAAATGTCTCCCTTCTAAGAAATGAAAAAGTACAGTTGTCTTTGACAATGTTTAATTCTTAAGAGAAGAAGAGAGGTTGGTGTTAACATTTGTTATGTTTGTGTAAATTATATAATACTATGCTATTGTACTCTGGTGATATGATGGATTTTGGAAATGTTTGAACTATGTTAATTTGGTGTAGTCTGTTGATAATTGGGGCTTTGAGGAACTACATCTTGAATGAAGGTGGGACATGTATGTAAAATAATCACTTCAAGGGAAATATTGAAAGAGGTTTTTAACAGAAGGTGCACAATGGCAATACACAAGTATATACTTATCAATAGAGGAGAAATATGTTAAGATGCAAGTTGATTTACTATGTACATTGTGTAAATAAAACAAAAACAAGAGATGTTTGTATAACATTAATGCCCGCCTCCCCCTATTTCACCATGATGTATCAGTTCAAGGGGTGCAACTCTGATAAAAATATCTTATGGGAACCATATAATTTTCATGATGTACATTGTATTTACATGCAGAATTTCAATTCAATTCAATATGTGCACCCGTCACAGAGATAATTAATAGAAAATACTGGTGTATACGCAGACCGCTCAACAGCAGCAAAGCAATATGCCACTCCTTCTTTGAGGGAGGTCGACATAAACAAACCAGCATTGACTTGATTACAATAGTTACAGGTGTTATCATATATATGTAGTTCACTATTAACTTGAAGACAATTTACCAACACATTTATGAAGAAGTTACTTAACTCTATAACTAATTCTTCTAAGAGTTTCTCTGTTTCATAATAAAGTAATTGTCTATTTTTACTTAATATTTCACTTGCAAACCTTCTTTGTTTGTTTGTTTCACGATTAGAATTTAACTTGGCCTCAAACCCTCCACCCCCATGTCTCAAAACAACAATTTCATCATGGAGCCACAACATATTAACTCTCTCCTACAAAAAGTCCCAAAATGTTTTACCATTATCAAATTGAAATATTCATGATCATAGACCTAAAAGAAAAATAGTTTAACCCTAACACCCACTGTACACTCTACAAACAGATAATATATTCTTGGGGAGCCTGTGTGGCCTAAGCGTTTAAGTTTTACTTTTAAAATCACAAAAACCTCTTACTGTAGGTTTTCAATTAGCATCTTTTGATTTTTGTCACACCCAATTGTTGTCATTTCACTTGTGAAAGGCCCAGGCCAATTTTCATTTTTTTTTTACATGTGTAACTTGAATTTGAAGTAACCAAAGATTCTACATTGCTTCTAAATCCAGAATAAAGTAGCAAAAACTTGACCCCACTATACGTAAGTACATGTCAAAGGGATTGTCATAAATCTTACAATTGAAAAAAAAAAAAAAAACATAAATAAACAAACAACAAGGACTCTGTATACGAAGGGCCAATCCCTGTAATTTTTGTTCATGACATATTGCCATGATGTCATTACAATGTATACCAAGTATCATTGTCCTATCTCAAATACATACAGTTATGCCCTGGATAGTATTTATTTTAGAAAAGTGCAATAACTCTGTATACAAAGGGCCAATTCCTGTAATTTTGTTCATGACACATCGTTAAAAATTAAATGTATACCAAGTAACATCCTATCTCAAATAAATAGACAGTTATGCCCTGTATAGTATTTTTTTTAGCAAAGGGCAACTCTGTAAATAAAGGGCCGACCCCTGTATTTTGTTCATGACACAATGGGCGTTCAATCCGCTGTAGAGCTAGCGAGTAATTTAGTTTCATATTTAAAGTTAAAATTTTTAAAAAACACTTGGTCGCTCGTGAAGGAGTTTTCTATGGAATCAACATGATTTTGCCAATGAAATGTGGTTGCTGGTCGCATTATGGGAGTGGTCTCCTTTGGGAGAGGTAATTTATCATTAACAAGAGGCTCTCAAGAGCCTGTATCACTCACCTGGTTATTTGCTTGAGAAGATCAGACGAACTGAGCAATTTTTGTTTCCATACATAAATCCTGTAAAGTTTGGTTGAATTTGCTTCAGTGGTTTCAGAAGTGAAAATAACTCTGTAAACTAAGCCCCAAATGGTTTGTGACAATCGGAACGAAATGTAATGTTCAATACATCATTCTTCTAAAGTTTGATACTTCAGCGTTTTCAGAGGAGAAGATGAAAATGATTTTCCCACAGGATCCAATGTACTTCTGTCCAAGTCAGGAACCGGAATGAATGAATGAATAAGGTTCATTTGCATCCACAGCAGTCTTCTTTTGGCTAAAATGTTAAACTAAGCCCCGTTCTACCATGATTTTTGATCAGAACAAAATGAGCAGTCTTTGTAAAGGACCTTGCATACATCATTCCTGTAAAAGTTTTTTTTTGTGTTAGTGGTTTCAGAGGAGAAGATGAAGGATCCAATGTTAAACTAAGCCTCGCCATAGTATGTTTGTTGAATGAAAATAGCCAGAGCCGGTCCTGGAACAATTTTCAACAACGGTTTTTGAAGTCGCACACAATATCTATTTGGAAACCATTTCATTGAAATCAAACAATGTTGAATTTTCCCGCCTTTTTTGTCGGCCATTTTGAAAATGGCGGTCAACAAAAAATCACAAGTCGCCACATCATGGCAAAACATTTTATCAATTTATTCCACGCTGTAGAAGCGAAAAACATAAAAATTGAAAAAATTCTGTGAAAAAAGTAATAACTCCTACACAGGTTTTTGGATTTCATTCAAATTTTCAGGGTGGGTAGAGATATGCTGAAAATTTTTAAAAACTTGACACTTACCTGCGCCAAAATTTTGAAAATTTTACAAAAAAAGGGCTATAAGGAGTTTTCCGATTTTCTTCAAAATTGGGCAATCAACTGTAATGAGTTTTGCCAAAAACATGAAATGTTCTATTTTTAGGCGGCGCCTGGACATAGAAAATAACATTATGTGACGACTCAGTTTCAAGTTTGGTTCAATTTGGCCTGGTTTCAGAGGAGAAGATTTTTAATGAGTTAACGATCATGATTGCAAAAGCTCACCCTGGTCTTAAAAAAGGCTTATGTTTTGAAAATTTGGTCACTTAAGGGGGGTGGTCATTTGTGGGGGTGGTCACAAATAGGGGGACCACTGTACTGGTAGAATGGACCATATAATAATCAAAAGGTTCAGTAAATCAGAAAATATTATGCTTCTATAAACATGTTATGTTACAAATGTTACCTGGTAGCAGAAAGACAGTGCTGCATAAAGTTCTGGACATCCCTTGTTGTACTCGGACTTCGGTCTCACTTTTGCTGCACATCCCTGTGCCACATACTCAAACATGTAAACAGTGCATAACTGTAACATTGAAAACGAGGATATAGGATTATCTATAGAATTAAATCATGTATCACTGACTAAAAAACAAGCAATGTTTGAGAAACACAATGCCCCCCCTCCCACTCAGGACTAGGCCATTTGTGAATATCTTAAAGTCCCATAACTCTGGCAAATATTGCTGAACGATGGTCATGATCAAACTAATCTTAGGTGTTATTGATGTCAACAAAAATACCAAAATTGGTTGAAATTTTAGGAATTTTTCGAAAACCAAAATGCTGCCAACAGACTAATGGTCAAACAGATTGAACCAAAAGCAATACACCGCCACCTCCAAATATTTGATATCGGGACATAAATAATAATGGGAGTCAATGTGGGTCTGAATTGCTTTCCCATAAGGATTTTGTGTAACACATGCAGCAGCCAAGTAGAATACAAGGTGGATCTCCACAGTAATATGAGATTTTTTCAGTTGAATGTGGATTGTATTCTTAATTGATTATGTCGGGAAGTTAGCCACTTCACATGTTAAAGGACATCTTTACATTATACTGGCACTGAGTGTGGAGTGAAATATCTGAAGTGTTAGACTGATGACTAGGAATCTTTATGGACAGATGGAAAATAGGACATAGGTTATACAACATTATACATGTATTAATAAATGAAAATATGGGTAATTTCTTATAATTACCATATAAATGTAGATATTACATGAAAAATTGCCAACTCAGATATTGTGTGGATAAAATTATTACAATCTGTTCTTGAAGTGGATCAAGAATAATTTAATTGGAACAAAAACTAAATATTCAACTGAAAAGCTAGATAAATTAAAATCAACATCAGCATGTATGTGTGTATGTATGTGTATGTATGTATGTGTGTATGTATGTGTATGTATGTATGTGTGTATGTATGTGTATGTATGTGTATGTATGTATGTGTGTATGTGTATGTATGTATATGTGTGTATGTATGTGAATGTATGTATGTGTGTAAGTATAAGTATGTATGTATGTGTGTATGTATGTATGTATGTGTGTATGTATGTGTATGTATGTATGTATGTGTATGTATGTATGTGTGTATGTATGTATGTGTGTAAGTATGTGTATGTGTATGTATGTATGTGTGTATGTATGTATGTGTGTGTATGTATGTGTGTATGTATGTATGTATGTATGTATGTGTGTATGTATGTGAATGTATGTATGTGTGTAAGTATGTGTATGTATGTATGTGTGTATGTATGTGTGTATGTATGGGTGTGTGTATGTATGTGTATGTATGTATGTGTGTATGTATGTGTGTATGTATATAAAAATTTCAGATACCAAAGTATAAATCAATAGAATGTCCAGGACATAGATACAAATCCGGTAAAAATGGACAAACACGGACCTCTGGAAACCAAGAGGTGGGATCAGGTGCAATGGAGGAGTAAACATCCCCTGTGACCCGTCACACCTGCCGTGAGTCCACAGTCAAGTCCAATGAAACATATGTGGAGTGTATCCTCGTCACAATTGGTACTGACGTCTCAACAACTGCCAACCAAAAGGCAATTCAACATTTCACTTAGTGAAACAGAGTAGTCGCAAATAAGACTATTATACCAACCGTAAAATTTGCGGAACGTTGACATTAAATGCATGTATATGTATGTATGTGTGTATGTATGTATGTATGTGTGTATATATGTGTATATGTATGTGTGTATGTATGTATGTATGTATGTATGTATGTATGTATGTATGTATGTATGTGTATGTATGTATGTGTATGTATGTATGTATGCATGTATGTGTATTAATATGTGTGTGTGCACATTTGAGAGAGAGAGGTAAAGAGAGAGGTAGAGAGAGAGGTAGAGAGAGAGAGAGGTAGAGAGAGAGAGAGAGAGAGAGAGGTAGAGAGAGAGAGAGAGAGAGAGAGAGAGAGAGAGAGAGAGAGAGAGACCGAAACATACATTAAAAGACATCCATGCTATGAGCTTTAAGCATCTTACAACACGTTGTAATACTCTTTCTTCTGCCACAGAATCAATATTATCTGATCCCAGTGTTTCAGAACCTTGAAGTAAATATAAAATCGAAATTAATAAAATTTCACAAAACTCATCGAGTTCTAATACAAATTAGTACCAAATAGCATGATTTCCAGGTCTCCCATAACTCAGTCAAATACTGCCAAGTGTCGGTCTTTACTAACACAGTGTATCCCATAACTCGGTCAAATACTGCCGAGTGTTGGTCTTCAATAACACAAAGCATCAAAACAAATTTGGTTAATTCAAAGAAAATTTCACAGAATTTAGCAAACAGATAAATGGACAAACGCACATTTAAACTTAATACAGTAAGCCCCCTGATTTTGATGATAAAAGCATAAAAAGAAATTGTGACCTTAAAGATTCACTATGACCTTGACCTTGTCGACAATCAATGGTTAATGTTCTAATTTTAACTTATAAGACATCATGAGCAATGAAAATCTAACAGATTTCCCATTCTATCTCCATTCCATCTTCAACAATTTTTAAATCATATCGTGGTGGCCAGTTTATAAAATTGGGGGAAAGAAACTAATGTACCCAGAAAGAGAAAACTGGTCATCTGCAGGTAAACAGAAAAACTCTCTCAGAGAGTCAGCATAGACTCAAACCTACAAATACTAGAGGTGATATTTCATGGTTTAAACCAAAACACTCTTACACCGTCACCCCCATATGTGATCATTGAACCCTGATTTATGTAAGACTAAACATTACAGAATCTTAAATGGTACTTGAAATATCTTACCATCTGTAAGTAACGGATTTTGTTCGTCATTTTGAAGATTCCGATTGACTTCTGCATGTTCTTGTTCATCTGGAACTTTTATGACGAAGAAATAAGCAACCAGATAAAGTACCACTGCAGGTAATGTCAACAGAAAAGCATATCTGAAAATAAAAAATTGTCATTTCATTCTAGTTATACAAAACTTATACAAGATTTGTTTTTTTTCTCTCCTAACATCTATATTTTGCACATTGTACCCAAACAGATCCATTTGAAGGACTTTGTCATAAATAAACAGGGATGTAATTTCATAATGGTGAAAAAGGGAGGAAAATGGATCTTCTGTAGTGGTTTAATTGAGAAAATTAAGATTTTACACTGCAGCAAAATTTTGAAAAAGGAGGAAAATTCTCATCGCTGATAAATCTTTTTTTTTTGTTATTTTGTCTTTAGAGTAATTTCCCTTGCTCATTGAGACCCAATCTAGCCTCTCATCATTATTTTAATTCAGATAGCCAACAGTATTTCCTACATAACTAATCTGTATTAAGCAACTTCCTGCCTTAACTAACGAGTGTTCATGATTATACACCTCACAACTATGCCAATTTCTGTGCTAAGTGACTATGAGACCACCCCCAAATCAACACAGTAAGCAACAGATTAATCTCACAAGCAAAATTACCTGCACAATTTCAATAATAATGTCTATTAATGTATGTTTTACTTTTAATACCGAACATGTATATTTTAATAGAATTAAATTGATATTTGCATTATTTTCAATGAATATATAAAATACTGTAACACTTACAAGAAAATTTTTATGCAATTGTATTCATTCTTTACACCATACATGCAAACAAGTTGGTCATAATGTTAAGTCTGACCTGTTTTAAGTAATGTCCTGTCTTATGTGACCAAAACCTGTAAGTCTATTTATAGACAGTCTTGACTGTATGCCTACATCTAGGACGAGAGATTTTCACGAATCATTGTTCTATACAGTCAAATCTTGACTCATCATCACTCAATTCATCGCCATTCTTGCAATAATGCCACATTTCTTACGGAACATTTTTCCTGCCAAATAAAATTCTCTTTATAACGCCAAATTCATCACCGCCATCTGCCACTCCATTTTTAAAACAACTGTCCATTTCAAAGGGACATATATCTGGCTATTCCACCAGAGGTGATTGTGCTCAAATAAAGCGGCTAATTGGTCGCCAAAAATTATCGGTTAAAAACCAGATGGCAGGAGTAAATCAGGTAACTGAAGAATTCAATAATCAAGATAACTACTTAATATGAACTGTCATGTTTCCTGTTCATTAAAGATATATCTATGACACCTAAGAACAGTAACTCTATTTTACCCAAGATGCCGTAATTCAATTCATCACCAAACTGGATATACAGAAGTGACTGTACTTACTTTGTAAGATGTTTAAGTTGTGAAGTTTTGTTTCCTTCTCCTATAGCACAACCTGAAATATAAAATAATTCACCATTTTGTGAATATTTAGTGTGTAACAAGATATATTATAACATACCTAACTATTAGTTATCAATTTTTCCGATTGGCCAAAAACCTGTCAGAGAAGAGTTTAACAATAATGCAAAGTTTGTTCTTAGAATAGCCCACAGACCTGCAGAATTTCTGTATAGACCTTTTCATGATAACTGCGTTCCTACAAATTTCAACTGCACACAAAGACTTCTGGATGACATCCAGGAGTTTCATACCTAAAACAAATCATACCCAAGAAAGACAAATCATACCCAGGTTAAGATTTGTCTTTCAATGGCTAGGCTTTGTCTTGGGTATGAAATATGTTCTGGGCATGAAACTCCTTGATGCCATAGAAAATTGATAGTATGCAGGTGGAATTTGTAGGAATACAGATATTATGAAAATGTCTATTAATCACCTTTAATATGAGTAATATGTAAAAATAAAATAAAACACAAAATTATTTAAAAATAGGTAATTAATGAGTCTATAGCCCAAGCCAAAATCTGAGATACATTACCTGCATGTGGCAAATATTTCAAATTCTTTAAGGGTCATACAACAAACCTCAACATTTACATCTAGTAGCCTGGGGCTCGTTTTAAAAAAGATCCTTAGTCTCAGAACCACACTTACGATCCTTTTACAGAGAATTAAGACCTGTGACTCTTTATGACTAACCAGAGGCTGTTTGTAGACATAAGTTACCAGCATGTTTGTTTGTTTGTTTATTGTTGTTTAACATCCCATTCAAGACTATTTCACTCAGATGGAGACATCACCAAATGCCAGTGAAAGGCTTCAAATTTTGGCCTATGCTCGGCACTTATGGCCATTGAGCAGTGAGGGTTCTTTAACGTGCTGACACCTACTGTAACACGGGACCTCAGTTTTTACTGTCTCATCCGACAGACAGGAAACCAACTGGCTGGACTCCAACTCACGACATCACAATTATGAGTTGAGCACGCTATCGACTGAGCCTGGCTGGCTCAAGTTATGTTCGTATGCCATAATTTATCTTTGTAAATATAGAAGGTAAAAGTATTGATAACCTTTCAAGATCTTATTTTAAAATTAGCAAAAATATCTTTAGACCTTACTTAAAACAGTGTTGATAAAATGGTCCTAAGTTTTGTCTAAAGATCAAATAATTTGAGACTTACGACTTATGGCTCGGGACCCCTCATATCTGACCTATAACTATTGAATACATGAAAATAGTGTGACCTCAACATATTTAATATCGCACATTTGACAAATCTCTAACATAATGATTAATAAGAACATCAAACAGACTCTCTATGACTAGAAAATAAAGATATATTTAGATTATGATTTCCAGGCTAATACCTACCAAATATAATGTAGATCCCAGACCCCAATACACCTGCCATACCAGTTCCACTTGACCAAGCATTGACCAGTTTACTTGGAAATAATCGCAAGTAACCAAGGGCAACACTGAAAACAAATACAGTAAAATCTGCTGTAGCTGCCACCTCTATATAAGGATTACCTGTTTATAAAGGCCAATTTTTTCAAGTCCCTTGACTGCATACTTCAACTATATTGAACCTGTGTATAAGGGTCACCTGCGCATAAAGGTCAATATTTTCTGGTCCCTTGTGTGGCCCCTATATACAGGTTTCACTGTAGTTGTCCTTTGTTTATGTATTGAATTAAGGATTATAATCAAAGTACTGAAAAGAGAGAAAAGCTGAATTATGAAGCCTTAGTATTACAGCTACTTTCATTTTAGATTTTTCTTTAATCTGAATGAGAATACAAATATTAATGAAAAAAGTCTAAATACTGCAAGTTTTATATATACTTCTATCACTAGTTTTTATGCCCTCTGACCTGAAAGGTCTGCCGGGGTCATCTAGTGTTTGGATCATCTGTCTGTCTATGTGTCTGTCCGTAATTCAGTCCCACTTACATAAAAAGTGCAATACTTCAAGTTTGGATTGTGATACATATCCAAACGTAGACTGTAAGTTCATCTAAGGGTTGCTCAAACTTCAATGAGATCACATGCCCCTGAGGGTGGGGTGAGGTCAATATGTAGGACATTGCAAAAAATTTGTTGGGACCAGGGGGGCATATATGTTTCACAAACACATCTAGTTTTCAAATGCAGAAATATGAAGCATGTTCTTATTTCCCTCTCAAATACTGTTCCATAAAATGCAGCCTTTTAAGACATATAAATCCAGAAATATTTGGAAGACTCTATTTTCATGAAACATCACTTCTACATCCATTTTCAAGATGATATATTCAAGATTACAAATGCCCACTTCTTCATACTACTATCACACTTCATTACAAAAGATGTCCTTTGTACACCCGTGTCCTGATATGACCTCACAATAAATATCAACTGTCTTCTAAAATTTGTGCTTTTCTTTTATGTCCGTCGGTTCAACTCAAACCCAAGATATAATTGTAATTGATCATGTTGTATTGTGTCTTTCAGTTTCACTTTCAGTATCAGGTTAGAAAATCAAGCGAGACTTTTATTTTTTTAGCGAGAGCTCCAGCAAAACTATGTGTAAATCAAATTCTTATGAATACAACCAGATTTACCCTATACACAAAATTACTCAACATTCTGATGCATTAGATCTACCTCTGCTGGGACCATATCACTACATTACTTCATTACTATTATACAGAAGGTGCACCTATGGAATAATCTTTACAGTAAACATTTCTTTATTCTGGATGAATGTCCAACATGCACATGCATGTATGAGGGATGACAGTAAAAACTAACATCAGAATAGCTTACAGATTATCCTTCAGTACAAGTGAGTAAAATAGCATCTTACTTTTCTCCGAAGGCTGCAGAAGCCCCTACTATCACCTGCAAAACATGAATATGAACATCTAAGATTAACTCAAAAGAATTAGATACTAAAACTCTTACTGTTACTGTTTTGTAGACTATAATTGATGATAGCAAATAAAAAAAAGTACTGAAAGTCCTGAAATAGGTTGTTAACTTGTTATTTTGGCAAAATAGCCATGGGATTCAACTACTTCTGTCTTACATATACAGTATGAAATGAAAATAGATCATATTTTAGTAGATCTAACTACAAAAAAACTTCAATTTCCAGCCTCTAAATAAATTTAAAATTAAGTCTAAATTTTATTTTGCTATATCTTTCACATCAACTTTAAATATTGTCTGTCGTGCATTAACACTCATTTCAAAATAAAACATGAGCATTTATGGAACCTACTTAAATTTAAACCAAACATGACACTTGGAACGGGTAAAATAAATTTTTTCATAGTTAAAAATGGTTGTGGTTTAAAACAAATTTTTTTGTTTCATGGTTAAATGATAATAATAAAAATCCTGTGGTTGGACATGGTGCTGTCCGACATAAGCCCTTACTGCTTTAGGACTTTTAATATTGAACGTAAACAATCCTATTTAGGGCAATTACCATGGTACATGAACATATACTCTGCCTCAGACTAAATAAACAACCAATGTTCTCTGTCTTGTATTAATTAATATAAATAACTATATGGGGTAAAAAAGACAGTTTATCCATTGATTATTGTTAAAGAAATAATTTTTCATCATTATAATTCGGGCCTAAAGTCGCGATGTACCAAAACGCTTTTAGACATCACTTTTTGTTTGAAAATACAACATGAGACATCACTGAAATACAACATGAACAGACTGATAACACAAAAATTTTAGGTTTATACACCCCAATCTAATTATGATTAACTTCAAAAGGTGTGATAATTGTTGTGTAAACATCCCACGTGGCAATTTTTCCCAACTTTCACTCAATGTTCGAGTTACCTCCCTTCGCAATATCAATGCACAAAGTATGTAGGCTTACAAGTCACTGGTTATGTAAGGCTTGTGGTCACCATACAGAGTGTAAAAATAAAAAAAAACAGTATGTAAAGGGGACCATCTCACTAATAAGGCCACTTTGAGTCAGTCAGTTAGGTAATAGTGATTAGTTGAATCAAAGGCAGGTTATGTAAAGTGATTAGTTGACAAACACATTAATTTGATAGTTTTCAAAATGGACAGAAATGAAGTGAATTGTAGTATGAGTTCGGGTTCAGGGATCTACTGGAAGAACAGGAGAACCCTGGGTAACTATTATTTTCATGCGCCATTTGTATAACAAGTACCTCCTACTCAATGCTATCCCCTCTATTCTGCTTTTACTTTTGTTTTTCCATGGACTATAAAAAACATATGTTAAAAATTGAAAAATTGATTTAGCTTCACGTTGGCATCAGCGATATGTAATTATTTCTATCTACATCGCTGTATGCTTGTAGCTGTCGATATCAATATGATGAATGGCGGAGTAATACTGCAGTTTCTAAAGGCAAGCTCAAGGTCACTAGAATCTTATACAGAGGGATTCCATATTTATAAATAGATCAAAGACATTGTGTTGAAACTAACTACAATTCGATTGTGTTGAAACTAACTGCAATTCGATTGTATAATTTAGAAAGGCAGAAGTAAGTAGAATTATATTTCATTTAATGATTACGGTATTCAAACTAGATTTAATTTCATTTACACCAAAATATTTGACTTTTCTGTAAAAAATTGAATTCTTGAGTTGGACTATATTTTACAGGAAGTGCAAATGCAACCTTCATGACCTCTTCACTGCTAACAAGATGTTAAAATATATAAAACCTATACTGAAAATATGTTGACTGACAAGTTTCTTAGATTATTACCTGTCTATTGCTTTCATTTAATGTAATTATGTTCAACTCATCAACATGATCAAGTAATAATCAAAAAGTAAATTTACACAAAATAAAATTATGACCCAAAACAGGACAACCAGACAAAGAGCACCTATAAGTATATAATTTAAATTACAGTAGAACCTGTCTTGAGACCACTGTAATGAAAGTCCATCTGTCTTTTGGGATCACATTTCAGTGGCACGACCTGGGGGCAAGCAGGGGGTGGTGGGTGGATGTTGCGAAGGGGTCTCAGTCTCTCAAGAAAGGTTCAACTGTATACAATACAGTTAAAGTTTACCAGTGAGGAAGTAAGCAAGTTTCTGGCTCCCCAAGATCAGACTTATTTCTCTGAGATGAAGCCGGGGGGGGGGGGTGTTAGGAAAAGGTTTGGTCAAGAGGAACCAGAATCAGGGCAAAACTTCATACGATTCTATCACTTTCTTTTTCAAGTTTTCTGTTTTTGCTACTGTGAGTCTATTACATACAGTGAAACTTGTATATAGCAACCTCCTTAGGGATACAATAAAACCATTCTTTATAGGGATGTGGTCTTTGTACACAAAAGGAAAAATATAGGAGAAAGCAAAAAAAAAAAAAAAAAAAAAAAAAAAGGCTTTAGTGACCAGGTGGTCTTTATACAGGTGGTTGCAAAAGCAGGTTTTACTGTACTCTAATTCTTCTTCATTCATCTCATGACCCTGAGCACCACCATTATGATCAATTTGTTTACTTGTCATGTTTAATGATGCTCAAGTTTGAAATGCTCTGATTGACTGACATAGAATGCCCTCACCCACAGGGAAACAGTCTCCCAACTAACGCACCACTTTAAAGGGGAAATAGTCACATTTGCTGGAAATTCTAGGGAATAAGCTAGTTTAAATGATTAACCATTATATAAGTCAAAATCAGTAGAGGTATTTTAAACATATGTGTATGTTGTTATTAACTTGAAATACTTACAATACAGCTTATGGCAAACCAAAAATTAGAGGCAAAGGCAACACCAATCAAACCTGGAAAGAACAACATCAAAAGCTTCAGGACATTAGTACAATGAAACCTGTCTTGAGAGACCGCATCTCCTCTCAAAACAAAATCTGAGAACCCACTCAATCAAATGATCTTTTGAATAAAACAAAACCTTTTTTATGGGACCACATGTCTTGAGTGACTACATTTGAGTGACAGATGTTGTGGTCTCTCATGACAGGTTCCATTGAATCATAATTTACTTTGGCTCTGGGTCTGATAAAAAAAATCTGATGAAAATAAATGGTGGAAAGCTGTCACATGGTGACCTAATATTTTAACATACCATGTTCCTAGTGCAGAAACACAAAGTCAGTGGTAAGACTTACTGTATGTTATGTCTGTGGTAAGACTTACTGTATGTTATGTCTGTGGTAAGACTTACTGTATGTTATGTTGACGTTATTAATAACAATGACTTCATATTCTTGAGATTAAACTCAACCACATGTAAGGGTATGAGCCAGGTTGGAAGCTAAGCTGATTTTGTGACAAAGTTTGCCAGTTTATTTGCAGATGGGTTTTGGGCTCTCCCAAGGTTTGTTAAATATTTTACATCTGGGCAAGAATTTTTCACTTATATTGAGATGTCACCAGCTTTAGGTGAAGTGCCACAAATTTTGACCTGTGCTATGGACTGATGCCCATGCAGTGAGGGTTCTTTTACGTGCCACGACTGATGTCACATGAGACCTTGGTTTTAAAATGTCTTTGAAATGAGCCAGTACCAGGAATCAAACCTGGGACCTTTCGCTTGTGGGGCAAAGCCTCTTCCACTAGACTCCCCCGCAAGCTATTCTCCTCTAAGACACACTGTGACCACCATTAAATACAGGCTGCCACCATATAACAGAAGTTTTGTTGAGTGCAGAGTACGACATCATTTAAACAAAACATATAAATTCTTGGCTGTACATATAAAAAGCAATTAAACAAAAACACTTCAACTTTAAACTGTATATTTTGATCTATTTACATGTATGATAAACCCAGATATACCTAAAATAGCAGCTGACATTTTGATTTTTTAGCACTTACTTGATTGATACGTTCTAAACATGAAATCAACTGGTAAATCTGCATCCACAACTAAAACAATGATTAACTTCACTAATATACATTACATCAATCCGTTTGAAGGGATTTAGTTCAATCCAGGAGTATTATTCCAATTTGTCTATTCATCATCTATGGTAGATAAATATCTCAGACAAACTAAATAAAAAGATGAGGTATGTATCTTAAAGGGGAGGGGCATTTAGCTGTGTTTACCAAAACAATTATTTCAATTTTTTCTACTTTACTACAAATAAGAGCTAAACACAGGCAGAAACAATCTTATATTTCTATATATTTTGTGAAAATATGGTCAGATCCAGTGTGATATGCATTATTAGCTATTAGGTTTGTTACTGACCATCCACAGGAATATGTTGTGTTGATCAACCTGACATATCCCAGTGGACAGTCAATAACAAACCTAATAACTGTTTTATTTTGTTGAGGACCATATTCTCATTTAGGAAATGTCTACAACTGCCACTATACACTGAACAGTGTTTCCTATAAACCGCCATTGCCGTTTTTTTTTGTTTTTTTTGCTACCAACTGTCCATAGAACCATGGACGGCAGTCACACGACTTTTCATATCCATTGAAATGGCAATATTTCAGTCCTGGGCAAAACAAATACAAATAGTTACCAGTAGGTTGAATTAATCAATTGCAAGTGAATATTGCTAAACTGTTTCTCAAGCAATTTTCACAACATATATAGGAATATAAAAAAAAATTTTATGGCTGTATATATCTCTTTTTTGTTGTTGTATGTTAGTAAAATTATTTAAAAAAACACAGTTAATGCCCCTTTGATGATATGTGTATGTTGTGTTATCACAAGAAACAAGATGAAAACTTGTGCATCATTGCACTATGTGCAAATGATGCTGCGTGCAGTCTTTTTGCTCATGTGATAAATCAATCAACACACATATTATTGAATTCAGTCCTTACATGATTTGACTACTTAAGATTCAATATTGCAATATTATATGAAAGTGATTCAGAGATGTAAAATGAAACCACACACTAGAGATTTGAATACTGAATGAATCAAACCTTACCAATAACCATCAATATTGCATTTACCACAAATCGGATCCGATATGACACTTTCAAGAGCAAGAAGCCATTTACACCTGTAATAAAGAAGTATAAATATAAAACACTCAATGTACGTTAGACACAAGAAATAAAATGGATATTCATTCTACTTCACCAAATTTAAACTGAAAATTAATTTTAATTGCTTACCGGTCGTTGCAATTCAGGTCAGCTAATCCTTAAATTAATGGCACTTGGGCTATGTGAAGGATCATTTTAGAAAAAAAAAAAACATCAATACAAATAACTCATGTGTACTTACTTTTTACAATGATAGACAAGGCGACATTTGCTCCAAAAACTACACCGACATCATTTCTCTTGTTGAAACTTAAATAAAAAGGATAAAAATACATAAATGATATACACATAAAAATTGCAATCACTCTCAGTCTCACTATCTTGTATTATATAAGTCACAATCTGTCTCACTACCATATAACATATGCATATATCGTGATCCCTCTCACCCTCAGGTATTATATCGTGATCCCTCTCACCCTCAAGTATTACATAAGAATCGCAATCCCTCTCAGCTTCACTATCAAGCAATAGATAAGAGTGATGATCCCTGTCACTCTCTCTATCATTATTCATGTACTACGTGTATATAAAAGTCGCAATCCCTCTTACTCTCACTATCTTGTATGATATAAGAGTAGAACTACTTCTCACTCTCACTTTCGTGTATCATGTACGTCATAATCCATCTCATTCTCTGTATCACGTATCATGTCTTGATCCATCCCAACCTCACTATCACATACAGTAAAACCAAGCTATTAAGACAACCTGACTCAAAGTAGAACAAATAATGAGATTGCTTTTTACGTGACTTATTTTACTTTAACATGGTTCATACAGCCAATTAAAAAGATTTTTCAAGCACTTTTCCAGGACTTTTCAGTGTTTTCAAGCACTTTGAATATGTATGCTTAAGTTATCAAGACCATGCAAGTAAAAAACAAAGACTGGCAGTAGTTTTTCACATTTCAATGGCGGTCCTCAAAATACTGCTTAGAGTTCCACTACACACCAAAGAGATCTACAAGTACATGTAGAAGTACAGCATCAAAAAAATTGCTTTACTCAAATTGTATTATACTAGGTGAAGCAACTGTATGATCAAACTAATTTTTTTTTATCTAAATGTCTTTCTTTAGTGATCAATAAACAAGCAGAGTTGCATTAAGTTCACGCACTTTTCAAGTGTATGTTTGTCTTCAAGCACTTTTCAAGGACTAACTGAAACTCTATATTCAAGCACTTTTCAAGGTCTGTGCGAACCCTGTTTAATATTTATTAAGGAATTTTCAATAATCTGAATATCTTTGGTCTTGAATGGAAAGCGATCTCCTTAGCGTGTGGTATTTAATCAAGGTTTCACTATACCATATGAGAAAACCAGGTCGTATTACTTTAATTCTGATCGATATACATACATCTGAAGTAGATCAGATATCTTGCATTTTATAATATTGTGATAAATATCTTACATTCAAATTTTCTAGATCATGATAAAATAAAAATTTGTATTCAAGGCTGTGCATCAGAGAACACCTGAGCATATGATAACCTTAATATACCTGTGAAAATAAAATCAACCTGGAATCAGTTTTAAATCAGGGCAGACAAATTGGTATAGGTTCTGTTCTTCAATTTTCATTTTTTGAACCATAAAACCGATGAACATGAACTAGTGAATTTGTGACAGAGATACCCTTACTGATGTGGAACATGTGAATCAGTTTGTGAAAGATGTATGTATAGTGTTGGTTTTTTTTTGTCAAAAAGAATTAGCCTTGGCCAATCAGAACTGTTGAAAAAATCAAAATACTGAAAGTACTGAAAGCCGATCTTACAAATAACCAAGTAATAATATAGCCTACTTTCATTCTAGTGGTAATACGAAGGCCTTGCTACATTTGTATCTTTCCCAAATTCTGTCTAGCTCTCTGGCTCTTCATATGTGGGAAGATACAAACTGTTTCCCATTCACTACAATATTTACATGATTTTTGATAAGATGAAAATCTTAATCTATTAAAGATTTAGATAATGTTGAAACAATTGTATGAACAACATTGGAACATTTCAATACATTTTTGACATAACATGCATGCACTATATCATATCGCGCACACAGTTTCATTCTGACTGTAATACGGAAACCATGCTATCTTTCACGCAGTCTGTCTAGCCCTCTCTGGCTTACATTAATAATAGAATTCATAAATGACAAAAATTCCGCATTATAAATAATTTATGTAATGTTGAATCTACAGTGAAAACAACAACAGACATTTTCCATACTTATTTATGACATAATATACATGCACTATATGATATCGCTGCACATAGTTTAATTTTGAAGGTAACATGGAGACCAAATATGTGCCAAAAGTCAATTGCAAAGAACTTGATGATCCTATAGCCATTGAATATTGAAACTACAGTGATAATAACATCAGATATTTTCCATACTTATTTATGACACAATATACATGTACTATATCACTTCTATCACTTTTGGCGATGTGCTGAGCTAAAAATAAGTGAATTAGAATATCAGATTTCTTGCATTTGGTATTTTCTGATAAATGCCCTGCCTTTAAAAATACACATACAATGATGTACTAGTACAGAAGAGCTCAAGGGACCGCCCATATTACATCAAGATATCCAGAATCCAAGATAACTGAAAAAATTTTAATTAACATATTATCCATAAAAAAAAAAATCGTAACCAGCTGTTTAACCTTGATGTAACTAGAAATTGACTTGTCAGATTTTGACCCGAGATTCCACGTTATAGATTTTTCTATAGTTTCATATGACACAACAGACCCATCTTAAAACCCCTGACATATTTTTTTATGCATTTATATAACAAAATTAAAATGGAAATCAAAAAATAAAATTGTATGTCAACTGAGACTTCTTCTTAAACTACAGTTTGGGGCACATCAAACAAATAAATTTTTAACTCATTAACTCCTGAAAATCTGTAAATCAATGACTTAGACCAGTCCAAATGTGTATTTAGGAGTCAATGATTTAATGGTTGCCTCATAATAAAACAAACATAAGGTTCAGGGGGGGCCTTTTATGAAAGGTTCTACAGTGAAACTTGTATATAAAGACCCCCTCTGGGACACAACAAACCAGTCTTTATAGGGAGGTGGTCTTTATATACTTGTAGAGGTCAATTTGTACACAAATTGGGGACACCAAAAAAGGGTCTTTGTGACCAGGTGGTCTTTATACACAGGTGGTCACTAAAGCAGGTTTTACTGTATATATAAGTTGTCTCAGACTTAATTTTAGGACCAGACTAACCATATGACTTACAAACAATGTACAAAGAATTAGGACTTGTGCCTTACAAGCAAATCTCGGGCCAGTTTCACTTAAAGTCTTACATATCACTTTGCCCCCAAACATAGACGTAACTTTAGACATAACTCAAGTTACGACCATTAGTGAAACTGGCACCAATTCCTGTCTCTATGACTACATGTATCCAGTGGTAGTGCAAAGATTTAAGTCATAGTTGTAAGTTTGAATATGAATATCATTTTATGCCACACTCAACAATTTTTCAGTCATAAGGTGGTATCCAGTTTTTAGCGGTGGAGCAGAGAACCTGGTTACAATGTACCCGGAAAGAGACCATCAGCCTTCCGCAAGTAAATAGGCAAACTTTCTCATAAAATCAGCCTTTGTTCCAGTGGGACTCAAACAGGCACTTACTAGAGTTTCCTGAGTGGTGCCAGTATCATAATTTATCTTGGTGAACAGAGCAGGTACAAGTTTAATAAAAAATACTGGAGATTTCCTTAATCACTCAACACACCTGTGTAAGATTCTATAATTCTTCTTCAGATATTTACCTGTCTGCTATAGTACTTGCTGCAGATGTTACAATAACGTAAGGTAAATTGTTGATGGATCCCAGGATGAACAAACCAACCTGAAAACACAACAGAATAATCTCTGCATCATTATAAACAAAGTGATAAAATCTCAATAAAAAAAATGTTCTACTTATTTCGCTTAAATGACCATGAATCTACACTATCAGAAAATGTAGTCATTAGGCATGAGACTGACATGTGATCAACAAAAAAAAAAACAAAAAGGCAGTTAATCTCATTTCAGTAGTTTTGTATTGATAAATTTCCTCCATAATATTAATAAATGTAGAATTTGTGTGATTTTTAGCCGGGCATATCACCAAAGGTGATACCTGTCTAAAGCAATTAATGAGTTGTGTGCAATCATCTTTTTGTGTATATTTTGGTCTCCGCAGTAACCGTAAGAATAAATGAAACTGCATGGGCGATGTGATACAGTGCATGTACGTTATGTAAATAAAAGTGTATTTAATGTTCTGGTGTTGTTCATACAGTTGTTTCAACATGATCTAGACCTTTATACTTGTAGATACAGAATTTTTACCTTATCATAAATTATATAAATGGGAAACAGTTTATATCTTCCCCATACTCAGAACCAGACAACCTTTAATACAAAGATCTGTCAGTGTAACAGGTAAAATGTACCTGATATGTTGTTATTTGATATATCAATACGTCAACATTTTTGCTTTAACCCTTTACATATTTGGTGATAAAAGTATGATTTTTGAGTACTAGAAAAGAAATAATAGACGAGTAAAACTTGTAATCAATACCACTGAAATGCATCGTTCTTAAGGCTTTTTAAGATGAAAATGGACAGATACTGTTTTGAAATTTGGTTTATAAAACATTAAGGATTTATTTGTTCAATTAGTATAACTCTCAAGTGGTATTAAAGTTAATTATCTGAATAAGGATGCGTTCTAAATGGTGTTGTTAAAACTTGTAGGCATCACAAACGAAACTTTACTGGAAAAAGCAATGCCAATATAAAGTGAGGAAACTAAATTATATTGCGGATGTGATGATATGATTTCATACAGCTAACTCATAAAACAGTCAAGCTGAGATGTTTTGGGGTTCTTAAATATGACTTTTGAACTATTAATAAATCAATAATGGAGAGTGTAACTTGTAGTTTAAATGGTAGAATGCCAAATTTTAATGAAAAGTCATTGAAGCTCATACTAAGAATGAAAATAGACACAGTGGGTAAAAATGTTTTATATCTTAATTGTTAAACTCTTAATATGTCAGTCAATCTGTGTCAATATGAAATCATAAATAAGTCATTTTTTCAAATACAGAGACATTGTAAATATTGTTCGCAAGCTATGAGTCGATCAAATATAATGAGGAAAGGTACATGTACAACGTAACTGCTGAAAGAACTGTGTTTCTACCATAACTTGTGTTGTTATACCACTCTCAACGATGGTGTACATGTAAACAATTTAACAAAGCTGTAGTTAGTTAACATTTACAAATAACCAACAGGGCTGTTTAAGTGACATCACAAACACCAAATGACGTCATCGCCAACCTTCAGATGAATGAAGAGATTGAAGTGACGTACAAGTTTGACACAACCATGAGAATCCAAACCCGATAGTGTCTCAGGGGCTGAAAATTGTCTTTCAGTTGCTTGGGTCCAGGACTTTTTTGTTAAATTTTGGCTGGGTCTGGTCCTCTATCATATATGTACAATTACAATAAATCTAAGTCAGACTTTTAATATAAGTAATCAATACATATAACAATTATCAAAGGTGGGAACACAAAATTGTATCAAATTATTAAAATATGTAGGTCCCGGACCTCGGACTTACGGAATTTTCAGCCCCTGGTCTAGACGTACATGTAATGTAGGCTGATAGTCCATACAACCAATCAGCGGTTTTCATTACGGTAGAAGCAGATTCAACAACTTTTGTAAGTTGATTATCATATTATATCTAACTCTCATTAGTTAAAATTCAAAATTTGAAAAGACACTTGGTAAACCTTGTGTCTTTTCAAATTTTGAAAATTGACTAACTCAAGTTAGATAAACATAATAATCAAAACATAATAATCAACTAACACTCCTTATGGAATATCTTTTTAGCTCACTCATTAATTAGAACTAAATGCACTGAAATGTTTTTGTGTAACAGTCATAAATAAATAGATAATTATTAGATAATAATAAATGAATTAATAGACTGACAGTAAAATTATCAAATGTAGAAATACAAAAAAAATAATGAATATATTGATAAAAAAATAAATAGATAGATAAAAAGATATATAAATAAATAGAACGATAAACAAATAATTAGATAAATGTAGGCAACATGTTATAAATGTATAAGTAAATGTACGAATGACATTTTTAGATAGATATACAAATGTATGTACGAATAAAGAAATAAAATAAAAACATTTTAAGAGTATTGATGAATCAATAACACCAGAAGATTGAAAATAGGTAATATTATTATTTGGGTATTTGTAAGCCTGGTGTCCTATGGTATTTTGACTTCATGGTAATTTAACCCCGGGGTTAAATTACCATGAATTTCAGCCATGGTGATTTAACCCCACCTATGGTAGATTACCCTCCCCCTATTTTTTTCCCACTAATAGAAATAGATAAACGGTTTTTAACTAAATGGGCCTTAAATACTACTAACAAATTATTTTTTACATTCTGACTAGTTAATACAAAAGATATCTATGTAAAGGGGAGGTGTGTGTGTGTGTGTGTGTGTGGGGGGGGGGGGTAATCTACCATAGGCAATCTGCCATAGTATTTTAACTCCCCCATTTTTCAAATGCTGGAATTCTATCAGCATTTTTGGTTGATATTATGTAGATATGCTACAATGTCACATAATATTCCTATAATATTACAATTTTTCAATCCAAATATGAAGAAAGGGGGGTGGGTGTTAATCTACCATAGGCAATCATTTTTGGTTGATATTATGTAGATATGCTACAATGTCACATAATATTCCTATAATATTACAATTTTTCAATCCAAATATGAAGAAAGGGGGGTGGGTGTTAATCTACCTTAGGCAATCATTTTTGGTTGATATTATGTAGATATGCTACAATGTCACATAATATTCCTATAACATTACAATTTTTCAATCCAAATATGAAGAAAGGGGGGTGTTAATCTACCATAGGCAATCATTTTTGGTTGATATTATGAAGATATGCTACAATGTCACATAATATTCCTATAACATTACAATTTTTCAATCCAAATATGAAGAAAGAGGGGGGTGTTAATCTACCATAGGCAATCTGCCATGGTATTTTAACCCCTCCCCCCCGCTAATTTTTCAAATACTTAACTTTTATCAGCATTTTTGGTTCATATTATGTAGATATGCTACAATGTCCAATAATATGCTCTTAACATTACAATATTTCAATCCAAATATGAAGAAAGGGGGGGGGGGGTAATCTACAATAGGCAATCTGCCATGGTATTGTAACCCCCTCCCCCCCTTAATTTTTCGAATTAAAAAAAATGGTTTGTTTACTTTATACTTGAATGTGTGGCTGTCGTGTGTTTTGACAAATATAAAATATTGTACAATGTCAATGCTATTAATTTTATTCTTGTGTTAAAGTATGGGATGACAAACTTGATGTACATGTTGATCCATAATAATTTTTATGTAAAAATGCCTAGGGGTAATGTATTTAATTTCTTAGCATTGAATTGCAGGGGACTCCAAAATTATGATAAGCGAAAGGATATTTTTAATTTCTTACATAAAAAAGATACTAATTGTCTATGCTTACAAGATACACATTTTACAGCTAAAGATGAGAGCATAATCAAATCTCAATTGAGGGGGGGGGGGGGGGGGGGGGGGGGGGGGCTGAACACTTTTTCTCTCCAGGTAGATCTAATGCAAGAGGTGTGTCAACTTTATTAAGTAATAACTTTGAGTTCAAAATTATAGATTCCTGTAAAGATAACTTAGGCAATGTTTTAGCATTGAAGATTAATCTAGAAAAACAGATCATTATCTCTGTTATAAACATATATGGTCCTAATAATGATTTCCCTGACTTCTTTAACCACATTAGAGAAACTACTGATAAATTCATGATAAATTCATGTCAGATTTTGTATTAGTATGTGGGAATTGGAACCTAGTACTAGATCCAGAACTAGATTATTATAATTATAATGGTATTGATAATTCTAGGAATAGAGAACCATTTATGAGACTTATAAATGATTATAACCTGATAGATCCTTGGAGAAGTTATAACCCAAATACAAAAACATACACTTGGCATAGAAAAATCCTTGTAAAATAGCAATGATTTTTATCTTTTATCTGAAGAATTACTGTCTAGAGTTGAACATGTATATGACATATGTATTAAATGGATATAGAACAGATCATTCAATGGAAATCAGAACTTTAAGTTGGGTGCAGGTTTCTGGAAATTTAATACTTCATTATTACATGATCAAACATATGTAAATAAGGCAAAAGAATTAATGTTCAATGTAAAAACAGAATATTCAGCAAACTCAGAAATACTTGTATACAATACATTGAATGAAGATGTTCAGTTGAAAATAGATGATGATTTATATTTGGAAGTACTTTTAATGAAAATAAAGGAAATGACAATACAATATTCAAGTAGACTTAGGGACAAGGAAACAAATTGTTTTGTTGACCAAATAAATTTAGTTAAAAATGTATTTGAGGAATCAAAAAAATTAAGTAGTTGGAGATATATTAGAAGATTTAAACAAAGATTTTGAGAAATACAGAAAATATAAAATGGATGGTCTTATTCTAAGAACTAAGGCAAAATGGATAGAACAAGGGGGAACCCCTAACCCTAGTCAATACTTTTGTGCACTTGAAAAAAGAAATTTTGTAAATAAAATATTACAAGTCTGAGAAAAATTGATGATGTTAAAATTATAAAATAATATGATATACTAAATGAAATAAAGGGTTTTTATAATAATTTATGCAAATGTCAAGATAATACACTAGATGATGTTGATCTTTTTGCTTTATTCAGTGATTTTGTGGTACCTAAACTTACAAAAGATCAGAAACAAAAACTTGATTCACCTGTTACTGCATCAGATGTTCTTCAAAGCTTAAAAATTTTAAAATAATAAAACCCCAGGTACGAAAGGCTTTCAAGCTAATTTTTTCAAATTATTTTGGATAGACTTTGGTGGTTTTATTGTTAGATCTTATAATTGTAGTATTAGGAAAGGGGAATTATCCTCATCACAAAAATTAGGTATAATTTTTATCTTGCAAAAAGGATACAAACCCTGTGACTTTCTTAAGAACTGGCGACCAATATCCCTCCTAAATACAATATATAAAATTTTCTCTGGTATTATTGCAAATCGACTGAAGTCAGTCCTGAATAATCTTATACATGAAAATCAAAAAGGCTTTCTCTCTGGTAGGTATATAGGAGAAAACACGCGACTAATGTATGATATTATATACCAAACAGAAATTTTGAAGCAGCCAGGTATGATAATTCTCCTTGACTTTAAAAAGGCTTTTGATTCAATCTCTTGGAAATTCATTCTAAAAGTATTAAAGTTTTTTGATTTTGGAGAATATTTCATAAACCTTGTTAAGGTAATTCTATCAGACATAAAATTATGTGTAATACAATATGGTATCTTCTCAAAAAATTTTAAAATTGGGCGTGGATGCAGGCAAGGTGACCCAGCATCACCATATATTTTTCTTTTCTGTGTTGAAATTATGGCTCTCATGATTAGAAAGAATAAAGACATTATAGATATAGAATTATGACAAAACTAGATGCATCAAAATAGGTATGCTAAAAGAGATCAATCTTGAATATTCCTCCAAGTATGATATTGTATGGTCACAGGATCCTTTTACTTTTCTTGGAATTACTTTCTCTGTAGATTTGGAAAATATAATTTTTATAAATTACAAAAACAAAGTAGATTCTATAAGAAAACTGATTGTTGGTTGGTCTTAAAGAAATATATCTACTATAGGAAGAATCACAGTTGTTAAAACTCTATGTTTACCAGCATTGATACATTTGTTTATGGCATTACCAAACCCTGATCCAAAAATAATTTCTGAAATAAATACAATGTTAAATATATATGGAACTCTAAGGTCAATAGGATATCTAGAAAATATATTACTAGAGAGTATTGTAATGGCGGCTTAAAAATGGTCAATTTGAATATTTTCATGGCAATCTGCCATGGTATTTTAACCCCCTCCCTTATTTTTCAAATACTGAACTTTTATCAGCATTTTTGGTTCATATTATTATGTAGATATGCTACAATATCCCATAATATACCTATAACATTATAATTTTTCAATCCAAATATGAATAAAAAAGGGGGTCAAACTGCTATGGTATTTTAACCCCCCCCCCTTAAATTTTCAAATACTGAACATTTTTTGGTTGATTTTATGAAGATATGCTACAATGTCCCATAATATGCCTATAACATTACAATTTTTCAATCCAAATATGAAGAAAGGGGGTAATCTACCATAGGCAATCAGTACTTTGATTCTTTATAGCATAACACTTGTTTAAAAAAATCTGAAACAGAGGTACATGTAAAAAAAAAAATGGGTCAGGGCAAGTGAAAAAATTAATAAATTC
Source organism: Atrina japonica (assembly GCA_030159075.1). NCBI lineage: Eukaryota > Metazoa > Mollusca > Bivalvia > Pterioida > Pinnidae > Atrina > Atrina japonica. The sequence continues at coordinate 666,972 of BROG01000002.1, forward strand.
AGAATGATATCCTTACATTAATAAGTGTCTTTAACCATTTACAGTATTCTGTTTGACAATCATACATGTATGTAGTAAGTAAAAAACATTACCCAATTTCTAATTGAGGTTGACATCGTGTCCAGTTTTCAATTATCAAATGATGAATCCCATTTCCATGACTCTGGGTCAAGTAGAGTGCATCACTTGTTGTAAACTTGTAAAAATTTCCCAGACCACTTGCATACATGTAAGTGCCTAGAAAACCAATGATATGATACATATAACATCACATTGTGTAGAACAATATAATCAAGAAATATTGTTTGCTTCAGTAGTTTTAAAACTCTATTACAAAGTACATGTATTAGACCATCATTTAATAAGAGTACCGTAACCGCTACATAATATGCTCATCATAAATAAATTGTGAAAGGGTTTCTCTATGATGGAAATATTAGAATGTCTAGTAGATGTTAAATTCTTTTTTTAACGAGTGCTAGTTAGCTGTAGTCACCTTGACATTTTAGGTGTGACCTTATAATATTTAGAACAAATGTGTGAAGTTTAAAGACATTCCTTTTGTAGAGTGTGAGAAATGCTCCAGATAAAAGAAAAATTGCAGATTGCCAAATTGACCCTGACCTTTGAGATTTAACCTTGACTGGCTCGAGTCAAGGTCATGACATACATGTACCACCTTACTGAGAACAACTGTTGTATGAAGTTTGAAAACATTCCCTTTTAAGGTGAGCAAGATATGCTCTGAACAAAAATATCTAACAGACTGCCATGGTGAGGTATGACCTCGACTCAAGGTCATGACACACCACCTCACTGTGAACAACTGTACATACTGTGTGAAGTTTGAATATATTCCCTTTTGTGGTGTGCAAGGTGTACATGTATATATGCTTCAGACAAAATACATTTGTAAAAACTGCACACTGCCACAGTGACAATGAGTGCTTTGAGATATGACCTTGAGTCAAGGTTATGACACACAACTTAACTTTACCGAGAACAACTGTTGTGTGAAGTTTGAAACGATTCCCTTTTGTTGTGTGTGAAATATACCTCATACGAGAAAGAAAAATTGCAGATTACCACAGTAACCGAGTCTATCAGCTTGTACATTTTTGTAAGGCAAATGATCTAGAAATGATCAGACTAGCATGTAGCGCTACAATGGAAATATGGCAAGTGAAAACTCTTAATATTGCTGTAATTTTTTTGCAAAGAATGGCATAAAAAATTGTTGGGTGTTTGTGTTTATGGGAAGATAACCTTGATATGATGAAATTACAAATGTAAATGCAAGTGAAGTGAATACCAATCCAAATAAATCCTTCACATCATTTCTACAAGGTAAATATAGAGTAAAATCCCAGTTGTGGTAGAAAAAATGAATATAAACCGGAATCATCCATGCATTATTTACAGTAAAGGTACATGTATGAAAAGAAATATTATCATAAATTTACAAATTTAAACATCTCAGTGAAATACAAATTGATTTTATAAAATATAAAACAGTATGAGATACATTTTCACGTTATCTTGCTGTAAATACATATACATGATGTTTATCCAGTGTGCACTGATTTTACTGGCATGAATAGTCAATGAAAGATATCAACAGGTCACAAGTCAATCCGTTTTTAGTAAGCCATTTGTATAAATCTTTATTCTACATTGTACATGTATGTCATTTGAAGCACTCCCTTGTGGCTTGTTTATGAACAGTTTTTGTTTTCATTTGCAAACTTAGTATACATTGATTTTTTGCCAATTGATGAGCCTCTATGGCAACAAGCCCCTTTTCATTTGCAAACTTTTATGTGGCTTCATATGGAGATGGTGTCTACCAAATTTGGTTACAATTGGCCAATTGGTTCCTGTGTAAAAGTAAACAATTACTGCAATACTGACTCATGATGGACTCAGACAGACAACTGACTCATGATGAACTCAGACAGACAACTGACTCATGATGGACTCCGACAGACAACTGACTCATGATGAACTCAGACAGACAACTGACTCATGATGAACTCGGACAGACAACTGACTCACAATGGACTCAGACAGACAACTGACTCATGATGGACTCAGACAGACAACTGATTCATGATGGACTCAAACAGACAACTGACTCATGATGGACTCAGACAGACAACTGACTCATGATGGACTCAGACAGACAAAAGACAATCATAATGATATTTTGGCTCAGGTGACCTAAAACTATTAAAGAAAGTTGTATTTGAAAACATGTGACTCAAATCACTGATAATTGAGTCAAGTACATGATAAACCATTCCATGGAAGAAAAAAAATATCATTATCACAGTATGGTGAAATATGGTGATAAAGGTGATTAAGATTTTATTTTTCTTATATTCACATTTGTTTCATAATATTCATGTAGCCAGAAATCTAGAGTCTGTGTCCTGTACACTATAGCTAGCATAACCATCTTGATGTACCACAAACTTCAAAACACAAACAAAGAATCAGGGAAATACATATGTGTTATATCAGTCCCTGTCTTAACAGAGAAAATTTTATGTGTTACCTCTGTGGGGACCTCCTACCAGTCTGAAGGTTAACTAGCCTGAAGGTACACCAGTCCAAAGGTTCACCAGTCTGATAGAAAAAGTCGGAGGGGGATAATTCGGGTTGATCCAGATCTGAAGGTTAACCAGTCCAATAGAAAAAGTTGAGGTGCAGAATTCAAGTTGATCTGGATCCGAATCTCTACCAGTCCGAAGGCTCACCAGTCCAACAGACAAAGTAGGAGGGGGAGGGTTAGGGTGAATCCTGATCCAAATGTCCACAAGTCTGAAGGACCACCAATCCGAAAAAGTCTGAGGAGGATAATTCGGGTTGATCCAGTTCTGATGGTTCACCAGTCAAAAGGTTCACCAATTTGACAGAAAAAGATGTAGACGAAGGATTGGGGTTGATCCTGATCCCACTAATGCCCTTCAGTAGCAGATTTATGAGTAGGTGGACTGTCCCCACCTTACCGTAAAATTATCTCAAGAAAATGAACTAATATTTTGTTTTTATCAAGGTATTTTTTTATCTGATAAAAAGTTATATAGAAAAAAAAACCGAACTAATATTTAGCTTAGCCCCTGAGGTATTTTAATTGGGTCAAAAAAATATTTCGAGAAAACGAAATAATAATAAATACTTTGTTTTCTCTCAAGTAGATCATGCAAATTCGGACGCTCCACCATTTTTCTGCAGTCGGGAAACAATATACAGGGTGTCCAAAACATATTTCATTGAATCGTACAAAGGTTCAGCAAAATTCAAATTTGCTGGACTTTAAATATGCTCCAAATGGCCTCTAAGGCCATGGAGGCACACTTGATGAAACTTTTGGGAATAATCATACACAGACTGAAGTTTAAGTCCAGCCAATTACAATTTTGCTGGACCTTAAAAGGATTTAATAAATAAAACTTTTATGGGTTCTGTTTTATCTAATAATTAGGACTTTCCACTTTCCGGTGGAAAGACCTTTGTGTTTTGTCATTTATTTTTATTATTCTTTTTCTTCCCTGCCACACATTTATTATTCTTTTTTTGTCCACACATTTCTCAAAAACAGTCAGACTTACAGACATGAAACTTACTCTATTGTTTATAAAGTTGTGCATGAATATTTTTCAAGGTCATTGGTTTAAAGATCAAGGTCACAGAGGTCAAAACATGAAATTATATGAAATGAAATAACTAGTTTAAGACTGAAGCCAGGATCATGAAACTTCCGTCAGTTAGTCTCCTTGACATTTTCTAGAAGTACATGATTATATATATTGTTTTTCAAGGTCCTCAGGTCAAAGATCAAGCCTGTCACAGATATGAAAACGTAAAATTTTATGAAATTTGATAATAAGTGAAAGAATGACGCCGGGAACATGAAATTTACGTCAGTTTCTAGGGATTCCCTTTTGACCACATTATAAAAAATCACATCTCAAAGACAATCTCTTGGACCATACTATAAAGGATCGCCTCTCAAAGACTACTTCTCACAGATATTTACCAGAAAAAAAAAACCAGAAAAACACTCAAATTTCACAAATTTTCTTGGCCTTTATGGAGTGAAAGACGACAATATGTATATCAGTTACATAGTATTAAGTCTGCACAATACCAAGCTCCAGTGCAAATGTTTATCGTTTATATGGTAAACATCAATATTAAGAATTAGGAACTGTGTGATTAAAATCAACAAAACTTGGAAAGATAATTAATATAGAAGGCACATATAACATGGGTATATATACTGATACAATTTACATCTCTGTATCACTCTGGAACTTAGAGGTACAACTACATGCATAAGAAAATGTTTATATTTTCTTACTCTGATTACTGAACACATATCCCTACCATAGCATTAATTTTTCTGGCACTTTTTGACATTATTTTACTCATGACAGCATGTGCTGAGTGTTGTCTTGAATTAGCAATTTAGGCTAATATAGTCATCCTGTTTAATTGACCCTTAGACTAGGGATCAAACTGGTAAACTTTCGGACTGGTGTACCTTCGGACTAGTGAACCTTTGAAATGGAGAACCCTCTGACTAGTGTACCTTCGGATTAGTGAACCTTCAGACTACCGGTAGGGAACCTTCAGACTGGTGAACCTTCGGACTGGTGAACTGTGAACACATGTATATATATGTACATGTATAATACATGTATATATGTCTAGGGCTGTCATTGATGAGAAATTCTCTATAAATATATTGATAAGTAAATAGTATCGATATATCGGTAAATCGAATAATTTGGTACTTCTATGAATGCATTTAAAATAAATAGATTCATTGTATTATTTAGTTGTTTTATTGTATATTTGACCATCTGAAGATGAAAAAAGCAATCATTGCAAGGAAAACATCATTTATTTGAACAAATTAAACAATTAGAACAAAATATAACATAGTTCAATAACATGAAGTAAAACAAATGGAAAAGTTTGGAAATTGTAAAAGAAAATACATCCTGTGAAATGCATAATGAAATATATCAATACATGTATCAATAAATGTATTGAACCAATTTGTGTATCAATATATCGATATCGAGTCTATCAATGACATCCCTATATATGTCCAACAATAGGCCTATACCGGGTAAATTTGTTTGGGAAATAAACGTGGTGTATGTGCATAACTTGGCGGTCGAAATCTTTTCAGCTCTGTAATGCTAAGATTCTAAATTGTGGTACATCATGCATTATTTTTCGAAAAATAGGGAAAATTCATCTAGTGACTGATACACTTTAGTAGCCCTACTGCTATAAATCTATCAGGGGCTGAAAATTTTTAAGTCCAAGGTCCGGGACCTACATATTTTACTTTCGGACTCTGTCGTTTTCTTGCTGTGTGGGTCCGAGGACCTAACAAGTCTGAATCAATGAATGACTATTCTGTCAATTTCTTTATTTCTAAACTCCATTTGTTTCCTCAAATTAATAGAGATCAATTGTCATCTTCTCATATGATTTTTGTGGCAGTTTTTGGTTTATATAATTTTGTGTATCCACCTTTGATAATTGTTATTTCTATTGACTGATTTTATTAAAACTGTAACTTAGATTTATTGTTATTGGACCCATATGTTAGAAGACCACATCCAGGCAAAATTTAACAAAAAAGTCCCTGACCCAAGTAGTTGAAAGAAAATTTCCAGCCCCTGGCTGCATATTTTTTTTTGATTTGCTTGATCAAGCCATATTTCTCATAAAATGTAAATGGATGAATGATCAGGACAAGGATCACATGTTCACTGAACTAAATTACGATATATTCAGTTTTATGACAATAACAAGCTCTTCTTACAACCCCCTCTTGATTGAAGTATAGGCCGCAAAACTGTGAGTATGTCTTTGTTACTTACTTCTCGAGATACAATTGTTTTATATTTTGTCAACTTACGATACATCTATATAAGCTTCATCTACAAAGATGACAACACGTGATTACAGCGATTATATGATTTGTTTGGTCGCTTCAGTTTTTTAAATCACTCATCCTATGGGAATCTCTGTGATACCCATGCCATGTCAAATAATTGGGTCATGTGAGTTATGATTAATATACTCGCACCTCTCTTGACACAAAGAGTTATATGAAGGGGAATAACTCCCAATACATACTTGCCAACATTTGAAAATTTTCATGAGAAAACGCACAGCAAAAATTTCCTGTGGTTAGCCAGACTGCGCGCGACCAGTGTTCGAAGGTTCTTTTTTCATTAAGTGTCTTTTTCTTACAATTTATTGTAAATTTGGTTTTTTTTTTTTAATTTATTACTTGTATAAATATAAAAATTAAAATATGTCAATTAGTTGTTTTCAATCAATATGTAAACTAATTTATGGATTTCAATTGTGAACTTTATTGTTTTATTAACCTGTTATATAGATGAATCTTTGTTTTGTTTGATTTTTTAGAAAAAAAGAAGAAAAAAATATATTTTATATGTACAATGTATTACTTAACCGATTGATTACAACAAATTTTTGAAAGCTAGTGTATTGTTTCATGCAGTAGAAATTTTGTGTGTCATTTTTCAAATTTCGGGATATTCTTTGTTTTTTCGGAAGGAAATATTAAAAAATCAGGAGAAAAAAGGGTTTTTTAAAAGAATGAGCGGGAGGTCGGGAGACAGGGCCAAAATTTGGAGTCTCCTGCGGAAATCAGGAGTTGGCAAGTATGCCAATATATATTATTGTCGTAAGGAATCGGTGATTGTGTATTAACAGATCAGTGAGCCAGGCTAAATCAGTATGACCAATAAACATTCCCTTTCTTTTACTTCCGTTCTCAATCTTCGAAAGATGGCCGCCTTTACATATGGCGAAAATCACGCAATTAATTCGAGTGCGAATAACAAGTACAAAACTGATTCATTTTTATTAGTCATGGACATGGATTTTTAAATCAGTATGTATAGGATACCGCTACATTTAATTTAAGTGGTAAGTATCAACCTTTTTATTTGAATCAGCCAAAACCAGTGGACAAAAAATATTTGACTTAGACTATAATTACATGTAATGATATCTACTTTAGTTTGGTTTAGAATATAAATTATTCAGTTCAACAAGTGAGATTGCAAGTCTATTTAATCTACCTACGTGAATCGAAAGACGTTTTAGAACATCGTTTTATAGTCCTTCATCTGTCGATGTACTTTTGAGTAGCGATTAATCTGTCATAAAAAACTAAAAATAAATAACAAACCTTGACTAAACCATGTGACAGGCATAGTTTTATCAAGTGTTGAAGTCATACCGATAAAGTGAGTAACATGGTCACGAGCAATCTATGATCTGTATCTTGTCTTAAAATATAAACTCAATAACATGTTAAATCTACATTTTTCGTATAAATCAATGTCAATAATGACACGGTCATACTGGCAAAAACTTACACAAGATCTAACTGTTAAACTTCGAAACAAACACAAACAGTCAACTCCTCCCAGAGTCAGACGATGCGAATACATAATAAAACTAATTCTAGATCCCGATCCCGATGTCCTATCAACACGATGGAAAATACGCTACACCGGGTCGTAACATTGTCTTAGAATAGAATTACTACAGTTTACTACAGTTTAAGTATCTTAATCACTGCCATCAAATCGCATTTCATACCCGGGTCAAGTAACAGCTTCCTGAGCGGTTAAAGGGAGACTTTTTAAAAAAATATGTTTGGCGTCTACCCTAAAACACAGGGCCAGGGGCTCGTATTTTGGTCGGAAGTATATGTTGGTCGACTGGCATGCGTTCTAGATTGTGCCAGTTGACCGATATATACTTCCGACCAAAATGCGAGCCCCTGTGCATAAAAAAGCTTTATATATCGCTGCCTAAAATAATCTTTCTATCAGAAAAAAAACACAAAACAACAGAACTAAAACATTTTAAACACAATTTTAGAGACATCTGATCACTGGGCAATAAGACGAAGATGTTTTAAAATGTATCAAACTTTGGCCCTTTTTGGGTCGACTCCCAACCCTTTTCTATGAAACTGTACTTTAACCTGTCATTTTAAATGCCCGCTAAATGCTCATTTATGAACACAAATTTTGTTTCATTTGCAAATTAAATAGCTTAGATGTTGACTTAGTCATGCAGACAAAACACCTCTAATCACAAGTTCATGAGAGGAACGATCTAAACGATGTACCAAGTTTTGTCCTTTTGGGGCCCTATGGATCCCAAGACCCGATCAAAACTAGACCTAGTAGGCCTATATACATATAGCCTATATGCATTATATCCATGTCTATGTTTCTGTGTGGCAGGGTATCCATTATATCCATGTAAAAGAGACAAATACTGCCTCTGCTTGGATTCGAACCTAGGACCCCTGGTTTACAAGTCTGGTGCTCTACCGATCGAGCTAAAGGAGGAAAACCCCACTATTCAAGCTAGTAGGAACACCATATACTAACCCTGGTCATTATCCCCCTCCATTGAAAGAGTCGTCCCGACTCGCCCTTAGACGTAGCTATCACCTGTGGGGCAATTTAAGGCGGGTTCACTTTTCACTTAACCAGGAAGAACCTAGGTCCCAACGTGGGTGCCATTGTAACAGAGACAAATACTGCCTCTGCTTTTGGTTTCCTTCCAGATCGCACATGATCTTTCCAAACTTTAACAGTATTATCCATATCTTGTCTGTCTTGCCAAACTATGTTTGTAGTGTCCACTATGTCTGAAGTTCGAATTATATCCGTTACATCAGGATTTGAACTGATACTTTCAATGAGAGGTGTTGCTAATAAATGACAAACAGCATTAATGGTATCTGCTGATAATGTTTCCTCACGGGATTTTAATAATTCGGGTAACCTAGATAAGGAATCGGCATCTGCGTTACTCTTTCGATTTCTGTACTTAATATCGAAGTCAAATGATGACAAAGCGGCAATCCAACGTTGTGATGTTGCGTCAAGCTTAGCAGATGTAAGAACATATGTTAGAGGATTGTTGTCCGTATAAACTACAAATCGATGTCCATATAAGTAATCTTTGAACTTTTCCGTGATAGCCCATTTTAATGCCAGGAACTCTAGCTTATGAGCGGGATAGTTCTTTTCTGCTCGACTCAAACTCCTACTGGCATATGCAATCACTCTATTCGCTCCATCCTGATGTTGATATAACACTGCTCCAAGCCCTAATGCACAGGCGTCCGTATGTAATTCAAATGGTTTATCAAATATCGGAAATCCTAATACTGGTGGTGAAGAGACGGCTGATCTCAATAGACTAAAAGATTCCTCATGCCTGCTTGTCCAATTCCATTCTATAGTTGTTTTCTTTTTCTTTTTCGGTTGGTGTGAAGGTGGCATCAGATCATTAAGTGGTCTGGAAATTTTTGCGAAGTCTTTGATAAATTTGCGGTAATATCCTATGAATCCTAAAAATTTTCGAACTTCTTCTGGTGTTTTGGGACGTGGCCAATTCATAACTTTCTCAATCTTTGTTGGATCTGGTTGAAGTCCATCTTTAGAAACGATATGTCCGACATACTTTACTTTATTCTTGAATAGATGACATTTAGATGGTGAAAGTTTAAGTCCTTCTGCCCTGACCCTATCAAATACCTGACGCAGTCTATCAATATGTTCCTGGTAAGTCTTTGAAAATATTATTAAATCGTCTAAGTAGATGAAACAGATGTTTAGGTTTAGTCCATCAAAGCGCGTCTTCCATCAGACGCTGATATGTAGCCGGGGCATTTACAAGGCCAAACGGCATACGATTGTATTCGTAAAATCCAAGTGGCCCGACGGTGAAAGCTGTGCGTTGTTTGTGTTCCTCCAAAACTTGAATCTGGTGATATCCAGCTTTCATATCCAAGACTGTGAAGTAACTATTGCCCTGCAGTGCGTCCAGTATTTCATCTATGCGTGGTAATGCGTAGGAGTCCTTTATTGTTCGTTGATTGAGTTGGCGAAAGTCGACGCACATCCTAAGTTTACCATCCTTTTTTCTACATAAAACCACGTTACTGGCCCAAGGAGATTTAGATTTTCTAATCATGCCACCTGAAAGCAATTGTTGCAAATGATTCCTGACTTCATCATACATACCAGGTGGAATGCGTCTATTCTTCTGTTTGAACGGAACGTTGTTAGTTAGGTCTATACGATGAAACACCGAAGTTGTTAAGCCTGTGTCGGTTTCTGATTTTGAAAATATATCCTCGTATTCCTGAAGAAGTGATTGGGCTTCGGTTAACTCTATCTTTGTTAAATTTTCTTTCTCTAAGTCACATTCTTGAATGCTATTCGTGGAATTTCTGTTTGTCAATTGTTGTGGTTCCTCAATTGAAACTGGTTGCAGCTCGCAAATCAGAGATCTAGGATGAATATTAACAGTCCTTGTTGAAATATTGCTGATAGTGATAGGAATGACATCACTGCTGTTACAATTATATATGTAACTAATGATGGAGTTATGTCTAGGTCACATGGACAGCTGATACGCATGAATTAATGCACAAGTTAATTGGTAAGGTAAGCATTTATCCATTGATCCTTGAATGGTAACTTCAGAGTTTGGTCGAATGATGATTGATGAATTTTATTTTGGTAAACGGTATCATCGACAATCAAAAATAAGCATAGTTGAGACTGTGATGCTGACAATCCAGGTGAGTCTATCTCTGCTTCGATGTATCCAGTGTAAGGTAAGTCACTACCGTTTGCGCATCGTAAATGAAACATGTTATCAATCGACTGGATAGGATGATTAGCTAGATTTTTCTGATAAAATGCGTGTGATATTGTTGAGACCGTTGATCCTGTGTCAAGAAGTGCTTGTGTTTTGATACCATTAATGTTAATAGGCACGTTACATGAGCTACCAATTAAACCATCTACTTCGTTCTCTCGTACATGACGCTGGGTATTTATCTGACCTAACGACCGCGTCTCGAAGTAGGTCTCCTGGAGTTTAACTGACTTCTCTGGTGATCAAGTCGCACTCTGCATCCCAACGCTATGTGTCCTTCTTGTCCACATCTCATACATATTGGATCACCATTCTCCGTGTATTGTGGTCTGGAATATTTGTATTCTGTTGTATCCCCTTGATGTTGTTGCTGTTCTTGTATGTAGCCACGTCCAAAACCTCTACCTCTTGACCGTCGTCATTTACAGAGGATGTGTTACTAGAACATCAACCACTTGCACTCGTAAGGAATTTCAAACATCTTATACTAGAAGACAATATATTATACCGAAAAGTCAAGATAGAAGGAGAAGATTACAAACAATTAGTGATACCACGGATGTACGTTCATACCATTCTTCAACATCTACATGATAGAACAGGACATCCAGGGAGAGAAAGGACATTATCGCTAATTCGTGATCGATTTTATTGGAGTGGCATGGCAAAGGATGTCGAACAATCTAAAAAACTGTAAAAGATGTGTTTATAGAAAGACAACACCACAAAGGGCACCACTTACCAACATAAAAACCTCTTTTCCGTTAGAACTTGTATGTATGGACTACCTGACACTTGAAAAATCTGGAAACTATCAACACATATTAGTTATTACAGATCACTTTACTAGACTAGCCCAAGCAATTCCAACATGCAACATGTCTGCTAAAACAACAGCAAGAGTATTTTTTGACAACTTTATCACTTACTATGGAATTCCTTATAAAATTCACAGTGATCAAGGAGGTAGTTTTGAAGGGAAAATTATAAAAGAACTTTGTGATATTACTGGAATTTCGAAATCAAGGACGACACCCTATCACCCTATGGGTAATGGCATGTGTGAGAAATATAACAGAACACTTCTGGACATGTTAGGAACACTACAACCGGAACAAAAATCTAGATGGAAAGACTATGTAAGGCCACTGATACACGCTTATAATTGTACAAGACATGAAAGCACCAGACAATCTCCGTACTTCCTCATGTTTGGCAGAGAACCTCATTTACCGATTGATTTACTATTTGGAATTAACAGGAAAGAAAAGCAAACAACAACAAAATATATAGAGGATATGAAGAAGAGGATGGAAAAAGCTTATGATATAGTGAGAACAACATCAGAGAAAGCCAGACATAAACAGAAACAACAGTACGACATTAGAGCGAAGAATGTGGAACTTCAGAAAGGTGACAAGGTATTGGTGAAATTACTGAACTTCGACGGAAAACATAAAATAGCTGATCGTTGGGAAGAAGAGCCATATGTCATTGTCAGACAAATGAATGACAATGTTCCAGTGTATGAAGTCAGAAAATTACATGAAAATGGAAAGAAGCGCATTCTTCATAAGAACTTATTGTTACCCATTGGACATTTATCAGCCTTTAACACTGACCAACAAAAGAATAAGTCAGAGCCTAAACGTCTTCATCAGAACCAGGAAAAACAGGCTAACAGAACAGAGGACTTGTATCAGAGTGACTCAGATAGTGATTCAAATACAGTGATATTGGAGGTCCCGGTACCGCAATCAACAGAACACATCCCATCAGATGTCGACAATTCTGTTGAGGACGAGATAGATAAAGATACAGATAACCATGATGAACCGGAATTAGATAGTACGGTACAAGAGAGATCGACTACCGAAACCGCTTCATCGTTTGGTCAGGATTCAGATGGAGATGCTGAGTCCGAGAGCAAAGATGAGTCTAATAAGAATGATAATGCAGATCATACACTTCGAAGATCTACACGCGATAGGAAACCACCGCAGTGGATGGGTGATTTTGTTGTTCATTCGATGCAGGAGGAAAAGAAACCTCCTTGGATGCAGAAAGTGGATTATCTCAAAAACCTAATGTACAATGGTCAGTTTAAAGGTCGAGAGTCGGAAATAGTTTCTGCAATCATAGGTATTGTGAAATCATAAAGACATTATAAAAAAAAAAAAATACAACCTAATATCAATTCATATCTATATTACATGATACCTATGCATATGTTTCAAGTTCTAATCTTATTGTAATTATAATTGTTTATCAAATCAAACATGTGTGAAAAAGGTCTGTGCAGCCATTTCATTATTGGTATTTGTGCATCTGCATTTTGTTTATTTTTGCTATAAAAAATATAAATAAATAAATATTTTTTTATTCAATTTGTTTTTAGAGGTCCGGGTTTGTCCAATTTTGCCGGATTTGTGTTTGTGCCCTGGACATCCTAGGGATTTATGTTTGGTATCTAAGATGTTTTATACTTGTATATGTCAAGAATTTTTCATAAATATTATTTTAATGTATGTAAATGACGAGGACGTCATTTGTAAAAAGGGGGGAGTATGTGGTAGTACTATGAATAATAATTACTTTAATTCTGTCAGTATCTATATTATAATTTCAACCTGCACGTTTAATTCCAATTAGTAATTCCATTTGTACAGTATTTTTCTAGTTTCGATTTTAATTCAGGTCAGCTGTTTTGTTATTTATAGATAGTTACTAAAATTTCACTAAAATGATGGTCAGTTTTAATTATATCCTGTAATACGATTGGTTTCTTTTTGATTTCGCGCGGTGCACGATTTTTTTACTCGTACCCGTAGATGGTTAGTCCTCTATTTTCTTTTACTGAGATAACACACACATCATACAAAATGTCCAGTTACAGTAAGTTTGTCTTTCTTTTTATAGTTTGCCCCTATTTTCATGTATTATTATTCAATTTTGATTGATTATATTTTGTAACACTTGAGAGAGATAAATTGGTATAATCTTACTTATTTTCGTAACCAAGTGTGATATTGTGAAATATTTATGAACATAGAATGTTCGAATGGTTGTATTGTGAACAAATATTTCTATTTGTTATTTCAGGGTGCGGTGCCAGGCTTGAATAGCCCAGGCCACGTGTGAGCATATATTGAGCCTGACCACATTTGGTAATTTGATACTTATATATGTTTTTTTATTAAACTTATTATTGGTTATTTTCCAAACTGAATAAAACGTAACTTTATATATCATAAATTTCAGAGTAATTGAACTTCTTATATTTCCAGTAATTCTATAATATTCAGAAATAATTATATATTAATATATGTCTAAATGTTATTTGTTGTGGTGAAGATGGGTCAGGAACTTTTATTTATTGTTATTACATGTTTTAATAGGGTTCATTTATAAGGAAGATTGAATAACAGTAAAAGACTTTGAACCATACCATATGAGTTGTTATTAAAACTAAAAGATTGAGGGAAGCTGGCTAGTACGGCTATATCTGGATAATTTTTCTATGGGTTCCAGGGTAGGTCTAACCAGCGATATATAAAGCTATTAGCAGCGATATATAAAGCTATTAGCTTTATATATTGCTGGTCTAACATTTCTATTTTAGAATATTGACGGCACGCCGGGTGCCATTTCTATGGCAGGTTAATTTTTCACATTACGGATTGAAGTAGTACGTGAATCCGATATTACACAATTATTGACTTTGATGAGGTTGATATTTTGACTTATAAACCCCAAGGAAGTGATATTCGTCGAGGGTAAGCCGATTCAAAACTAAAACCAGTTTCTGCAGTCGATAGATTCGCCCTAGATTCGCCTAGGACAAAAATATTAGAACTACAGTAAACCGAAAGCACTGAGTGATGTTAACATCAACACCCCTACTTTTAGCAAATGGTCAGTATTGTTTTAGCTTTTGAAAGAACCCGGATGTGCTACTTTATGCGGTAGACCCATACCGGTGACGGATTCAAGGGTGACGAAATGGTGTAAGCCTCCCCCCCCTTTATTGGAAACCAAAGTAGCCTATCTAGATCAACTACATACGTACTGCACAATATTTTCCAGTATTCAGACGGGGGTAAGTACGGAAGCTTATAAGCAAGAAAAAAATATCACAGGAGATATTCATAATTACGACTTTTGAAAGGCGTTATTTTATGAAAAAGGCGTTTTTACGCGAAAAAGGCGTATCAAAAGTAATTATAACGCATTTTTTCGCGTTATAACGTGATTTTTATTATTATTATTATCATTATTATTATTATTGTTTTTTTTTGTCTGGACAAAATTGAGTCTTGTAATCTTTCGTAGGTAAACCCCAGAAGTTGAATAAAAATCCTATATATCTTTTAATAAAAAGTAGGAAAATTAATAAAAATAAATTTCCCAAATTTTTGTATACTCTTCCTTACCTCTAACTTGAAATGCTGGATCCACGTACCCTGGATTTGTTTCACAGGCACTTGTGTCGTGCAATCCAATGATCCTAATAACACCCTCACACTCATCCCCAGCTTTATTCATCACTTAAGGGAGTACGAGTTATCGCCCATCATGTCACTCACAGGTGTGTTATATCGCATCTCATGTCCTTCCATTGGCAATTATTTGAGTATACGCATACCTTTAGATGAGCGATGACAAGGAAATCGATACGGTATTTATCTGTTATAGATAATTAATTTTATATCAATTATTCCTTTTGCGTTTATAATAAATACGTCACTGATTGCACAAAATAACATCCTATGTTTGTCATGATTATATATTGTTTAAATGATGAACATATATATATATATTTTGAATTAAAGTTTCCATAACCATTTAACTCTCTCTCTCTCTCTCCTAACGATCTCTCTTCTACTCATCTCTCTCTCAGAGTCATCTCACCTCTTACTCGTCTCTCTCTCTCTCTCTCATGATATCAAATGCTTGGAATAATTTTCCAGTCTCCCCGAATCTCTATCAGAAATTTCTGGATCTGTTTTTAAAAACAGTAACACCTAATAAATAAATGTGAGCAAAGAAGGGTTCCTTGTCGCATTGTTGAACACGATATATAGGACAGAAATATACGTTTCTGTGTAGGATATGAAAGGAACATTGGTCACTACCCAATACAAAGTGTGGTAACTATGATCGATGAAACAGAAATGAGTCATGATATATTTTTCAGACAATAAAAATCTTTCATGTGTATATTAAGAGTGTACCTGGGCCAGTGATATATAAAGCTATCGCTGACATGGGCAAAATATGTTGTCTTCCTGTTGCGCAACTTTTCGTTGAAGTAAAGGGGTATTTACACAAAATATATCGCGTAATTTCTTAAATTTAAATTTTATTCTGTGCATTTGCTCATTCACCAAAGCATTTACCTAAATATTTTTTTTTCTTTGTACCCGGAGTGAGAAGCACTTTAATATACGTATGTAAAATGAAATTCATCACCCAATTTGTTTTCATTAGGTCCCGATACGTCTTGCACCCTTAATTTGCTGTAAAACCCGCCATGTTAAAGGGCAATCAGATGTGCAGGATAAGAGTAAATATAAAACAAGATGAATTATCATTTATTGATAGGCCTAAATATTCTTACTACAGTATATCACTACAAGTGTCTAAAAGAGGAGTGGGGTAACTAAGCTCGATGCGTTATCAAAAGATGAAGATATATAACCAAGCCAGGCCAAAGGACATACAGATCGGATACCTACATACACGTACCAACTGGACTAAATTAACAACAGGATATAGTCTTAGGGGATTAAATTGTTTTATTACTCTTAGGCATTAGACAGACACCGCACCGTAGTTAAGATAGGACGTAAATATAATCAGCGATATATAAAGCTAATTAGCTTTATATATCGCTGATATAATTAATATAAGAACACATCCTTTATAGTAATTTGATAATTGATATCCATAGGAAATGTGTAAAACCAATCGAAAACTGAATCAGCGTTATTAAAGACAGTTAGGCTTTATATATCGCCGACCGCATGAATTAAAATTTTTATATATAGATAAATTAATAAAATAGAGATGTAAATATATAAATAATTTGACTATAGAAAAGAAGAAATATTTGATCATATATAAAAATAATTGAAAATTAATATAAGAAAACGCTACCAAAATATAGAGTTCTTATAAGAATCGGGGAATTGCATGACACGAGTGTTTGTTCTTGTCAATATGGTTGGGATTTTGTGGTTTTTGACTACGCTTTATTTAGTTTAGCTTATTTCTAAATGTACGTTTTTGTCCTACATATCGGAAAAGAAATATTCATTCGCGTTTTCTCAGCATGTAGGGTCTATGTATATGAACATTTATTTGTAAACAAAATTTGCATTGGATCAAAAATGTATACAATTTTCCCTTTTATAGCTAAAATGATACCCCCCTAAAAAATTACGTCCCCTCTCTAAAAAAAATCATTGATCCGCCCTTCATACTTAAATAGCCTATCTAGTGAAGGAATCTTACCAACCATGCAGTGAAAAACTTTGTGTATTAATATTACACATGAAATCAGAACATAGAAATATTTCAATTTTTTCTACGTTTGGTCAGTCTGCGGTTATTTCATCGAAAGAAAAGTTTAGTAAGCTTCACGACCGACGTGGGGTTGAACTAATCAAGTCATCAGATTTTCATGACGTCAGCAATTGTGTGTGAAATGACGTCACTACTGCTTGAATGTTTCTGACTGATACAAAGGTGTGGGACGTCTTTCGTGACATTTACATGACATGGAGGATTTCCATTTCAATTTACTTCAGGAGGCGATTGATAAAAACAATCAAACTTTAGAGTTAAGTATCGTCTTTCATTTTAACACGCTGTCAGAATAACGATGTTTTTACCATCAGTCTTAGATTTACATGCCGTAAACGAAAATAGACAATAGTCAGTACTTACACTCAAGTCTCGCCCACTCCGGCACTATAAAAAAATAGGTATATTTATTTATGTCACTGCCAGTCAGTGTCAGTAATTGACTGGCTGCTCAGGCAAGTCTAAAATGAACCAAATAAGTACAAATGATACCATGATGTTAACAATAAAACATGCTATCTTCCATTTCGCAACTTAGGCATAATTTGTAGGCCTACACATGACACATATCAGCGGCAACATACGATTTCCTTGTAATTATTAATTATGCCACATTAAGTACACTTACATGCCAAGAGAATGTCAACCTTTTTCATTTCCCCATTGCTTTCTGTGTTAAATCAACTTTTTAAAAATTGGCCAGACACATAGTCATATATTCAATGAAATCTTGTGAACTTTTGCACAATTTCGTGAAAGTCTGTGGACTATACTATCTTTCTAAATTGGTTTGGAATATGTCAATTTCTTTTTGTATAAAATGCAATTATTAATAAGTGACATGCAAAATTTCAATGCAAAACCAGAAGAAATAAAAATACTTCCATCTACTAAAGATAAGAAATTTCACACAAATTGATGCAACCATGAATTCGTTACAGTTATTGGGAATAAGTTCATTTAACTTAGAAAGTTATGGAAAAATGAAACAAAAAAGTTGATATACCTTTGGCACGTAAGTGTAGGCTACTATACAAATGCCGTGTACTAATCCTCAGAGAGAGAGAGAGAGAGAGAGAGACGATGACTTTACGTATGTCATATACTGGGTTCATGGAATATGAATTCTTAAAATTATTTTAGAGTGGAAGGGCATCTTTTAAATTTCGTATGGGAAAGAGGAAAAGTAGAACTTGACCACATCAGAAGGATAGAGACATGGAAAAACAATATAAAAAAAGCTGTGGAGGGTAAGTTCATTTATGTGTGTTTTAAAAAACGACAGAACTACAGAAGAATCCAATTCAAAATGTTGATGATAAAATTTTCCTAATATTATTTACGTTTATAGGCTAAATCAAATGCCTTTTAAAACAATGCTTGAGTCCAATATCATTTAATTTTATCATATCTAACAGATAATTTGATTGATCCACAAATGAAATCGACACCTGTGGTATTTCTGCATTTGAAAGTGACGTGTTAAAAGTCTACGGACACTATTACTTTTTACCATATATTTCATATAAAACCACATCTGTTTCAATTTAATTTTCAACATTAAACAGAGAATGTTTCCAGGTTTCTGCTTATTTGGATGTAGTTTTCTAATATTTGACAAATTATATGTCACAATATAGGGATTTCTCATCACAAAAATTAAACTTTCTGTATAAATAAATAAATCTTGGATTTTTTAATTCAGAAAATTAAAATCAGAATACATAATGTGACAGTTTAATTCTTGTGAAATTTGAATTGTGTCTGTAGACTTTTGGCACGTCTCTGTACATCAAAGTATCGATCGATTTCACTGGTATCAGCAAATGCTGATACATACACTTGATGTAGTTCCTCAATGCATTTTTTTAAAATTGTGTTTCGTAGTTTTCTGTTTTGTACGTCAACGGTTCCCGGAGACTGTAGTTTTGCGTTGTGTCCGTCCATCTATCTATTGAACCAGGGGGGGCTTAGCCCCCCCCCCCCAACTTTTTTGCAAAGATAGACATAAGTGATGAAAATTGTGGCCTTAGCTGTAACACGTTTCTGGCTTTTGTGTGTGTTTTAAATGTTGGTTTAGCCCCCCCCCACCCCCCCCCTTTCAATTTGCTTCCGACGCCAATGTATTATTATTATTTTTTAAGAGTTGTTCCTTTTTATATTTCATATTCCCGGGCCACATTTCAGTTACTTCTCCTTGACTCCCCATATTTTGGTGCAGGTATACATCTTGAACAATAAATGCGAGATTAGAATAAAATTATTCTTATAGTTATCCCCCTTTGTTTATTTGTCTAGGCCATACCCATTTCATTTCTTCACGTAGATTTACATTATTTGGTCAGACATGTATTCATCGTAGGTATTATAGATGGGTGTTTTTGTCATTTTATAGATGTATATTTTGTGCATAGAATAACGACTCAGGTCAGCTATTTAAAATTGTACGGACCAGTACATATAGTTTTGTACGGTGGCCCAATACTGAAAATTTTAACCAATTTTATTCCTGAAACCTGACTGGACAAACATGCCAAATCGACGATACTTTCAGACTTAACTACTTTTTATGGTTCCACACTATGATAATTTACCATAATTCGTTTTACGTCTTATCAATAAATTATTTTTATTTTATCAAAGAATGTCCATATTTTACCGAAGAGTTTCTGAAGATCACAAATTCATTGCTAGAAGAAGGTCGCATTACTCAAGAACAGCACCAGTACAGATACAACAGCATAATGGCTGATGAAGGTCCATATAAACGAATATTTCAGTAAGTTTGAATAAATATTCCCTGTTATTTGAAAAAAAAAATACGAAATGAGCCTTGCCAGTGTTTAAAGTCTGAGTTTGCAATAGATATACATGTATACCAATATCATGTTCTCATTTTTATTTACGAGGCACTTGACCATATAGTGAAAACATGACAATTATCATGTTCTCATTTTTGCTAAAAGAAAAGGGAAAACATGATATCGATAAACAACACTTCTTTCCAAAAAATATTTATGAGCTCTCATCGATGGAAATTTTACATGCAGATTTCATGCAATATTTTATCTCATCAGAAAAAAGATAAACAAATGTATGCGTATAATCAGAAAAATCTTGTCGAACGGCGGATTCAATCTAACAGACCCGTTATATCTGTTAGATTGAATCCGCCATTACAAATTTTAAACTATTTTTACGAAGATAACCGATTATCATGGAGGCACTATCTTCCCATGTAAAGGGTTTCTTATCCACGTCGTTCCTCAAACACCTTGGCAGATTTGGCCTGTATATTTTGACTTCGATTTCCATTGGATTCAGGAACCATTTTCTGAGCCAGTCAGAACGCACCTCACAACAGACCACATGATATCAGAGGGGAAAGTACGTGAACACTGAACAATGGCAACGTGTAGCTATGTCACGAGTTTATTCATTGGCTAAAGTCAAGGAGTCAGTCAGGTCGGGTCAAACTAAGTGAAATGTTAGATCGGCACTAGATGTCGACACCAGTGACCGCCAAATATGAAATGTAATCTGTCACGGTTTAATGAACGACTTCGTGGATAAGAAAACCTTGACTTGGCAAGATGTGGAGGCACGTGCTATTTGAAGATTGAATCAGAAGTAACTTGTGCTTGTATTTATTTCATATTCATACGAAAAAGAATTACTATGTGAATAATAAAATGAGCGCATTTTCCGACATTCATTCAACCTGAACAAATATTTGATCATGCATGGTAAAGATCCTCCAAGTGTTTGACCTGGATGTCACTTGCATATTACTGTATTGCAATACACTTATACAGTATTTATTTCATGATTGAAAAAAAATAAAAAAATTACAGATTTAAATCACGATAGATGTAGGTAATGTCGTGTTCCGTGATATTTTTTATTGTATCAAAATGGTTTAATATATATTAGACAATCCGCCCCTGACAGCTCATATTTTTTTTTAAAGATTATTCACATAAATTACGCTTTGGTAATGGCTATATGTGTTGAAATGTACTTACTGCATCAACTTAAAACAATAATAAATGACATAAAAACCTATAAGTTGACTTTTTATTATGGATTTTTTTTCCAGAACCCACAAGAGACGGTTGTAAGTTATAACAGGTATATATGAACTTGTTTCTCAGTTTTTGTAAAATAACTAAAGTAGATATTTTTTAATATTTTATTTGTTTGTAGCTGTATCAGTTTAATACCTATTTACTTTTAATTTATTTGTCTGTTTTCCAATAATTCACAGCGATACAAAGAACAGTACGTGTAGAAGTAATGCATACCGTTTACCAGAGATAGAAAGTGAATTCAAAGTAAACAACCGCAGAAGATTAAAGTTGCGTTCTACAAAGATGAAACAAAAACAAGTAAGAAACATAATTATGACCAATACTTTAACACCCAGGATTTGAACTATATGTTTGTAGTACAGTAGTAAAAATTTTGAAGTAATGCAAGTGAGTCGAAAAATCGTAAAATTTGAATTATTACTTTTTCTACCATAAAATCTTTCTGTTTACTGAAATATATAATTCGTTAATTTTATACTTTGCTTTAATTTTACTTAGATCCCCAATTACTAAGGAGCTGAGGCCGTTTAACAGTCCCTCTGTAAAGTTATGTACTATATAGAAACATTCAAATAAAATGTCGAATGTCAGTCATATTTTATATTAATAAAATTATGTTTTAAAGCTGTCAAATTAACTTTAAGACAAGTTTCAATTTTGTAAAAATGATAATAAATGCATTTGAAACACCCTCGAATTATTTCCTCCACTTACAGATTTTTTGTTAGAATTAAAGTTATCTATAGAAATCGGCCATATAAAAGTTGAGTCTGTAGACCGACCATCATTACTTACTTTTTCTTTTTTTAATATAATTTGAGAGCCGACCTGGCACAGTCGGCAGCGCGCTCGACTCTTGATCTTGAGGTAGTGAGTTTCGGAGTCCAACCGGTTTGGTTTCGGTCCTTCGTGATGAGACAGAAAAAATTCGAGGTCACAAGTATATGTTTGGCCGTTAAAGAACCTCTCATGAGCTCAATGGCCGTAAATGCCTGATCATATGCCATACATTTGAAGCCCTACCCCGGGCAACTGTTGGACGTTTGAATATTGAGTGAAATATTTTTGAGTGGGCACGGTAATTAACAATAAACAAACCAAACAAACAAAATAATATGTAAGTATATGTACTACACGTGTCAGCTCTCCTTTTTCCAGAACTGTCGTACCGGTGGTCGATTTCCCGGAATTCCGTTAGTCCACGTGTCCCCATAGTTGTGACCTCCGTTTGTTATATAATATACGTGCGATAATAATACTAAAACTGTGTGTGTGTTTGTTTGTACTGCGTTAGATGGTTGTTTTCAAATTTTATTTTGTGCCTTTAGACGTCACGCTCCCGAGTGTCGCCAGGTAAAAACTAAACCGCACGAGTGTGGTCCGGGGCAGTTGCTCCAAACGGTTTATAGTGTAGTAAATATTGAAAAGGCGGTTAAGAAAAGTCTGAACGATATTAAAAAATAAGGAACATGATTACCCCAAAGAAAAAAGCCTATGGTTGGCGACGATAAAAATAATCATGAACGGTTGGTTGGAACGGCGCGGTCGATTGGCGACGGAGATCGTTGTCTCATCGATCCCGTTAAAAAGACCCATCTTATCAAAAAAAAAATAAAGAAAATTTAGGATTGGAAAAAAGTATTAACGAATCTACACCGTCCCAAACCCTGGGATTCCCTACGGAGAATTGGTTTAATAAAGATTACTTGTTGATCGGATTGTATATGACCGGTTCAAGGCTGGAGGAAGATTGGTATAGTGACGTGGCATCTTATGGTCAAATAAATATTGCTGGTACTAATGTGCGTGAATCAGTGTCATCGACTTCGGTGGAAGTAAACCTAACCGTGGTATCCCGCCGTCGATTGGAAGAAGAGAAGTTGGTGGCTAGAAATATCGTCTATGGTTTGACGACGCCCCTGGTATCCGAAGTTGAATTGGATGACAGGATATTCGCATGAGGGCTAAACAGATTAGCTGGACCACTTTGAGTGTGGAATAATTTATATGATTAACATATATAATTAAACTTTCACTCGACGAACTTATACTTCGGTCGGGTTTGTTTACGGACGGTCCGCAAGAATCAGTTTGGAGTGTTTGTCGCTTGCGACAGGAGGTCGTGGTTTGAGACGGTTTCCTTATCCTCTTCGGGCACTTGACTGTCGTGTCTCGTCCAGACATTCGTTGTAAACTTGAATTTGTCTTTGCGTGATTGAATCTTGGATCTTAAAGTCGTTTGGATGCGCTGTGTTTGTAACGTTGCGACAGGATCGCCAGACCGGATTGATTGGCGTTGTCGTCCCGAAAACGGCGCCAGCATGGACCAGGGCATCGGCTTTCTTCTTGATCTGTTTCTCAGTGGCCGAGCAGTCGTCGATGACTTACATGTGTTGGCGTTGCCCTTGTACACATCGTAAAAGTGTCTTCAACGTGTTTGCAGCAATTCTACGAGACGGGATTGACGGATGGACAGTCGCGTTTGTCTTTGGGGTGTTTGACGTCCTTCGCCTGATCCATTTTCCCTCGATTTGTATCGCTCGGTTGAAATGTCGATTGAAGGGTCATCAGGATGTACTATGTGATCGAAGACTTCTCTGTATTCGTCTTCCAGCAGATTCGTAGAAACGAATTCCCGTCTTCCCGCAACCCGTGGCCCCACACGATCATAGATGGCGGTTGTGCTTCTCGCATGAACATTTTTTCTGTATGGGATTTTAATTTTTTCCTTAAGATACGACGCTCTTGAAAACGGGATCCGTCCTCAACATGATTGATTCGTCCGTCCCTTGACGGCGAAAGATGTAAACGTACCAAGGGGAATTGGTATCGGTTTCTGGCGTTCTCCTCGATGAAAGGACCGGGGAAACGCCTTCGCTGAATGTTTCTGAAGCTTGCGACCCTTGCCGTTGGAGGTGGCTTTGCGGGTGTCGGTTCTCAAGTCCATCCAGAGACCGAAATGTCTTTGAGATATATTTTCCCAGAGTCACTTCGCTTCAGCTTCAGAGTTCCTTGGCGATCGTTTCGGTGAACGAATTTCACGAAATCCATGGAGAAAAAATTTAGTAAAACTCGTCAAAACTGGTGATGCAGGTCTCATTGCCTGCCGTGAACAGAATGGCTCGGTTATCAACCCGCGATGGTCTTTTCCCACATTGGTGATTTCTCTGATTAAAATACTTTTCGGGATCCCTTGACGAGGGTCTTTGAAAGATAAAGAGAATGCCCCGCGCGAGAGTGTGCAGGGAGTGTTGATCTGATAATTGAAGGTCTGTGTCTGATTTACCATCTTCGTCTTGCGATAGCGCAAAAAATATTTGGTTTGAAGTAATAGACGTAGCTGACACCGCGTACCTCTGTCTGTATGCTGCGAGCGGAGATAGGGTTCGGTGATTTTCCTGGAACTCCAACGCGATGTTAGTGACCTTATAACTTAATCGTCTTTACCGTCATCGTCGGGGTCCCGTCGAGTACGACGTGTAATGGCCATCGTTGAACAATCAGACATGTATTCCAATCGATCTTGTAACTCCCGCTTGATAAAAGGGTTCGCTATCGATCTCCAAGATTTCGAAGTCGCAGGTGAAATTCAAAAGCGATTCCCGAACTCCGCACCGATCTTCGATAGTATTCGTTACTCATCGAGAGGCAATGCATAGGTTTGATGGGTTTTGCTCTCAGTTTGGTTGAGATCGTCGCTCTGTATTCCCTGATAAGACATGGTAACGGTCGTTCCATCTTCCCAAAGATCGTTGTGAACGAAGAATTTTATCGCATCGCGATGGCTCTGAACGTGTTCCCCCCGAGATCTTCCACCTCGAATCTTCTTGACGATGATACGTCCCAGATTATTATAAACACCCGTTTTTTGACGAGATCGCCGCCCTTCACGGCGCGACTTCCATGTCGAATGCAAACAGTTTCGCGGTGGCGAGGGACATGACGTCGTTCTCGCTCCAAATTGGAAGGATGAAAACGAACCGTCACTCTTGGTTTTCCCTTCGATGGTTCGAAGGATTGTGGGACACGGTCACCGTTTGGTATGCCCTTCCACGCCGAAGGGCGGTGCGCAATTTTCCTATTAGGATCGAGAATATGTCCCGTGAATTTTATCATCTTTTTTCATATTACGTAAATAAAAAATTTAAAGCGTTTTATAAAAAAATGGAGATAAACCAAAACGTATAAATCGAGGATTGGGACGATCCGAGAGGCAACGATGATGATATTGTACAACCAATATGAGGAACGTTGAACTGCAAGATAAACCTTCGGACTAACAGGCGTTATGAGCCTGGACAATACTGGCGGAGGACGTCATTCTCTTAGATAATACGAAAGGTCCTATCCTGGGCCGGTGGAGAAGATCTGCCTCCCGATCAAGTGGTTGAGAATTGTTAGCCGGCTGAAAAGAAGAAACTGTTTCACAAGTGGATAAATGGAAGAGAAGAGCCCAATCTCCTCATGTATTAAAGCTACTTTACTAATTTAAAGCATCGTAAACACGGAGACTATGGGAAAATATGGGGAGCGTGTGTGGGAAAGATTTAACGTATAAAAATAGAACAGGTTTTTTATTAGTCATCACGTTATAAGAGCTAATTTTTCAAAGAGCGATAGGGTAATTGAGGAATGAACTTCCTGTACAAGAGGTAAAAAGAAGTAAAAAATAAAAGCAGACACCGTAGAAGAGGTATTTAAAAAAGGAAGTTGATGAAACGCAAGCAAACAACTAGAACGAGGATAATAGCTAGACCTATCGGGTAATTATAGGACACCCTCGTCGATTACATCGACAACAACTCCACGCAGAGGACTTTGAGAGATAATTTCCCCTGAGAGAACAGCAGCGTTTGCAATAAGTCTCTTTACAAACCCCTTTCGCGGCGAAATACGTAATAGTGCGAAGTAAAAAAATAGCGAACACATCTACGATTGATAACGGAATGCGACCGAAGATCTCAACAACAATCCGGAGAAAAAAAGAATAGCTCGAGGTGGAAGATACAGGAGTCGCGCCATGTAAACGAGCTGTATCGAGAGGACTATTAAAGATCTGAAAGGGCAGTTAAAGACTCAACTCGGATAACAATAAGAGAGTCGATCAAGGGGACAACTCCGACAGCGATCTCCCCATTGTGAGAGATAGAATAGCCAATCTTGTTCAGAGAAGCATGTATCACCATCTCCAGCGTCCTGACGGTGGTCGATCGGTATGACGATCGGTTTCTTGTTCGAATTACTCCTTCCGGGAACGTCATCGTCCCTCGCACGCACCCCCCAAACCTCCCCAACAAGGAGGGAGGAGCGAAGGAAGATGCGGATCAAGAAAACAGCTGGACGCGCATCGGTAAATTTGCTTTTCGAGAAATAGCCGTCACAGTTCGGGCGATGCGTTACCACCTGCAATCTTGGGTGCCATCGTGTCCTGGATCTTGTTCGACGCTCTCGGCAATAACGGTGAATGTGGTCGGGAGAACATCTTTGGGATCTTGGGTCATGATCGGCGTCGGCTGTTGTTAAACGAAACTCGACGAAAGACCATAAAATAAAGTAACGATAGAGCCAATACGGGCCGTCTTCTGTATCCTCTTGATCGTCTGGACGGCGGCGGCTTGTCCTGTAACGCTGACGGTCGGTGGTGTGAACTCTACGGGACGGGTGATGATTTGATCTCTACGGGAGGAGGTTTATCCCTCGCGAACGTTTTCCGCGATTGAGGTCGAACGTTCGTTCCGGGTGTCGTGGTGTCGGGAGCGGATCAAGATCTCGTAATTGTAATCGGCGATGTTTCTTGACCGATGTTTCAGCTCCATGTTGCTGGGGCAGGCATGCTAGATCCCGGATGGCACGACGTAGTCGAGCTTGGAAATTGGCGAACTTCAGACAGTCTTCGTTAGCGCGAGCTGTCGGCGGTAGGTCCGAGCGTTGGGGGGGGCGGTCGGTTGATGGCGTCCTCTGACGTTTTTTGACCAGGAAACATGCTTCAGGGCCGTCCAGCGAGCCATGGCACCGGCGGTCCACGATCGCAGGTCCCACGTGTCTCCTCCCCTGCGGCCCAGGATCAGCCCAGTGCGTAGAGACCCGTATGGGACGCGTCCAGTCTGTCCAGACTCCGTAAGCTGTGAAGCCCTCCCGGCGTGTTCGCGATGAAGGTGTACCACTATCGTGTAATATTTCCCGAAAGATGGTCCCCTTAGATCTTCCACGTCCGCGTTTTCGACTGGCAACCAAGCCCGATTCGCGACAGATCCGCTGGTACGCAACCGACGCGACTCGACGTTGTTTCGTGAAGTGCTCTGAAGTCGGCGTCGCTTGGGTAAGTGGGCGGGCGATCTCCTTCAAATGATCCTTCTGATCATGATAAATAGAATGTGGAAACCGTAAGAAACGAACTTGGACAGGTTGTTCGTTTCCATGTCCAGCTGCGTCACGCCGCATCCCGTCGTGGCGCACCACGACCGCGAAATTCAGACTGGGTTCTCAGCTGTTCTGCCAGAATCCCTCGATTGAGATTGCCGTACCGGGGTTACCACACGCTTCATCAGACATGGATGTGTAGTACTTTCGATTCGCGTGCCGTCCCTCAGAAGACTTCCGGAGTTGTCGTACTTGACGAAGATGTTCACGAAACGACGCCGCGAAAACCTTTTCTTCTTCATTGATCAGTAGGAACGTCGAAACGACGACAGAGTCAAGATTCTCGCTATACTCGTAGACGTTTTCATTTCTCTTTTTAAGTTTAAGATTTATCTAATATTAAAAACAACATGTTCTATCTCGTGACGGATATCGAAAAACCTCGTCAAACTCTCAATCGTTACAATCGACAACGTCGAACGGCGGGGTGGTGCGTGAGCGCCAAGTCCGTCCGTCTTTCACAACGGGGTGTACAACGTCAAGAAAGACTGGGAGATACGCTACGCCAAAAGGTGTGACAGAACCCAAAGTTCCCAAAACGTGCTCACAGGCCGGTCGTTACACCTTCACCGACCTACGACGGAATTCTCGCGAAATACTTACTTCCGACAAGTTGTTCCAGTACAAGACCACACATGAGTGGTGAGAATCGACGGGTTCGGGCAGCACGGCGGTTGGATTGCCTTCCGCCGGAACTCGGCACAAGATTCTAGGCAAAACGACGAGAACGCGTATCTCCACCGGCACCATCGTCGCCGTAGCAACAGCATCAAACCTGCAGCCGTGGGAACTGCGTCAACGTCCATCTCCGACGTAGTTGGATGAGGGCGGGAGATACGGCAAAGAGCGAAGACGGACATCCTCTGCGTCCCTAAACCCCTTTCCCAACGTGAAATATTTCCGAGTTGTACACGAAAAAGATATAGTCAAGTCCCCTTGTTCCTGTCTTTGAGACGGCGGATCGCATCTTCGGAGTTGACGATACGTCATCAAGGACGAGAAAGGGCAAACCCATCGTACAATCAACGGTCAATCCGTTCACGATTCTATTGGAATTTAAGAAATTCTAAAATATAAAAAGGAAAATGATCTAAGATCGGGATTCAATTGGTTAGACGTGGGAAAGGTAGAAGAACTGGTGGAGGACCTGAACGTAGAGATCTTCATCAAAGACCTCATCGACGTGCTACAAAGAGGGAGATCTCACGCGTTGGTGCAAAACCCAGTCGCCTCATGAACACCTTCCACTTCGAAGTGAATTAAAAACGGAAGACGTCCGGTCCCGTACAGGGCACGACTATGTTGTTCGACCGGTCACGTCATCCTTCCGGGATCTCTGTGGGGCGAACTGGACGTTGACGCTGGTGCATGAAACGACGTGGAATACAGGACCATCTATAGACCAAGGCCGTGCGAGATCGTCCCGCGACCCGCTGATTCCGCCGTTGCGAGAGAGACGGCGGGCGACGTTCCTCAACTTCGCCGTGAACAAAGGAATCGAAAATCGGGCTCCGTCAACGAGCGGCCCCGTCGTCGTTCTCGACGTATAAAAAAACTTTTAAATTTTAAAAACAAAAGATGATTAAACAACAAACAAAGAGGTATTGGTATCACGACAGTTAGACCCCCCGATTCCGCAAAGTAGTAATCGCTACCGACGGATCGGCTTGAGATCGAGCAGTACGTTCATACCGAGAAATCGAGACTCCCGGGCGAAGATCGTGCACAAGAAAGTACAAACGTGTTAATCAACACCGCGGACGGGGATAGGAACGGAGGCAGTTGAATCACGGGGGAGTACTAGTGTGCGGAGGGTTGGATTTTTCGCCCTTCCCATCGTGAGATTGACCCTGTACATGATCGTTAGGCCGTCAACCTGGTGGGCTCCGTTGGGACTGGTCTTTGAAGGGCATCCGGCGTCTGTTTGTTGAAGAAATCGGAGAAACATCTCTCAAAATCGTCAAACTGGCCGAGAGTAAACTGAATTCCATTCGAGGATCAGGTGATTCCGCGCACTGGAAAGACGGGGAAGATCACGGCGGGATGGAAGGAATTCGCCCACCTGGTGTCTCACGAACTGACCAAGTATCTGCGAGATGAAGGGGACAATCTAATACGCCAAATACAAACCCGACGAGAGGGTTTTTTAAAAAAGTCCTCCGAACATAGAGACGAACGATCTGCGCGACAGCTGCGTGCCCTTCTGGTGCGAGAAATCGTCCTTCTCGCTTAAATTGTTAGCATTAATAAAACGATGAAAACACTGCTGCACCTCGTTAACCCGTAATTTTTTTTAAGACAGTACTAAAAAAATCCCGGAATAAAGCTTCTTTCTTTGGGAGTGTCATCATCTCCTCTTGCACCGCGGCATGGCGTCTTGTGCCAACTCGTTCCTGCGCGTTCTTTTCCGCCGCACGCATAACCTCGTGTTCGTATTTCGTGCTATCGGCCATCCATCCTTCGGCAAGAGGTGCAATACTTCATCGTGATCGATGCCTCTCTCTTTTCAAGTAGTTGTGTGGTGAAGGCTAACCAAAAGCAACGAATTCATCACTACGACCGGATGCTTACACGGATAGTCCTCTGCGCATAGCGAGGAGCATTTGACTACGCGAGTTAGACGACGTCCGGGCCAAGACACAAAAGACTTGGTTACTGCCAACTGCCAATGTCACGTTATGTCCCCCAACATCTGTTTTAGGCCGCGTTCGTAAAACGTCATGACCAGTAAAATAAACATTTTTATATTTTATATATCTATTGTTTAAGTGTTTTTACAATATTTTTATTACGTTTAAGAAAATGAAACGTTTTACCGTAGATTGTTCTTGTTCAGCGCTTGCTGCTACGTTCATTCGTTTTATTCAGTGTTTACTCTTCTTATCGCGGTACTCTATCATATTACGTTGTAGAACGTATATCATACGAACGGAACGATGGGTTGAGACGGGACTTTTGCAAAAAAGATTAGAAAATGGCCATATAAGAAAATTTATACGTATATTTAAAAAAAACATGTCATTCGTTGACAGTCGAGGTACTTTGATCTCGTGAACAATTTTTAAGGCGGGTGCTCATTACCTTCGTATAAGAAAGGAAGCGTTATCAAACGCGTTTACGTCGCGTATCAGTGACCCGTAAGGCGACGTTGAAACCGTTAGTGATACCACTACAATGCAACGATTCTCTTCCCAAAACGGAGACGTCCGGCTTGTGGCAATACGAGGACGGTTTCCGATTTTATACTATGAAATTATAAATGCCGGATAAGAATTCGCCGCCATGTTGGAAAAGATCGACGCTGGTCTTGAGGGAATCCATCAGAAAAACTCGCAAAAAACACTGAAAGAAAAAAAGGTTAGAAAAATCCCCCGAGTGGATGTGTCAAACGATATAGTCCTCTCGTGAAAACGGTATCAGAACTGGTAAACAAAGTGATCACACTAACGGAAATTTAAACAGGGGGGACAGAGAACAAACACCTACTTTTTATAGAAAGAGAAACGGCCGACGATCCTAAAGATAAACAACCCACGCTCGACGAAAGTCGATCTTCACCAATACGAGAAAAAGATCGATGACTTGGCCAAGCGTTTCATTAACGCTTAGACAAGTTTTACAAATCGCCAACAAATGAATCGACCGTATCCTCTGCAAACTCTCTTTACACCAGGTCGTCATCGTCAAAAAGATCGACGGGTCCCTCTCCTTATACCTGATTTGACCGACTGCGTAGAAGACTTAGACTTGGATTCCGACAACGGAATAAATTAAATTAAAATGACAGTATTTTTGTAAAAACGTAACGTTTTATTACAAAATATAAATAGAATGTATATAAAAAAAAGAGATGAACGTGTTCGAGATACTAACGAACGTCGCTACTAACTCCCGTCGCCGTCTAGCACGACCGACTGACGGTAGACGACACCAGCTCAAAGATAGGTTATCGACCATCGTCGGATCGGTCCGAGCGCCCGTCACTTCCTGGGGAAAAGACGTGACCGACACCCCTGTACCTGAACAAGATGAACGACAATGGAACTGAACAATCTAAATCGTCATACTCAACGCGGCGACACGGCATGCGCATGGATTAAATCGATCGCCAATTGCCGTGTCATCACGCTGTACACCCAGTGTCTAAAAATATTTTTTCGATCTGCAGAACGAACCTAAACTGATCGAAGAACTGAGACGAAGATCCCTTCCTCGACGCGGCCATCGGCGAGGTAAAGCGTGCTGCAGGCCGTTCTACCACTACTTCGTTCCCTACCTGGCCCCTCTCAGTCTCCCGGATCCTCCGCCGCCACGGTCCGAGTCGCTATATAACGGGATTTAAAAAATCGGAGGGAAATAGAAAAAAGGCGATTAATCCGGAAGAACTCCTATCGAAAAGAATCCGAAACTGTCAAGAAGCGGGGAAGAAGTGGTGCGCAAAAGAGGTGGAGTCGAAAAAGGCAGGACAGCAAATGCTAATAGGCATATGGCTAATGGCAAGGATGGCAATGCTAATGGCCAGTATTGCAATGCAAATGGCCAATGCTAATGGCTCATGATAGCTGGAAATGGCTAGCGGTCGGCGGCGTGATCTCGCGGCCGTCGGAGTGTGCGGTGGTTTTTGTACAGGAATAAACCGAACCGCAGCCGGACACCTCGCTCCTCTTCCAGAACCTAAAGAAGAAGAAGTCTCCAAATCCAATCCCCCCGAAATTTTATTAAAAAAAAATCTCTTTCACTATAAAAATGTATAAACTTTACACTGAGAACGTTCATGGGACACGTCGATGTATTATGGCGTTCGGGAATCCTCGTCCACTAGTCTATTCGTTTTACATGATCGCAACAAGTATTGAAGCAAACGGTCCAACACATCCACTCATCACACGTCTGTACCGAAGACGAAGAATGAAGAGGTATAAATAATAATTCTTTTCATATAAAAAAATGAGTGAATACCAGTGATTGGCAACACCTCACACGGTATCACGGAGGTCCGTCGGAATGGAAAAATACGACGCCGACTTTTAAGGCGGACGACGAGGACGACAAACCAACCCATGCTCTTCAGGTAGAACACTTACTGCGACGAACCTCTACCAACACGAACAACGGCACGACGGAGGACGGTAAAATCCGATAAATAATAATCCTTTTTCATATAAAGAAAATGAGTGAACAAAGGATTTGGTCAACACCTGCATATCACGTCGGCCGTCCGGTGACGGGAATCGCTCCCCCCACGTTAGTAACGCGCAAGTTTCCAAGAAGTTCTTCAAGCACGGCCGCGCCCCAAACTGGATATAGATCTAAAGGGATCTCGGGTATGGCCTTCGACGACTAACGTTTTGGCCGAGTACACCAAAGACATGCTGGGTCAAGAAGGGTATCATCATCCCCGCCGAAATCATGAAAAATAAACTAAAAATGTCTATTTAAAAAAATATCGTCGAACGAATCGCGGGATGATGATCAGGTAAGGCGCGGCAGTCAATGCTCTCGCCTTCTCGGGATCACAAATTCTTATCTCGAATCACTCGTAAGAACAGAAGTAGGCACTGACGAAAGCGATGGAAAAACTGAACCGCGGCTAGAGATCGGAGGAATCACGAACGCACGAAGCTATGTAGAATTTTCTGCAACGAAATACTCAGGAAAGAAGGACATTCCCTGTATCACCTACAAAGAAAGTGGATTCCGCATGACGACACTAACTCTACCTCGCTGAGATGACGGAAGAAGGGTCGATGCGCGCCCGAACCGAAGTTGAGCGTTTCTCTATCAACTCCTGCGGAAGAACAAAAGACAAGAACTCCTCTTCGTGAACGTGGGAACGTGGACTCTCGTGTTCTACGGCAGTTAAAAAAATACGTCGCCTTAAAGTAAAAACAATGGGGGTGCCGGTGGAAAGAAAGATCAATCACAAACACTATTGGAAATGGAAAAGGCCCGCATCGGAAATTGGCCAATAGCGGCCAAGTCAGAGCGAGAAGAGAAGCGTTGGAATTCCCTGAAAAAAACAAGACGTGGTGGCAAATCTACCTACCAGGCTCCCAAGAGAGATCCGTGAGACCTCGAATCGAAGATGCGAAAGAAAACGACACTCAACCAGGCCGACCTGTTGTTTTTACGCACGACAAGGCTTGGTGGACTGTAAAACGTACAAATACGCCGCTTGACGGTTTGTTCGGACGTGGGCACGCGCTACAAAGAAGCGGGAACCGCTGACGACCAAAGACAGTCGAGAGGGGGATGGCCGAACGCTTTCGAAAAGGATCTACAAACGGCGTCTGAACGTTTCCCAAATTATGACAAGTCGACCGGCAGTCCGCGAATTCCTGGGAGCCGTCACCAAAACTCAGACCCGAACACGGAGCTAGAATAAAAAGGGGGCGGGTCGACCCTTCACCGCGACCAAGCCAACGATCTAACGATTTGAATTAGAACGATTGGGCGAACAGTTGTTTTAGACTATCAATACTATCGAGAGAAGTTTATGAAAACCAAAGACATAAACATGAGTAATATGGCGGAAGACAATTTGCCGGAAGTCGTCAAAACGAATCAACGAAGAGACCGATCCGCCCAAAAAAGGTAGACACCCGTCGATAAAGTTACAAACCGTCCCATCACAGTCCCTTTGCGAATAGTAAGATATCTATAGTATCAACCGGGCGAATTGGAAGGCGTCTGGTCGCAGGATGGGCCACCGAGTCCCCATCTGGGAGCGACGACAAACACGACATACGAAAGGCATTTCAGAATGCAATGGCATCGACCTGTATCAGCGCTCATGAACCGGCCGCCTCAGAGAATCGTTAGACGAGAGTACTTATATGGTCGTTTAAAAAAAATTTATTAATAATAATAAATTTTTTAATACCCGTTAGGGGTAACGTGTCCGTTACCCGTCCTTCATCACACCGTTTAATCGTAAACACATCCGTAAAGACTCTTTCTCACTGATATCGATTACACGGTAACACGTTTGGATTGCGGAATCCTCTGCGTGATGCGTTTTTTTTTATATTTTATTTTTTTTTTTTTTTAATCCCCATCGAACGGTCTATACCTTACGCGTTTCTTTAACGAAGTCGGTCATGCGCTTCTCGTTTGATGTAGAGAGAATTTTCGTAATTCGACTAAATTCCATTGACCTTAACAACACCTTTTTACCCGCGATCGTTTCCGTACGAATAAGATTTGGGTCCGTTGGCGCAACCACGAACTTGACTGAAATGCCGCCTAACTCGTTCCGTCAAATCGCCCAATTTATCGCCCCGATGTCGATCGAGACCCCGTCGTCGCGATCGATCGTACCACACGCTTATCGTGGTATCGAATCCCAACACATTCTATCGTCGAGTCCTGTCCAACACGTCGTTAGAACATGGTTCTGTTCTGGCGTGAGCCGTCAGTAAAACCCCGCTATGAAGATATTGAACGTTCTTAGGACTGATCGACGAATTGCCCATATTTGAGATCGTAAAGTCATCTGGACCATGTCGTCGTTGATGAACTGAATGTTTATATTGTCTATCGTGTCGTTCCAACAACAGGTTTGTAAACAATGTTGGGCCCCCCCGGTTCGCTCACGTATTTGTCTGTTTCATGTTGACACCCTTTGACCGTGAACTTGCCGCCAGAGAGAGTTGAGACATAATTTAGGAGAATGGCGCGCATGCCGGTATTATACTCTATTATCGCCCCAAGGTCGATCCCCAAAACTTCTCATGACCATGTCCTTTTATAATCGTTCTTCCGACTCGTAATAGGTTGTCCGGCCGACCTTCAAAAGCGGAACACTTTCCACTCATTGATCTTCATAAACTTCTTGACGTAGCCTCGTAAAGAGGTCCGCGTCCTCTGGTGGTTTAGAGAAAAATCCCAAACATTCGTAAATCTTCTTCTATCTACGTACCCCTGTATCCAAGGCCTTGAATAGCTCGGGAGTACACCACGTGCCCGCGAACGACCTCTGCTCGTCGGTGTGTTCGACAACGGTTTCAGTGACCGTCTTTCGGCCCTGCACGTGCTTTTACACAGCGGCGAAACAAGAGCTTTTTTCCTGCATTTCCGTTCCGCATTTTCATCTTGTAACGGGTGTTAGGACGGGATGGATATAATTTCTCTTCTGGGGAGGCACGACTTTTACATTTGACGAACCCCCGTCCAAAGTTTCGATCGACGCGCCTCGGGATTAACTATTATTGGTGTGATGGTGACCGACAGGGTTAGGTCTTATAAAACTGGACCGTCGGGTAACAGACTGGACAATAGTCCGACGTATCGTCACCCTTTTCATCTACCGTTCGAAAGTCCGTACATCAACCTTTGTCACGTTTGGTCTACCGCCGAAAAAGGCACTCTCGCGGGTTCAAACGGCGTCACGATCCTCTTTTAACGGCTATGTCCTTTCGCATCGCATTCCCAGACCTTCGATCGAACGCGTAACCGCCCCTTCGTATCTTCACACGTTTTTCTCGGCAGGTTCGTTTTCTGATCGTGTGTCCATCTCGTAATTGGTTCTTGTTTAATTGTTGACGTTTGTTTCGAGCGTAACACTTTTTACACCCGTGCCAGAAACATCCTTCGAAATTCGTAAAACCGTCCTCGTGTGCTTCGCAAGTACCCGTTCGACTTTACCGATGGGTCGTCGGGCAGAGTCACCTCGCCGCACGTTCAACCCGCGATGGTTCGTATGACGACGCCGTCCTCTCTCTGCCAGCGTGATCCAGTCCAAGAAATGGGATTTCAGCACTGTACGGTTAATCGAGAAAACGAACGTATATCGTTATGGACGGTCTAATCCATCTTTCCGGTCAATAGAAATAAACATCCTGGTAAACAGGTCATTTACCACACGGACGCTATCGTCACCGTACTTTGTAAAGGATCTCACTGTTTTTCCAACGCGATAGAAGGTCTTCCCTGAATTTCACCATGGACCCGTCGTAATATGTCGGACGCTCCGGACGTGCAGGTACTCCTTCCGTTCTTTCTGGAAATCAAACACGTCCGTTTCTTCTCGCAACTCGTACCAACTTTAAAAACTCTTTCCCTATATGCGTTTTGCTCAAGTGCAATCGAACACCGTAGTGTTTTTTTACTGGGCTATCTGTCCCACGTAACGTTGGTGAACACGGCTTGTTGAAATAATGCGGATATGAACCCTTTTTGAGTTCGGTTCATACCAAACGTCTTCGGAAATTCCCGCCAGATCGTATTGGACAAAAATTTATGGAATCGATAAAGCGAACAACAACCGACTTCCATTTACATGATCTTCGTACCGGTTGTTAATACAATTAGGGTTTTTAAAATGTTATGTTCCACGAAATACTTTAACACAAAAAACTGCGCGTCCATACGCTTTGGCATTGTGGGCGATGAACGTACCCAACTTTTGATCCCAACACAAACTTACAGAAACTTCGTTCTACGGTAGAAAATTCGTGTTGTTTACCGTCAAAGTCTTTGGCAACACGATTAGATTTCGGTAGTGTGAAACACCCGTGTGTCTTGCGTTCGCTTCTAAGTCGTAAAAATAAATTACTCTCGTACGTCCGTGCGTTTTAACAACTGTATCACTGGTTTTTCTCGGGTTTTCTTTATTTTTGCACTCGGAACCCAATAAAGGCGGCCGATTTGCATTTTCCACCCATACATTTTTTCTGGACCATGAAACACTTTGTGCTGTCGTCATGTCGGGAGTATGGCACGACAATTCGGGACATTCAGATGAATGACCGCATACGTGGGGACTTCAAGTCCTTGGTCACCCGTTGCGCACTCGTAAACATTTTCTGAACGATTGAATCAAACAACATCCGGTTCCGCCGTCTTTCATACCTCTGTGTGCGTTTATGTTCTTATAACAGACTTCGCCGAAGACAAACAGAAAATCGCAATAAAAACTTCTCCTACGCTATGTACAAATCGTCGCACGACTATTCCTTTCACCCCTCGTGGCAATCGTAACCGAAGCACGATAGACACTATCTTGACATGCTGTGACGATCTCTCCTCGTAAATCCCATTCCTTAGCAAGTGTGACAGTTAATACCCCGTAACCCAAAAAACCGTTCATCCTCGTAATCACGTCGAAGTTGATTTTTATTCTTTGTACAGATAGATCGCAGTCGTCGTCACTTCCTTCGGTCCGTATAGATGATCTCGTTGAAAACCGATCGCCGTCCACACACGTTGATCTGCACGCCCAGGTGTGATCGGCAAACTGTTTTCAGCGTTCTTCACAATGTACAACCGTTCAGTCCCGGACGGGAACGCCCGCTATACTTTCGTGAAGTTTTTAACGCTTCGGCCCCTTTGTAATTTACGTACTGTCCGTTGAAACCGATTCCGAAGCTGGAGAATTTCAACTATCGTCATTTGTCTTTTATTTTTGTGTGCCACCGCGTCACTATGGCTCGTGTGCCAGACACATGACTAGATCGTTCGTTTTTAATCGTGATGATACTTCTTCTTCTTCGACTCGAGGTATCCTTTGTTTTACGGTTCTTTGGATCTCCCCTTTCCCCTCGTCATTATCGTAGAACTGGTTACGACTATTTCTACTTCTGTCTAAGGACACCGCTCGTAATATTCTATATACTCATGCCAGTGCTTTGAATAAAATCTTCGGCAAAATCCCACGAGACCGTTCAATATATTTCGTACTGAACGGAAATACGGGAATTTTCGATGTGATTTGATGATGAGTGCGAAATTTATCGCTCGCTCGTTTGCAACCCTTCTATCGTTTATCACCGACCCTACGGAGTTTGTACTAAATAAACGGTCTATATCGATAACCCGGTCGTCCCTTCAACCAGAACCACTCTATTCTGCGTCGAACCCTGGTTCAAACTTTAACCGCGCGTCGAGGAAAATCTGTTCGTAACGATAGGTCTGGGCCCGTGTTAGACACGTTTGGGTTATAAAATATTTTTTTTTTAAAAACGTCAGGAATCGGCGAGCGAGACTTAATAACGTTTTCGATATATTGAGTAAGTAATAGATCTCCTCGGCGGCGGAATCGGTAAATCCAATACCGCTCGGTAGAATCGTTAGTGCATGAGAAATGTTTTTTAAATGAGGTGTAATTACTTATGGCTTTTTTCAATATTTACTACACTATAAACCGTTGAGCACCTATCCGGGACACACTCGTTGCGGTTAGTTTTACCGTTTGGCGAGCACGGGAGCGTGACGTCCTTATAGTCATAAGCAAATAAAATTGAAAAAACCATCGAAACGCGTACAAACAAACACACACACAGTATTTATATATAATAACACGTATATAAATTACAAACGTGTGTCACAAATGGGGACAGCGTGACAAACGGAATTCCGGAAATCGACACGTACAGACAGTTCTTGGAAAAAGGAGAGCTGAAGTGTAGTACATATACTACTATAATATATTTTGAAATGACAGCTTTAAATAAATGTAGCTTTCTCTGATACTTTTGCGCATACGCTTACTGCCATGTGACGGACCACCTCAACCCACCAACCAAATAAAAAAATTATACAGAAAGAAAAAAGAAAATCCCTTAAAGGATATTTAGTCGCAAGATCCAGACATTTAGTGCTAATTTCATGTGTACCACAGTCTGTTGATTTACAGATAAAGAAAGATAACTCTAACGTATTTTTACAAAATTTAGACGTGGAATAAAACCGCTCATGGTAGTCTACAGTTAGAGCATTCTGTTTGCAAGCAGAAAGTCCAGGATACCATTTCCGATATTAGAACATACCTAAGACGTTAGAAAGGCGATGCGATGACTTTTCCTTCGCCATTAGCTCGCCATAAGAAGTCAATGTCATGCGTCTCTCAGCGTCACGGCAAGTGTGTCACATTTAAGAACCCTTGATTTATAGGTGTCAAAATTTGCATTTCATTTACCCAAGTACTTTGATTTCATATGTTACATGTACACTTATACAACAAGATTTCAAACATATAAAGTCGTGTATACCATTCAGGACCACCACAAAACCATTTTAGCGATCTAGCACTTGTTTTATCTCATCAATTAAAATGCATTTGGTGTCATCTAAAGATTGGGTGAGTGAAGTTTTTTTTTTAATTTCTAACCCTTAATCTATTTTCTAATTCAATATGAGGCATTGAACTGATTTTGCAACACCCTATTTATTTTACAGAGCATTGATGAGATGGAGTCAAATCTGATAATACTCGAAGAGCAATTATCAAACAGGAGCCGTTTAACGGACTCGAGACGATCTGCCCGTGGACACCGCAAAATTGACACCCTCCTTGCAAACGTGTCCAGTTTACGAAAGAATATTAGTGCAACAAAGGAATTATTAACAAAAACAGAAAACGACTTGAATGCTGTTACTAAAGACAAAAATGCTGTAAGTTGATAATAGGCTGGTATAAAGATTACTATTTTTTCATCACAATAATCAAAACAATTACAATTTATTACGACTATGAAAAACCATTAGCATACACTATGAAAAAATAAAGCTAATAATAAATGATGACAGCATTTTGAATCAGGTATTTTTTTTGTAAACACGTGTATCTGGAATAGATAGCACAATTTACGTTTTAAACTCCTCAAAAGCTAAAATAGTCATCTTTTTTACAGTGTTTTCTCTTAAACGGATTTAGGAATACATTTAGGTTATTTTTTGACCTTGTATAATACCATTTTTTGTTTCGGAACGCTACATCTTTTAACTGATAAAGTCTTTTTGACAGATATGTTCGTCTAGAGCAATTGTTCTGACCATTTTTTTTATCAAAACTTTAACATTGGTATTTTGTTGATAATATTCGTAAAACAATCTGACTTGTAAATTTTAGTTCTAAATGAAATTTTATAACAATTTGTCAAACTGAAATTTGGAAGTTCAAGTCGACTCACAGATTTATGATTCTTGGATTGTTCTGTGATTTTGGTCAATTTGCCAAAACCATGAGTATTACTCTGGTCTGAAACTTTACACAACTTCAGCTATAATCCAAAATATTATCAGACTTTAGAATGTTCATACGTTTGGAGTTAGTGAGCCCGACTGGATCCTGATAACATATTTTAATGCTACACATATTTTACAGTTTAGTACGAAATTAAAGTTAAGTCGGAAATTTTGTTTATTTTTTTTTTCATGGTAATTCCACTTCAGTTTTATATTGAACTTATTTTTTAATTTCATTACCAGTCCTATCAAGAACTATTTGTAGAGTTGAAAGGCATATATGAAGACAGGGCCCATTTGATGTACGAAGAGATTGAAAGATACTTTCAGAAGTCGAAACTTCTGGGCATACATGAAAATAGGTAAATAAATGATAATTTGTCAACTAGATTTACTAATGAACTAACGTATTATAGTCTGTCCAAAATATGCCGACTTCCGGCAAATTTTAACGATATCTAAAATATATAAGTATCACTATAAAGAACGACTTGTCAGTGATGGACGCTTTGTAAAAACAAGAGCTAGACTTAATCCAAAAATCTTTCAGAGTATATATATATATATATATATATATATATATATATATAATATATATATTATATATATATTATATATATATATATATATATATATATATATATATATATATATATTGTGTGTGTGTGTGTGTGTGTGCTCCTGCTATAACCTGAGATACTCATTGGCTGAGACTGGACACGTCAAGACGGTATGTATTCCAAATACTGCTTCTACGGGAGGTATATAAGTCTTAGGTGACGTCACAGTGTAAATCTAATGCGTTACAGGTTACCGTCGTCAGCATTGTACAATTCATTGAAGATAAATAAAATGCGTATACCCTATAACATATTTCATACTTTGTGGTATATTTATGACACACCATTTAAAATGTTAGAAAACTTACAAAAAGGGCAGTTGTACAGATATAAATCTTTCAGTCTTTGTTTGACTTAATATGGAATATACACCGTCTGTAAATTCCAAATGGGACGAGGCTTTGATAATACCCATGATTTCAAAAATCTATGAAAATTCTTTTTAAAATACTAGATTCCAAATTTACTTATTTCAGGATAATGTATAATAAGGGTTTGAAAGAAGCCGAATACAGTTTACGTGATTATAAAGCAATCGACGATTGTTGGACAAAAGTTGAAAGAGCAGCTAGAATGAAAAAAGCTGGAGAAGCTGTCGGTTATGATGTAAGATCCAATAACTACAATATACAGAAAAATCTCGTTATACTGCCACCATTTGTTCAACCAAAATTTGGCATTATAAAGAGGTTTGGCGATAGGTTGATGGAAACTTTAAAGGAAAATTGGAAAAGTCGACTTCCAAAAATTGTGGCGTAAAGCGAGGTGGCAAATGAAACGAGGGACATTAATAAGATATTTTAAATATATTGAATCTTTTTTAATTGATTTTTAGCGATATCAAATGAAACTCTTGCAAACTACCTTAATATTTATGCAAATTATTGTCACAAGGACATGATGAATACGTTGATTTCAAGAATACATTGGAATTAATTTCATTGACTGTCATTACTATGTGCTATTTTGTTTACTCATAAATCAGTATGCTAATCGAAGGAGCATTTTAGAGCAAGGGATCCGCAAGGGGATTCAATAGATGCACTAGTTGAACTAGAAGAGACGGCATCTTTGCAACTTCCTTTTTGCAATTCTAAATTATTTAAGTGTTCTATTGCTGTTATGCTTACCATAATGAAAAGTGTCTATAGTTTTGTATACATCACAGTCCTGATCAAGACCGTATATTCATACCTTCATTATGGAGAGTTCCTACATCGCGGATTCGGCGTATTGCGCTTTAATCATAATTCTCTTTTGAAAATTTTATGGCCGAATAATGACCTTGTTTACCGTTAACATATTTCACTATTTGACATTTTGAGTTACTTATTAGATTGTGGTTGTTTATTGTCTATACCATCTTTAACCACAGTTATATCCCCTGTTTAGATCTGCCTTTGACTTGGAATCAAGCGAATGTGACCAGTCTTCAAGAGATGCTTACTTTCCTGTAGCAATTGATCCCATCTGTGGAATTCCCATACATCCGGGTTTTCATATTTTGTTTTTCATTTTTTCTTATGGACTTCTACTACTGTTAATACGTTGGTACCTATTATGATTTCTGTATATTTGAAATAGCAAAATATCGTTCTGTCTTCGTTTACAGATATTTATGTGCAATAGCTTGAGGGATAAGAAGAAGAGCACTAAAGACTCACCACCTGATAAAGTTCAAAAAGAGAATCTGGGTACTCGTGATGGTACTAAAAGGTATGTACTGTCTTTTTATTTAGATACTACTTACATGAATTCAGTTATGACAGATTGAGTGTGAACAGGAAGTGGTGAACCGCATTTGCTATTCTTTTTGTATTTGTCTTCAACATATTGTTTTGGTCCGTCTCTTTGTCTATTTCCAAAATTTTAGTCTCCGCCAAATAACTGTTTTTTTGTTTACCTCAAATTTTAACCAAAAATTTTCTTTGTTGTTTATATAGATAATATCTGGAATGAGTTTGATTATATTTGCCCAAGTCATGGAACTTAAAAAATCTCTATAAATGTCTTATTTTGGGTAGCACGGTGTATCGCCAATACAGCTTATTGCCATTACAATAAAACAAACAGAACAAGGAACATCCGTGACCAAGAGGTTAGATCATTGCGTCTTAGACCATGAAGTCTCTCACCTCTGACACAATGAGCTAAGGCTCCAGCAGGAGTTGATCCCATGCTGAAACATTAGCTCATTGTGTGTGAGAGAGTTTGCCAAGTTACATACAGAAGGCCGGTGGTCTCTACCCGGTTGAATTGATGTAGAATACCGTTTAAAGCAGACGGAAAAAGAGGAACAACCATTGTGTTTTTTTTATTTTGTTAAAACAATCACATACTTGTTTTAAGTGACACGGCGTTTACATCAACAACAAGACCCACCGAAGTAGCACCGGTATCTAAATCAGCTGTCATAAAACTTATGGGCACCGATGATGAAGATGGCCTCAGTCCCAGCAGTAGTCGCCATACATTATTTAAAATGGTTTGTGTCTCATCGGAAGAAACATTCGAAATTGACGCAGTTAAGGGTCTGGGCATTACCAACGTGCGACCTCAAAATTCTGAAATATCAGGTTAGATGAATCTATTCATATTTCTTAAACATGGTTTTTAATTGACATATAGCCAAATGTTCGCTTTCAATGTTCATTTTTTGACGTCATTCAATTGTGAATCACACATCCTTTAATTGTGACGTCATAATGGAAAAGTCTCCCAAAAGGTGCTATGTAGGACTTTTCACGGAAGGTCAATTGTCTACTACCAGATTTTGTTTTAAGTGTAAATTTTATAATTGTCAGTTTTACTACAAAACCATATACAGAATTACGTATTCTACTACACGGTAATTGGAAGCATATCTGCATATGATATATCAATGAACTATAATACATTTAAATCTATACAATACCGTTAAATTGTTGTAACAAGGATTTGAGAAATTGAGTTTAAGTCGGTATTTTGCAAATTTTTATGATTGGTATAATACCTTGTTTGCAATTACTATGTTTCACTAACTGAAATGCTGAGTTAACTGTCAGTAGTGTTAGAGGTAACTATTATTTTAGAATATTTTATACCAGTTGTGACGAGGATTTATTTTATACTGCTTGTATTATTTGAATTTGACTAGGGAATTGCGAGTGTGTAGGGATACTACCCTCAGACTCCTGGTTCCACCTCAGGACTTTCCAGAGGTTCATGTTTTCCCTATTTTCATCAAATCTTTATACTGTCTCTCGAACGTCCTGACTGTTGATACATTGATAGCAGAGATTTTTATTCACATGTTATATCATTGTTAAACATTTAATACAGGGGTATCATCTTCCTCAAGGTTAGAGACAATTGAAATATCAAATGATTCAGGTGCTAGAAAGGTGCTTCCACCAGAATTCTTACCGAAGGAATTTTGTGGTGAAG
Organism: Atrina japonica; assembly: GCA_030159075.1. Taxonomy (NCBI): domain Eukaryota; kingdom Metazoa; phylum Mollusca; class Bivalvia; order Pterioida; family Pinnidae; genus Atrina; species Atrina japonica. The sequence continues at coordinate 711,853 of BROG01000002.1, forward strand.
AAGATTCTGATGATTTAGATTCAGATGAAGACGGGGAGGATGAGAATAAGGATGATAACAACGATTTTGATGCATCGTATGCAGACTCTGGAAATGGAACAGTTCTGACGTTTGGTAATGTCAATACAGATTTAATGTTTATTTTTTATGTTAATGAACAGTCTTGTAGAAATAAATAATATTTATACCTACATTGATAAACATCAACAATGATAATATCTACAAAACAAAAGTGATAGTAAGATATATTAAAGAAATGAAATGTATGAGCTTTGTAAATGTTATAAACATAGCACCAAAGTTATAGCTATAGACCAAAACAAATGCTCGAGACGATCATCTCTATCAATACGATTTCATCACTTGAGCTCGAATTTAAGATAGATGTTCAGAATGTTAAGAGTTCAGAAACAGAATGTGGTATCATTGAAGACCATAAAGTATCAACTTGGCATGTATGTGATAAACATGTCTTTTTTAGTGAAAGTTAAATCTTAATAGTGATTTCAAATTGCATCTGATTTAGACACGTCATTGGTTCGTTTGATGCCACGTTTGAGGAGTGAACTTTCCAATAGGTCCCTTTTATGTAACCAAGACAGCCACATTGGTCATCAACGTGATATCAGGGTGCAAGCCCATCATGATTATACAGCAAGGACAAAGGCGGAGCTTTCATTTAAAAAGGGTGATAATACTTTATGTTTTATTTGTTTAATGAAGTTATATGAATGTTAATTTTTTCTAAATTCGGGATCCAAAATTATTTTGGAGTTATGTCAGACTTTTGAAAAATGTAAAATTGTGAAATAAGTAATGCTCATTGAAATTATATACCGCTAGTATTGAAAATTCCTTTAAAATTCTTTAAACTGAGCAATTTGATATTTGATAGTCTGTTTTGTGAATATAGGTACAGACGCTTATTTCTCAAAGCAATGACTAGTATGCTATATGAATGATGTGTCATTTTAACATATTACTGCTACTGAATTGTATTAAGATCGAGTCATAATATAAAGAATGCTACTGTGTCTTCTTAAATTATAAATTTGAATTATTTTGGGGTCTGCTGGTTTTGTTTTGATGTTTCAATAATGTATAGAAACAAATAACAAAAGAATTGGATATTTTTCTTTTCAGGACAAATAATTAAACAAAAAATTGGTGAAAATGAAGATGGTTTTGCTTATGGGTGGACAAAAGACAGCACATTTTCAACAAAACGTTATGGATGGTACCCTGTTGCACTGGTTTCCCATTATTACTAAAAGCTGTTGAAGTGTGATATCGTTTCTTTACATTAAAAAAAAACATGTCTTAGCTGCCGTACAAGTGTCGTTACAATACATCACTAACCTTTACACGTCGGCTGAAATTGGAAATTAGACACTATAAATATAATTTTTATGAATAAATTTTTAAAATATTATTTTTATCAAGATCGAGTATGGAAAATTTCATTCAAATCTCAAAATTATACTGGTGATCAATTCATATTCTTTGATTTGTGCCTTGGTCATTTTTTTTCTCTCAGTAAGTTATCGTTCCTTGCGAATAAAACTTGAAACATTTACTACGGCTGTTTTGTTAGTCCGTTTTGTTATTTTCCAATATTTATCAGGAGGAATGGAAAATTTAAGATGGAGTATGGTTACCTCGGATATCTCCCTTACATTCTGACCGAATATCTTATGTGGTGAAAATTTTGCCATTCAAACAACTGTGGCTACTATTATGAAAAGGTCAATTGCGTCATTCAATCGTAAATACTATTAATATATTACCGTCCGTTTCACAAAATTTATAAGTTACCGATTTCAGTTTAACATTAAATATTTTGTTTATTTGTTTGTTTAATGGTATATTATTCCACACTCAACAGTTTATCAGTTATTCCGCCAGATTTTAATGGTGGAGGGGGGGGGGGTGACCTGGAAATAACTCCACCATTCTACAAGCAAAAAGCGTTGGGACTATAACCCATACTGACTACAAGTGGGATACTTAATGGTTTACATCGCGATCATCTGGACATTTGGACACAGAGGCCCTCAACTTTACATAACAGTCCTTTCACGGGTAAATTACGATAATTAAAAGATATTTGGTTCATAAAATTATCCGACATACTATTTGAAAAAGAAACAATAGAAAGTTCATCTAATGACAATTTACATCTATATGACCCGATGTCACAAAATTTAGTATATACTCAAGCTCATAATACTTTATGAGTTAGATTGTATATATGTTTCTCAAACCTCTGAATATGATTGGACAGAAAACATGTCAATATTTTTCTTCCCACACACAAAATAAATAAACAAAATAGATAAGCGAGCAAATGTTTTAAAAGTTTAATTATAGAATTTACTTCTATTTGAAGAGGTGTATTCATTTAAATTATTTGAACAAAATACTAATGTCAATCAAAAAGTGATTTTGTGTCGATCTCAAATGTTTACTAATTGATAGAAATGTGATATAACCGAAACCATGTAGTAATTTTAAGAAGTGATTAGTAAAAAGTATATCTATCATACATATAATAAGAAAGTCTTACACCTGTATATTACAAATTTCAGTTAATACCAATCTTACTACAAATATGTTCATCTTGTCATCTACTTTTATTTGTAGGCGATATTACACTGATGGTACTTAGCCGTTGTATCTCGTTAAAATTACCTTGAAATGTTGTCCCATATTTCTTAACTTTTGATTCTCCCGATTACTTGAATGCGGTTATAATACAGTACGTAAAGTACCACTGTCCGACTGGTACAGAAGTCGTCTTGGTTATGTAGTACTTTTATGTCTATTGTTTAAAACATCGGGTGAACATACATCTGTTGATGATATACATGTATATATATTACGTTCTTCTGCATCCGTGAAGAGGTAAGTCGTTATTATATAGTGTGTATTCATCTTTTTCTTTTTGTACTTAATATCAGATTTTGGGATTACACTTTGGGGTTTCGCTTTAGGATTACACAATTTTCCCGTACATTTGGACTGTAGTCTGAAAAATGAATATTTCTTTGCATCTGTGCGAAAGGACAAGTTAATATTGCGAGACAAACCACACCTCGTCCCCTGCCTGTGGGTTTTATTTCACAAATTATGCTTTATGCCAGGCCATGCTCCTCTTTTGAATGTATTATTTTGAAAGCCAAATGACTCGTCAATTAACTGCTGACACAGGGATATGTTGTTGAATGCTTGAAATCGTCACTAAGGAAGTTTTATGGTCGCTACAGGGATATTGTTAAACAAGTCACCTTCTTAAGAATGTTAGATAGCATTCTGGGACACGACCATGTACAGTGACCCCCTTTCATCAGACCTAAAACTAACTGATGACATTTTCACCCAGCTTGACCTTGAGATCGAACTCGAGAGATTTCCATTTAACATTTGCGACGGATGTGGCATACTGATTGTCTCCGTACACCTGGGGTCCGTTTTACGAAAGATCTTAAGTCCTAAATCCTAAATTTAAGTCCTAACTTACCATGGCAACGCATCGCTAACAATCAGGACTAAGACTTAGGATTAAGGACTTAGAACCTTATGTAAAACGGGTTCCTGGTCCCATCCCGTTTTGGATACGCAATTGTTCTTCATGTTAAGACCTTTTAATATCCAATTAATCGTATTCAAATGGACTTATAGTTTCGATTATTCATTGATACTTCTTCATTCTTACTTCATTCATGAAAATACATGTATATATAAAATCTACAACTGAAGCTTTTTCAGTATCATTCGAGTGTGGCGGACAATTAAACATAAACTAAAGGCAGTACAATGATATTGTTAGGTCTTTAGGTCAACACAAATTTTTAAAGATATTTTAATATTATTATAAAACAATAATGTTTTCAAAAATAATATTTGCAAGCGGACAGGACAAGTTGATTTAAATAATACATTTAATCATAGAACAAAAAGATGGTGAGATACCGGTATATCATTCAAATGTTTAGAATGACGTAATGAATTCGATGTTTGTATCCTGAGAACCAGGAAGCGTACATGTTTTAAACTTTAAAGAATATTCACACGGTCAGTCTGTATCAGATGGATAATCTGACATTTATATGCTAACCCATATTGTTATATGACCCGTGGAGTTTTCGTTGTAACTATGGCAATTTGTATTGATAAATCCGAGTATCAATCGAAGAAGCGCTTCTTTCATTTATTCGACAGTCCAGAGGGTCGTGGATTGTTATTTTGCCCTCTCGTGCTTCCGTTCTTTTCCTATCTGTCTGAGCGTATATGACTGGATGAAACAAATGCATAAACCAATAAAAACCCTGCTCTCATTAAACCGTCATGCTTAATCATTCATGAAATAGAACAGCCTAAATATTTTGAAAATCTTTCTGTGTTAAACATTAAATGTGAATCGAGATTGGTTTTTTTTTCGAATATTGAAATTTCATTTAACCCTTATCCCGCCAGTCAGTTTTCAGATATCATGTTGCTCAACGCCAAATTTACCTCAGAAAATGAGGTAAAATTTGAAAAATCCAATGGAGATCTGTAAAGCTGAAAAGTTGCAGCTGATACAATGAAAAACTCATGTGAACTATTCTCATTGGTAATTGTAGAATATATTTTCTAGATTTAATGGATTTCTAGAAAATAACTTTATTCAATTCACTATTAAGAAATGTAGATTGCCTTTAAAATATGTATATCTAATATGTGCTACTGGAGTACTAACTATACCACAGCTTGCTTAAGCAGTAATATTAAGAAACACATGAGATATAAGAACATTGCTGTACATACAACTGAAATAAAATCTAACATTTGTCAAGACATGAACAACGTTATCATGAAATATAAAGGCTTGATATCTTGCATGTGCCATAGCAAAATCACTTGCCAAAAACATTATTCCAACATCCCAATTGTCTTTGTTAATTATAAATTTAAGTTCCAATGTTATTCAGTATAGAAACCTAATAAGTCATGTAGTTAATTATCTATGAGTTTTTTCATTTACAGATATTTTGATGAAATATTCATTAAGAAAAAATGAAATCAATGTCAATAATCACAACAAAATAGAGTAAAATTATACAATTCATATTCAAGCTTTTACCATAAATCATATACTAACAATTCAAATTTCCAAATTGAGGCATATTTTATCTATTATAATATTACACCAAGTTGAAATTGTAGTTAAAACTACAATGTTTTTTTATATTTATAATAATTCACAATAGCCCCTTTATCATGAAATTATTTGGTTTCAAATGCTTCAAAGTTCCAATGTTCTATATTAAAAACTGGGTATATCTTCTGTTGAAAAAGTTTTGTGAAACTACTAATTCAAACTGTCTGGAAAACTCAAACACACACACACTAAAACAGTAAACACTCTAAATTCAAAATTTTTTGTCACTTGGCCTTTATCAAGTGAAAGACGACAAAGCAAGAGATCACATAAAATATTGCCCAGTGAGCTGATAAGATTACTGGTACAGTGGATTACTTGGAATAAAGCTAAAAAAGGAGCTCAATGGGAACTCTTGCTTTGTGTATCACTTCATAAAGGCCATTAGAGCATGTTTACTTTTTTGCAGATATATATATAGTTTGAAGGTCTAGCATGAGAAAATGTAGATGTTAACAGTACTGATACACCACAATTATTCCTCAATTGTAGTAGGATGCATTTCACGATATGCCCTCTTGTAATCGGCTTTAGTGTGGTACAATTCTTAATGAAACACCACAACAAAATGCAGTTTGTTGTCTTTTAAAGCCCTCTCTATTTTTCACACTTTCATTACAGATGGCACAATCCCTTACTGGCTTGCTTCTTTTGGTTCCTTCTTTAGCTTTATTCCAAGCAGGGAAATGTCTGGCTCTCAATCTATCAATTGCCTCAGTTTTACGGCCTTTCTTCTGTGGGCGTGGTGCTTCAGTAGCGCTCTGTATCGGTAATCTTACCAGCTTACTGCGAAATACTTGATGTGATCTCTTGTTGCAGATTAATAGATTTAACAGATGAAAACATTAGCTTACGCCACCACTTTACAGTTTTCCTAAAGCATTCATAATACTGAACCAACTGGTCACTAGTATCAACACCTCCCATCTTTTGTACGTAGTCAATTATGCATACCAACTGGACTACCATTCACATCTGTTTTTACCAGTGACACCTAGATGAGCTCCATGTATTGTGGAAAGCATGTGAATATCACGTTTATCGTGATATTTCAGCGCCAGCAGATTCCCCCTTTCTGCGAAAAATTCCATCCTGCAAACCAAGTTTAACATTTCCTTTCTGGAAAACTTCAGGCATATTCTCTCACAGTGCAACAAGCATATGTATCATTGATATCAAGTTCTTCAAACAATTCTGTGACGTCTTATCCATTTATACATGAAAAGACCAGAGGATGCCAATAATCCAAGAACAGTCTTGGATGTAAGTGTTAAATCATTTAGACAGTCAGTAAGTTCTGCCATGGTTTCATTTTCAGCTCCTCTACCCTGGTATAAATTGATGCAATATCCACTGGATGCCTCACAGACCTGAAAGCCAGAAATTATACTTTCTCAGAAACCTAAATATATATTATTAGTACATAAATATATATTATTTCTGCACTATTGGAAAACAATAATAATATTTCTGAATTCAAAGGTCTTTTGTTATGATAGATTTATCACATAGTATTAGCATTTGTGGAGGCCAAATTTTTTTTAAAAATTGTTTAATAGTCTTTTAGGCCACACTCAACAATTCTTCAGTTGTACATGTATGGTCTTGGCCAGTTTTAATGGAGGAGAGAGAATGTGGTTACTCAGGGAGAGATTGTTGGCCTTTGCAAACTTTCTCAGCTTAGGTTCCAGCAGGACTCAACACTGCAGTGACAAGAAGTGAGAGATATCACAGTTTAAAGAGTGATGCTCTAACCACTTTGTCATGGAGGCCCCCAGTGCAGGCCAAATGTGGAAAATTAAATTACATGGTGTGAAAAGAAAACCTGTATTTTATTGTATTGGTCTAGGTGAGGTTAATAAAAAATAAAGTATATGTATACTGTATAATTGGAAATTTCAGATTTACCGCATTAATGATTTAAAATTATAAAACTTATCTACAATGATTCAGAGTTTTTGAACTTCACTGGTCTTGCCAGAAGAAGCAGTACATTTTACAAAAGTCCAGTGAAATCTATCTGATAACTGGTCCAAATGACCAGTAATTTTCCATTTCATTTCAATTGTGTATATATACAGACCAGTAAAAAAAATTTTCCACTGGTCTGGTTGACCAGTAACTTTTTTTTTAATTTCAAAATGTCTGGGAATTAAATGTTAAATCTCAATACCTTACTAAAATTTCTGCTTATACAGTGATTTGCTAAATGTGTGTGTGTGTGTGTGTTTGTGTGTGTGTGTGTGTGTAACATTCCTTTTAACTTACAAATGAATTTCATGCATTCATGTATTAATCATTAATAATTATTAACATATTGCAATGGATATAGTTTTGGATTTAACAGAATGCAGCTCCAGATGCTGATGAAAATTATAGAGTAAAAGTATAACACACTTGATTGTTTATTGTTGTTTAACATCCCACTCAAGAATCTTTCACTTATATGGACGCGTCATCAAATCATGGGGAAGGGCAAATGAATTTATGGCCATAGCAAGGGTTCTTTAATGTGCCGACACTTGTTGTGACATGGGACATCAGTTTTTGCTGTCTCATCCAAAAGACTGGAAACCAAAATGCCACTGGTTTGACTCAAACTCATGACCTCATGATCAAGAGTCGAATGCGCTAACAACTAAGCCAGGCCAGCTCAAGTATGACACGTATGAAAACTTGTGTTGATTATCAAGTGAATGTATAATATTCAAACACATGTACATGCATGTTCAAAATTTTAAAAGGAAAGTTTGCATTTAACTCCATGACAATGAAGTTATTAATGCCATGTAAAGATTATATATATATATATAATTGCATAGTCTTATGTCATTTACTTACTGAAGAGCATTTTCAGTAAAAATAATCTCAATTTTTCAGGATCGACTGATTTTTAATATTATATTTACAATTGTAATTTCTTTTCTGATTTTATTTTTCGTTGATCAATAAAAACAAAATGATAAAAATCAAAAAACATGCTGATCAGAAGTGAGGTTGAAAAATGTACTGATTAATTTTATTTACCTGGTAAAGTTTAATTCCAAATTTGTGTGGCTTTAATGGGATTATGTTAAATCCAACCTGCCTTTGAAGGGACATGTAGCCTCGTCAAAACTTAAGTCTCTCTCTGGGGAGTACACATCTTTAAATGAAGACAGCATCATCAGAAATGGACGAACTTTTGACATGGGATCATTACTGTTGGTATTCTCTTCATTGTTTGTCAAGTGTAGGTTACTGAGAATACTTAAAAACTGTAACATCCCTCCATGCATTCATCCTGCTTGATGGCTTTAAATTACCTGACAACAACTTAGATTCTGCATACCTATTAGTTTCATGTGTTATAGTCAAATAACAAATAAAAAAAGTCCAGTGGTGTTGGTTGTTCCGGTAATACTGCATTTATACCAGGTCGACCTGAAAGGGAGCTGTCAAAGTAACGTCGTACGACTCCACCCCATTTTCTGTGTCACTGCAAAACTCTCGATCGTTGTAAAATTGATCCATATAACTGTCCTTCGAATTTCACAATCATTAATATCCTCCATATAAAAACTTCAAAATCATCAGAATCGTAAAATAGAAGCCGAATTAAGTTGGAGTCATCGTCGTCTTCCCTACTTTCACTTTGGTGTTTATCTGCCATTTTGGCGTCTCGTAACTACGTATTGAAATACGTCACATTCTAAATTTAGAATCTCGTTTTTTGCATGATGTCTCGCGACTTTCAGTTGGAAAACTGTCGTAAGCGAAAGTTGTTTATTCACGTTTAACATGGGGTACGAAGTTAAAACAGGGATGAATTATTTCAAAAATTATAGGAAACGAAAGAAAACCACGTGGAAAAAACGACAATAGTCGCGATTGGCAGGCAATGGAGTATTTAATTTTCGCGACTATAGTCGCGATTGGCGGGATATAGATTAATAAAACATTTACTGACTTTAGTTTTGGGCGACATTATATAAATATAAAACATTCCTGAGAGGGTGGTAGTGGAAAATGTCACCCCGAGGAAATACATTGTCAACCGAAGCGAAGCCTCGGTTGACAATGTTTTTCAAGGGGTAACAATTTCCACTACCACCCGATCAGTTGGATCCACTGTATTGAAGCGTGAATTACTTCACAAAATAAACTGCATCAGCAGTATTATTTTTATACTTTATTCGAGCAAAAATAAGTTCATCACGTTCGTAATACAAACTGCCTTCGATACCCAAAGCGTTCTTTGCGTCGATTATGAAGCGAGCATGTCTGTTTGGCTGACTTCAGCAAATATATTTGATAATGATATATCAATTCTGTCAAATCATTTCATTTCGGTTGTTGTTTCTTTTGGTTGGTTAGGTTTTGCACAATATCGCCAAAGTCATGTGTTATGCCAATGTTTTATCATAGTTACGTAGGTAACTCAAAGTTATAGTAGGGTGCCCAGTGTCGAAAACGAGTTTAAATTAACAAAATAACACACGACTAAATTTATTTGCAAATCATAGGAAAATCATTATATTTTACAATCGTAATTGTCGTCGTAAATTACCGTGGTCACAATTTTCTATTTTTTGTGTTTTTATAGGGTACCCCTGCTACTGTATTGTATGGGGGGGGGGGGTCTTTAAACATGAAAAATGAAATTATTGCTCTATTTTAGGTGGTAAGAATGGTACTAAGAATAAAGTGCATACAACAAATATATCATATAAGGAAAACGGATATTTAACAAGCTAATTATTTCATCATTTGAAGAAAGGCCAAAAATTTACCCTAAATTTATTATATTTTCATCGATAGCAAACAAATTACAAATTTCTTTCGCAATATTTTAACTCTGATCAAAATGATAAATTAGGGATCATGTGTGTTCTAATTTTCACCCCTGAAATGTAAGTCGTTCTAAAGAAATCAACAATTTAAAACACAACTTTGGTCAACATTTTTACCTTTATTCAACATGGATTATCTCGTGTCGTTAATCATGTTTTTGCTTACACTGCCAGGTCGTTAATTAGGACGATTGTCATTCAACACATTACTTATTTTTGCTCGTTGTGTGGTTAAATTATTTGATTTATTTGGCCAGTGAAGTAAGTGGAAGTTTGTTTTGTTCCGAGGAATTGTTGGTAACTTTGTCGTGATAATTGTAGTATAAGAAACCAAATTGTATGCCGTAACAGCCGTTTTTAACAGCAATGGATAATGTTTGTTCGAAGGTTCCGTATACGCCGGTAAACAATGTCTATCGCACACATTAGGTTCGTGCAGGAATTTTTATTTCTATCAAAGGATGATAGATGTCGGGATATATATATATATATATATATATATATATATATATATATATATATATATATATATATATATATATATATATATATATATCTATATATACATATATATAAAACACAAAACAACCTACCTGTTATGTGGTCACTAACCTTGAAATTATTGCTGGGCTTCTCAAACTAACAGGCGACTTACACAAGAGGTCCGACGGGCTTAAACGGTCACCTCAGGAAAATGTGAAATGTAATGGGAAAAACCTGACCCTTAAGTGCCCTAGTTTGTCATTATCAAACATTAGGCAGCTTCCCACTGAGATAGTTTCTGTCACATTTTGTTTTTTGGTTCATTTGCCCTTTGGAAGAAGTTAAAATGGGTAAAAATTGACGAAAGTCTGATATTTTCTGTTTGTTTAGACTTAAGTTTTAAGGCGTCTATGACATTTAAATTAAAACCTACAATGATCCTTAGATAATTCATAAAATTTTCCTCATATGTTTTGTTCACAAAAAGTCAATAATTTTAGTTAATAAGCCATTTGTATAGAATATTGTATGTAGTAACATGCAACTTTGTGGCTTGTTGAACAGATTTACTTTCAGAATCATACAAGACAGATATTGACTTAACAATGTTACATACCAAATTTGATAGAATTAGGATCATTTGGTCATTATGTCCAGAAGAAGACAAATTTTTAAAGATGTATTCGATACCCTATAGGCGCCTTATGGGTCTTAGTCCATTTTTTCATATACGTTATGCAGTTTTTACCCCTTGCCAAATTTGGTTAAAATCGGCCCACTAAAAATTAGTTAATAAAACATTTGTATAAAATTGTTATCTGAAGCACCCGTAGTGACTAGCTTATAGACAAATTTTGTTTTCACTCGCAAACTGTGACTTTGATATATTGACTTAAGAATCAATCATACATACGAAACTTGAATGTCATTTGATTATTGGTTCGTGAGAAGAATATTTTTAAATATATACCAAACATTTGTCCTTTTGGGGCCCTGTGGAACCCTAAACCCTTTTCCTTCGCAAACTTTAAGTGATTTCATATGTATATACTTCATGCAAAGTTAAAACTGGCCCACTGAAGTTGAAATTGTGTAAAAGTTAACGTCGCACTACGACACACAAAAGATTATCACAATAGGCCACATTTGGTTCAGGTGAGCTAAACAATAATAGCTACTACTGGCAACGACCATTTTTCTGTAATGTCTGCATGAACATCGACATTGCTGTGCAACATTGAAGTGATTATACTGCAAAGACGTAACAGACATTTCGTTTTCATACTCCCCCTTTGACCCACCCATTTCGACTTTTCCGTACTTTGCATTTCTGTAAAGCAAAGTTATACGCAAAACGGCGTTTTAAATCCATTCTACTTAGTGTTATACAGATTTTAGAATACGAGTACAAATTATAACGCTTACAAAATATACCAAGACATTGACGAAGCCGTTCTTTCAAAAGACAGTGAAAAACAACATTAATTGGGGACGACATGCAAATGTTAACATCTTAAGAGTACACTTGTATTTGATCTATTGCAAAAACTACGTTTTTGTAATCATAGTGGGTCAAGGTCGTAGTTATTTAAAAGATGATGAAAGTTGTTAAATCTGCACCCTACAGGTATAAATGTCCTTGAATCATAATTTGTTAATTAAAAATCAAATTAGTCTTAAATATAGAAACTATAGTTATAATTCTTTAAATAATGCAATTTCAATTAGCTCTAAACGCATATATGTAGGGGCCTCAACCTTTGGGAATGTCACTGTGCATTTTCTTGAAATTTTTAGATTTGATCTTTCATCCTATATTTAAGAAAACGTGACTACTTCAGATAATAACAACATCGATATTTCAATGAGGCTCGGCCTCCTCTTTCCAATGATATAAAATTTGTGATATGTGAAACAGAGAGAGAGAGAGAGAGAGAGAGAGAGAGAGAGAGAGAGAGAGAGAGAGAGAGAGAGAGAGAGAGAGAGAGAGAGAGAAATGTAGCGGAATTGAAAACTACAACTATCATGACGTCATTTCTACCACGGGGTCATAATAATTCGTATTTACTCTTTGTTATATTATTATATCAACCTAGAAAGTGGTTTGAGCAATAACCGTAAGTATAAAGTAAGCCGATCAGCAATATATATACATGTATATATATACATGTATATATATATAATATATATATATATTATATATATATATATATATATATATATATATATATATATATATATATATTTGTGTATATGTCTATACACACATTGGATTTGTATGCATCAAGTTTGACATATGCACATATATTTACATACCGACTGTAATTTCCTTCATTGCAAGTATATAGAACGACTGTATTCATATTTCAATAACACAAGTCCGTCGTCGCGTGACCCAAGCGTTTAACCGCTTTACTTTTTGGCGTAGGAGTACATACCATTTTAGAAATCCTTTCCATGTGCATGTATTTGTCGGACAAGTTTCCTCTGAACATATGAATGAATCAATGAAGAATAAAATTGCACACATTCATTTTGTATTTTTTATTAAATCTTTAAAGCCAAGTAAGTTGAACAGAAAAAGGAGAAGTTCGGTCTAGTGCAATTTTGTCAAGCATCTCTGATAAACAGCTTGCTTTGCCTTCACCATATATTCCTGTCAGAGACAATTCGTCACTCGCATCGTGTGAAATCGGCTCTCATTTCATCTCAGAACTATAGCCCAGGCCTAATTGCTAGGCTACTTCCCAGGTCCATCTTGTTTTCACAACCTGTAATGTTAATGCCGAGCATAAGTAGTGTTCATAGGTTTCTCAGTAAATTGACGGGATACTGTATATTATATAGTTAGACCTATCGTGTTCGCATTATAAATATATGATCAGCTGGTAAATACTGAAGTCTGAATTGACCTACATAACAACATATGGACCTATTATACTTTATAATCTAGGCTTACACGGATTTTCCATAACGAAGGTGTCAATAATTATCTTTTAAACAGACAAATAAAAGTTTGTTATTTCACAACATAATCTGCATTTGTCTTGTTTCAATTGATTTGAAGGATTTGCTAGTGGGCTAGTTTATACGGTATACTGAAATACTTACGAAAACATCACCAATATGGCATTTCCCAGCTGATTCATCGATTGGTAAAAATGTCAAGTACAGAAAAATAGCTACCCAGTTGTCATGAACAAATTTGACCAGTCACACTCAAACGTTCTGTGGTATATTCCACTGATAAAATATTAGAATTCAAACGAAACTTTGTTGTAAACAACGATCATCTGTTGCTATCCAAATCGCACATGGTAGGTCTATCAGCCATTTGCAAACGACCCATTCGGGCAATTCTCTTCTGATACATTTAACCCACCACTACTGAATGGTTGAATATTAATAATAGCGAACTAAATCTGAGAATAAGTATTCAAAATTGTCCATATCACTAGTTGCTTTCAAAATGATATATAAATAAAAGAAATTAAACCTTAATTTCATTTAGTATTTGCGATCAGAAAAGAGAAATTCTTCTCATGTAAAAACAGCTGTTTAACCATTACGTCATATGAAAACAACCCCCGCAAAGTTAGTATTCTGGAATTAATTAAGTATCCAGTGGACTACAGTTTCGCTGAAAAATGGTAATATATATAAATATATGGATAGTTTTTTATTTTTTCAACATCATTGGAGTATAAAAGCAATTGCTCATGGAAAAAATTATGTGCAGCACTTCATGCTGCACAAAAATTTTTCCATGAGCAGTTGCTTTGATACCCCGATGATGTTCAAAAAATGAAAAACAATCCTTAATTGATTTACATGAGGTACACCAAGGGGTAATTCTACAGTGTTTCAAGACATACATGTTTGTCATTTCATTTCCCTCTACTGTCGGGTACCCCAACTCTTGATCATTTGATATCATAATTACTTAACTCTAGTTACTTTATTTTACAGTTTAAAAAGTTGCTCTCTAAAATTTCGTATCTTCTAAAATTTAAATAGCCCGAGTTACATACATTTGATATCAGAAGATCGCATATAAGTGAAACTCTTTATATATTACAATATACATTTGAATAACCTACCATGCATGAAAATTACTGGAGGCAATTGTTTTTCGTTTTTAGTGTAATGTACATCAAACAATAAACACTCATATTTCACTGTAAATGTAGTTTTCAACTACAGATGTTCGATATGTGAATATATACACTACACATCAAATATTTTATTTCAATATAAATAGATATTAGTTTAATCGTTCAAATTCCAATTGTGTATTCATAAATGTTGATATGGATGGTGCCAGTCGAATGCGTTTTATTTTCTTAATCGATGCTTTTTATAATTCAAAAGGTATAAAAGTATGAAAATAAGAGTTAATCAGAACCCTTGTTGTAAAAAGTTTTCATTAAGTCTGTTATTGTTAAAAACTACAATAAGGACTAAACAAAATGATATCAAGGGTTTTTGCAGTAAAGTAGAAAAAATATAAGCGTATTACCAAAATTACATTACTTTGAAGAGAAGGTTAAATAAACATTGCCCAAGACCCAGTTTTTCTTCCAATAAGACATCATTAATCTGGTTGATCTGATTTTAGAAAAAAAAGTTGTTAGATGAAAAAAAAAGATAAAATGCAGACAATCCAGGGGTCCAAACTGACTTATTCGTAAACATTGTCTACATTTTACTATCTCAGCATTAGAAAAATTAAACATTCCCTACAATACAGAGAAAAAGTTACTCTAACATCATAGGACAGAGAAAAGGTTACTCTAACATCATAGTGCAGAGAAAAGGTTCCTCTTATATCATAGTATAGAGAAAAGGTTACTCTAATATCATAGTACAGAGAAAAAGTTACTCTAACATCATAGTATAGAGAAAGGTTACTCTAACATCATAGTACAGAGAAAAGGTTTCTCTAATATCATAGTACAGAGAAAAGGTTACTCTAACATCATAGTACAGAGAAAAGGTTTCTCTAATATCATAGTACAGAGAAAAGGTTACTCTAATATCATAGTACAGAGAAAAGGTTACTGTAATATCATAGTACAGAGAAAAGGTTTCTCTTATATCATAGTACAGAGAAAAGGTTACTGTAATATCATAGTACAGAGAAAAGGTTACTGTAATATCATAGTACAGAGAAAGGTTACTCTAATATCATAGTACAGAGAAAAGGTGACTCTTATATCATAGTGCAGAGAAAAGGTTACTCTAACATCATAGTACAGAAATAAGGTGACTCTAATATTATAGTACAGAGGAAAGGTTACTCTAATATCATGGTACAGAGAAAAGGTTACTCTAATATTATAGTGCTGTCGAAAAGGTTACTCTATATATAGTAGGTTTCTCTAATATCTGTAGAGAAAAGGTTACTCTAATATCATAGTGCAGAGAAAAGGTTACTCTAATATCATAGTGCAGAGAAAAGGTTTCTCTAATATCATAGTACAGAGAAAAGGTTACTCTAATATCATGGTACAGAGAAAAGGTTACTCTTACATCATAGTACAGAAATAAGGTGACTCTAATATTATAGTACAGAGGAAAGGTTACTCTAATATCATGGTACAGAGAAAAGGTTACTCTAATATTATAGTACAGAGGAAAGGTTACTCTAATATCATAGTGCAGAGAAAAGTTACTCTAATATCATAGTACAGAGAAAAGGTTACTCTAATATTATAGTTTAGAAATAAGGTGACTCTAATATTATAGTACAGAGAAAAGGTTACTCTAATATCATGGTACAGAGAAAAGGTTACTCTAATATTATAGTGCTGTCGAAAAGGTTACTCTAATATCATAGTACAGGGAAAGGTTACTCTAATATCATAGTACAGAAATAAGGTGACTCTAATATTATAGTACAGAGGAAAGGTTACTCTAATATCATGGTACAGAGAAAAGGTTACTCTAATATTATAGTGCTGTCGAAAAGGTTACTCTAATATCATAGTACAGAGAAAAGGTTACTCTAATATCATAGTACAGGGAAAGGTTACTCTAATATCATAGTACAGGGAAAGGTTACTCTAATATCATAGTACAGGGAAAGGTTACTCTAATATCATAGTACAGGGAAAGGTTACTCTAATATCATAGTACAGAAATAAGGTGACTCTAATATTATAGTACAGAGGAAAGGTTACTCTAATATCATGGTACAGAGAAAAGGTTACTCTAATATTATAGTACAGAGGAAAGGTTACTCTAATATCATAGTGCAGAGAAAAGGTTACTCTAATATCATAGTACAGGGAAAGGTTACTCTAATATCATAGTACAGAGATACTAGCTACAGGAGGACTATTTCGATTGGATAAAGGCAGTGTAGCAATTAAAATAAAAAAGAAACGTGGCTTTCCCTTGAAATACTATAAGTCGTGTTCATTGAAGCGAAAGGGTGTCCAAGTATGAATAGTTAATTGCAACTTAACACGATTAGCCTAATATGTATAGTGCATTTAGGCATGTTGTATGGTACAGGTTCAGGTTTTTAGATCTATATTGTACATGTTTTATGAAGGTATTTGTATTAACACGAATTTTTAAACACATGGGACGTCCACAGTATGCAGTGTCCGTTTAAAATGTATGTAATAACAGTTTTTATATTGGTGGACTCAATTACCCCCGTGGCTGTACTTGAACTCGCCCATTTCAAGGAATAGTTAAGATAACTATCAGAATTCGGGGGTGTAAGGTATAGATGTTCAATTTTGTATAAATGTAAAATGTAATTTTGACTTGTTCATTCCAGAGTCTTGGTAAACATACTACATGTATTTATTCATAATATTATAAACATAATACCAAAGTTATAATGCTCAAGACGATATTGTTCCTGTCAATTAGACTTCATCAGTTTTGCTCCAGTTTGAAAAGTATATGTATTTTATAAAGATAAAGTGATATCATACAACATCTGAGCTGGTCAGGGTGCTAAAGAGTTAAAGACCGTTTGCATGGTTATAGATCGGTATGATACGGTCTGAGAAATGACATTGCATACTTTGGATATCTGAAGTGCATCATAGGCTAAAGCACAACAGTCATGTGAGTCAAATGAGTTATTGTTAATAAACATATTGTATGACTATAAACTGTTTCCAGTTTTAGTCAATAAAATCTTGAAATCTTGAAATAATAATAATGATATCTACGTTATTGAGTCATGACATAAAAACCGACGTACATGTATACGTATCGACTGCAAAAACCGCTTCAAGATTTATCAAGAATACACAACGTTTTGTTTTAATAACGTTGTTGTTTGTTGTTGTTATTTTGTTTTGTTATTGCTCGATATCATAATAAATATCATGACGTCATAGGTCAAGGGGCAAGTAGGTACAGCTGGCTGAAGACTGAAAAAGTTCACAATCATTTTATCACGGTAATACCGAATTTTAGAAATGATAAAAAATCACACTTTTACTCCAAGACTGGTAATATTATTATATTTTTAAAATTAAAATTCGTCAAAAATGCCAATTGAGCGATCTTATTTCAGAATGGTAGATGCGGTAGCAAACGTCATAATAGTTTTTACACGAAAATTGGATAATAATGTGAAATCATATTTACCCTTAATATAAAATAATATTTTTACATGAATGGTTGCTGCTGCATAATTTTATGTACATTATTACATTAAGGATTGTTGCTCAACCTTTATTTAAACAAAATACATTAATGGTTAACTTTTACAATAAGCCTTATGGTTCTAACTGAGCACTTTTAAAACCAAAATATGTGGCACATAAAAGACCGCTCGTAACATTGATATAAGACAATAGTATAAGTCAATAAGCAGCGGTACTTTACGTATTATATAGCCTCGTTATCGTCGCAGCAAAAGTGAAAAAATGGCGGGATTTGAACTAACATTGAAACAAACAAAATGATACATTTCATCTTATGCACAAGTGATAAAAGAGCCAGTAACAATAGGCTCCTATCTGATATTTGTTTAAAATTTTGCATTTTATTTTTTTTTTTTATTTTTGCATTTCATATAGACGTCAGATGCATATCGCTGGTCCAAAACAAAAACTTTAAAACACGACATCCCAGTCTTGAACCAAAGTACGACATTGTTTAAAGTGATTTTACCAAACTGTTATATATCCTGTTATTGATAAAATGATATCGAGATATTTCGCATATTCATGTATAAAATACTAAATAAGAGATTGTAACGTTGGCGAATATCACTAGTATAGGATAAGATTGATGACTATCGCAAACATACCGGTCGGATATTATAACCAGCCGAGTATCCGTTGTGAGTTATTGTAAAAGATTTTTGGTTTTTAAATATTGATGTTTCTTTCTAAATGTCCTATGGCATGCCCCTATCTATAAAATCATGCTTTTGTTTTTAAATATTGTGTTTCTCTCTAAATGTCCTATGACATGTCCCTATCTATAAAATCATTATCATTATTTCTAAACTTCACCATTGAATACTATGAATCCCACGTCACATCAATGTTCTTATGGAAAATAAATTAAATGCCTTTTACAATAATTTATGTCGGTCTTTTTTGCAGCAAATCTCCAATCGTAAACGTGTAAACAAATGCATTTCAAAATTTACTAATTTACTAATAATAATCAGAAAACATAAGCATATATATATATATATATATATATATATATATATATATATATATATATATATATATATATATATATATATATATATATATATATATATATATATATAGAGAGAGAGAGAGAGAGAGAGAGCGAGAGAAATAACTCACTAATGTGACTATGACAATTTTCTCCATATAAATGCATTATTCATGAAATAAAACTTGATAAAAATGCATTATATTCATTTTTATAAAAAGTTTTGGGTGAAAATGATAAGGGAATACATTATGTTCATGAATACGGAAAATGGAGGGGTATAACAAAAATCATAAAATGTTTGAATTTTCAATGAGAATGATTATATACACATAAAGTTCATGTTGGATAGATAAATCTGTGTATTTTAGATAAAATAAAACGATAAGTTAAAAATGCTTATAAACGATACGTTTGGGACGTTACATATTAAGATTAGATTTGATAGCGTGGACTTTCACGGTATGGGGATGCGGAATGTGGAACTTTCTTTTATTTGCAATACTGTTTTAAATGTATTTAAAACATTTCGAGAGACTTTCTCCATACTGATGAATATTTTAGACCCTCACCAATTAAAACCCTGGGAAGGGTGAGGGGGTTACAGGTTTTGACTGCGTCCGAGGTCCGAATTATCAGCAAATGTTTGGACATATCTCTCTCTCTCTCTCTCTCTCACTTTCATGAAGAAAAAGAAACGATAAATGTTGAAAAACAGATCAATCTTTTTACATAAACACGTCAAGAACATAATCGTTTCTTTCCGGAGTTGTGGTGTCAGGCAGATGAAGATCAGGAACTGTACCCTTGTGTCTTATCTGATTTTATTTGTTATAAAATTATTGGTTTTATGTTGTTGTACGTGTTTTGAAGACGGGAAACTACTTAATTGCAACAGAGCAATCTTTTTACATAAACACGTCAAGAACATAACCGTTTCTTTCCGGAGTTGTGGTGTCAGGCAGATGAAGATCAGGAACTGTACCCTTGTGTCTTATCTGATTTTATTTGTTATAAAATTATTGGTTTTATGTTGTTGTACGTGTTTTGAAGACGGGAAACTACTTAAATGCAACATCCTTTCATTTTTAGTACTGATGTCGAGAGTTTTCCCGATTTTTTCGAAAGTTATCGTATTGTTACGGTTCCAGGTCTCAATAATCACAGCAAGGTGAAATTATATCGAGAAAAAAATATCAAAAAAGGGGTGCCGACAACTTCAACTAACTCTAACTAAAACAACCAATCAGGGCCTGGATGTGACAAATTATATAAGCATTATCATTTTCCCCCAAAATTGCTGGCTGCAAAACATTTACAAAATTCGTCCATATTCTGAGTCACCGTGAAAGAATTGAAATGAAATCAGCGAAGTTAACTACAGAGACAAGTAACATTCTTTCAGAATTGGCTCTGATCGCTGGTCTACCTCCATACAAGAATATAACGAAAGTAAGTAAAGTAAGTAAGTAAATGATTTATTATACTATAGTGAGATGTTTATATAAATCAATGGTACAATTATAATAATAACTGTCACATTACAAGATCATAATTAATTTTACACCACCGACTGGCCTATTCTGTCTTTTCGTAAGTCAGAGTTATCGATTGTGACGTCAAGTATTTAAGTGAGAAAACAACGTCATTTTCCCGCAATCGATACCTTCTACAAGGGGTGGTAACTCTGGATAACGAACATACCTAATATGTCCCTGTAAAAACAGAATTATAGTTAAATATGCGCATGTAGTGAGTACTATTACTTTTTGAAGTTCCATTTAAAGTTTTATTTATATTTCTTCTGTCTCAAGCTGTAAGCATTATTTATAAACAGTTACTATGCCCTTATTGGGACATTACACATGATTAACATTGTATTTGAAAAATGAATAGTCCAATGTTACGTTAGGAATAGCCGCTATACGATGTATGAAAATGGGAAAGCTATCACCGCATCGTTAAAAGAAATTGTCCAAAGAATGTTTTACTTTACTACGAGCATATAAGAGTGAATTTTCTGAAGATATCATTGATGTTGTGCCCACGAAAAGAGGTACACAAAGTGTACTTTCACAGAAGATTGTAAACTCCAGATACGACACGCCAGGGGTCCGTTTTACGAAAGGTTCTAAGTCCTAAATCATAACTTTTAGTCCTAACTACCATGGAAAAGCATCGCTGATTGGCCAGTCCCATGGCAATTAGGACTAAGACTTAGGATTCATGACTTAAGACTTTTTGTAAAACGAGCCCCGAGAATACAAGTACGAACGCAGTCTATGAGCATTTTACAAAGAGAACGGTCGTCATGCAAGAAAATGAACAAATAACATAAGAAAAGTATGTGTTAGAAGCGAAAATAGAAAGTGATAGAGAATTTATATCAGAAGCTAAAGTTGAGTGCACGCTGTAAAAATCGCCAGCAAAACTGTGTTACCTTAAAGACAGAAGTAACCGAGATAAGGTACAAAATGACAGACTTGTTAAATGTAGCATTTGGTGATCAGCAGTCGAATGGGAACTGCCAGTAGTTTGAGAAAATACAATAAAAGTAACATCACGGCAGCTCAATCAAATGAATGTGAATCTGATATGATAAAAAAATGTGTGGCAGAATGGGACACCACGAATCGCCTATTCTAAATTTACAAAAGCAACACATTGAAATGAGAAAACGTATGAAAGAAAGAATGGCAGTGATGCAATACAGGCATCAGAGATCAACATACAAAACAAAAATGCAACAGTACAAAGTTTGTTTCGACATCTACAACGACGAACAGATCCAGTGTGCTCGACAGGCATAAACGTGATTAGAATGATGACTATTATAACAGATCCACAATCCAGAATATATACACCACTTATAGCTAAAACCCAACACGTTCCACAAGTTTAAACAACGAACAATCATCACCACAGATAACAACCTCACAGCCAACAGGAATGACGAAACCTATGCTCAAATAGTTCAAGGTCCGATTCTTCTGCGTGGAGGAATCAATTACGAAGTAAAAATGAAGAATTATCATTGGATAATCAAACAATAGTTCCAACTGAAACCAATCAAGAAACCACAAGACCTATTACCGTGCTCTATTCCTCCTCAAGTCAAATATAATAACAAATAGTTCCAACACTGTAACCTATAGTAGGTAATTTTTATTGGAAAATTTGCTGGTTTCACACAAAAGAAAAAGAGTAAAATCATGAGGTTATATTTCCATGGAATACCATTAGATAGTGATTCTGATGCCAGATTTCCTATAGAGCAACAACGTTTTTGAAAGAGAATGGACGAGAACCGCTTCTGTAAAGTTAAAGGGACATCAGTTGTATTCTTGCGATTTTTGCTACTCTTAATACTTGTACTTGATGTAAAATAACAAAAACTATACACAGGAATAAAAAATCTTATATTCCTATATATTTTGTGAAAATGAGGTCAGGTCCAGTGTGGTATGCATATACAAACAGTCAGGTTGAATGAACCATATGCAAGTGAATAATTGCCAAACAGGGTTTCTCATGCTATTGTCACAAAAAATATAGGAATCTAAGAATTTTTATGCCCGTGTGTTTCTTTTTGTATTATTGAAAACAAAAACAAAACTGGAAAACACAGCTAATGCTCTCTGTGTTGTTATTATATATCAATGTAAGAGGTAAACAAAAAGAAAACAAAACTGGAAAACACAGCTAATGCTCTCTGTGTTGTTATTATATATCAATCTAAGAGGTAAACAAAAAGAAAACAAAACTGGAAAACACAGCTAATGCTCTCTGTGTTATTATATATCAATGTAAGAGGTAAACAAAAAGAAAACAAAACTGGAAAACACAGCTAATGCTCTCTGTGTTGTTATTATATATCAATCTAAGAGGTAAACAAAAAGAAAACAAAACTGGAAAACACAGCTAATGCTCTCTGTGTTGTTATTATATATCAATCTAAGAGGTAAAACAAAAAGAAAACAAAACTGGAAAACACAGCTAATGCTCTCTGTGTTATTATATATCAATCTAAGAGGTAAACAAAAAGAAAACAAAACTGGAAAACACAGCTAATGCTCTCTGTGTTATTATATATCAATCTAAGAGGTAAACAAAAAGAAAACAAAACTGGAAAACACAGCTAATGCTCTCTGTGTTATTATATATCAATCTAAGAGGTAAACAAAAAGAAAACAAAACTGGAAAACACAGCTAATGCTCTCTGTGTTGTTATTATATATCAATCTAAGAGGTAAACAAAAAGAAAACAAAACTGGAAAACACAGCTAATGCTCCTTTAAATGTAGTAGACATTACAGACTATCGGTCTGACGACGCATCATTTTGACCAGAAAGGATTCGAGTGCGTCCGTGACTACCACGTGAGGTTTTTCAAAGAGAACATGAATAGAAACAAACTGAATATCATGTGCTAAAATTTTGAGGGTGCATTGGCGGGTACACCATATCTTCGTTATTGTCGAAGGATTTGCAATATAGATATATGTGGTACATCATATATCTAAGCAATGGCTTCGTGAATACCACGTCCTTTCTTTAAACATTTAGAAATTAAGGTTATGATTATATTGCCATGCCAGTGTACGAAATAGACCCTTTTCGTTACAAATGTAATATTAGAGGTGGTGTGGCTATTTTGTTTAAATGTTGTCCCGTCAATATTCACGTAGCTGTATATAGTCCAAGAAATGTTGGTATTGAAATCTCGAATAATCAGTATATTTATATTTTTGCAGTATGAATGCCTTCCTCTTCTAATTCATTAGATGTTTCCATTGAACAAGTAGAACTTTTAGAGTCTATATATTTATGTTACTCCGAAAAAGGTAAAGTTGTAATAATTGGAGATATGGATGTTAAAGTAAAATGTTCAAGATACCGCCGCTTCGAGGAATGTAAACGTTCATCAATATTTAAATCACATCTTGTGTCAGTTTATGTTCAGGCTGATAGCAAAGGCCCAATGTATATTTTCTATCAACGTACGAGACATTGTACTGCTATAGACCATATACTTATAATGTAAAATATGTACGATCTTATAAAACATTGCAAAGTTTTAGATGACAGCGAATAGAACCCTTCAGAACGCCATCGTATCATTTGTTCAATGTCCTAGCCAACCTTCTATCCCAGGTGTACTGATAAAACAAAAGTAAGATATATATATATGGAAGAAATCAGTAAAGGATGGCCATATCAATTATTACCAGAGTCCTACTTAGACATTGATTTCCAACTAAGAAACCATGGAAACAACGTGTGTACAATGCAGTTCGTAGTTGTAGAGGGCACGGAAAGAAAGAATGGCTAGTGATGAGAAGTTTTCAAATTTTGTATTTGTTCACGATAGTTTAAAACCACATTGTTTAGTGAATATAGCGTTGGAATTTCTAGAATATCTAAATGCGATTTATCACAACAATGAAGCTAGTTTATGTAACTACACGCCATGTTAATTGTACTAAACTGTGTCATATATGAGGTTTCTTTATCATAGCGATATAGTAACTCATATTTATGTAGTTTTAGTTTGTACACTAATAGATAATCTTAGAGAGAAATTATGATGCTCAAAAATCAACATATCAATTATAATGTTCAGAGTGTAACTGTCATCGTCATAAAACAACGGTCTGGAATCGCAATGCTCTTTTCAGACCAAGGGTTTAAGACGATGTATATCTGCATTCCTTACCGGATACTGATTTGATACATATATCATTTGGGGGCGTTCAACTTTGAATTATCTTCCGAAAATTACAAACAATGTTAACTTGAGCTATCTGCATAACTTCTGATATAGATTTACTGCAGTGTGAGTTATAACGTTATATTATATATTTCATTGTCTTCAAAGTACAAATTTCGATGTACTTTTCTCCTTATGTATTTTTTTGTAAGACATTTATTATGGAGGAAATAAAGTAAATAATAATAATATAATAGTGCTATACGTTGGATCAGAAATGAGACTATTTACACAGATAGTATCATTTCTGATCCAAGGTCCTTAGTAAATGTTCAATGTTGTAGAGATATTTGTGCTTTATATATACTTGTATATCTCTACACTACATGCATCGTTAATCGATTCATTGTCATTTACATTAGGTTTAAACACCTTTAACCTCTATCTCTATGATTGAGGTCTCATGTTCGGAATTCTACTCACCGCTATCGAAACATTCGTTTTTGTGAGTGCGTAGATGGCCAAGTGGTTAGGGCGTCCAGCATGGGGGCCAGGCGATTGGTGTCGTAGGTCTAGAGTTGGAACCCTAGCAGGGACATGGTGAGTTTGTAGGTACCTTGTTATTTCTGTATTTGTGTTATATATATATATATATATATATATATATATATATATATATATATATATATATATATATATATATATATATATATATATATATATATATATATATATATAAATATATAT